>FR989897.1:9372526-10622526 GCA_905404115.1 Pheosia gnoma | reverse complement strand
TATGTTTTGTTCATGTAAACCATTAAGTACGGCACTTATGAATCGTAAAAATAGTTACAAAATTCTGAGCTACAATTTTACCATCCGTTCGAAATGCCGTTCCTATAGAGAAGCACGGCCAGGAATCTCCATGGTTGCCTTTTTTTAAAGATTTTTTACTCTTATGTGCAAATCACCGGTAGAATAAAATACATTTACACTAAATTAGGTTCAAATTATGTTAATAGTTTAAACATTTATACCAATAAATATTCCCTTCCCAAGTCTGTTAGATGCTATAGCAAATTTAATCTGAAATAAGCTCTATATCCAATGATTCCCGCGGCTCAATCTCACCGAATCGTGTCAATCTGCGCGCGCGCACCACCAGAAAATATAGCTGCACACACACACTCACAATACACGTTAAAATTATCAGCGCATCCGGGATAGCATTTTACTGTATACACAGACATCTAAAACTGAAAGTTTAAAGCAAAATTAGGGGCTAGGTCCTAGATACAAATCAGTACGTGAAGAGGAAAATACTCAATAAATGATGTTAAACTACAGACATAAAACTTTGACCATTATTAGGTAGCAGTTATATTAACATGCCTGTTAGGCTTTTAAACTCGTTTTATAATATAAAAATAAAAAAAAATATAAATTTTGTTCCCTTTAATATTCCTATAGGACTACTCCCAGCCAAACAAGAGACCTTGTTAATTAAAATTACATTTAATAAAATACAAATTAAGTACATCGCAAATTATAAAATTAAATAAAACAAACCTGCGTATTTCCATGACGTAATTAAAAATAATAATTACTATCGGTTGCCGACGACAAACGGTTTATGACCGCAATCAAACACAGTTGCACATTAATTAGGGTGGAGGGGCTAGTTGTCGGTAGATTTGGAAAAATAATCATCAACCAAAATTATTTTTGAAGATAGTTTGTGACTGAGCATTACAGCATTATCTATTTTAGTTTGCGGGGCTTAACATATCACATACGTAATATTTATAACATTATCATAGCAATCACACAATTATTTAACATTTTTATAAGGAACTATTTATATAATTTTGTTCACATAGCACAAAACATTTACGAATAGTTATGAATTAAAATAAAATAAACTTTCACGTTTCGTGTATTGTTAGGTATGACATATACTGGGAATATAATTTAGGCGCATTCTTATAGATTATCAGTATCTATCTAAAATATGTTGTAATTCACCCGGCAGGTAATTAGCGTTCACACCCCACAATTCATTATCAACAAAAATGAGTGTATTATATTTATTTGTGCAGCCGAATGCGGCGCGCATGTCAAAACAATGCGATGCGGGACGCGGTGTCGGTTACCACAAAAACTAGATAAAACCGGATAAAATCAGCGGAGAGCAGTTAGGGTGACCAGTTATAATTGGTTATGTCATGAGTTATGTTATGGCTGGGTACCTACAAAAATACTTAGTGGGAAGGTGCAGCATTGCAGGGCTGAAAAATTAGGAATTGGATAGGTATATTGTTTTACTTACAATAGTCGTAATAAGAATTGTTTGAGTACCTTGGTTGGTACTTCGTCCATCATCCATCGATGACCCAAAATACGTTCACTGCGGGTCATAGGACATAGGCCATAGGTAGGTACTTGAAACGTATTTTTTTATGTGTTCTAGGACCTACTATTGCGCACCAGCGGAAAATTAAGACAGAATTACTTGTATAAAAAAATGGTGGGCACGAGCTGCCCTTCAATTCGAGTGGGATTCAGGATATAGTCCACTACACTGGGCTAGAGCCGTTCGACGCACTTCACATGTCTTTCGAGAAATTAGTACCTGTATAGTTCGATTCGTAGGTTTTCTCGCGTATTTTTGTCACCTGTTTACAAGTTATAAGTTTGGTTGAAAATTAAGTTCGTTTCAAAATCCAGAAACCCCAAAGGTTCCAGCCGAGACTTCGTGCGAGTTATATTACTAAAGCAAACTTTTAAATCAACTTAGGTTTGCTTGATCATTCCTTTATTGCAAAATTTATCAAAACAAACTACGTAGGCAAATAGGTAGGTAGGTCCCAATCATTACCAATAATGAAAACACAAATCGCTGACAAAACAGTGGGACGCGCCAAACGGCCATTACGTCACAAACAATAATACAGGCTGGCGTTCTAAATAACGGGGAAATTTATTTATTTATTGCATTTATAATACGTCCGAGTATATATCATTGGCCTGTCATACTGCGCCCGCGATAATGCAAAATTTGCGGCTTGCGGCAACCGTGGAGTGAATATTAAAAAAAAAGTTTTTTATAATATCGCCAGACAAACTCACTGACTGTACGTTCCCAAATGAAGCAAAGCTTGTATTATGGAAGGTGTATAATGGACTGGAACGATCCCTGTATACATAAGAATACTTATATAGAAATTAAATATTTATGGTTACCAGGAATCGAACCCCCAACAAACGATATTCAAAACAGGGTCACTACTAACTGTGCTTATTAGGTTATTGAAGATTGATGATAAATGGGCCATTTTTGATGATTATATGCAACGCATGGACCTTATTAAAATTTAAGGCTCAAACGCTCTCAACATAACATGAATGCAGCTGTCCTCTTAAGGTTTGACATCATAATAAAGTAGCATCATCTAACTGTAACCATTGGTGGTCGCGCAGCAGAGCAAAATCGATGTTTGCGCGGACGGATCTGCGGGCAAAAGCTATTTATTTCCCTTTTTATTTAGTTTTAATTGGATACTACTTATGTTATTACAAATTGCTTGTTTTTAGCAAAATATTTTTTCTATAGAAACTGTTTTCTATGGAAAAAATATTTAACTAATAACCAGCTATCCACTCTACAGCTTTCTCTGTGCGAGTAACGCCAGTAGCGTCGAAGTACCACGCCACGTCACAATAACTCTCCCATACGACAATGCTTTAATGTGTGTTTGATTCATCCCATACAAAATGAGGTTATCATTCGCAGCGATGCATTGTTGTAATGAATTTTGCTATTGTCGCCTGCGGACTGTAACGCGCCTGTAAATGGCTTAACAAATCATTTTGGTGTTTTATTGCGATATGCAATTATTTATTACTATAATAATAATACCAGCCCTTTTTAATGTCCCACTGCTGGGCACGGGCCTCCCCTCAATGCGAGGGGGATTAGGCCATAGTCCGCCACGCTGGCCCAGTGCGGGTTGGCGGACTTCACACATCTTTCAACGGGTTCTCTCAGATATGCAGGTTTCCTCATGATGTTTTCCTTCACCGTTTAGCAAAGGATAATCGTGGTTGAAAATGAGATTCGCACATGAAATCCAGAAATCCCAGTGGTGCGAGCCTGGGTTTGAACCTGCGATCCTCGTTACCGAGGCAAGCGTTCTATCAACTTGGCTATCACTGCTATCTGTATATATAATGTATTACTATGCTGAGGTGGTAATAGGTTAAAAAATGCTGAGGTGAACTCGGCACATATTTTGAAGAACCGATAGCTGCTTGGGGCAGAAAGTTTCAAGAATGGCGACTGCATGCCGGAGGATGTAGTGTAGGACCGTCTTTCGGCTGATCGTTGGATGGCCAAACTTTGTTGAAAATGTCAAGAATTACAGGATGCAGTGTGAAGACATTCATTTAGGTCGTTTTCAATACAATGCAAAGTATTTTTCATAAGAAACCTGCTATAAAATGCGAATTGACTTAAATGTAATGGTAAGTCATTAGTCAGTACAAGTAACCTGAAAATATCCAGCTCCCCAACATTAAAGGCATTATCAATGCAAGACAAAAACCTCCCTCCATCATACCGTGCAAACGCTGACGTTACCCGAACTTATCCGGCCGGGTACTTTTCACCCGGACACCTTAAGGCCATTAAGGCACTAATGACTGCCTGTAAATTGGCCATAACTCAGGCTAGGCCGTAAATAACTGCTCGGCTCTTGATAAGGGCCCCGCTGACTTGTCGCAAACGTCCGAACATGTCTGTCTTGTTCTAACATGTGCGATTTATAGTCGGGACGAGCTTCTGTCGCCGACTATTTTATAGTACATACATATTAAATAGTTTCGGGTCTGTTAACGAGATGGGATCGTGTAGTATTGATGGCCGGGCGCGCCATCTGTTGTGTTTTGGCGTAATTAAGTTGGCGGTTTGAGCTAGTTGACGCAAGATGGAACTAGTCCATCGTTAGAGTTTGTGATTTATCATATTGTATGTGTGGTCGATAATTGTTATCGTGTAGAATTATAAAACATCTTGTTATAATTGAATGAATGATTCAAACTCAATTACTGTGGAATTCGGTATGTTGATCTTGAGTCTATTCGAAGAAGGTTATCAGTTTACCTAAGCTTCGACAAGAAAAAAAATTAATACTAAAAAATACACAAGTTAAATAATATGCTTCAAGCAATTATTCTCCATCATCCTATCTAAAAAAGCATAGAAACAAACAAACAATTATCGCGGCGCACCGCCCGCCCGAAATTAGCAATTACTCGAGCGAATCACCAGGCCCCGCCATTATCTGCCGCGCTCGTAACTCGGCTGCTAACTGTTATTGCCATCATTCTGCGCTTGATTTAAACAAGACGTTATGCCGCAGACCCTGCCTCGTCAGACGGGATGAGGGAAGACCAGCTGCGACGTTAAATACGGATACGGCACATGGTGGAAGCAACTAAAGTCCCGGCAATGAATGATATCACTTGTGACAAACAAATCCTGGATTCTCTTTCCGATCTCTAAGCTATTCACAAAAAAATATTAAAATACGTATCGATTGATCAATTATTTTATAAGTATAATATATAGTAACACTTATAATTGATCACATTTATAAACTGTATGGCTTCCATCGTGTTCAGTTGATGATTTGTTAACAATAGATATTAAAAAGAAATAAAAAAGTAAATTTGAATTATTGTCTTCGTCATATTGTGCTAACATTTGATGCCGCGAATTTAAAGAGGTCATGTGAGTTAGCACGCACTTCATTGAAGAGAAGCATCAGTCTCTGACATTTTGACATGAATACGATCGCAATATGCTAGGAACGCAATGACCAAGAAAGTATATAAAAACTGTCGACCTAATTAGTAAGAGAGAGCAACGAGGTAACTTCTGGTTCATTTCATTTAAGCTATTGTGAGATTATGAAATGCATTAAAAAGATACGTCACGTCTCTTGTAACATCTATTGGAATTATAATGTTGGTAAACCAACCAACTGGGACCTACCAAAGTCTGCTCGCATAATCAAATAGCAATTGCTTTGTACTTGTCGCTTTGCTATTCCCGTATAAAAACTATCAAAAATGCCATATATACCGGACTATCAGGTATAGCACGCAAGATAAGTAGTATAGACATTTTGTATGGCGAATGGAAAGTTTGATACACTGTCCGCTAGAGGCGCTGTTCAATCCATACAAAATGTCACAATACGTAGACTATAAAGTATACGGTTATCATACGAATAATCTCGCACATCACGTACAGACATTAAATTGTAGCTACCGTTACAACTGAAAATATTTGTTTGTGTATTGGATGTGGTATAATGAAACATTCGTATCTCCTCGTTGGTCGTCAGAGCGACACCATGGTATACTGAGATAAACATCGTCATTACACTACAATGACCATCTCGACACCTTCACATTACAAGTCGTTACACGCTGATAACCACCCTTATGTTGGGCAAGAGGAGATTTTAAAAAAAGTTTTTCGTTGCTTTTTATTATTTTAACGCAAATAGATGGGGATTGGGGAAGATGATAGGCCATCTCATACGACATGATACCTTCATAAAGAACATCATAGAGGGAAATATCAAAGGAAAGCGTGGACGAGGAAGACCAAGAATAAGCTACATGAGTCAAATAAAAGAAAGGATCGGTGTCATGTCGTACAAGGAGGTGAAAGAAGCTGCTCTAGATAGAGACAGATGGAAAGAGCTTCATCAGCTACACCGACAAGGGTCTAACCCTTAAATTAGAAGAAGAGAACGCAAATAGGTACAATACTATCTAGTCAAACACTCCAACCCTCCCGTGGAAAATGACAAACATAATGTAGATGTTGATAATAAGGTAAGTAATTTACCAACACAGCTTTCAGCTTATCTAGATGTACATCAAGAATATGCCAAAACTTTTTTTTGTATTGGCAAAAATCAATAGTAAAGTGAAACGGAACAGAATTGGCTCCACTTTAAAACTATTACTGGAACATTTTGGCGGATCGAACGGCATTTGTCTCGGGGCCGAACGCTAGTAGCCACGCGGCTTGATTTTTCCGGGATTTTCCGGGATTTTCCTGATTTTTATAGACGTAACATTACGAAGCTAAACAAGAGTATTATCTCAATACCAAGAGGATTTAAGTCATCTTACATCATGCTGACCCAGTGGAACTTCACACATCTTTCTAAAACTGACTAGATTCTAGCGAACATTCGGGTTTCCTTATCTTTGTTTAAATTTGAATTTCAATTAAAAGTGTGTGAATTTTTCACTTTTTTTTAATGAAAATGTTTATGTTATTATTTTTAAGTTTATAGGTACATGTGGTAAGTTCAATCCTCATAGTTCCATGGTAAGCGTAACACCAACTCGGAAATCGCTGCTTCATCAGAAGTTCTTGTGTCATATCCCAAGTATTCCGTACACCATGGACACTCCAGCGCCCACCCAGCGCCCCTTGGATTACACGGGCAGAGGGTAGACATTTAGTAGTGACATTTGGAGTATTTATTCGCATAATAATAATTCCTCAACGCGTCGACGGGGGCGCCTCCGCCTTAAGAGTTATGGCCCAGGGAGACACCTTCAAGGTGATGCCTCGGTGTTAGTGTTGTATGGATATGGCCTTTGGTATTATTGGATGTTCTGCCTCTAATTAATGTAATGGTTTATTCCGCTTTCTAGTGGTGGTGGTGAGCCTTCATATTCAGGAGTAGAATAATAAAATCCAAGATTTCCGGATGAAGAAGCACGAGATATTGTTACCCCAGAATGTATAGTAAATTTTCGCCAAAGCATTTCCCTTTTAAATGCTTTGTAATATAAAGCTAATGACCGATGTTTTTTTTTAATATTTATAGTAAAATGTGGGGGTTAATCTTATCAGGATATAACAGTACCATCTAAACTTGCAGTCAAGTCTATACTATCAGGGCGTTACTGGACAACTTAAGGTCATTTTCCTATAGCAAAACTTAGGTCGAGTGTTATATGTGTGCCGTTTAAACAAACATTTGCGTAAACATTGAGATAACTCATTACATTTTTTCAGCTTTAAGTACACATACTGTATAAGTAACTTTATAATTTGCTTCTGAAATGTCTTTCCCTAGACATATAATATTAGCTCAATCCAAGTGTACCATTACCATATCACTCGCCATTCCAATATACAAGCCATTACCAGTAAGCCCAATCATCAACTCCTCCGCTGCCGACGGGTCTTAATGGTCCGAATATTGACACCGGGCAGGTCCACATAGCGCCATCTATCGGCGTCCACCGCCTCAAGATTAAGGCATTAACCGTTACAAGCTGTGCGTCCTCCACGAGCGATGTCGCCGGCACAGATATTGTTATACCTTACGTTACAGACGACGATGTCACCAGGACTGGAAATGATAAGGTTTCGCAATGAAACGATGAGAGAGAGACGAGACGACAATAATGCGGTGAGCTGAATACGATGATGTTAATGATGGATTTTATATCATACGCCTCACCATCTCATTCTCATTTTGAATATTCTGCTATTTGGGGCGGAGAAAAAATAAAAAAATCAAAGAACGTATACATCGGCCCACCCGTTCTTGAGTTATAAATGGTGTAACAAACTTTGTTTTTCTTATTTATAGATTATTACATTATGTGAACAGCGAGACTTGCTCTTATTTGAATGAATTTGAAGAAATAGTATTTTGGTGTATATTTCATTTCTGCTAAATGCAAACTACTTATACAGCTTATCAGATCTTCTGCATACGAAATACTTGACTAATGTAATGCCATTTTCCTGAGAACAATTAATATGGTCTGAGCAGACGCCAAAAGGAAAGATCTTAATAACACCGTTTCCAGAAATTTCCTAAGTCAGCGCCATCCTCTCGTTTGCGGTGTCCCAGAATTAGAACAATACCCATGATTACCTCATCAGACGAACGCCAAATATCCTGAGATTAAGCTTGAAGAATTAACTTGTTTATGTCATTTGTACCCTTTCTGTAACGCGCCGTTTGAGGGTTAAGAGATCACGCTACGACCTGAAAACGGGTATAAGACGAACTATTGCTGTTAAAGATTTGTGCGGCAGATGGGGTGTTACAGAATGTATCTTAAATCGTTATTTATATTGTTTAAAATCGGTTGTTACTATTTTAATAGGCCCGCAATATATATTATAGCATACGACAAATAAAAGCCACAGACTGCTACATCAAAAAAAAAAAAAAAACTAAATTAGGAATTTCGTACAAAATTACTGACGTTACGTTGAGTAGGTGTACATTTTTTGTATGTGTGTTTCTTTTTTATAACTAAAACAGATTAAAATCAGCAACCCGACCTTCGCCCGCACAGCAATAACATCCAAAAAATCTGTCCCAAACACATAAACGCACCAAGAAATCCGCACACAGGGAAAACGCGTGAAAATGTTCATACTCCCTCACAATGGCACACATAATAGAGCCAGAACTGACTGGATATATATTGCCAGCGATAAAAACGTATCCATCCCGATATGCCTACACTAAATCACCACTTAATAGTCGAGAAGGTCGTAAATATGTCAACAGACGCCAATATCTAAAGATGTATATGTCGGGAGATCTTTTTTTCTCTAGAGTTGCAGTGTGTCAGGATTTGTCGATCTCGAGGTTCCTCTCGGCGATAAATTCGGTGGTTTTCTAAGTGTTGCGGGTAAATTGACGGTCGAATTTGTGGTTGAGCCGCGATCAAATGAATTCAGTGGAACTGTCTTTGAAATTTATGGTGTTACTTATGTTTATTTGCGTTAATTTTGAAGGAAATGCGGCTGTTTTGTTTAGTTTTTGTCAAAGTTAAATTCACCGTTGTACTAAGTTTTCAGAATTATTTTATGTGTTTATTATTTAACAGACAATACATGTTTAGACTTATTGTATTCGCATAATAGAAAGTACTATGATGTAGGTAAGAATTATACAATAATTTTACCTAAGTGCTTACTTTTGCATCATACATCTTAACATAATGTAACATACAAATAAAGAACAAAAAACGAATACACTCCAATAAACACTACTCCCCAACTCAGTTATAACTCGACAACAATGCTTGGAACTAATTAAATTTAAATTAATCGTGAAAAAAGGGAATCACGTCAAATTGACCGTAAAATTTCAAGAAAGAAAAACAATGGGGCACCGACGATAACGGCGCTGGACTTAAATTAAATCGGAGTCGGTTCGACAAACCCTTCACTCCTGTAAACATACGGGAGGACGGAGTGAGAGGAAAACTTTTTTAATTTTATAAATAAATAAGTGTTTCTCAGAGTTCCCTATAACAACGACAAATACTGTACGCAACAAAATAGCAACCAGATTTTAATTCTTGCTAGGGTGGTCATAGAAGTTACATATACTTGAGCTAATTTCAAGCAAAGCAACAATTTAACAGGCCTATTGCATAATATGTCTTTGCCCGTCCTTAAAAGCATACATTTACGAAAATCATAATTTATGGTAACGTGTAATTTCTTGAGTTACCGTTTACAACATGCGTAGATAGTCTGAGAGTGGCTGTTTCAATTTAAACATGCATCATTAATTATCCGGTAAAATTTTACGAAAAGACAGACGACGACCTCTTTACAACTATGCCAAACAGATTAAAAGATTTTTTTAAGAATGAAATGACTATCATATTTTTAAAACTACTTGCACAAGTCGGTACCGCGCCAAATGTCTACCAGTATGTTTTCAACGTTGGAGGGTTAACTCTAAACTCCCGCCAAGGTATGAATATTTACGAAAGCATTAATTATTTTTTAACTTTCTTCCTGCCTTAAGAGACTTTCCTCGGCGTGGGGTAGGCAGAAATACTGAATGACTGTTGTTTTAGTTGCCCGGGTAAATTACAACTTATTAAATTGCCCGTTTTGGAGGACTTTTCTTAGGGAAAGAAATGCGGATGATTTTTATTTATACTCGTAGTTATATTTGTATTAATTTTTTAATAAATTTCAATATATTCATAACATAATGGACGGACAACATTATAACTTTATCAAACGTCACATAGTACTGCTCAAAGCAAAAGTCTGGTGCGCAGTACTATATGACGTTTGATAAAGTTATAGAACGTCTATAAATTTAGGGGTAATATCAAAAGATACAAGGCTAGTACTTTACGACCCCGCAATTACATTAGAACCAAAATACCATCAGCGGATACAATCAGTGTTTTAAACATAAAACAAAAATGTTCATTTCTTACGCGAATACTATACATTGAAATAATGCTAATTTAACAACTAAATATGAGTGTTCGTACGTTTCAAACTATGACACTAGGACGTCAAACACCTCAGTCCTCCCGTGACTATGGTTGCTGTAAACCAGCCGAAACGTCGGTAACCTAAAAACATAAAAATAAACGCGATAAAATCCGTTAAATTAGTTTTATTTCAATAAAATAAATAAATAAACCTATACCTACCACTAATCACTATCACTCTACCACAACTTTATTACTACTTGCGACTAGCCAGCCACCCCACTATCTCAGTTTAAACTGAGATATTCCATAGCCCCCTGCGCTGTGCAAATATAAGTTTATTTTTCTTATTACCGTTAACAAGGGGTGTGTTATCGGTCGGCGAGGCCTGCTCGCGCAGTTAAAACGAATTTATACTTTCGATTACAGTGGCTGTGGATGAATAAAAAACAAATGAGCCAAGAATTTGTTGGTGCGCTGCGCTCTGCCCGCGCCAGCGTGGCGTAGCGTGGATACGACAAAATTTAGACCAGTATTCACTGACAACTTGTAATGGCATTAAAACTACTTAGTCAGGAATTAATAAAATATAAATTTAATTATTTATGTGGTATGTAATAAAATTCGTTACGTGGTGTATCTTTATTCATAGTTTATAAAACATATTTCGTTTCGTAAACATAATTTAAAAGTGACAAATAATATTACAAAACATTTGACATTCCAATTCCGCTGTTTTACGTCAATTACTTAGGTGTTTAATGTTAAGTCCACATTATTATTTCGGCAACATCCGAAGGCGCAGACCTTAGCTATTATATTTAATGTGCATGCTTGCTTGATTTGAACATAGTATCAAACTCCGAGCATTATTTGTCTCTTAGTAATGCTAATTTGTTGTATACTCTCCGCATTATCACGTGAAGAAATTAAACTTTACGATTTTCCTCGAATTACGTAATGAGCTACGCAGCTACGCCAGCTGCTACGAGTATCTACGCAGCTACGAAACGAGTACGGATTGGGATGAAGAGTTCTTTATAAATAAGCTGAAATTTGAGCTACTATTATTATGACGGAGTTTATTTTTACAAATTATTGTTAAAATCTGCTTAATAATCATATTCAAAAATATTGAGGCCTCAAAAAATACCATAATATTAAATGTATGATTATCCAAAAGGCTCTCTGAAATGGTTTTGATATTTTAAATATAGGTCTTGTTTGGTATCGGAATAATAAATCCAGGCATTAAAATCTAACACCCTTATTCTTAAATCATACATCTTTGATGCAGGTTGTGTTATCAAAAACCTATGAATCCAAATGAAACCAAGCTGAATTATAAATCCTAATCCAATCTCTGTATATCAATACACAAATATATGAAACGAGATGGGGACGAATCCGTCGGCTTAACCCTAGTTTACTGCTGGCTTCTGATGGATACGGCCGGAGTGACCGGTATCGGAGCGACCCAGCGGCGTAGTGTTGCCATACTATATGACATTCTACATAATAAAATTAACCTGTTTTCATTTGTTTATGATATTGCTTGGTATGCTATGGCATAGATCAGGATGCAAAACGGAAGAATTGCCGGTTATCCCCAATATATATTTTTATTAGTTTATAAACTAATTAACGACCTGATTAGTACAGTAGGTAGGGGCTCTGCCTTTTCTACCGAGGGTCCTTGGTTCGAATTCTGGTAGGGACAATCTTTGCGTGATGAGCACGAATGCTTGTACCCGAATCACGGATGTTTAATAAGTATTATATATCTGGGTTGTCCCTCAGTCCGTTGTACGGTACGCATTATAATTATTAATTAAATGTAATTTAAGACTGTTTTCTTTTTTTGCTCAACCGATTTAAATAACTCCAATCCAAGACTTACTCGTAGGGTTAACGAAATGCTATATTTTTTTAAAGATAGAATATATTTTAGATCTTTACTATCATAAACTAAACGTTTGCCTGTATTGTATCAAATGCAAAAAGGTTCGTTATTATTTACCAATCAAGTAGATAATTTAAAATTGGCAACACCGGGGCCGATTGAAGTACTATAGTTATTTCTTGTTTATTGTACCAGTATTGGACGGTCGTAGGGTAAGTTATTTTATTGGTATAATCGCATAGTATATTGGATATTTGATATCTGTACGCTTGGGGTGAACATTGTTCTGCTGCATGACGAATTATAAAACTAAAATAAAAACGTCTTACCGATATCCAAGCCGTTATTTTCTACCATCTTATTCGTAAATTGACGCCCTGTTTTATTGGTTGTTTTTAACAAATTTCTGTTTAAAAAAGTTTATAAAGGCCTTGTAATCTAAAACCGAGCGACGACATGGGGCAAAAGACTTAAGGACTATAAGTGCCTAATTAACCCAAAATCTTGGAAGGATATTAGACAAATAAAACTAATATAAATGTTGGTTTTAATCGGCGATAACATAATCAAATATTTTTTAAACTAAACGTAAATTTAAAATGCATCCACCGGGACTTGGTACACATTATAACACAGTAGTAACAAACGGCATCATTAACAAAACTTTATTATAGTGATTTCCGAACATCGGCGCGCGGCGGCCATTTTATATCGCGATCGTGCGATATACTGAGGAATTAAAAATACATAAACATGTTCGCATTTTACGATAATTACGCGTTCACTATGCACCGTAGGGTTATAATGGGACGAATAAATACGTTCAATTGTTTTAATCGCTTACTATACCGGGCTTATTTGACCCGACTGTTTTTGAAGTGTTATTTTTATTTGTCAATGTTCGGTTGACTCCGATCCCAAGTGTCCATTGAGAGATTCCTAGAGCCCTATTCTTTCATAATGTGTCTTTCAAAAGTGTACTCTTGTACACCCACAATAACAGTCAATACCTGGAATTGAAGAAAGTGTTGTTACCAATTATTTTATATTGCCTATGACAAGACCAATGTGGCAGACCAATGTGGCAATTTAAATATATTATTTCCAAAGTTTGTCAAGATGGGAATCGAACCGCCCCTTGCGGAAACCACTAGACCAGACGACAAAGACATCGTTAACGCAATCACTCTGACGAATTCTTCAAGGACGTAAGTATTTTATAGCATGGTGATGTAACTACAGTCTATGCAATGGATTAACGAATCAAATCTAACACACGAGTAGCTCCTGAAGCTCAGATATAAAACACTCCTAAACATAAACCACCAGCAGTCCCCACCGCACCGGTTCTAATTACCAATAATTATCGTTACCGGCGGTCCGATGCAGTTTTAATTCGGCCATTTTGTTCCGCATCTAACCGGCTAATGAGTGTAACGGATCGCTTTTTGATAATGTTATTGATATGGGAGGTCCTGTGAGAATCGGGTGGTCGTTTGGATTTTAAATATCTCCTGCGCAGTTGGCTAGTCTCCGTTGAAATTAGCCTCCATGACCAAAATCCAGTCAGAAGGACTATTATCACTCATGTCATTGAAACTAAATCGAGACTTCGTTCAGTCGTCAATAAATAGTAAAATGCAAAACAGAGTCGTGCTCGACCAGGTTATAACACTCAATCGCGTATATACAGGCTGTTGTCCGGCACACATGCAGCCCGCACCCGGCACGAAGTAATAGGTACCGCTCAGATATTGCCAATGCAACGCGCAGATTTAAGATGGGAGACGCAGACTTGCCTTGTTTTAATTGGCTGGTTTAAATTTGGAATTGTTAGAGCGGTTGATTTTAACTTGGGTGCTGGTTTTGGGTTTGATATTTAAATCAATGACCATGAAGAACGTGATTAGTTTGTAATTATGTAATATACCACCTATGAACTACAAATCAGTAACGCCTTTGCCCCCAAGCGGTTGTTAAATGTATTTTCAAATGTCGTTCAAAATAATGAATTAATTTAATTAGTAACTTTTGCCCATGAGTTCAAGCTGTACCTAAGTATGACAACCGCAAGGGCTAGTGGTCTGAGGTCACTTGGCTCGGGATCAGATATACCCGCGGGTAAATTTTGTAAAATAATGTTTTAGTAATATAACCATAGGGGATTATGTGGTGATTGCCCTGTGTTACTCCTATTTTTTTTTTACGCGTTGCTTGTTTTATGATCATACGATTGATGTATATTAGGAGGTAGTATTATTTCTTTGTCGGTATCAACAGCTCAATGGACTGCGTCCGGTGGGGAACAAACCGCACAGTCCGGAGTTACGGCGCGGCCGCGTGCGGCAAGCGAACCGCTCCGTATTGCGACGCACTTTATGCGACCAGATACTGTTTGACAACCTCGCCGACAGCCACTAGCGGCATTTGGCATTGTCAGTATTGCGTGGTGTTTTTGGGACGTCCTATAGTAATGACGGGTATCAAATCTAAATATGCCATCACGCCTGTAATGTCCGAAGGGGTAGGTAGAAGTGCAGTGCAATGCACTTTTTTTGGGAAATCGCAATCAAAGATCTTTCCAACTGAACGGGGAGGACGAAAAGTCCCGGTGTAAAAGAGACGGAAATATAATAAGCTTTTCCTATCATAAAAACGCCTTTGTTTTAATATTCATCGGATAGAACATACATTAAAACCATAATTTTGAAGCATAAGTTTGAATTCATAATTTTGAGTTAAGCCCCTATCGTTCTGAGGGTGCGATTTGACCGATTGTATTTGATGTCATTGTAATAGGGGCGAGCCTATTACCCTTATACCGGGCACAATGCCTGCTAGTGCTCAGCATAAGGAGGATATAGGTCATAGTCCACTTCACTGGCACAGTGCGGGTTGGTGAACTTCACACGGTCTTCGACAGTGCTATGACAAGCATAGGGATATAAAAATGAAATAGTTCACTTCTTCATATTTAATTGAATATAGGATTATATATTATTCAATGTATGTCTAATATTTCATCAGCTACATTCGCTTATTGCAGCATCAGAAATAGGTACCTTGACATTATAAAACTTATGAAACTTTAATGCAAACGAGATGTGTTACTTCATCAAGTTATTAATAAGGATAACATACAAGTTACAACTAAACATAACTACAGCACATACGGCTAATTATTGTGCGCGTATTAATCACAGCATAATTCGGCACGCGGGCGCATCGTTTCGTTGATTACTATCGGTAAATCATATTTAGTGCAGTCATTATCGCCTCGCGCACTATTATTGAGTGCGTTCATAATAAATAACGGCTATTGGGTGCGATTCTAATTTTAACATCGTATTTTACGGTGCATTGCGGCCTCGTGATTAGCGCACGCACAGATTAGCTGATACATTGGTGCGTTGTGTTTGTAATCACTATCATCACTGCACAGTGTAATACAAAATCCCCGGCGCGTCTCTGTTTATCTATAAGAATGCGCTTATGTCGAGAACCATTGAACAAATTCGAATATTATTTTTACTGGTTACATCTGCATGTTTTTTCGAAATGTTTATGTGTATTTACATTGGTCTACACTTAATCTAGAAGTCCACGCGGGCGCAGCCGCGGCCAAAAGCTAGTAATATAACACCATCGTCTAACGTACTTGTGTCGTCGTTATACCTATTAAGAAAACGGGATAAATTATCTACATGCTAGGTATTATTCAGTCATTATTCATTTTAATTTTAAACTTGCGCAATTAAAATTATAATGGCCGTTTGGAATTATTGTATTAATGACGTTGTATTGCACCTAGTTTATGTATTTTAATTGCATTTCACTTTATGTAATTATAATTAATTACTTTTCAACTATTAACACTTTCAACACAACATACTTTTCAACTATTAACACTAACAACATACTTTTCAACTATTAACACTTTCCTTGTTGAGTATACTTGAACTTAGCATCAGAAGTTTCCACAAACATACATACAGTCGTCCCTATATTCCATAAAGGTAGGCAACACCACTGAGAACCATATGCTACGTCCCTTACATTGTACCTCTTTCACATCATCCATGAATGTGATGTATTCATACATTTTATTACGTACTTCCAATGGTCGAGGGTACTGCAATAGTTTTAGCCAAAATGGCAGCTATACCTTAAAACTAAAACACAATCAGTTCAAAAACTAGTGCACGAGTTGTATAAATCAAAATTTACAAAGGCCAGTCCCGGCGACTGATTAAATTCATTGAAAAACGAGCCTTATCATTTAAATGGCAAGCGGTTGCGATACAATTGCTTACAAAAAAATTAATATTTAATAAAATTTAATTCAAGGTAAAAAAAATAGTGCCTTGAAAGTTATGTTATGTAATCATTGGTCCACCAGAGGATTATAACCTACCTAATTGTATTGAGATTCATAAGAGTAAGTTACATCGGAATGTATAATTTGACAACATTTTGACAACATTTTTTTTTCTATTTTGGTAGACAGATATGTATGATATAAGAATACTAAAAAACAGTTATTTATTTTTTAGTAGTACAAATGATGGCCAACTAAGCATGCATAGATTATCATGTTTTTATAATGTCATACGATTGGTTCTCAACTCCCAGCATATAGCAATTAGCTATTCAATTGCATGTTACACAATAACCTCTCGCGGTCGGAAGTTCAGTGGAAAATGGCTCGGCCCGCCATAATGAGCGCGCGCCGATTGTCGTTGCTTTGATTTAATGACTCGAAATAATAGCAATCAATGCGATCACCACGAGCGACCGGTAATATTTTTGGCGATTTATGTAATTGTACAGTATGATCCTTAGTTGGACCTAAAAAGAGATCACAGAAAAAGATTTTGCCACACTTATTGAGATTTACTACTTAGTGATGAACAACAAAATAACGAAAAAAAAAATAAGTATCCAAATCGAATCATGCCTCTTAACAGTAATGCATATATACTTACGTGTCGAATCGGGAACCTCCTTTTTTGACGTCGGTTAAAAATAGTGACAGCTGTTTTCTTGTTACTTGTATTTATAATCATGTAATCGTTTACAATTCAACACGAGGCCTCGTGAAATTCTCATCTTGATGCAATCAAAGTCTGTCCAAATTTTCAGCATGTCTTGAAGCTTTACACCAACTTTCTACTTGTGCAGGTCAGACCAACTGTAAATATTGATTCTACAGAGTAACTTTTTAGAATCAACGCTTATTTATCCCTAGCCTATATGATATGTAAGAGATGGGCAATAAATATTTTTCAAAAGTAAAATATGATATTAAGAGATGGCTAATATATATTTTTCAAAAGTATATACAGAACATGCTGTATCACCAAGCCGATGACACCGCGGCGTGTAATGGAAGCGCATTATTTTGTTCCTAATTAATTTACGATAATGTACCGATAGCGGCCAATAAATATCATAATATATGACCGAAATTATAATCTCATTGGTTTTAATTTTAAGTATATCGCCAAAGGTTGAAGCAATTCCAACTTGTTGGTCAGTGCCTTTACTTCACTTGAAATTAGATTTTTAGTGGACGGTAAAAACTAAATTTGCCTCCAATATACGGTTATATAAGATTGACATTTGTATTTCATTACGATTATATATCAATATATATAATCATCCCATTATGCTGGATGAGAGGAAATGGGTAAAGATGAGCATTCAAGGTGTTGCCGCCTCATTCATCTCGCGCAACTTGCCTGACTCCAACAACTCATTTAATGAAAATTTCACATTTGTCAGTTTCTTATCGATTCCCAAATTACAAAAGTAATTTGTAAATCTGGGAACCATGCAGCCATTAACTTGTAAATATATACTTAGAGTTAGTACTTTTTAGACCAGCTGTTAAAGTCTACCTAGCCGTTCCTACATTGTTCTCATATACCCATAACAACGTGCTGCTCAAAAAGGTAAATGATCTTTTAAAAATGAGCTACCATGGAGTTTCTTGCCCATTCTTCTCCATGGGAAATGCATTACGAACGGGTGGAAAAGTTGTAGCTTAGCATTTCGTAACTATTTTGACCATTCACAAGTACTGTACTTAATGGTTTTTTTTTTTTTTTTTTTTTTTTAGTCCGGGCGCTGTCCTGGCCCGGCCCGCGAATCCCTCTGATATGGGGGTCAGAGACCTTATTTAAACTATTCTAAAATATATGTACATAGGCTTTGTTTATTTAAATAAAAGTAACATTAATCTTTATTGTACATTAACAGTAAATAACAACATCAAAAGCAACTTAAACAACTTAGTGTAACGGTAAAAGGTACAACATAATACAATATAATATCTTATTGGATCGGGGAAATTTCTTCCGCCCACTGTACAAATCCGCTGGCCGGTGCAATGAGGATTGTGGTAGTGGTAAGATGCTGATTTTAAGTATTATCATAATATTTATGCAGACATCTTCTTTCCACTCAGGTCTTATTCCTATTTATTACAACGGCAGCTAGCTTCGTACAGTAGGACAGAAAGGTCTCCCGTGTCCTCTTGTCTCTAATAAGACTGCCTAGATTGTCCAATTTAAGCTGGATGTCTAAAGACATTTCCAATTCCAGTCGCTGGAGAGCATGAATTGGACAACTAAGCAGTATGTGTGCCACTGACTCACTCACGCCCGGTTCGCAGATGCACGATGGGTCTTCCTTGCACTTGAAGCGATTCAAGTACTCGGAAAACCCACCGTGCCCCGTCAGTACCTGCGTGAGCACGCCAGTGGGTTGTATCCTCCTGATCGTGTTGTGTGCTTCTAAAAGGTCAGGGAAAAAAATCTTTGTTGTAGACGCAGTGGTGTCAGTTTTGTACTTATGATTCCACTCGTCAAGCGAGTCCTTGCGGATCTGTCGCTTGACGAATGATATCGGACATTTGTCGTACGTCGGTTTGGTCTTCATACGCAGTGCAGCCTCTTTGGCCAGTACGTCTGCCCTCTCGTTCCCTTCTAGCCCTGCGTGCGCTTTTATCCAAAACAAGGAAACGTCCTTGCCTTGGAGTTTACAGTGGGCGATGTTGGTTCTTGCTTCAGTAGCTAGCGGGTGAAGAGGGAGTGCGTTAGCCACTGTCTCTAACGCAGAACGCGAGTCACTGATGATGGCATAACTGACATGTTTACTCTCTAACGCATGGCGTGTGGCTCGGCATATGGCCAAGAGTTCCGCTTGATAAACCGTGCAGTGGGGCGACAGTTTAAGTTTGACTGACTTAGTCTCGGTTTCATTATGCCAGACGGATAATGAAGCTCCGACCTTGCCCTCAATCTTACTGCCGTCCGTGTATATTTTAACTGCGCTACTTACGTTGGCTACAACGTCTTGTTGGTCCGTCAAGTGTAGAAACTCGAGCCTCATATGCTTCGCCGGATGCGGAGTACTCGTATATGGCAGTTTTTTCTCCATTTCTCTGTCGCCTAGCTCGGGCCGGGGTACTCCTCTCCTGGCCTTGTAAAGGGAGGCCGCTTCTCGCACTCGGATATCTAGAGGTAGTAGCCCGGTTAGGGCCAGCGACGCGTTCAAGGAGACCGTTCTGTATGCTCTGCACATCTTTAGTGCAAAGCCTCTCTGTACTGTATACAACTGCTTCTGAATAGTGATCTTCGTGGTCGATGGCGACCAAGCACTGGATGCATACATGATGATGGGCTCTACGGTGGCCGTGTAAATCACCCGGATGACTTCCGGGTGGAGGCCCCAACTGGTTTTGGCTGCTTTTGCCAGCTGCTTGTAGACATTCAACGCCTTTCTGCAGATGTTCGCAGTGTGGCTTTTGAATGTCAATTTGTTGTCAATGGTGAGCCCCAAGATCTTAATTTCATCCGTCATGCCAATGTCAATCCCCCCCATGGACAGGAGCGGGGTGTCGTAAACGCGCTTTCGGGTCACAACCATCGCGTTTGTTTTGTGAGGTGCGAATTTCAGCTTGTTACTAACTCCCCACTCCCGGACATAGGCCAGAGTGGCACCGGCCTGGCTTTGTATCTCCAGTGCCGTGTCGCCATCAAAAACGAGTACTACGTCGTCTGCGAAAGCCTGTACATATTGTTTACGCGTTTCAAGTGCTTTCAGCAGCGGGTCTAAGAGTAGGTTCCAGAGAATCGGTCCGCCAATAGATCCCTGCACGCACCCTTTCTGAGTGCCCTTTGTGTACTCCTCACCAGCATACCTGACCCGGACCTTTCGGTCCTGCAGGTAGCTGTCGACGATTCGTCGGAGGTTGACCGGGCACTCCTCCTCGGCTAGTCTCACCCTTAAGGCCGGCCACCAAGCGCTGTCGAAGGCTCCCTCTATGTCCAATGATACCACGGTCACGATCTTTCGTTGAAGTAGTTTGCCGCGTATGTACTGTATCAGGTCGTAGAGGGAGTCCTCAGTACTCCTTTGGGGCATGAAGCCATATTGGCGAGGACTCAGTCTCGGTACCAGGTGCCACTTGACCCTATTGACGACCAACTTCTCTAGAATCTTCCCCATGACCGGCAATAGGCCGATTGGTCGGTAGGACTTGGGACTTCTGTAGTCCGCTTTGCCAGGCTTCCTCAGCACGACCACCACTGCTTCCTTCCATTGTTCGGGGAAGAGACCTAATTCAAGGCACTTGTTCATCATGGCCAGATGTAGGTCAGGGTCCTTTTTAATCATCTGGCAACATATATCTGCAGTGAACCCGTCCCCCCCGGGTGCCTTTCTCGGATTGAAACTCTCCGCCGCGGCCATGAGCTCCTCCGCTGTAAATGCCGGGTCATGATATTCACCATCGACATGGTGTACTTAATGGTTTACATGAATAAATAATATTCTGATTCTGATACTGATTCCAATACCGTTCCCTTTATCGCCATATAAAACAAGAAGAACCGGCAATTGGCAAGCGCAAACAGTAATAAGCATACGATATATCCACTTAACGATATCCAAGGAGACCCAACAGCCCGTGACGCAATAAACCAATAAAACAAGGAATATAAATAAAAATAACTGTGCGTTATAAATTATTGTGGAGTGGTGCTTGTATATAGAAACTGTATATCACAGTGGTTCAGGGAGGCGCGTCACATGCCTGAGTTATAGCGTCACAGCACATAAAATATACAACAAAAACTGTTGTTCTTCCAACAGTTTTGGCCCATATTAAGAATGAGCACAAACAGAATGTGGATTCGGAACACAGCGACAGTGTTAGGATGGAGTGGTTGTTAAATCTATAGTATATTTTGGTTTGTTTAATAATTGTTATCTTTACTCCGTGCTAACTTTAAATAATTATTTACATTTTTTTTTGTATTCAAACCGGTGAAATTTGTTTTATTTCAAAAGTTATTTACAAAGATATGTACATGGAAAAACAAAAAAACTAAAATATACTTATTAATAGGACATTGTATGATAAAATAAAAATAAAAATTGGGTAAACAGCAGGCAAAAATGGAATTCAGGAATATCAAGAGATAATTTGAGCTCCGACATTCGATATAATTGTTTTAATATATGTTACTGAAGTCAATATGGTGATCGCCCGCGCCTAACATCGTTAGCTATTCGTTACTTTGATATAACTATGCGGAGTTTTAAAAAATACTTTATAGAATTAAAGAATGTAACATAAGTCTTCAGCGCTTCGACCACTTATATTTATAGTGAGTGACCTGTCTCGCACCCGTGAAAAGTTTCTACATAAAATATCGTCTCCACAGCCCTCCCCGTGCCGCATCCTCCAGTCCGATTCAAGCCCAGTTCACGGGGTAATTCGTTATTTTTATTGTTTTTTGTTATTATGATTCTGTCCCCCGGATTACTGGCCGTGATACATTGCCGGGCACTGGATGCGTTTAATTGCCCCGGACGCTCTGCCCTACGGTGATAAATAATAAGATTAAGGTGGGAAATAGTGGATTTGGATGTTTATGATATGGGTATAAGTTACCCCCGCCGTTTTATTTGCGCGTTATATTTTAGGGTAATTTTTCTCTTTGTTTTAAGAATGGGAAACTGAGTCTGTGTTCTGTGAAGGCTTCTGTTGGGGTAAATGATATACCTTATCCATTTTTTTAATAGATCCATTCGCGTTATTACGTAATACATTGACGGCCACGTAGTCTATAGGACTGGAGTAGGCCAGTCGGATAACTGTATCGGATGGTCATGGGTTTTTTTTTCTTTGCAGAGTAAATTTCTCTTCATAGATACTTACTTCACTTTTTCATCTCAACCTATCATAAAACTGACAATGTCTGTGACACTTAAAATATTAAAACACATTTGGCTATTTGAACAACTCCGAATCATAAACAAGTGTTTTTAAGAATTCTAGCTTGTGTGTCTGTTTGTTTGAAAATCACGGTACAATATATAGCTGATTTCCACAAAAGGTACAAAATGTTGTCTAAAATATCAAGTGGGTACAGTTGTGTACAAGTTAACGATGGGAATAATATCAAACCTTCTCATTAGGGATGTCGGGTATTTGTAAATACAGTTGCATAGACAATTGATTTTGAATTGATATTTTCTAAAGGACTCTTGAATTACTTATTATATAAATATAATTGTGCGTGTTTGTTTTATTTAGGGTTTGCTTACTACCTCTATCTACAGCTTATTTAACATATTTCTGGACATCTTCCCAATATGTTATTGATAGAATTTATTAGAACAGACCCTTGTTCCATATAAAACATTTTTTTATCTTAAAAATTATAAATTTTAAAGTAAGGTTGAAATATACCTATCTCAGAAGATACCTAGTTACGTAATTTTTATTCATCATTACATTTCTTTATATAATGGTTAATAAGCGTCGTATGTGAGTGTACATACATTATAAATCCGAGGGAACGTTCATTTCAAAACGATAATTAAGAGGCGGCAGGTCGTTGTTCACAAAAGGCGCCATGTTTATAACAACACGATTGTTTTATATTCACGACATAATAATACAAGTTACTGGTATTATCTACATTGTTCGGTAACATTCCATTTCAAGCTGCTTGAGCTACACACAAACGGCAGTCGACGTCATGACATCTAAATTAATCCACTATTTTTTCTGTGTAATTCACAAAATATTAATAATTTCGCCAAAATTAACCGTTATTTAGTTTAGTACAGTGATCATATTTTTCATGTTATTGCAATTAACTAATTAGTATTGGCTTAACACAATCTATTGTTACATGAGATGTGAAAACAAACACAACAATACAAATTAGTTTACCCCTAATGGCTTTTTGAAAACCGATTAACCTAATAGTATTGGAACCATAGTAAAAATAATAATTTCTCGAAAAATCATTGGTTATATTACAAACAAGCTACCGTACAAGACCCTAATGAGCTAATGAACTATAACTATGCGCGTACGCTCCTTAATAATGCAAGCGCACTCTTGTCAATGCATCAGTCGTTGCAAATCTGTATTACTGTGCAGACGTCAAACAAAATGTGTACAACAAACCTACTCGATCCCGAAGCGATACTATCCGGCACTGAAGAATGGACCTTACTGGAGGAAAAGTGGGGTGTACCGATCGACTTGGACACAGAGGAAGACTTCCCACCGACACTCAATCCTGTCTTCAGTACTCTAGACCTTAGGAAGACTACATTTGATTCTTCATTTCTATTTAAAAAAGTTCGAAGAAAGGTCGGGAGGCAGCTGTCAAAAGGAATGCTTGACTACAAAGACTTCATCCAAGACTTGAAAGGCTCTGAATCGCAGAAACAGTTCTACTTCATCAATGGTCAAATACTCTCAGCGGCTTCCGTTGAACAGATTTGTGATGAAATAGATGATATATTCAAGTCTGTTGAGAAAATATGCTCAGCGACCAGCACTGTTCGGAAGAAGCTACCAGAAGTAGTCAGTTGTAGTATATCCGCTGATGATTTATCATTTGATGATACTAAGTCTGTGATGGAGAAGAGTGATGGTGATGACGTCGATAGGTTTATAGACGAGGCCTTTGAAAAATTTAGTCATCTATCTAACATTTCGGCTGATGATGAAGCGACGAGGGAGTCAGTGACTTCGTTAGTGAAGAAGTTTAGTTCTATATTGAATAGTCCAACGATGAACTGCAGCCCTAGAAGGCAGAGACGTTGTAACAATAGATTTAAAGAGTTAGCCGAGTTTTGGAATAATCGTGCTTTTGATCAGGAAGTTTAATTCTATGAAGGTAGTATTAATAAATTATTTGTACTGTTAGGTCACTTAGGTTTATCATTAACAGAATATCTTATGTTTTAACGTTTAAACTACGTTTATTTTATTAGTTAGGTATGTTGCAATTGACAAATAGATATGTGGGTACTTGTGTATTAAGTATTGAGTCTAAGATGCTTATGATTTTGTTTTATTTGTTTGTATCTGGTCGTATTATTAATGGAAATGTATTATATATGTAATTTACCAGAATTCTAAGCTTCGCTTTATTGTGTTTTGTAAGAAGATCAAAGTTTTATGTTATTTACTGAGGTACTATCGGCCAAAGTTCCGCATGACCAGTCTAAAGGCGATAATTGTATACACGGCTCTCGGCACGACACTGCAAAGACAAACGCCCTTATCCACCAATCGACCAATAGAAAGGCTTAGAAATCCTTAGCCGTATTCGTGTGAATATTGTAATGATTTTTAATAGTGTGGCATGCTATTACTGTAAACTTTGCTTGTGTGTGTGATAAGTTCTTGGAATTTGAAACATGAATGGGAATGGCTCATGATTTTTACGTATTGTTCCCATGCTGTTAACATTTGGAATTAATTTCATACGCATTTCATATATTTAACTGTTTCGTCTAGCAAAATGTATTATCTTGATTTTCTAATATTATTCTTGATTATGTATTTAATATATGTATAACCAGAGATTATTCAATAAATTATAAAATACTGTTGAACACATATAAATAAAATATTTAAAATAAATCAATATACTTACCTAAGTGAAAAATACACAATGGATTTAAATATACTACTATAGTATTATACACAAATATTTGCATTGTTTGTAGAGCAAACTGTCCATTTAAAATTTGACTACTTCAATGTGTAATTTAGTTAATAGTCTCATTAAAATATACTAAATTTTCAATTATAAATTTGTAAGCTATTTTTATTTTTCAAAGTAGTCATTATCTACAATAATTATAACACAAATAATACAATATAACTCACTTGCCAGTTATGAAAATGCACTTTGATGGTGTTGCTATAAGGTTGAACTTGACATAGTTTTAATTCTGGCGACTGGTAGAATATGGAGTTGTTTTAGTTGTAATAATATTAAGTTGTAAAGATCGATATCTAATACAATAATTGTTGTCCTTTTTATACCTTTATCGACATTGTATAAGACACCCTGTCAGGCGATACTATGCCTTTAACAATGTAGATAAGGTTTTAAATGACTTATTTTCATTCTTTATCGGAGCCATAAAAGAAAATAAAAGCTCATAAAATAGGATTGAAGTGGGAATGATTTTTGAGGATTCGGCGTATAAAAGAAAACTATTTAATTCATTTAAATAATAATTTACACACGTTATTTTTTATTAGTGTCACAAACCATTTTAAATATAACACATTGTTTTATTGCATACATTTATTATAAATCAAATTCTTCCTTATTATCTAACTGCGGGTAAACAATTTAACAACACCCACAGTGCGCTGTTGTCCGTTTATTCCGCTTCGAGATCGACAAGACGGCACGGACGCGCTCGTCAAGAACTCCTTCCTGCCGCACCGGTTGATCGCTGCAAAAAATGTTTTGTTTTCATCAGTCAGACACAATTGATTGCAAGCCGCTCGTCACTTATCATTATTATTGCACCTTAAATTAAAAACAATAATGTGATTTGGAACATTGATATTTTCTAACTGAAGAGTAATAAAATCGTCGGCTGTTACAAACAAAATGTGTTTTCGAATGCCACCACATTTTTTTAAACAAGGCAATGTCGGCAACTTTATTAGCCCATTATAAATATAAACAATGGCGCTTTTGTTCGAGTAGATATATAGAATAAGTGGGCCGCAGATTTCATTATGAAAGCATTAACGCACTTATTGGGGTGAGATAAAGCGTAAATTTGCTTGGTAGCGTTATACACCGTGTATGAGATCTAAGGAAAAACACATTTGTTTGTAGTAGATTCCATTGCATTTAGGGTTATTTTAAAACAGTGGTCGTTATGTTATAAAAAACATGAATAGAGTTTGATAAGAACATTCAGGATATCAAATTGTGCAAGTTTCTAAAGTAAATATTAATAATGATATTCAAAGACTCGGTGCATATTTTTTATATCATTAAAAAAAATGATATAAAAACGTAAACGCATTAAACGTTTTGCGTTATTAATACGGTATTTTACAGTTCACACAAAATATATTAAAGAATTTAGAGGGTTTTTCAAAATGCAATGAATTTTTATTTAGTTTGTATAGTAACATTACTTATGGATTATAAAACAAACCAAATGATAAAATATACATATAACAACTACTAATACTAAAAGCAAATTATTTATTTAAACAAAATAGTACTTACTTGCATATTTAACTCCACTGCAATGCACTGTCCGATGGATATAAACAGTTCGTAAAAGCAAAAAATGGCGATAACACGGGACGCGTCAACAATTAGCAGGCGCAAATAGCGACTGTCTAATGTTTTTACGTAATGCATTCACCCGAACGTGTAACGCATCTGATTGGCGAAAATCGGAATGGGGCGTGGTTTATCACCTGCTTCGCTTGTAAGGGAAAAATTTCTTAACTGGGCATGCTTAACTTTGGCCGATAGTACATTATCTAGGAATCTTGTAGATATAAGTAATAAAGTATCGTACATCTGTATTTTTGTTTTTAATATTTTTTTGCCCTATAATCCCATGCACTTTTAAACACACACACGTACAGATAAATGTGTGTCACATCGATTGACAACATACAGCTTCTTTTGACGGCCTGATTAGCGCAGTTTGTAGTGACCCTGCTTTCTGTGCTGAGGGTTCCGGGTTCGAAACCTGTGAGGGACAAACTTTGTGTGATGAGCACGAACGTTTGTACCCAAGTCATGGATGTTTAATATTTATATAAGTAATATATACTGGGCTCGCCCCCAGTACATTATACGGTACTCAAAATACAAGCGTTGCTTAGTGTGGGACCGTATAGTTGGTATGTTCTTCTGGCGATATATATAAATTGAGCACAGTTTAACCGCATTCACATCACTTTTATGTTCTTTTTTGCCCAACTTATGTATTTATATTATAGCCCAATAAACATAACATTATCATCGAATGGTATAGGCACACCTATTACTTAATTACCTGAATGGTGGACAGCAAATATAAATTCATGGTTCATTAACCAAACAGCCGTAGCTTGGTGCTGTAGGTCCTCGCAGGACACGGAGTACGGACCAAGTTAGACGCTAAATCACGACCGGTGCCTCTGGACCCCTGGATTTGATCGTACATACGGATCATACTTGAGAGCGTTAACGTAACGTTAACGTAACGTAATGTAACGTCATCTGAAAAAGGGCAACAGTACGTCAAATGCGAGATTTTTCGTAAGCTAACTGTCGTATTTACACATTTTGTATGGAGAATTGAACAGCGCCTCTAGCGGACGGTATTTAAAACTTTTGATTCTCCATACAAAATGTCTAGATACGGTAGACTATAAAGTATACGGTTAGACATGAATATATCATCTATTTCATCACAAACTTTTTAACAGAAGCTGCTGAGAGTATTTGACCATGGATGTAGTAGAACTGCGTCTGCGATACCGCTGTCCTCACGTGACCACGGTTGCAGTAAATAAGCTTAAACGTCGGTAACGTACAAACATAAAATAAACGCGATAAAATGCTAAAATAAGTTTTATTTCAATATAGCTAGCTATGTACTCAACAGTTGCAAAATAATAAAATAGTGTCACCACCCTCGGTATTGTTTTCTCCTTCTAGCTCACTTCAAGTGAGCGTTTCAGTTCGAAGTAACCTCCCTTAGATCCCCATGTTTCGCGCACTGACCGGAAGCAGGAACTTATTCCGGCTTGTTCACTGTAGTTGGACAGTTTGTCAATTTATGAGCGCCGGGCACAATAACGTGAGCGGATCGGACTGAAGGCAGATGCTGTTAATTGAGTTAACCCTGATTACCTACGAGGACCTGAGATGAGCACTTGTCGTTCGGATGAGGGGAGGAGGGGCGGTGGACCTGTTGGGGGATATAGTTTAGAGAACGTGCAGACTTTTTTTTCAGTGTGAGATTATGAGATTCTGGATACAAATTACGATGTGTGATAAGCGCCTTTAGCCCATCGATCTTATTCTGTTTTGCCCCACAATAGTCATAGCTTAATGATATTTGTCTGTTTGTTTGACGATAAATAAATTTACTGATATTATTGCAAGTGGGTTGAAATAAAAGTAATTTTAAGAATGTTTATTTTATGTTTTTTACGTTCCCGATGTTTCGGCTGCTTTACAGCAGCCATGGTCACGGGAGGACTGAGGTGTTTGACGGCCTAGTATCATAGTTTGAACTGGGGTGCCCTCATATTTAATTGTTGTTTGCGGTGCGGCGGTTACCGTACATCAGACTTGGGTCGATTACAGTAGGTACAAAAATTTAATGCTCATTAAACTAAGTTTGCCTTTACCGGGAATCAAACGCGTAATCCTCGGTACAGAAAGCAGGGTCACTACCTACTACGCCAATTCCTATCGTATTCATATCTGTCCAAACTTAGGACGTGTCAATTGTTATAGATAGCGACTTGCGCAAATACTGTCTGGTCCACACAATATTCCAAGTTCGAGCGCAGCTCGCCACTGACCGCAATATACGATCGTGGTGCGTCTAATTAAACTTCTGGCAAGTTTTTGTTGATGGGACTAGCGGTCCAAGCGATATGAACTGGGGTTTATGTTAAAGCAAACTATACTACCGAACTGAATTAACTTAATAAATCTTGAAATTTACAAAGAGAACAGCTGATTTTTGTTCTGGGAATAACTGAAGTTAACTTTTAATAAAGAAACTGAAGTAAATATTTACAGTGAAGTCTTAAGTTATATAATAGGTTCTGTTGCGTGCCGCTTGTGCTGCGTTGCTGCCACGACGGTACTCTTATTCCATAAATACTCGATTTTTTATCGTATCCATGATGACGAAAAAGAGACAAATGCGATAAAAACATAACGCGAATCAATAAACAAATTACTAATTTTGAAAAAGCATTCCTTGTTTTTAAAATAAAATTAATTTGAAATTGGAATTCTTAGCCAACCAAAAAAAAATATTTTGAAGTGGCCAGTACTGCAGAACGGCAATAATATAACACACTTAATTTTTTTTCTTAAGATTTTTATGAACACAAATCTATCATCACTAATTACAAAAGATGCGTTCACACTAACATGGTTAGCCGATAAAAAAAAACGGCAACAGTGCGGCTCCATTAGTGACGTCACGGGAGGCTCGGCCGCTCTCGATCAATTTGTGTGAAATCACCGGCGTGAAGTGTTTTTTAATTAATTTTATGAGTGAATTTCGGTGCTGAACAAGGAAACTGTGGAGACGATTTTGTTTTAAAAAGTTAACGTGCTGAATCAAAGCGTGTCAATCAAAATAACAAAAGTAAATCAATTTATATTGCCATTACATAATATTTTTCCCTCGTATGTACAAATTGACAAGAATAAATGATAAGCCATAATATTATCACACTAATAAAATTGTATGTATTAAGTACGTACACACACACACACACACATTAGAAATTCACGATTACTTGTTTTTTTTTATAACTAAAGAACCACACTAGGTTTGAACTTTTAATTAATTAGGTTAAAAGTGCCTTTAGACCTAAACTGTTGCCAAACATTGACTATTTCATGAAGTTTATTTGTACAGGTAGATTATCTATGTAGGTAAACCCCATAAATCCCGTTGTTCTATTGCCATAAAAAAGTTAACTTTCTACTTTTAGTTAAACGGTCGGCTCCACTGCGCCCGTGTGCGCGCGACATTGTCGTCGTCGACGCACTAATTCAATACGGCCGACGTAAGCCATTTGCATTCGCGCTTGACGCATCGCCTGTGAAAAAATCAATTATGATTTTTTGATAGCGATCACCGGTTGATAAGTATGGATACGATTACGGAATATGTTCAAAGAATAACATGGCTTTATTTAAATGTCTCACAACGATTAGTTTGTAAAAAACATGTTATGCATATTCATATTGGTTTTTTTGTTTCTAAAAAAGATTTTTTGTGACCTTTTAAGGGTATTGGAACGATAACTATTATAATCAATGTCAACAAAAATCATCAATGTCCTCCCTCTTGGGTATTAATTAATTAAATTCAGCTATAGCGACCGTAAGGTAAGAGTCGAATACTTTGCGATAAACACAGGTCCTGTAGAGGAATTGATATGTTTGATTTGTTTAACGATTTTTCAGGGAACAGAACCAATATCAATTCACGTTGTAGTAAATAGGAAAATCCGTAGTAATAAGAAGCTGTCTCCATGCTCGCTTGCCACCAGAGTGGCCATTGTATATTTTTAATAGCACTACTCCGTCATCTAGACAGTTGACACTTCGATCTAAAATAGTTTCATGGTTGTCACCTGTTCGCTTTGATATCGTGGTTTGGCGAGAACATAAAATATGAAAGAGGACACAATATTAAAAAAAAAATGATGATCACAGAGATCTAGTTTTCAAATAAGTAGGTTATACAATATTTTTAAAGACTGATTGTTACTCATCATAGACTAGATAGGCAGTCATTAAATACTTGGCATAGGTAAAACGTACATACTAAATCAATATAAGCAGGGTGTCCAATGATCGCACGTGCGGTATATCGCGCGCAGCTGCGGCTAATGCGCTCGCGCACGGGCAGTCCGGATACCCGGGTGATTTATGTACACCGCGGACACCGGGTCCATAAGTGTAGGACATTTGTAGGACTTTACCGGGTGAAGGTTATTGTCAGTTTCAAACATGATAAAGGATAATAAGCATATGGGCGACTAGCCAAAACCATTTTGATCTTGTATCCAACAATTTTGATTTCTTATATTTACGCGAATACTACACATTGAAATAAAAATAATTTTAGGGATTTTGGTCACGGGACAACCCTCCTCCGGTGACCATTGTTGCTGTAAAGCAGCCGAAACGTCGGAAACGTCTAAACATAAAATAAACGCAATAAAATCCGCAAAATTAGTTTTATTCCAACAATTTTGTTTTAATGGAGTTTACAACTAAACCAACCAACGCCCGTAATTTAACACACTAATCCCGTCAATAACAAAATGACAACCGTCAGCACTTAACCTCTATTGCGTACAAATGGAGTGGGCACTCGATCAGGGCTGTGTTCCGAACGCCCACAAATTAATTCGGTTAGCGTTGGTTAACGGGGCCATCACCTGAAGGTCTTGCAGAAATACGCCCACCATTTCTCACAACAACGATCTATAGATACTCGATACGACTAGCAACGTAGCTTGTTTTTCCCTTTAAAAGTGATTTAATTTATTTTAACCGACTTCAAAAAGGAGGAGGTTCTCAATTCGGTTTTTTTTTTTATGTTTGTTACCTCAGCTCTCCGTCATTTATGAACCGATTTCGAAAATTATTTTTTTATATGAAAGGATATGCTTATTTTATTGAGACTTTTCCATGGTCTTCGTTGTTGGATTATGGACTGAATTCGCCACGCAATGCTCCACAAAAAGACATTATAAGGGCTGTTTATTATATTTCTTAATTAAACGATTTTACAGGCTAAGCCCAATCCTTTGAACACTTGCATGGGTATTTGTAACCAACACGTAGATGCCTTTTGTTAGTGTGTCTTATGTTAGGCACCTATTAATCTACTCAGCTAGTTGCAAAAGTGTAGACTATAAATAAATTGATCTATACGTTGGTAATTGGGATGGACTGAGGATTAGGCTTTTGGAAAGGGTTTGGACATGTGCCCTTATCAGTATAAATCAATTACCTTTGGCAAGTGGTGATTCTCCACTCGCTACCTAGCGAATGCCCACCTGGGCCAGTTTCCCAAATATCGTTGTCACTTCCAGCGGCGCCTATCACGGTAGCAGCCCATCAATATATGCTGACAGCGGCTGCGTGTGAACACGGCCGAGTATTAGACCTCCTTGCTGTACCCATATTTTATGTGTCCTGATCAGTAGATTGCTTATCTCCATTATATCTCCATTATAGTATATGGTCTGTCTATGAGTCTATTATGGGCTACCTAGCTATGGGGATACATTACCTCGATATAAATAACGGATATATAGAAAAATAGTATTACAAATTTCTTTGTTTATTCAGAATCAGAATCAGAATATTTTTTATTTATGTAAACCATTAAGTCAAAAACGTTACAAAATGCTAAGTTACAACTTTACCACCCGTTTGGAATGGCATTTCTATGGTGAAGATCGGGCATGAAACTCCATGGTTGCTCTTTTAAAAATCTTTTACATTTTTAAGCAGTACATTGTCATGGGTATGTGAGAACAAGAACAAATGTATGTAACATCTACTGATTGATGAAAAGGTTTTATTAAAGACGTTAAAAGCCCTTCCAAGGTATGGTGCGTTCTTACATAATAGCTAGCTATACAACATATAATTGAATTAATGCAAAGCCTATAAGCACAACATTATCAAAATCAAGAATATAGTCTGTTGCTCTATTTTGAAATAGGGATCCGTTCAATAATTACCCCTTACTATGCAAAACTAGGATAGGTTATTTATCTGCGGTATTGCGTTATTTAAATTACACATTGTCCGTTACCTCTTAAAAATGTGGTAACTAGGCACAAATAGGCCTACTAGCTTTTTAAAACATAAAAAATTATATGTTAACCTATGTGTCCCAAATTGTTCAATGTTCAATGACTTCAAAGCAGACTGAAATATCAATTCGTAGGACTAACTTTCGTATAATGGCCGTGAAGGATTCGCTTCGTAATATTGCATCGGGTTATATTAATTAATGATACGATATTGTTGAAGTCGTTACGATCATTTGCATACACGAATATCTATTGCAGCTAGTGATGTGACACAATGTTGAATATGCAAGAGACTAACAACGTCTAGGCTGTTGGGACAGAATGGTTTTACAACGGCAACTTTTGACGGCACCGATGGATGCAAGGACTGACGGCGAACCTAGTATATAATACTTATATCGATATTAAACATCGGGGACCAACATTCGTGCTCATCACACAATGTTTGTCCCTACCAGGATTGAAAACCGGAGCCCTTGGCACAGAAAGCAGGGTCACTACTAACTTCGCTAATCAGGGCGGTTAACGGTTAATAGTTTATTTTCACGGTCCCATAACCAGGTTCATGACTCGCATCTCATAACAGTTCTCCAATTCCCATCCCTACTAACTATAACACTAAATATATAGCGGTTTTAATTTATTATGAAACTTGAGCAGTTTGTCGTCCCGTGCACATGCAGGGGCCAAGTTTCGATACACAGGGACCATAAATTGATAAGATTATGTGCATTCCGACGTTGATTTAGTGACGCGGGACTCATAATTGGGGCGAACTTTAGCTCATTTGGTGCATACAGTGCAATATTTTGGGGCAAGTGGACCTTAGTGGCAGCGAGGGGTTATTGCGCCGTATATCTGATAGTGATACACGTAATGAATGCGTTATCTATGTGATATCAAGAGGAGTTACAGTTAAACTAAATAGGAAAATAAAAAAAACTTAAAAATTACTAGACGAGTTTGGAATATATTTGACCACCTCACCTTCAACGATTGTGGTCATTATACAGGAACCTATTACCCATGGGCCGCGCATGACCACCGAAGTTAACTCCAACTAACGTCTACCTAAAATCATATGCAGTCAGAGCTAAGATGTTCAAACTATCACTTTGGAAACAAGGTGTGCTGGTTCCAGTTCCAAGACGGTTGGGCAACGACAGCCCAGCCAGCCCAGCCGTCCTGAGGGTGCCTCGTTTAGAGGCGAAACACGTGTCGAATACTTTTTTAGATTCGCTTCGTTTCGCGGACAATTGCATTTTATTTGGGGTCCCGTTACTCGTGATAGATAATATCTCGACTAACATCTTAGAGGAGTTCGGTGTTGCTGGCTTCTTTAATTATCGATCAAACTTGTTTGGATTATAAATGAAAAAGTTGACAAGCCGAGGGTCAGTGGTGGGTACCTCTTCTCCCATTTGTTTATACATCAAATTAACATAACATCAACACGTATATATGTGTACAGTATAATTACCGCTAGCTAACGGACTCCCATAAACATGTTCACAACACCGTCCCAGGTGGGTCATGCCTCTGCAGCCAGACACCGAGGTATAACGAGATAACACCTAATCAGTGGATTACCTAATCAGTAGAAATATTATTAATATCGCCAGACGAACACACCAACTGCACGGTTTCTTACTAAAAACGCTTGTATTATTGATACTCTAAAATGGACTGAGGGCGATCCCAGTATATAATTACTTCCATATATATTAAACATCTACAACTCAGGTACAAACACTCATTATAAAATATTGCCCCTACCGGGATTCGAATCCGAGACCTTTGGTAAAGAAATCAGCGTCACTACCAGCTGTGCCAATCGAGTTACCAGTATTTCCATAGGAGAACGACCTCTTAGGAGTCTTAGTAATATTCCCGAAATTACCTAAAAAAAGTACTTACCTATAATGGACTTAAAAGACATGGGGAGCTTACCAACTTGCACTGGGCTACCGTAGTCTATGACTGGACGACTGGGGTGTGGGCCCCGGACGTCCGGTGACGATGACGACTCCTGAGGATGACGGTGGCGGGCGTGGCTCCCCGCCGATGTGCGCAGCGAGGGCGCAGGGGGAGCTAACATCTGCTCCCCCGAGACGGGCCCCCCACAAGGGGGCGAGGCACAAGCGGGGCACTGGTGCGTTCGGTTTGGAGATCCCGGAGCCCCTCCAACATGTGTCGAAGGCGGCCACCGGGGGGGTTTTAGTGGGTCAGAATCTCACATAACTCGGCCCTCTCCCACACAGAGGCCGGGTATCTATCGAAGATTTTCCCCCCGTCAACAAAAAAAAAAGACTATGACTGCCCTCGCATTGAAGAATAATGGCTGCGCAGGGACAAAATCCCATAAAGCCCTTTGCAACAAGCTTATGTTGTGAGTCTTATCATTTCAAACATTCGCTAGAATCAACAACTGAAAATTATTAAATATTAACACCAAATATACTCCGACGAAGGATTTGGCATACGGAGACTCAACTAACCCTTATAGCGTAAAATATAAAACCGCACGATGGCTACATAAAACTATAATAAATAGAACGGGCTTTTAGAGATAAAACGGGATGTCCATCTGAACTGTCAGTCCCGGACAGGGGCCGCCCTGTCACCGGTAATCCTGACAACACTTTTGACGACGCCTCGTCGCTGATATGTCGCGACGGGATAAGTCCCTGTGTGACTTTCTGTAACCGCGACGTTGAAAATGTTTCGGTACGTTTTTTTTTTATTTTTTTTTTTATGTAATGCCGATAATACTTATAGTTTTAATCATTTATTTTCCTTACCTTTGTCTTTATGATTTCTGTGGCTTAAAAGTGTCAATAAATAAGTTACAATATACATATTCAAGGCATTTTTCTCAATTTAATGTATGTACAATTGTTTGGTAAATCAATTTATCAGACTGAGCTAATTTTTGTTTCATCCAATGAGCACTAGCCACAAAATTAATCTAACGCCTAACACACTAACACAACACAGGGTTAGGGTGACCATTCTTCATTAGCACAAAGGAGCCGGCCTTTTGTCTCGAGTCCATTCATTTGGGATTGTTCGGTACAGCGAGACCCGCGCGGACGTATTCTGATGGAGCGACAGTTAACTTAATTCAGGCCTTTACAATAAAAGGAAACAAAGGTAAGTGAATATTCATTTATGAAAAATGCGCCTACATATTACAGTATACTGGACAAGCCAAAGACATCTATATTACAAAAGATATTTATTAAATAACTTATAACATAACATGATCACAAACTTTTTGTTGTGTTTTATGATTATTTTATTATTATTGCGTTGTAGGATGCACTTATATAATATGAAATTATCTTTTTTAAACTCTTATACATCTAATATAATACAATTCATCTTATTGTATTATACCGTCCCTCAAAAATATTATATAACTACCATACATACTTATCACTCTCAACATCCCAAAAATATTTTTCGAACAAAAACATCTCCCTCCCTTCTAGTATAGGCGTCTCACAGAATACGACCGCTGTCGTCCAAACGTGATCCCTGTCAACAAATCCACAATACAAGCTGACTCGTTGTCACCCCAGTCCAACAATGCAATGATTAATGGACTCCTTTCTTGTACTCAACTATCGGAGTGAGGTTTGATCCTCGAATGTACTGACTTGTAAATTTTTATGTTATTTCTTTAAGGCTAAGTATACACGGGGACACAGACACTGACACTCGACACTACATGTCAACGAAACCACGTGTCGACGACACTAAGCGACGAAGAAACGATATCGTACATATTTTGAAAGCCAAACCTGGCACGAGACGCCTTATGTGCGGACGAGAACACTGGATTCAACAGTAGGCAGCTCTTATACTCTGATCTAGCGTTGAACATTGAACCTTGGGCTGGACAATAAACGGTTTACATTGATGCAGTGGCTTGACAACGACACTGGTCAGTGAAATCTGGGTGTAAATCAATAAAATATCAAGGAGTAAAGTACTTTAGTATTCACAAAAAGGACAGTATCCTTTGTGACAAGTCGATCCACTCTCTAAATACAAACTTGTAAAAGCCACAAAGATATCAGGGATGCAATGGGCCGCGGCGCAGTAGCACGCCGCATTAAGCCAAAGGGCTACAATCTTTACGGGACATTCGAGGACGATCGGAACATTCGAGATATGGATATAGCCACCGTGGCAGCCGCGGTGGCATTTAGCTAAAAGGTTAGTGATTAGCGACTTGTATTTTGAGTGTATTTCTAACTTTTAAAAGGGTCTAAAAAAAACTGAGGACTCCCGCTCGTATTGAAGGGAGGCCCGTGCCCAGCAGTGGAACATTAAAAAAAGGCTAGTATTGTAAGTAAATCTGAGGAAAGTGTTACGCATTCTGTTTACAAAAGTCAATGGGTAATGTTTCTGATAGCTGATTATGTAAATCAATCAAAATTAATTATAATTGCATATACGCGCTAAATGATAACCGCAAAATCCATTAACAAATCGTTTACCCGACACGACAAGTGGCATAGCGCGAACCGCAAAGCAAGCATGACAAAACAAAGTTTGTGAACCGGATTGCACAGGTTCCGGGCGGATTAAGCCACTCGCTGGCGGCGCGCGGGCTGGAAGCGGTTACTGGCGGTTAGCGGTAGTTAGTCAGGTGAGATCTGAGCCGCGCCGCGGCTTAATATCGGAATTATTGTCTTTGTGCAACTAGGCACGTTTCGCGTATGCCAACCACGGTTTCCGAATTCGGTTTTCAGGTTTATGTTTAGTCTACGTTTGTTTAACTATTTCATGTCTCACAATTGGATGGCTTCCCAGATTTCCAGATATATTTAAGAGTTTAAAATTTTCGATGTTGGCAACATTGTTGTACTATTCATGTTTATTTAAAGATTTAGGTGCAACAATTACTCGTCTCTTTATTTTTTACTAAACTAGTTTTTACTAAACTTTGTTCGCTAATAATCATGGATATTATTAAGGTTAGTTTTTCGCTGCAGTGTGTTGCCATGCAGGGCGCACGCACGCAACAACTCAATCCCGAATAGCACTCCAAGATAGCAAGCACCCAAGACTAATCAAGCGACTACATCAATCTATGTACACAGCCTCCCATACGCAGCTCTTAAATCAATAGGTCTTTGTCCAGGCACTTATGTCGTGGCTGTTTGATTTAATATAATGGCCACATGAGAACATTAGACGATCAATTGACCATCAATTGTTCAGTTAATTTGCAGTTAATACGGTTTAATCCTGCCGCCTGTCGGTGGAGGCTGGGTTTGACGATGTCATTACATGATTGGTGAGATTGAGGATTATAAAATTAGGCGTCTCTTTCTAGCATTATAATAAGTAAACTGTACGGTCCCAAGCTAAGCAAGCTAAGCAACGCTTTTATTTTAGGTACCGTGCAATAGACAGGGGGAGATCCCATTATATAATTACTAATATAGATAACCATGGGTACAAATATTCGTGCTCATCACACAAATTTTGCTCCTACTGGGATTCAAACTTGGGACGCTTAGAACAGTGAGTAGGGACACTATCAGCTGTGTCGATCAGGACGTCATAAGGCTCTATAAAAGTATTCGAATCTTAGAAGTAATATTTTAGAGGAATTTAAAACAGAAATCCATGTCACAAAGTAAGATAGGTTATCTTTGACAACCATACAAGGAAATACCTATTTACATAGCTGCACATCATATCAACTACAAATTCGCCAAGAGACATTTCAAACACTGGATCACAATTGAAACATTCAATTTTCACCAAAATCTCTTCAGAGTGGAGATGCGAAAAGCAACTGTAATTTTCAGCTAGGACCTGAAGTTATCATGATAGACGTGACCTTGACCAGTCTGTTGTTGTCCGCCCCCAATTTTATAAACTTTTAGTTTTAAGGCTCGATAATAGATGGCGCCATTGTATACACGTCCAATGGACTGCTGCAGTCCAGCTCCAGTCGTTTACGGGCTGCGCTAGGACGGTTCTGTTTTTTTCATCGGACGGGATGCACCACGGCCGGTGTAGCAGCAGTCCAGAAGTCGGACTTCTGTCAAATGTAGGAAAAAACACAACCGTCCGTGTGCAGTCCGTAAATGTATTGCAGCCGGACTTTAGTCGTCTAAGTTAAAAATACGCTTAGCCCAACACCACGTGGGGTTTATGGCTATCTGCTTGGACCCCTATATTAATACATCCTACAACAAGCGTCGTAAATCGGCTATCTCAATTTACCGGAGGCTGCGTATTGGAGAGCGGGTCTCGCCAGACCAGACTACGGCCTTTATTGATAGGCCGTTGTCTCCTTGAGATATGGCCCGGCAATTTGTAGCTAGACCTGCAGGGTGAATTAGCGATAATCAATTAGATTGTACAGTTTTATAGGGTTGTTACTTTTAAGATGTTTAATATTGTACTAAAATCCCTATTCTTAACGTCTAGATACTAACCGCTTTTTTCCTAGATTACAAGAAACATAGAAGTATAATTTTAGTCGTATATTTGTTTGGAATTGCCTTGCCAAATTCCTAGTATACTTTGTCTGAATCTTCAAGAATGATTGAATTTTTTTATTGAATGTGGACCGATGATATCACACGCGTCGCAGGAAGCCGGTGGATGCGAGTGGCGGAGGACTGTGATGTGTGGAAATCATCGGGGGAGGCCTATGTCCAGCAGTGGACGTCTATCGGCTGATAGATTAGATTAGATAGATCAAGAATGATTGCAGCTGAATTTTTGTGTTATAACATAGAACTTAATATAGAAAACCTGCTTTTAATATTTTAGATATGACTCGTCTAAAATCAACAAGAATTATGTCTGCATCTTAATACATAACTCGTCAAAGCCATTTTTCATTGAGCTGACACTGTCATCCAGATTACCGCACACCGTTGAATATTTGAAGACAGGTTCCATAAGAACTTCTTGAATATTAATTTTAGTATTAACGTTAAAATAATTGGGCCAGTTACAGTCTTAATTATGAATGTTATTAGAAAAATAGTATGAACTTTTGAAAACCTCGTCAAATCTTTTTCCCCAGTATTTCTGACTAGTTACTACATACATAATGGACTACAATAAATAATGGATAAAAAAAAAAGACAAGCCCGCTGAGTTTCTTGCCGGATCTTCTCACTTGAGGTCGCGTTCCGATCCGGTTGTAGAGTTAAGGAAAAAAAGGAAATGACAATTTGTAAGTGCCCCCGTAGGCCTATACGAAATAAATGATTTGACTTTGACTTTGATTATTTCGCAATTAATTATTTAAAACATAACTAACGTAACCAAGAGTTATTTTAACATTTACTGCACAGGCAAACACAACAAGCTAACTGTCCAGAAACGCCCAAAAAACAATCAATAAACAAAATATCCATGAAGCTTTCCACCTGGCCAGCCGGCCACATAAACAGTGGACAAGAAAAGCAAAATGTATGTGCCGTATCGGACACCAAAGCCCCGGTACAAATCTGGCCAGTGGATAGCGGGCCTGATCGACAAATCCGCCAGATTACGCGCTGATACTGGGGCCATGTTTATGAGACAGCCGCCGGACTGGCCCCGACTCCATAGGGCTGCCAGTGGGCAGGAAACAAAAAGAGGATTTAAATATTTCTGCCCGAAGATTTGTTTGAAAAATCACCTCGGTATTATTGGCAATCGAGTAGTGAATCAACATAATATTTCTGTAAAATTTATTGTTTTACAATTTGTTCTTTCTTTACTTACTAAAGCTTAGGATTTATAAACAAATCAACTTCTTTCTACAATCTGATATTCTGGAAGACTTTAGTAACTCCCAAAAATTTCTTAATTTAGGCAGGTAGTATATTTTAGATAAAAAAGCTTTGCCGAAGTAAACTTTTGAACATTACCGGTAAATCAAACCAAATAAACCCAAAAATAAGTCTATCTTATATCCCAGTTAAACAATCTCCAAACCACAATAACACAAATCGAAACACAATACCCAAGCAGTCTAAAATAAACAACAAACTTGCAATAGCACTAAAATAAAAATGTAAATGTCACGTTGGCAACCCTGCCGCCGCGTCGAGATAGAAGGAAGGTAGTACGAATAATATTTTGGCTTACAAAACGAGTCCAAGTTTTAATAGTGTGCCCCCATGTTTATGTTACGGTCTCCCGTATCGGAAGTATGAACCTGTCTTTAGGGACCCTGATATACAGCGGATGGGTGAGAGCTTTTGTTATTTTCTGTCAATATCAAACTAAACATTTTTTTACTAAACAATAAAAAGCATCTATGAGAGCCATGACTAAGCTTAATTGTATACCTATTAAGTTATAGGTTGCGGGGTAATTATTACAAAATACTGATCAAGTAATCTCATTTTTACATAATTCCGCATTAGCTAGGTGAATCAATCGAGTGCTCGCATGTTTTCCACATTCGAGCACTCGATTGGTATTTGAATACGTTCTAAATTCATACTAAGGTCCCCTAAATCTATCGTTTAGGATACACTACTTAGAATGATCAGTGTTTCAGCGGAAACCTTGTTTGAGAAAACTTAAAGTTACACGTTTAAATACTCTTAGGTAGTTTGAATAAAATATTAGATAATAACTCGGAAAATTTACAAATGAAATCCTGAGTATGAACTTAGAAGCTAAAATACTAAATTTTAAGACAGAGAAATCATTTCGAGATGTGTTACTGAGGCTGTAAGTACGTGGTTTAAGTATTTCTCTTTTATAAATAGGAATACTTACTAGACACTTCGTGAACTCTCAAATTATGTCAATGTTTTGTAATCACACAACGCAATTCACATTCGCTGCTACTAATTTACCGCATCCCTTCTCCTCATATACCTGATTCCATTTGTACCCAACTCTCAATTTAGTATTAATTTCTATGCATATCTCGTGTATCTGGGCGGGATGGGGCAGGCCCTTGGCGTAGTTTCACACACGGTACTTGTGCCCCGGGCCGGACATATTTAAGCTATTTTATTTATTTTGAGATACAAAAGGCCTTATCGGCGGATATATTGCCTAGTGGCGTGTTCAAATTCGGACGCTTTCATATTTAGATTATTTTGAAATTCATAATTTCTTGATGTATATTTTTTTAAATTTGATTACCATTGGTGCTACCACTTACTTGGGATCCAGGAATTAATATAATTAAATCCAAAACCAAGCGCACCATTGCAAGAACTCAAGACACTGAGCACTTTCTGCGTAGATCAACAACTAAATATGAGGGCACCCTAATTTACTAACTATGACACTAGGACGTCTAACACCTCAGTTCTTCCGTGGTTTATGTAAAGCAGCCGAATCGTCGGGAACGTAAAAAACATGAAACAAAATGCCCGCTCAAAATAAAAGCCCGCTATTCATTTGTTTGTTGCTCTGTCTTTTGGAAGTCCGCCATTATGAACAGAAAAGCCCTAGTGACATCCTCTCAATAAACAAAGCTTCTCATAGTTGGCCCGCGTTATCTGACGTTGATGGGCCCGGCCGAGGGTAGTTTTAAAACGTGCGCAAACGGCGCGGCGCGGTAGTTGTTTATAATTATTGGCTATTGTTGTTTTTGCCCAACGATAATACCGCAATAAGAGGGCCGGTTTACATTTGGCTGTAGTTAGTTTTGTTTTGTAAACGTTGGCATTTAATATTTTGGTGTTTCATAGTTGTATGCTACGAGTAAAATGGTAGACGGCGCGTGTAAGGCGAATATAAAGTGGCATTCTAGATATACATAACGTTAAGACGTAATTATTTTGTGACTTCTTCTACATCTACTTGTGAAAGGAAGGATCAACAATGGTATGGCGGGGGTTTCAATCCGAGACCTCCCTTTGACTGATATATATGCTACAAAAATGTTAATGTCCACTGTTAATTTAAAACTCTTATCAGACAACAGACTGAATGATTATGTAAATAAAGTTAACTCGATAAAAACTCCCTAAAAACTAATATTTAGCAAACAACAAAAACAGTACTGATACTAATTAACCGCTATCACGGGCGATAACAATAAAAATAAAAACTTTAATAAACAATGGCTGGGGGTGTAAATTCGCAAAAACACGACGCGGCTCGGCTACTGGCCCTTAACTCGGCATAATTACGGTCATTTGGAGTCATCTTACCCTTAACGAGATCATCAACACGCCGGGCTCCCGGAGCTAGGAAAGGGAGTACGCACATACAATACTACCTCAAATTATCTGATTAGCTCAGTTGAAAGTGTTCTGCTTTCTGTGACAAGAATCCCTGGTTTGAATCCTGGTGTGGGCAAATTTTGTGACATGGACATGAAAGTTTGCAACCTAGCTATGCACGTTTGATAAATACAAGTTTTAATCCATTACTATTATATTTTCTGACAAAAAAGTGCTTTGTAATGCCATGACAAAAATATATAGATACTATTCGGCATAATAATTTCTAAGGAGTTGGCAGATATGCCGCATTGGTCCCATCCATCCATTTGGTCTAATGTCATACATGAAGCACACTTCCAGAGTATGGGCTCCACAGCACATAGCAGACACAACCCACGGTGTGTGTGTGTGTGTGTGTGTGTAACCATGGGTGTAAATCTTTTAGCAAGACTCATAAACGAAAGACATTGGCCTAGAGAATGCCACATTTGACAGATTGTGTATAGGAAATCTGTCAAAATTAAATGAGAAATTCATTTTTTTATTATTTCATACGAGTGATACGTATATAGTAAAGTATACGGTTAGCTTACGAATAACTGCCCTGTCCATTTTTTCTGCGTTCTCAGTCCAAATAAGGCTTCAAACTATAAATTATATTTTAAATTAATGCTAATGCCTCCGGTTCGCCTAAATGTTGGGTAGGCGTTATAACTCAGGGTTGACGCGCGCCGCGCTGGTTAATGTAGGAATTTACCGGACTATTTGCGTTATTTATTGTGATTGCGGCGCGGCCAAGGTGTGATAGATAAGTGTTATCGTTGTTTCAATATTATAAAACAAAAGGCACAACCCTATCAACACATGCTCGGGATTGAAAACTATTGTCAATACTGATCTAGTCTGAGGTTCCGACAATAAATGTCTTGTAACTGGTACAAGGCTAGAAAGTTTATTAGTTTTTTTTTTTTTAATTTATATGTTCTATATTCATCTAGCGTGATATCGTAACGCCATAACATTACGAAATAACCCCTCACATACAAATATTTTCACCATATATTTTTCCATTATAAATCTTATCCGTGCTCTGAACGCTCATTTGTTATTTTTATTGTTACTGTATGTTGTATTAAAATCACTGCGATAGTTGTCTTATGGTATCTTCACGGTGTTTACGCAGGCGAGGTTATAAAATCAGACATGGGTTTAGTGTTGCCCAATATCAAAGACCAATACTGGGAAACTACATGCGACCCAGACTAGGGAGAGAATCTCTATGGTTATATTTATACTGTTCCCTACAACACTTTGATTCACTCATAAGTTGCTGATGTGTTGTATATCGCATTTTAAATATAGAACACTAATTCTAATGCTTGTTATTGGCTGGAACAAATTAGCCAATCACAAGTACCAACCAATATTGAACGAGACATTTTATTTAATGGACGAATGGAATATTAACAACATACACAAATTCCTAATCACACTAATATTATAATTGTGAATGTTTGGATGGATGGACGGATGTTTGTTACTCAATCACGCCAGAACGGCTGAACGGATCTGGATGAAATTTGGCACAGAGATAGATTATAGTCTGGAATAGCACATAGGCTACTTTTTATCCCGGTAAAAAGGACATACTTTTTAATCGCGGGTAACACCGCGGGGCACAGCTAGATAAAAATAAAATAAAACCTCAGGGAAAACAAAGAAATAAAAAAGGCAGCAAGAAGAAGATTATTTCAATCCAACGAATATCCAAAATTGTAATCAAACCGAAAATCGATACCTACAAATCATAACCCCCGAAAGCCAATATCAAATCAAACAGTTGAAACATCAGATTGGTAATTTCGACCCATCCGACTGTGCCTCCAACTTGAGTTATTTGGCCAAGTTATCGGCCCACCGTTTATCACTAAAATGTCACATTTAATAATAATTAATGATAATTGCCTCCGAGCTTACAACGGAGAAGGCGATCGGCCGATTCTCATAAGTTATTTCAGTTTGACTTAGCGAGCACTTGGAATTTGACTAGAGAACTGTATCTTGTGTAGTTTGCCGTGCGCGCTGGACATAGAATGGTGTGGAGTGTCTAACTACACTACACCTACTTAGCTCTACGAGTATATTTTCATAATTAATTCACATACTGTTAGTTAAATATATGTAAGTTGTAACAAAAATTGTGAAAATATTTTACACATAAAATTGTTCTGTATGAAACAAAAAAACCAACACCACTTGTGTATGGTATTTTTTTTTTAAATCAGCTATGAGCCGTGTCGTGAACGTAGTCTATAAAAAACACTCCATGTATTTTTTTAACACACTAACTTAGAAGCCAGTATTACAATCAATATTACCTTCCTGATTGTTTGAAGCTCCTGAAAACTATAAAACGGTTATTTCCGTTTCCGACTCCACCCCACTCGATTCCATGGAGAGTATTCTTAATCACTTAGCATTGGTAAACGGGTACGCGACAAGGTAAACAATATGAAGACTCCAACTTGAACTATAATTCACGGTTACGTTACAAGTTGCCCCTGCGCAAACTCTGTTGCATTGTTTGACTAACCGACCGAATTATGTGTGACACACCCGTGCTTATTGGTATAGGCTATTGTTTGTATTGTTTTATTTGCGTGGTAATAGTTTAGGATACACTTGTGAATGTGCGATGTATGGAGGTAGATAAACAAGCAAACAAACTGATGTTTGCGTACTACACTTCCCGATCATGTAGCCATGACAGATTAACTGTGGTTACGTCTGACAATGGAACAAAGACGGCGTTGCCAACGTAAGTTGCTAAATGTATCATAAAAGGCATACCCAGTGCGGTTTCCTCACCACTCACCATGTTGGTTAACAAGAGCACTTCTTTGCACTCCTATGTCTATTAAGAAAGACGTAGATAGGTTACTTGCGCTCGGAAATGGCTCCACAAAACTGGGCTGCGCAGCGCACCTGATTCTCAATCTAATTAATCTAGCTGCATCGCAACGCCCTTGCTAGTTATCATGCTATCTCGTTTACATTGACATTGTACGGTTCAGTGTGTGCAACCAAAGTACGTTTCATTATAAGATTCACGTGTGTGCGTCAGCTGGGATATTAAATAACAGCGCGTTAGTACTAATATGACTTATCTACGTTTTTTATTTCAAACTCATTGACTCCAGCCTCTAACTAAAACCAAATTTATCCACCGCATTACTAAGTTATCTCATCATGAGCCTAGAATCAGTGGTTCGTGTGTGTGGTATATACCTTAAGTCCAATAAAAGTACCTAACGCATATGATTTGTGTATTCGTTGGTGTGCTCTCTAAATACACCTCTCAAAGATAGCAAATCCAACTTCACTCTCTGATATCGCACCCCGCTACTGAAATCGCAAGTAGCCTATTAAGGCTACGAAAAATTTTGAAAGGTATTATTAAATACCTTTCAAAATTTTTCGGGAACAAGTTAAAAAAAACACTTCGAAGTTTAAAACCAGTTAAAGGGTTAATAGATCGGAGACAATCGAGGTCTGAACGGCCCCCCCGGTGTTCGCCGGCGACTTGTTCCACATTGTCCCAGCAAGTTTCCACGGTGAATCGAATTTGTTCCCAAAACTGTTGTTCTTAATGCATCGATGATACAGATCTTGGATTGACAAAGGCCTCAGTAGGTTTAGAAGGGGCAAAGGTAGGTTCGAGTATGTACTGTGTTCGTTTGGGGTATTTAGGACGACTTGAAAGGAGCGGATATTTATGATTGGATACTAAGATGGCCAAGTGAGTTTATGATCTTGACGTCATTATCTCGTAGGGCTGGTGATATTTGATGCTGGTTATCCAGATGGATAACAGGCGACCTCTTTAAATTGTATATCTCTGTCTCTCTCCAATCTACCACCCGACCATGTGTGCCTTTAAAGTGCTTCAGTATCTGCAGGGGTCAAAGTTAAATGATTGTTTTGGTTGGGCCTGAGACAAGAAACAGTATGGAAGGCCATTTAGGGGTGACCCATAACTCAGATTTCCAGTTATAATCTAAAGACGTTGATCGATAATCGATAGTATATAGTCGATTAGTCTTGTTAGTTAGTTTTGTGTAAGTTGTTGTGACTCTTTATACTAGTTCTTTGATATCTGTCAGAACCATGCCTCAATCATCGTGAGAATTTCACTCACGTTTTATTAATGCCTATTAGTTCCTGACCCCCTCTGTACATGTTCCCAGGTCTGTGCCAATATTTGTGTCAGTCGCGTCGGACTGTATCGGCGATCTCTTTGTTGGGCCTCATATCGCGACCGGATTAACTGGGATTATTCGATACTTGATAAAATAAGGCGAACCTAGAGGTAACCAAGTCTAGAAAAGCCGCGGTAACAAGTGAAAGATTTTTACCCAAAAAGATATTTTATTTTATTACTCACAATAATTACATAGAAAATAACTTAAATACTTACAATCTATATATATATAAATAAAATAACATTATTACACAAAACAAATATAGATTTAAAAGAGAATAGAAAAGCTAGCCTACTTTATATTTAGAAAAAGTATACAAAATTTGGCGCATGCAGTAGCGTACCCAAGATTATTTAATTTTGTTTAGTAGTCATTGATCTAGTTCCAAGATAGTTGCCCGTATCGTGGTGATAGACAATTATAAGGTAAAAACATTAACACATTTTGCTTTCCGGGAATCGACTTTGAACCCAGCCTAGTCATACTACCATCTACTCTACCTGCTATCTACTACCAACTGAGCCAATCAGGGCCCCAAGTCTAACAGTTATTATACGGTTGCCGTTCCATTATGAATCGATTGTGTTAGCAGACTTGGGGCCCTGGTCGTCAATTGAAAAAAGAAATACCTTGGCAAAAGTGAAAGTAAAAGACGGTACTCTATAAGTTAATACTCCTTGTTGATTCATTTTTAATACTTATTAATAAATTTCCAATACTTATAAAATGTGCAATACTTATTGCAAAAAGTATCCATTTTCTCTACATCCACGTTTTATCGGTATTTCGGGCCTTTTAATATGAGATCTCTGATGTTATTTAGATCGTATCATACCGCTCTAGCTGAGGTGGATAAATGAGCTCTCCGCCATTACCTTTCAAAGTTCCAAGACTATCAGAATCCTTTGTGAAACGAAATTTGTTTAGATATTAGATTATTTGTTGATGATTCTCTTGTTCAGTTAATGGGTTTTGATTAAAAGTTGTATTGAAGATTGTTGTTGGTATGTTGTCGTCAACATAGTTATATATGTCGGCATACTGAGATAGGTAATAATGTATTTGTATGGTAATTACTGTCGATTAAAGGACTATCAAAATATTCACAAAAGCATATATTTTATAAATGTATAATCTTCTTTTAATACAATTACTTAGGTTTATTTAAATGGTTTTGTATGCAGAAAATTTACTTTTCCATAGAAAGTATTATATATTGTTATTTCAGAGCTGTAAAGGATCAACGAAATTATGTAAGTCAATAAAAGATGTTTACTAACTAACACACGCCCTTCACAATAAACCGCGTGATCTTCTGAAAATAGTTCTGGAACATTCGCGTAAGGCGAGAGCATGCAAAGTGGGGCTATCAACAAACGACCGACTGACTTAACAACCGAACGGTATTCGTTGTTTAATTAAACACTAATTAGTTAGCTATTAACAAAGTGTTTGTGTACCAACCAACGCGATGGGTTGCCAGTGTAAAAAAATACCTAGAGTTTAAGGCAAAATGTATTCAAAATGTGACTTGTTTGGAACCATTTTATAATTATTTTAAATCAATGTATGTCGATTTAAAGGCCACCATTCACCGGCTTCGTCAGCAAATCTTTTCCCATAGATTGTTTTTTTCTGTAACATTACAAATATGTGTCTAGACGTACTTTTAAATGCCATTGCCAATGCATTATCATTAACTTTCAATTAATTTAGCGGTTGATCACTATTTCTTACAATTCACATTTTACAATAGGTAACTTAGATTCTGAAGCACGGCAACACCGATAGCTACTTATTTAACATCGCCCCCGCCCCCGCGTGCCTCCGCCCGCCCCGCGTCGACAAATGAGGTGATCGCGCCCTCCTACAAATTGGCCGCATTAATATAGACAAGGGGTAGAGTTCGCACGACCAAATATAGAGAGATGATTGTGACTGTTATCTTAAAAATGTAGAATGATAATTATGAAGCCTATTAGTGGGTTGAGAGTGAAGTCCACCTAACCGCACTGGGCCAGCGTGGTGGACTACGGCCTAAGTCCTCATATTGTGAAGGAAAGTGACCGGTATAATGGCAATAGGCTCGCCCCCTATTACACGGGGAACAACATACATTCGGCAAAATGTGGGTGCATTGCAGTGCAAATCTGCCTACCCCATTGGGGGTAACAGGCCTGATAGTCTTTTATTATTATTATTGTATATGGTTGCCCCCAAATATAATACTTGCCTCTTTAAAAACTATTTTACTTTTCTACGTCAGTGCGATTCTATGATACACACACATGGATAAGACATGAGAGAGTAAGAGTAACACCTAAGCGATGTAAGACAAAGACACGAATAGCGAAGCTACTACAAATAGTGGACTATTCAACTCTTAAAGAAATCGGAGGTCGTCTCCCTGCTTGCGGGGACCAGTCCACTCATTTTCTATAGCAAACTTTTTTCAGTTGATCCAACGATTCGTACTGGTGGTAAATTCTGGCTATTCATATTAATTATTTTAGCCTATACGAATAAAAAAAAATATATTTCAAGTTGCTCCCAAATTCGTTGCACGGTGTGTAGTGGCGTGGGATGTCAGCGTGGATTCGGTAACGTGGATGTCGAACGCTCGTCTCGTCTCGCGAACCTTACGGTGCAGTACGGGAATAAGGATGTTTTTGTGGAAATTTCTTACTGGTACTAGTACCCCTTGGTCGATCTTGTCGTGTTAGCGAGGTCGATGGGTGGCATGTGAAGTGACAACTGTTGCGACAAATATATGAACAGTGTCCAGTTTGCCCGCAACGCGACGTGACCACGACAAGCTACTGGTTAAAACATTTGAACTTATCACGCTGTTTGTGTGTGTCGCCTGCCCTAACTAGGTTATGATAACTGCTAATAATTATCAAAATTTATCTTTATTGTGTACTTATTTAATAAATAAATATCGCCAGATGACACACGAAGTGTACGGTCCCGAGCTAAGCAAAGCTTGTATTAGGGATACAGAAATTTGGGTTCACTACACAAAATTTGCTCCTATCGGTATTTGAATCAAGGAGCCCTGTGACAGAAAGCAGGATCACTAGCAACAGTGCCATCGGTTCATCAACTATATATATCGTGCTTTGTATTATGGATACAAAAATGTGTGCTCACCACACAATTTTCCTGCTATTGGTATTTGAATCCAGGAGCCTTGCTAAAGAACACAACAACAACAACCTACAGTACTTTAGATTTGTCAACTGGATCTATCGTGCTGCGTTTAAATTGATCTTAATCCAGCTCCCTAACTACACCGCGAGCCGTCGCAACGTCAATAAGTGCCGAAGTGATATCGGTTTAATTCGCGCGTCTTGACGCCGAGGTGAGCGGGGAATGTTAATTAAACAGACAGACTGATCGCCGCTTTATATACGGTGTTTCAGTTCGATCTGCGGCGGGAGTCGTTACTTATTGTCGTCGAAGATGGATTCGAGAAAGGGGTGTAAGTTTAAGAAAATTGTGAAGTACCTGCTGCAAAAGTGGCGAGAAAAATCGTAGCTATAAAAATAATCCTCTCCATCAATTTTGATGATAGCGACCCTAAGATAGTATTTTGTCCTACCGTAAGTGACTCTAACATGACTCTAGATCGAAACTGTTTCTTAAATACTCGATCTCAGGTTGGCCTTGAGTATAAACACGGTGTAAGTGGCTTCGTAACGAAAACTGATACCATGGATTCAACTCATGATTCTGGACCCCCTTGAGTTGAAATTTTCGGTCGACCGACGAATAAAATGCGTTATTTTTAAATTGATTTTATCATGAAGTTATAATAGAAGTCTATCTCAACGTGATTTTAAATAAAAAAAAATACGTAAATACCAATTAAGTTAATTTTAACGCCTAAGTCGAAATGCGCGTTAAGTAACGTGTTAAGAAATTACACTTTACACGAGTTGTACATTATTGTAGTTATGCTCCAAAAGCGATATACAACGCACTAATACCCATTGAAAAAACCACCTGAGTTATCATTATGTCTAGTGTTATATAATGTCAATAGTAATGACATTAGTAAATTAACACGTCAAAGTGTGAGCCATATCTGCGTAGTCATATAACATATTATTGTATTATTTCGTGAGAACGCAGGTGAAGCTAGATCATTACCATTATATTCACTCACTAACATGACAGAAACTTTAGTTATACGTACGCTTGCACCGAACAAAAATTAATCCAGAAAAACAAAACAACATAGCCAATAGCACCAAGTCTATTACACACAGTCAGCCAATTACTGCGCATATATCAGACAACAGTAACAAGAGAACGCCGATACACGACAGTTCCTATCGGTGGACGGCGCTATGCAAAAAGGCGCTAATATCCCAAACGAAAACCTGGTAACGGTTATGCGTTTCGGAGCCAGCGCAGCGCGAGCGTTTGTCTCGCGATAACGCGCGCTTACAATTAGCTGGGACGGTGTTATGTGAGAGTGGGCCGGAGAAAATCATTTTGAAAATGTATGTTCATTGCATTTTGTATCAGATTACTTTAAATATACTCGCATTCTCAAGAACGTAAGGTACAGAATACAATGATCCATAAGGCATTGGGTTAGTTTTTTCTTAAGGTTGAAACTGCTTAGTTTTTTACCTCACTACAGTTATCACTGATAGTTACCTAAGTTATGGTATACTTGCCTGTACAATGTCTTCCCCCCCTCTCCCAAAAATAGATGAACTATCAATAAAATGTTATCAATAAACATAGCATTATCACATAAAACCGTCCCCATTCGCAATTAGACGCGACTATAATCGTTAATGTTTAGCACCGGACACATATTTCTGTACCTTTGTGCAAATGCACCCTCCGTCTGCCGGCGCCTAGCTACCGTAGCTACAGACCAATCAGGACGCGCCTTTATTGCTGACTGTCTCGCTTTGATGAAATAATCTTTTTTTTAGATTTGAAATTCGGATAGATACGTACATGCGAAAAGAGTTACTTTTAATATTTTCTGATTATGTTGTTAAAAGAAATGCTAGTTTAAATTCACTTAAATGCTCTTTTATCCTTTCGCGTCAATAGATGGACTTGTAATTTGCATTTAGAGTACGGATTAATTAAATAATAACTTTCTAGGCATAATACCTAGAAACACATAAACAGGTTGATTCAGAAAGCGTATACTAAACTCTTCTTTGTAATGTAAATAATTATGTATGTTATGATTCGAAATGTCGATCCCAATAAAATGACAATTATGATTCAAATTTCTGACGGCACGTGATGATTATACATACGCTAAAGAAACGCATGTTCAAAGATTAGTTTACCCTGTCTGAATTACACTGTACTGTAAGATTTTCAAAAGGCTATATCCAACCAACATGATGAGAATAGAAACAAAATACTAAATTGGAGCCAAATACCCTAATAATACGGTTTCTTCTGTAACAAAACTGCAAGAAGACGTAACCGACCTCACGTATATTTGGACGAAATATTTTAATTATTCCTTACCAACGTGCAAGCAATATAATGCGTAAGTAAGGCTAATTAACCGCGGCACATATAGGTCGGATGATTTCTCCTGGGCGCGCCTATCGGCTGGCGGAGTATTCACCAGCCCTTTTATTGATGAAGCCACGAAAATAACGGGACAAGTAGGTAATAGAAAAACCATGAAACTGGTTGAAAAAAACTCATGAAGAGACTGGTTGAAAAAAAAAACATTCTGGTGACAGCTGGCTTAGAGCGCAGCGGACCGGAGACCGGTAAAGCAACTAGTCCAGTGTCAGCTGATAGACAACGTTCATTCGCGGTGATTACCCAAACGGAGGTGGATTGAAAACCGACCCCAATGAACGACAAGAGCTGTGCAGAATAATCAGTATTGATATTCGGAAGAAATTCAATCACATCAATCCATTTCGTGTCACTCCTTTGACAGGACTTTACTCACAGTCCAGTCCTTCATAGCTTGCTAAAGAGCCACACACGAATGTCCACAAACTTTTCTCTGTAGACTAAATTATACGCAACCTGCTATTTTGTGTGTGGTATTAAGAAAATATCTTATACACAAACTTCACCGCACTACCAGTGTAAGTAAAATGTCTTAACTGGTGAATAAAGTGGAGACAAAGCCTGATAGAGCCGGTAATATTAGCCGCAAAAATATAGTCGGCAGTTATCATTTGTTTGATTCGAAACAAATGCCTATCTACATAATTAACTTACTATTAATTCTAGGTATAGAATCTATTCAGTATCAAAGTGCTAATGCAGTTAAAAATATCTTAACTAAACCATTCTTACAACACGAAATTAACGAAGTCTGCCCTATTTTTTTCTAACCATTGTGCATCTCACACCAAAGCTCCAGAGCTATGCCACTTCCACAGACCCATAAAACATAACCAATTCCACCTTACACAACTGTAACCCAATCAAAATCTTGTCAATTTAATCCAAAGGTTCCCCATCTCCAATTAATCCAACACTTGGTGCCTCCCATTAGGTTCCGCTCGGCTCCGCCTGTGATTTCTCGGAGGGCCAACTGAACCTATTTTATTCGGAGCCTGCAAGCATGTACGGAAAATTATGAGGATAATGTTTAGCGCGATGGAATTAGTTGGGCATTTTTGATTTTTCTGGATTGCGAATTTATATTAGGCTACTACTATGTTATCCCTCAAATTTATAGAAAGTTATAATGGAGTATAAAGCCATTATAACGCACTTTATCCTTTGAAAAGTTTGTTATAATGCCATTATAATCCATTATGTCTGTCTATAAATTAGGGGGAATAAGTTTTCATAATTTTACCATATTAAGTTGAGTCAAAAGTCACTCTTTAGTCTGATATCTACCTATTGTTACTTTTTGCCTCATTTTAGTTTGTTCTAGTAGTTTTCTTTTATTCAAACAAGATAATATGGAAGCCACAATATTCACAAATAAATTTTATTTATGTACAGATTCACTAACCCTTTCAAAACACGACCTTGGCACCATGAATTATTCAACGTTAATTCATCAATAATTGATGGTCCCACGTTGGGCGCCAAAAAGCGAACTCTTAAATATTCATGCCCCAAGTTACAAAAAGAACGGGCGCTCGTCAAATTATAACTTGTGCAAGTCATCAAACCCGATACTGTGGTGAGATAGCAAAGCTATGAAGTCTGCAAGTCTGCACGCTCCGGGCTAAAGATAAGATTTAATTTAGCAAATGGTCATTGGCGTCGTGGATCTTGTTGTATTGACGGAGAGACGTTGTGTGTATATATGCATACACTTGAAGCTTTTAGTCTCAGTGTTGTGTAGGGGTTGGCAGTGTCGTTGATCTGATAATATCCCAATTACTGAATGTACTTTGTAAGATACGTTTGTTATTTACAAGATTTGCATTGCACTCTATTTTCTTAAACAGAATATAAACATGACTAGACGTTGTTAAAGATTATGTAGATTCTTTGAATTTTATTGTGTTACTAAATTACTAGTCTAGAAAATATTCATTTGACTTAGATATTATTATGACTACTGCTAAAGAAATCCAAAATTTAAACGAGTTGTTATATTTCAAACACAACTCTCGATTTCCTCGTCATCTCATTAATCGAACTACAGGAGGAGCGACCGGCGTCGGCCACCGCTCGAGGCCAACTGACAAACTTTTAATTTCTTCACCGCAGACATTGACGTTCGATTGCGATTGGCGGGAAGGTTACATTGCACAGATAACGTCAACATTCGAATATAGAAATGTAAAATGCATGCGTTCTAACCCGGTATGGAGTTTGAAGTTAAATATTGTTTATAATAGGAATATTTTGAAATTTATTTTCGTTAAAAGAAAATTCAGAACGACTAATAGAGAGAGAATTAAGTTATATGAAATTTAAAATTACACGCTTGAATCTCTTTATGCCTGAATAATTTAATGATATGGTCGAATGCCGTTCAAAATGATCCCTCCATAAAAACACATGGTTTTTTAAACGCATCACGCAACAAGCAGCAAAATATCGCCAAGTATTAGGTAGCGTCAGCGTTCGCAGCTAATGACGCATGTCGTACGACTAAACAATGTTTTAATGTCTCTGGACCACCGTTACGCAGATGGGCCAGGTTATTTGTTTAGGACTACCTAACTGCCCACGTTTGGCGACCGAGCCGTCAGTGGTCGACGTTGTAAGTAGGAAGCGCCAAGCGATTTCGTACTAACTTTATATATAGACATTTTTGACTGTAGCGACTACTTTAACCGCGTCACTAGATACACAGATGGCGCTGCAGACGACATTCAGAACAATTGACAATTCTCCATACAATCTTGCAACACGCTATGAGAGTTTTCGGAGCACGTAACATATATACAAGATCCCGATAATAACCGTTAGGGTATAGCGTCCGCCCCGCCAGGCATACCTTCCGCCTGGCTCGAAAATCTCCCCTTTTCCGGTAAATGACAATGTGTCCTAGCCAAATCTCCTGAAATGCTTCTTAATAATAGGGTCGTACATCCATTTTATCACAATAACCCTAGAAGAAACATCAAACTTATTCGTATATTATATAATAATAGCGCCAGACGAACACACCAACTATACGGTCCTCACTAAGCAAACGCTTGCATTATCGGTACCGTACATTGGACTGAGGGCAAACTCAGTATATCACACTTATATAAATATTAAACATCCATGACTCGGCCACAAACATTCATGCTCATCAATCATCAGGTCGTCTAATTATTAAATAATTAAGCCATTATATACAACAATATAAAGGCTTGATTTATTTTTGAAAATTGCTCAACATGTAAGAAGTTTGTTATAAAGACTATTATGCCGCCAAAGTGGCGTTACCAACAGTAAAGAGGTCATGCTATGTAGTAGTAGGAAAAGTTTATAGTTTTCTGTTAATCTATTATTTATGAGTTAAGAATCGCTGCCCGCCCATGCCTTGCATCACTCTCTATACCGGGTGATACAGGTGCGAGATTAAATGGCCGCCGCGTATACAGGGTGTTCATTACGATATTGCCGCGAGTACAACGAATATTGCGAGCGGTTTTATTAGGACTGTCATAACGGTTTACTTTTTGTGATGAGAATTGAAAACGTGTTTGATCTGGGCACGAGGAGGGACATTTTGTGCCCGGTGACGTCATTGTTTATGGGCCGACCGTTTAGTCCTTTCAACACGCGCGTTTATTAGCGATTTTGTTTTTGATTTCCATTTTTCGTGTTCCATATTTGAATGATGGCTGTAATTGAGAACCGCAGTGATTTTAATTAAGATTATCTGTTCGTCATATCGATGTTCATTTAGCTTTTAATGGTTTTTATTTATGCGAATTGGGATTCTAGGATATGACATAATATACTGACTTATTGTGTTTATTTTTTACCGGTATTCGTTACCAACTACCATTTACCTACCTGCCTTATCTTTGGCATGTATATACCTTTTATTTGTCCACGCTATAGCAATAGCAATATTGTTGCTATTTGCCATAACACCGAACGCAAATAGTACAACAAAGTATTAATTTGGAAAACTAGGGTACCGGTGTAATATCTGTAACAACATCCTGCCGGACACGGTCCGGGTAAACAACCGGATGGGTCGTCAGAACCGCACGGATATTATGTACTATTTAAAGGTTGGTTTTTATCAGAACATTGCGGGTTAGATAGAGGCAATATTATATGTTCTAAGCTTTAGTTACCTAATATTTAGCTTAATCATAAAAACATCGTGGGTCCTGTGTAGCTGGTGGTACTACCAATCATGTAAGAACCTGACATTTTTAATAAAAAAAATATATTATAATTCTGAGTTCACCACACTTATTGAGGACTTATCTTTTAGATATAATAATCAATTAATTTCTAGAATAGCAGTTATTTTTTTACATGACCTCAATTTAACACAAATATGTGCAACTAATTCTACTATTAATTTGACAAACAGTTTTGTATTAACTTGTACGTTTTATAGTTAGAAATAACTGTTCAACCAGTCCTAGTGCGCGTAGTTGTAACAAAAAAAAAGTGAGATTATCTATATTTTTTACGTCGCATTCTCCTAGTAATAAAAAAAAACATTGATCTGACTCTATGCAACATAGTCCATGAATAATTGTCGCCTTGGCGTGCGTGCAAGCGCCGGCAACGTGAACTTAACGTTGAACCCTGCGCTTCGGTTCAGCGCGCATCTATTAACCGTAACAGGTGGACGGAACTGCCCCGATGAGTTACCGTTATATTTATGTCCGTGTGTATGTCCCGCCGTAACTCAAGAACCTGGTGCATCGGTTTAACGATGGCCCCGCTTGTTTCGGGGATGGCTGCAACTTATTGACGATACGTGCGCTATTGTTGGATGGAAATTATGTTTAGGTGGATGCGTATTTTTTTAAGTATAAGCAACATATTGATTTTTTATATTTCCTATATCTTAATCAAGCTTTTTTGTTTGAGGCAAGCGTTCTACCAACTTGGCTATACATTGTGACAACACAACCATAAATAGCACACTATAAAGTCACGTATACAATTTATTTACTCCACTTAATCTATTGTCAATAACACACAAATTGGTTTAAAATACAATAATGATACCGATATTGTTAATATCTAATAATAATAGGTATTGAAGTAAATTATAAATAAAAATCTAAGACTCAATTCTAAATGAAATCCATTGTACCTAATAGCGCAGACCTTTACGAATACGAATCAAATGAACAAAATTAACATTTACAATCAAACCCATCCCCGTCTAAATCGAATATTTCGTAATGCTGCGAACGAACATAAAAACACTTTTACAGACCCCAAAATCGCAAGGGATCCATTAATATGACAATTTAGAAAATACCATAAACAATAATGATCGTAATATATATATGAAGACGAGAAGGGGGTCATGCAGGGGCCCTAAACGGGGCCCACTAAAATTTTAATTAAATATATCGAAACAAAATCATAAATATGGACGGACGGATTTCTACCTTTATTAAACCCATTAGGAGGGTAGAGAGAGCGCTCTACATCACGCCATTATTGTGTTTCCTCACATGAATATGAGGGGTGTGCTGTGATTCTCCAAAATACGAAGAAATGTGACATCAAACAACATTTACGACGATTACGGCGCTAGGTTGTAGTTGTACTGTCTTACAACGTGTCGTGTTGCTACCCCTACGAATGTGTCATATGTTGATAAAACATAGCGGCTTCTGGGCAACTCTTGTGTTCCAATTTATACAAATGTTAATTAGCTGACAAATTAGATTGAAATTGACAAGGTTCATAAAATTTACCATTCTATCATATTTACGCGAATACTACACATTGAAATAAAACTAATTTAACGGATTTTATCGAGTTTATTTTATGTTTTTACGATACCGTTGTTTCGGCTTCTTTACAGCAATCATGGTCACGGGAGGAATAGGTGTTAGACCACCTAGTGTCATAGTTAGAACTGGGGTACCCTCAAATTTAGATGTCATTTGTAGTCTGATCTAAAATAAACGCGATAAAATCCGTTAAATTAGTTTTATTTCAATTCTATCGTATACACATTTAAGTCATTTGTTAACGAAATTGTCTACAAATCTGAAATTTGTTGGCCAGTGGATTTCATTTTGATCTTGTTAATTGTGCCTTCAGATGTAAACAATGGTTGGTGATGAAAGTATTTATAATGTACCTATTACATTAGGTATACTATTCTACACTGTCACTTTCATATTGATAATCAGAGTAGGCCCCCTGAAAATGGACTTGGCCCCCCTCTCCCCCTGTAATTCGTTGAGGGGACGGTTGGTCAATACAATTAAGCTCGGGCAAGATTTTACTCGTACCATTTGAATTTTAAACAATAGTTTGTCATATAAATTTAATTTTATGCCCTCGTGTTTATTAAGTACAGGATGATGTAATTGCGATAGGCATGGTCAAGAATTACATTATTAGATACACGTCCATGTGTCGGTACGCCAGTACACTACATGGCAATTTTCAAAGCTTTATAGACAAGGAGATTGCGAGATGAATGTTTCGATTTATGTATCATTGGTTAATGTAAAAAGGCCGCAAAACATTGTCTTTGAATGTTCCGTTTACCAATTTACTTAATAATTATCATTTAGGAGTTCCAGTGGCCATTTGTGATCTCGTGGTCTTCTTCATCAGTTCCACTTCAGCGAATGATACATTCTGATTGCAAATGCTTGACTTGTTGATAAAAATACCAAAATCAGCATATGTATGCCTATAATATTTGAGGGGTTCTCTCAATTGCTAATGGATCCCATCATCGGAGCTAAATTTTGAAAAAATATTGGACCAATCTGCAAGCATATCCATTCAAATAAAAAAATAATCTTCCAAATCGGTTCATAAATCCGGAGTTCTGAGGTAAAAAACATTAAAAAAAGTAAAAAAAATACAACTGAATTGAGTACCTCCTCCTTTTTGAAGCCGGTTAAAAAGGAAGACACCGAGAGAAAAATAATTATCTACCTTTATTAGGACGAGCAAAATAAGAAAATAATTAAGGAAATGCATGCAGTAAAAGAACGGCCCGTGTCTCCCCTACAAGGTACCATGATTATATTTTATAATTCTGTTGCCTGCCTAGTTATTCTTTAGTAATGACTCAACACACATAATTCAACATTATCAGGCGTTCCTAGCGACGACTCACCCGCTAATAGCAGCCCCTCATACTTAATTACACCGTTATTGGAATTGCGTACTACGAAACATCCTGTACATTATCATAGTTAGCAATAACCAAAATAAATTGTCGTTTAAAACCAGGGATGGACAAGGGTTTAAGCAATTAACTCTTGTCGGCGCCGTTAAGAATAAAACATTTGGATTTGGTGCGGACACCGCGAGGACGGTTGCTTTCCAAACTATAGTAGTAACTTTTCACAGTTTAGGTTCGAGGGCGGGCTCCGCCGAGTGTAGTTAAAAAACCGATGTTAAGTTTAACGTGGCATTAAAAATGAGGAAAACTGCACACTCAATAAATATACAAAAACATGGATAAATATATATTACTTTGCTTTTAAATTACTTTATTTATATCGTCTTTTAGTGATACAAGCAATTAATGCAATAAACTTTACATAAATGGAATGAAAAAAATGGGCCCTTTTCTTTATATGTAGTTACGTAATTCTGCTTGATTATTGAGCACATTATATCAATGCATTGCATTGTCATGAGGTGGTTCTATATTTTGAGCTAAGTATGATATTTGCTTCCGCGTTTTGATCAGACGGGATAGTTATATGAAAATAAAAAAAAACTATTTGTAAGTATTCCGTAGGCCTTTGCGCAATAAATGACTTAACTATGACGTTGATATTAATCCGAGAAACACTAACTTGAGGTTAAGCTAGCGCGGTGCCACCGGCCCACCGACCGGTTGTATCACCGCCATTTAACGGCCTTTATAGCTTGTACAAAACGAGTAACGCCGCAAAATACTAATTTTCCTTTTGCGAAACGTATCAAACTTTTCTAATTACTGTAAATGTGATGTCGCCGCGCGTTTTTGTGATTGCATTTGGTGTCACGTGATCCTGGTTAGTAGCCGGTAGGGAGTGCCGGTCCTGGATTGTAATCTTGCTTTTTTGGAGTCATACAAGTAATTGGAATGAAAGTAATAAAGTACGGTAATATAGTATTCCAAGTTTTCTTGTGCTTAATAAAGATGGTAGAATCCACACCATTAAATCGAAGGCGCATATTCAAACCCCCAGCTCGCACTTTTGGGATTTCTAGATTTTAAGTGCGAATTTTATTTTCATTAATGATTATCACTTGCTCGTGCCTAGAAGAGCTTGTAAAGTCATTTGTCCTGCGCCTAAGCTCCCTCCAGTCGTGTCGGCTTGCCGACCTATCGGACTGTGAGAGTGAGAGAAGATATATATCTCCTGCGATGTTGGCCATCCTACGTTAATATTGGTCGCCGTGACCTAAATTCAGACTGAAGTACTGTTACAAGTCACACTGTCACTAATCCCCAATAGCGTAAGTCAAAGAGGTTGCCTACAGAGTCAGAGGTCTCGGGTTGAATTCCCGCAACTGACCGTTACGTTACTATTGTATACTATTGTAAGCTCAACTTTACCTTACTCGCAGTTTGAGGGGCTAACAGGACTATAGTTATCTATTATGATAGCTCCACAGAGCTAGGAAATTACCAATCTCTGAAAATAACATGACTTGTAGAATAAGAAGACACGCTTTTAACTCAAAAATTTAATTCCATAAAAGGAAATGGAATCATACTCAAGGATTCTACCTCGGAAATGGCAGAACGGCTGAATTCACATGGCCTGAAATTAATTCCATAAACAACATCACATATGCAACAGTGGACAATAATTCGCACGCGGGTGTATCCGGACGCGCCACGTGACCCGGCAAGATGGCCGCCCGCCGACCTTTTGGCGGGAATCGGTGATGTCAGATTAGTAAATTCACTTGTATGTTGGGAAAGTTAACTACTTACGTTTGATAATTTTGACAACTAGTAAAAGTGAGTAAGACTAGCCTAGGCCTTGCAGCAGTTAATTTAAAATGAATGATTGAATGAATACGAAACCTATAGCAAAAATGAGAAAGTCTAGATAAGAGAAAAAAAACTTTTTTTTTATTAGTTACGGAATACGGTGTGGGTCACAGAAGACCATAGAGGCATACCGTATAGACCAACATCAAAAATATTTTTAAGATGCCCTCCTCAGCACCGAAGAAGAAGCTGTTGTTAATTTCGCAACCCATCCTATTCCGGGCCGGTACCTACCATACCATAGATATTACTAGTCTATCAGTCTAGGCGTGGCCTAGCTTGGCTTGTTTTTATGGATAGACCCTAATTGGTTGCATTTATTTCGGATAATTATATATTTAAACATAGCAACCCCACAGAAAATCGGGAAGCGTCTCTGTAATGGCGTCTTTTTACGCTACCTGCTTGCTAATTGGAAATTAGGGGCCAAATGTGTAGGAGTTTAGTTACGGCTCGGCTCGTTATTGCCGCTTCCGATTTACCTAGTTGTTTTTGTCTTTTTCTATTTGATTATTTGGGTAACGAACGGTAATGACGATTTGTAAGGGGATACTTTTCCTTTGAGATATTGGTAGGCATTTTGGATTGATTTATTTTTAATCTAAAGAAAACAATCCTAAGAAATTCTTTTTTTATTAAAAATAGCATGGGATTTGTCTCGATGATACCAGCTATAAAATATTAGTTTATTGGTTCTGGGCCTAAGTACCTTTTATACCTCAGATAGAGGCAGACAATCCGTCAAACCAAAGATTAAAAAAAATACATTGGAGTGAATGGGTTGGTGGGATCATTCAATATTTTTTGTCTTGTTCAGTGGATCCCTTTCCTGACTGTTTGCCAATGTCAAATGAGTACCTTCAATTGCGGCGAAGAAAATGGATTGTAACGGATTATTGGCTTATTGATCAATCAGGGTTATTTACCTTTACTTATTAATGTGTTAAATTATATTTAAGTACTTACCTGATTAGTATATTTTAAACATTCAAAGTGATATTATATTATTAGACTAGGTGCTTAAAACCTACCAAGTACCTCATGTAAGTTTGCTCTGTATTCAACAAATTAGTCGAGACATGAATGACAAATAATAAACAAATAGGTAAACACAAAAATTCGCCTCTATTTATTATGAACCCTACAGATGTTAACATGATTAACCCAGTAAGTAAACACTTATGCACCCAACAAAAACAGCATTTAAAATAAGCGTACATTTTAGGTGACAACACCATTCCCTCTTACCAAAATATTGTTAATATTCAACAAAAATAAACAATACAAAAGCGCTTTCGGCGTAATTAGATCACCTATGAATATCGCAAGATGGCTGCCGCGTTCGCGCCATCTGCTGGTTGTAAAATGAATTTATTTATACATCTAATTGCTCCGTACGCGTATGCACTTAATACGCTTAATATAACAGTTAAAAGCGCTATTTTGCTTTAAACAAGGGTTATGCGAATGCTATCGTCAAGTTTTAGTGATTACGAGCGGTTGCCGGCTGTGATTGCAGCGACATCTGCCTTTTGAATGATGATGACTTTAGGACTGTTCGATTTTTGAAAATTTTCGTTACTATTATTCATATTCATTCATAGCTGTCCCGGCGAACTTCGCTCCGCCTCAAAATCAAATTTATGACAACATTTATTGAATGTTTCCCATGTTTTAATATTATTCTTCTGTTTCATGACATTGTATTATAAGGTGACAAAAAATGCAATATCGATACAAATACAACATGACGTCATACCGATTCCAGACATAAGTTTCCCAAAACGAATTGCAACCCCCACAGTTTTGAACTTAGGCGTAGCCGCCATTAGAAACATCGACTGCACCGTAAAGAGCTGTAAACCACATGATGTGCATTAAAAACATTAGAATATACTTCGCAGAGCACGGGGTGTCGTGCAATGGGGAATACGGTAGCTAACATTATCAAATAATATATTATCAAAGTAGCGTAGCGTAGTAGCGTTTCATTTTAAAATCGTCATTTTAACAACAGTTTTTTTTAATTATATAAATGCTTTTGTCATAAATGATTTCTATCAATCAATAAATATACAATTTTATTATAAGTAACATTAAATGTACCTGAACCGAAAGTTGTTGAATAAAATGCCACTTGTTATTTAATTATATATATATATTTTTATTTATTTAATCATCCGCAAAAAAATATTCACTATGCATTCAAAAAATAAATGGTAAATCAATAATTAAATATATACATTTTCAAAATTAAGTTTAAAAATCCGTAAGTAGCTTACTATCTTCTCAAAATTTCGAAGTTCACTCACTGAGATAAACACTAGAGATTTAATATATCGTCTTGATTTCTACAGCCCGGGCGACAGTCGAAAGTCAAAGAGAAAACTCGATATCGGGCAACGTTGGGCGACGTCTCCCACAGAGTCGCCTAGATATTGTTTTTTAGAGCTTCCAGGCCTAATGCCACTTACTTATCTTCATAAACAAGAAGCATTCACATAAATCGTTCACACTGCACTCAGAGCTGACGAGATTCACTTTTTATTGCTTTTGCCTAGTCATTAAGGCGGCTAGCGCGAGGGAGCTAGCTATCTATCAAGTGTATTGCTGTTCCTACGTTTTTATTCGCGGATTATGCCACCAGAGGGCGCGAGCTGATTCATCAGCTATTATATTGTTTATTGTGTTATTTGACAGTAATGTATATAGAAATGGCCGTGTTTTTGTCTGAAGTTAGCTTTAAGTAGAATTGTTAGAATAAGCAAAACAATAAAGAGAGGTATGTACTAAGATATGGACCCAAGTTGATAGAGCTCTTTGGTGACAAGCGACGAAAGTTCAATCACCGGCTCGCGCCTCTGGAATGTCTGGAATTCATGTGCGAATCTCATTTCAACCGTGATTATCACACGTTAAACGGTAGAGGAAAACATCGTTATTTACAGGATAGTTAAAGAATAAGTAATTACACAAAATAAAAATATAAGTAGATATGTATAGACACCTGTTTTACCCATAGGCAAATTATCTTCCCGTTTAAAAACTTAAATCACAATTTAAAAATCGTTTATAGGTACCGACGTCAAAACACAGAGTTTGTTTATTACAAAATTAAATGCAATTTAACCCTCAAAAAGCATTCGACACTCCGCAACAAATTCTGTACCAAATCGCTGGAGGATCTAGCCGCGGTGTATATGCAGAGGGGTGGCACAAAATAACCCATTTGAATGCATACTTGTCCGTCACTCAAGGCGATATCGGGTACCAGCGAACGCCGAGCGTGTTACAGACCGACAAATTTCATTCGAACTCCCTCACCCCTCGAATTATTAGTAAAACACGGATGTAATACGGAGAGTGGACAACGCTTCAGAGGTCGAGTTGTTCTGGCCGTTGAGTCCAACGCTCCAACTTGTCACATACGCGATTAAACGCGATTGTGATGTAGGCTCACAGGATAACTGTTGATTTGATTTTATGTAACACCAAAACGTCTGTCTGCTCGTTTATTGCTTATAAAGTCTCGTTACGTTTTGTAGTCTGTATCGACGGATACAATTGCGTGGTAAAGTGTTATGAGTGGGTTGTGTTGGGAATGGCAATTATTATTTCGTATGTTTTCTAGTGTTTTTTTCCTTGCTTGTATTTTATTGGTTTTACAATTAGATATTTCGTTATAATCTCTTATTTATTGACAATCAATACCTGACTACCTGTGTGATGTATTTAGTCTAAATAGTAAGATAACTTAGTTATTGAGATATGAGGAGTAAAATGTATATTAAATATTAAAATATGAGGAGTAAACTACGGTTACACAAAATATAACAAGAAGACGGAAAAAAATGTCGTCAACCTACAAATTACGAATTAAAAAAATACTTAGCATAAGTATGCTAAATAAGTATTTTTTTAATTTTATAACTTTTTAATTTTATTTTTTAACGAACCTACTTAGGTTCGTTAAAAAAAACAAATAATTTATTAGGACTAAGCTTAAATATTTTCTCAAGCTGAACCAAACCTAACTTAGCTACTGTGTAATACAAACTGAAAGTGGAAGCTGCTGTACTAATATATTCAAAATAATTGAATATTTTATTCGGTTACCTCGTGATTAAAGAATCAAGAATTCCATTTTCTAACACCACAAATTTCGGGCCATATGTTTATTGTACCTACCGACATTGCCCCGTTTTCCCCCCCAAATGGAAAATGAACAAAAACAATTCGTACAGTCGATACCATCACCGTGAGCACATTCTATTCCGCAAACTTTGCGCGGAACTTCCGCGCCCCAAACGCACAATAAATAAGGGTGGGGGTGGGGGGCACAACAAAACCTCTCGCAGCCATCACCTCGGCGCGTCACCCTGCTCAGATTTCATTACCATAAAGAACTGGAAGCCTTAAACCCCCCGGCTGTGTAAAAGGTGACGAATACCGACCACCGAACGTGGGCCTTTACATTTTTGCACATCCTCCCTATGGTGCCGGCGTTTTTAGGGGCCGAGGAGGGCGAGGCAGGTCGCGCTTAGTTGGACGGCGGAAATCCCTAAGCGGGCCGGTCCCCGCGTCGAAATGTGACCGTAAATCGTCATAAAACTGTCTGAATCCATGATGTGACGCTGCCCGTGGGTAATTAAACTGGAATTTATAGTTGTGCGCGAGTTGCCCCCGACTTCCTCTTTTGGTTTGGCGTCTCATCGTGACGGCCGGATTGAATGTTGCCATTTTGTTTCGTCGTGGTTAGTTCTTCTTCTTCTTTTAATTCGATGGCAAACGGCTCTAAAAAAAGCCAGTTTTGCCAGTGTCGAGTAGTTACAGTGCCCATTAAGTTATCTTCATCGGTGTTTCAAGGAAATATAGTATTTCGGGAAGCAGGGAGAGCCATCAAACGTTGTTAGGGCAATAAATAAGTATATATATTAAACATATGTTAGGGAACATGTTAGTAATATTTTATACCATGTAAATATAATCCATAAAATATGCTTATCATAAAGAAAGGTTATAATGTAAAAATTATTTTATTCAACGATTTGACATATAAGTAGTGAGACATCGTAGTTAGTTATGGGAATTATTCATAAAAAAGCAAATAGCACACGAAGTTATACGATTAAATCTAATATCTAATAGAGCCTTTATGGTCGTTATATCATTAAGTTAATTAAAAACTTTATAAGATTGATTGATCGGTTGGTTCAAACGGGTTAAACCTTCTTTGATATTAGGTTAATCCGTAAGCATAATTTAAAATACCCAAACGGATATTTTACAAAATAAATTATATAGTTATCTTTCTCTAATCTGTGTATGTTTGCTTGCATACAAGCGCGTGACAAACAAACACACTGGCGTACTTAATTGCTATTAACGTAATTAGAGCGAGCGAAGAACGTCGACTCGTTTTGCTAATCATCATTTAAAAACGTACGCACGCACGAACACATTCCCGACAATTCACGAGGTTCCGTATAATTTAATAGAGTTGGTTACAGTAAAAACTCACCCGGGTCCTGAAAAATATCCGCTTGAAATCAAATCATAACTAATGGTTTTTTTTTATTTTGTATGTCTATTTACATTCCAAGTTTTTTGAGTAAATACTTATTGTGGTGTCGTCGTATCATATGAGGTGCCATGGTAGTAGATTCGACTCTCAAAAATTAAAATTAGTGACTAATTAAAAAATGTCCATAGTAAAAAGTTGCTGATTATTTATTGGGTGTAATTACTTTTTAATATGATGACGGTTCGTATACCCCCCCCCCCCCCCCCCCGTTGCCCGATTTCAGCACGTAAGACTTCCGAGATCCTCCGTATAACCTATCCCCCCAATCCCCCACTGACCACATATAAGTCTGTGGACTCCCGCCGTCTTATGGGATTCGAATTCTTTACTTGTACCTCTGACTTAGGACTCGTAACTCGAGCTAAGAACCAACAAAACCAGGTACTAACTAAGCCCTCCCAAATGTAAACGGAACCTCAAATCCAGGGCAGGATTTAAATAGCGATTCTTATTAAAGAAATATGTTCCCATGTCGGCGGGTAAATCTCGAGCACCCAGATTTAGTGGGATGCAAATCCGGGCGACGCCGCGCGTCGGGCATAATTAGCGACGGTTTGTTATGCTCATAGCGGGGAAGGGGGGCGGGCAGGTGGAGAAAAAATGGTGGGATAGATTACATAGTCATTAGACGTCTTATTCTTAATGTCAAAGAAGACGTTTCTGCGGTTCATTTTATAAAGATGTTTTAAAGATAAGGATGAAATGACACAACTTATGAGACACTATCAGCTTTTGCCCGCGGCTCCGCTCGTGCAATAATCATGCTCAGCGCCAATATTCACAGCGTAATGATACTACTTTTTATATACATAATGTTAAACCAATACCTATCCAATTGTGCAAACCCCATTAAATTCAGTTTTGTAGTTTTCATTGAAACCTCGTTTGAATCGGTCAGCTGATGTCAACATCACCTGACCGAGCTCACACAGAAAAATCTGTACGAATTAGAAAAAAAACTTATCCATATATTTTTTGGTGATTTTATTTGCCGTCGTTCAAATAACCTGTTGAACTTTTAAGACATTACATTGACTGTTTTATTAGCTATTCTACAAAATTATAACCACCGTTCCATTGGTTTCCATACATCTCTATTATCGCCTTCATATACTTCACATACTGAGTATAACCGCAAAAACGTAACAAGACGAAAACATTTTAATATCGCCACAATATCACGAGATCCTTATTTACAATAGCAATAACAGAGTTCAATAATGACGCAGCCATCTCCAAGCCAGCGTAGCGAGACCCCACATATTTGACTTTCCTTGTAACTTGCATGGGGTAAGCGCTTCTATCATACCTAAGATATCCATCAAATAATAAGATCGCCGGCTAATTGGACCTATTCTATACACGTTTGATTAGCTTATTTATAGACACGCCAGTGATGTCAATCTCTAAATTTATAGATCATTGATCGTCATCATTCATATAGCTGAAAGAGGTCCACAGATCATAAGCTTCCCCTAATGACTGAACCGACATATGAGTATCTTGCGCCGCCGCTCGCGTCCGCCGGCTTTCTTTTACATCATTAATGTACTTCTATTGTTGAAGGCATAGACAAGGTTTAATTAATATGGCATAGATTTAAATTTCGTGCACAAACATCCTAAAATACAACAAAAAACAATACAAAAACTTCTGGCTCTATTTATAAGTATACACAGTTATATGAGTACTTCCTTACACGGGTCTTAGTACACTGGTCTCCTGGCGTCGTCTAGGCGATTTATCGCGGGGTGGCAGGTTCGGTGCCCGGGTCACGTACGGAGGGACGGCTGTCTGTCATGCCATGATAACATGATTTTAGTATACGACGACCAGACGGGACTGGAGTTCGATTCTAGGGGACTGTGGCTATCGGGATGGAAAGGATAAATAATTAATTATTGTTAATATGTGTTTCGTGATAAAATTCTAGCAAAACATACAAAAAAGTACAGCTAATCATAGAATTATATATATTTTAGGTTCAACCATAACCTTCGCAAATGTACACTCCATTGAAATCGGTCCAGTATTTTTTGCGTGATGCTCGAATACACACACACAAAATTGACACATGATTAAAATGTTGACAATTTTCACATACTAGAACTATTTTTTTTACTCTTTTTTTTGTCAAGCAAATGGGAGTAGACCCACCAGAGACCCTTGGCTTGTCAACTTTTCCAAATAAAAACCAAACAAGTTGATCGATAATTAAAGAAACCAACAACACCGAACTCCTCTTAGATGTTAGTCGAGAAACTGTCTGTCACGAGTGTCGGGACCCCGATTAATATGCAAGTAATTAATAGCAATAAAAAAGTAACCGACACGTGTTTCGCCTCTAAACGAGACATCCTCAGGGCTGCTGGGCTACGAATGAGATTTCTTTTAAATGTTTTTTATCTTCTTTGTTCGGGCACAGTTTTGATATAAGTACCTAGTATACCAGACTTGAGTATGCCTACGGCCAACTTCCACGGTACTACGCCACGATACGCATTATGACTACGCTACTACGCATCATTGCTACGCCGCTACGCAACTGCGATATTTTTACCGGAATGGCCGATTTATTAAATTAAACCAGAACTTAACCAGTTAGTAACACTTGACTAAACGCACGCCATAAAACAAGCCATTATATTGTCACGCTCGTGAAGCAAAGAGTTGCACCTTCACGCTGTTACTCATAGGGGCCAGGAGTTCAGGAGCTATTAATTTTTGACACCCGCCGGGATTATTATTGGTAGGTACGGTTTTATTGGGAAGGTACTAGTTGGGCCATTGATTTAGAGAATTCTGAGGATTTAAAATAAATAAAAATTTTTTTTGGCTTACTAAGTACAGGATACCTCTAGCAATCGGTTGTAGGTACAATGGGACTAAATGGACTAAGGTCGAGTGTACTTAGGCGAGGATAAATCACAAAATATAATTTAGAAAATTATCATAGACGAGTTCGTAACATTCTTGTAAAGACATTGCAACGTAAAGAATAAAGCCCATAATCCCATAATTACTCAAGTACCCACTTTCTTATTATATCACAATCATTTCCATAAGATCTGTGCGCTAATGTTAGTTATAAGTTATTATCAACGAAGAGTTTAATTGCCCCCTTAGCGTCAGTTAATGTGCTCACTCTCCAAAGATTTCGGCTCGCATGATAAGTTTCGCGAAGTCCGGTTCACAGGAGGCAGGGATGGCAAACCTTTGGTGTGTCATTTAAAGTATCAATTTAACTTCTTATTTTTGAGGTTACCTACCTCATATGATCAAATTAGTTGGATATCAAGCATCAATTAAAATCCCGCGCAACCTAATCAAGCACCGATTGATTAGATGATAATCTGTGACTTATTTGCGTAAAGCTTATACATTCGGAGATCTTAGTCATCTTAATATGTCCAAATTTCACGCAATAGCTTTCGTCTTGTAAATAAAATTCAACTAGCTTTTATTTGCTTACCTATAAGTGGCTGTCGGTTCTTATAAGAACCTTTGAGAAGTTTTAAAAGTAGATAAGTAAATTAGCCACCTACCTACCTACTTCCAATTGTATCTACTTCTTGCAAAGCAGTCTAGCGGTACCTATAAACATATTTTTCAAACAAAAACATTTAAAGTCACCAAAAGTTTCTCCGGCAAGGATGAGATAGCACCTACTCGGCAAAGTTGCACAGGCTGGCAGAGGCTAACTGTAATTATAATAATTCACTTTATAGGTAACCAACTCTGAAACCTTTATGTAACTTTGGCTTTTTGTGGGTACACACATCTAAAGGCAGTGGGCTATATTGTAGGCGTTAATTACTATAGGTACCTACATGAATCATAGATAGAATGGTCCAGACATATATATAAAATACAGTGCCAATAAATATTGACTAAAGCTAGAAACTTTTTAAATAATTAAAAAATTAGGGTAGATACCTACTTAAGTTACGCGTTCCTTAAGTACCTACCCTCTTTTTCTTTCAATTGAAACATTTATTAAAACTGTTGAAAATATGCTCTACAGTATTAATTACATAAGTAGATAGGTACCTATAAATTATTCAACAATTAACGTCGGTATGAGTGACAATCGCACTTCTGCATTTGCGAAACTATAGCAACAACATGCAAGTTTTTTTTTCTCAAATGGCCTCGCAAATCTAAAAAAAGAAACTCAGCCCTCATGTCTCAGTGACATATAATGTACCACCATCTATCGTAGAATAGCTGCGACCAGCATACAGATTAACCTCCGCCAGCGGTAGATGGCAGCACTTCGCTGTATGTCACTCCGCGACATATTTATGACCAAAAAAACAGGGAGCTCGCCTGAAACAGAATCGCTTTTAAATGACTGGGTGAATTTGCGCGCGATCTCACGAATTTGTATGCAGATTTAAAGAGAAAGATGTCTGCGAATAGACAATGTGTTATCCATTCGTGCAGACAGATTTTGTTATTTATTCGTCTGTTTGAATCTTGTTTTTTTATCTCACGTGTATATCAAAATGGGTTCCTACCAAATGGAGGATCGTTCTTGTCTACAGTAGGTATTAATGTAATTAATATTATAATAGATCCTGGTTGTTTCATAGATTTGGCTAATTATTAAACATATTATTATACCTACTAAGTAGCAAGGTAGCCTGAAAAAAGATAGGTACCTACCTACTTATGTACCTACATACCAGTATATACTAGCTATAAAATACATAGGCCTGAGGGTTAGTTATCTACTCAAGTACCTAGTCAAATCACACATGTATTTTCCAGAGTTTAGGGAGTAGGTGGGTAACAAGAATACCCATAAGAACCTAGGTAGTTTAATATTTCATGTATAAGTAATATAAAAGAATAAAGTACATGTAAGTAGGTAGGTATTATTATATTTCGAAAAACTTAATTTAAAGGAATTTCAGCGATAGCTTACCAATATCCATTTGATTTTGTGAATGATTTCATTTCGTAGTCACATAAAACGCTAGTCTATGACAGACAGGGAGGGTGGCAGAAGTCCGGGGCCCGCCACCGAGGCCTGCCATAAATATCAACCGTCTGAGACATTGTCAACCGGCCACCCTAATTTACGGCTAGTAATTAGGAGTTTGCACTTTGCCAAAACGATTTGCATCGATCGCCGAGTCATTAATGTATCTATTGTTCCAGTACCACTACAGTACCTTTTATAACATATTTTTGAGTGATACTCTTTTAGTATTTACTCTAATAATAATCTATACTAATATTATAAATGTGAAAGTTTGGATGGATGGATGGATGGATGTTTGTTACTCTTTCACGCCCGAACGGCTGAACGGATCTGGATGAAATTTGGCACAGAGATAGATTATAGTCTGGAATAACACATAGGCTACTTTTTATCCCGGTAAAATGTATGGTTCCCGTGGGATAGATGTTTTAATTTTTCATACTTTTTATCGCGGGTAACACCGCCGGGCGCATCTAGTTGCTTATAAGTTGTAAGACGTATCAAAACATTCACATTTTTTTTTTGTTGAATGATACTGTATGTAAGTAATGCCATCTATGAACCTATGCTTATAGCTAACAAAATGCATTGCAACCTACAATAAATGCTATCCAAACTGTTTACTGCAGCATTTATTTAATATTAGTAGGGCTACTAGACCACAGATGGCGCTAAACAAAACGTTTTACAAGGCGAAAAAATTATGTCAACAGCTGCCGGTTGTCTATAGATCGGTATAATGGGCCTTCGACGAAATGTAATGTAACTCTATGGGAGACAGCTTATCCCGCGCTTTTTGACGTCAACAAACAAAGTTGGTTTGGTTCCCTCACAGATACTTTTGTTTCGACGTTAATTATTTTCTGTTATATATAACAAGCTTATAATTTCCTATTCCTTAATGGATCCATGTGAAATAGAATTTATCGGTGAGAATAGAATAGTCAGTGTTATACCAAAATTTTCGTATGATAAGATCTACCTGATTTGCGGTGAATTCGGACCATTTCGAGCGGGATTACCACTTAATGTACCACTATGGCTCGCAATAATGTTAAAACAAAAGCAAAAGTGCCAGATAGTACCGCCAGACTGGATGGACGTCGAGGTTTTGGAGAATATCAAAGAAGAAGAAAAACGGTCTAGGTTAGTTTTTTAATAACCCTCTGATCTGCATTCTTATTTCATAGTAGGTACCTACAGGTCTTAATTCGGTGATAAACTTCCTTGTAGAACTATCATTTTTATATCACCGAAATTAAAGCACACTAAATATAGTACTGCATCCCATTTTGTAAGTAAACTGCATAAAATAAATAATTAGTTGCTCAAACCAATGATTCCACCATAGTGATGTTTTGGAGGGCAGATGTTAGATGCTCTATAGTTAAATATAATTATTGGTAGTCAGCCAAAGGGAGGATTAACTTTGTAATAACCATTAAATTAGGGAATAGAAAGAGCTGCAGTAGTTTAGGACGTTTATGCCTGCATAGTTTACTGATTAAGTACTTAAACATATTGTATTACAGATTCTTCACAAAAATGCCAAATGAACATTACATGGTCGAAGCCAAACTGATTCTCGGTGCTGCATCAGAGGATATACCCAATGCCCCAGAAATAAAGACCATAATCAAAGATATCTGGGACATCCGCATGTCCAAGCTAAGGACTTCCATGGATGCTCTAATGAAGTCAGGAGGCGGGTATGGTAGACTGGACCACTTGACTATGATGGAGATTAACTCGGTAAAGCCATTGCTGCCATCAGCTATGGATTATTTACTTCAGATACAGATGGTATGTTGTCGATATAAAACTCATTTGAGTAATATATATATAGAAATATATATTTACTTAATTCATTAATAGTCAATATATATTTTTTTCTAATCATTTTTTAATTTTTAGAAAGCCAAAAAGACTGCTCCAGCCATCTTAAATACATCCACAAACAGTCAATCTGGAAGCTCTCAGCACTCATGAGATAAGTTATGTACGTAGAAATGCATGCTGTGTTAAGTTTATAAGTAATCTGTATTATGATTATATTGTAATGAAATGATAAGTAACTGTCTCATATTGGGATAACTTCTGTCTCTTAGTTAATTAATAATTAATGCGGTACTTACCTGCTGTCAAGGCTGTAGCCAGGAACTCATTTTGAGGAGGTCGAGCTTAGTTTTAAATGGTAGGTTCTCTATGTAATTTCGGTTAGAGTTTGTACCTTTGCCTATGGCCTCACTTGTTGTTTACAAGTAATTATTATGTTTATTATATACAACATCTTAAATTTTTTTCTGGAGTTACCAAATTTCTCACTGTATAAATCTAGATAACTAAATTTCCTTGCATGCTGAAGGTTTGCCTCAATATTGCATGTTTTTTTATTTAATATAAATATTAATAGTGTACAAATGGTTTATATTCTTTCTTTTAAGTAATAATAGGTTGTCTACAATATACTACCGTTTCCCGGATCAATCTCACATATTTATGGAACTACCAAATTCTTTTATAATAATGGTATAATAACAATTACTCAATTGAATATGATTTATGAATACATATTGGATTTCACTTTATCTAAATAGGGTTTTTAGTTTAAAAGGGATTATTAATTCTGTCCGTAGGATTACAAAGTTAATAATAAAATGTAATGTTAGGTAGGTTAGTTTTTCAATGCTAATTACCTACTTATACCATAAAGCGAGAAAGAATCTGATGACCAGTCTGACAGATCACCGAAGTAGTCAGATCGTTAGACCGGGCGCTTTTTAGACGTGGTCGTCAGACAGACGCGGTTATCAGACTACTAGGACACGCAGTCTGTTGTTTGTCTGTCTAAAGTTGATGGTATGAAGTTGAAATTGTGGCAACAGAAATATAAACAATAAGTTATTTTTTTTCGTTAATAGATAGGTACTACATGTAGGTATGTCAATAAAAGTCGTATTTATATGGGAAAAAATATATTTCCTCTTAATATCTAGAGCACTTAATATTTTTTTTTAATCTTAATCATGCAACGTAAATGCTTAAATTATAAACTTAAATCATTCTTAATACGTTTTTCATTCGTTTAATTAGTCCTTACATTACGTACTAATGTATAAAAATAACCAAATAGTGTATCGCCTAGCCTTACACAGGTTACGTAGAAAAATAGAAAAGCTACTGTATTGGAAGTTATTAGCTTATTATATTACAGAAAAGCTACATTTATTAACGTTTGTGATTATATTATTAACGGCCAAACTTATCTATTACAATTGTTTTTGCCGACGGTAAGGAGATTTAAGTGATTTTAATCTGTTAATTTTTACACCACTAAAATGAACCCTTAGCGTAATTGTAATAAAATAAATAATAGAATGGCTGCCAGACTTACAGTAATCTTTTTTTTATTGGAATGTAATATTACAGTTGAGATTACATAGAAGCGTTTTTTATTTTAGGTTGGTAATCGGCTACAAAATTGAGCCATTTTTGCCAGTGTCGAGTATTGCTTGATTAATTGTTATAAAAAAATCAGTACCCCTGATGATTTATTAGAGATCTGATAAAGGTTTTTTGACAAGGAAGTTGGCTATATTAGGATATCAACATGTTTGACGGATGACATATGACTATGTAAACTACTTAACAAAACAAAACTTGAAAAAAATCCTTAAGTATATGATAAACAACTGCACTGATAAAATTTTAAGTTATGATTGGAAGTAGGTAGGTATTTTAAATCATAGTGTAATAATAATTCACTATGATACACAAACTTATACATAATAAGCACACGCAAGACCAAATTAAGGGAAAATAAATCTTAAATATACATATCTATAGATATATAATTACATACAGCTTTAGCCGCATTCTATGTCGATTCACTTTGCTTAATGGAAATGTACACTGTTCATGTTTTATTTTACGCAAAGCAATCACAACACTTTGGTCTAACTCCAGCTAATACAATCATCGCATATCCGATTATAAAAAAAAATAGTTTTTTTTTATTTAAGTGGGTATATACACGAGGCAGTGACGACGCTGCCAACAAAAATAAAAGATAGAATATTTCTCGTTAAAACAGTAAATATATACAAAGATCTGCCGATATAACACAACTGAACACATCTCAAAGCATTCATATTTTGTTCAAAGCATTTTTCAAAAAGCCTTCGTTTATAACTTTACAAGGCAGACAAAAATGCAATTTTGAACATTGAAAAGGTAATTTACACACTATTTTTGCAGTATACTATAAAAACGTGTGTATTTATACCGATTATATCTTATTTATGTGCGACCGGGTGACCTGAAGACCTGTAAGGAGTAGCAATTAGTGGGTTATTGCTAAATTGTCTAGCAATCTACTACGTGAAATTAACATGTGAAATACGCTGCCACAGCAAAGGAAAATAGTCCAATAAAAAAAATGGCAAGTGAATAAACTATGTTATAGTCACCCAACGCATGTTAAAGGCGTTATTCTTCATTTATCTCTCCAATATGGCACAGTATTTAAAATATTTTTTTGAGATTGTCACTAGACTTCTTGTTAATAATAGGTACTTTGAAAGCGTGCTCAGTTCGTTACGTTCTTCTGCCGGCAATGAAACTCAAGAGATCTTTAGTGAAAGGATAACAATCGCGAATGCGTTTTTACATCTAATATTTACAGATATTTACAATTTAGACTTTATAGTCTACAACTTAAGTTACTATATACAACATACAAACTATGACTTTTAAGTTATCTAATACTAAACAACAATGACTACATACGGTTTGTGCGCATGATTCAGGTCCTTATTTAGAGTCATCTATCTTTAGTTCTCATCTTAATACTAATCAATTACTTGTAATAATCAAATTTTTTGACAGAACACGAATACCTTTTCTACAATTATCACTACACAATCATTTGTCCGTTTAGTACGGTGTGATGGACTTTACATGACCTCGGTCAATTACTCCCAATAATCAATACAACCTACCCTCCTATTAATTTTACAAGTAACAGATATTCAAATATTCTAAACAGCTACAATTTTACTCGGGTCCACTTTAACCCTTAAAAACATGACGTCATCTTTGACGAAATTCCTCTTCTTCAACATTTCATGGGAGACAAACCTCGGGAAGCCAAAGCCTAGCGCATCGGGCTCCTTCGACGGCCTCTGGAAGTTCTTCCATGTTGGGTCAGGGACGAAGCTTTCTACGATGTTGCAGGCGCGGTCAGGACTGGAACTTTGGTCGAAGAGTGTGAAGGAGACGGTGTGGGCGAAGGGCCAGCGCAGTAGGGCGTCGTACTCGCCCGGCAGGATCTTGATGTACACCGACATGTGGGTGGCCTCGCCTGCTCCGTTGCCGTTGAGGAAGAGAGACGCCTGCAATAAGAATAGCTTTTTAAGTGGCGGTAGATAGATCTGATTTTAAAAATGTAGGAACGAGGAACTTTTACTGCTCTTGTGAATCGTTTATAGGAATACTAAGACATACATAACAATTATATATTTAGAGTGTTTTTTTTGACCAGCTGCTAAAGTCACCCTAGCCGTATCTACATTGTTCTCACATACCCATAACAATGTACTGCTCAATGTGAAAGATCTTTTTAAAAAGGGCAATCATGGAGTTTTTTTACCCGTTCTTCTGCATAGGAACGGCATGCCGAACGGGTGGTACAGTTATATAGCATTTTGTGAATATTTTGACGATTCATAAGTACTGTCCTTCAGGTTTACATGAATAAAAATCATTCTGATTCTTATTCATTTATTACGTGCTATGTTAATTAGTTACTATCATGTAATTTAGACTTAAGTTTACGCCATTTAAGCTTACGTATTCAAATGTAGAAGATAGATTAATACATGCTTGCATTTCAAAAACTAGCGAAGATCAAAATGCTTTCCTTTTAATTAATATAGCAATAAATCGTTGCATTTATGACATGTAAAGCAAGCACTCCACGATAGCGACGCGTGTGAGTAACATAGTCTAATTCAAGAACATAGTGGCAGCGTGGTTAGTCATCGGATTATTCACTCGCGCAAATATATCGTCGGCGCGGCGTGGTTTTGTTTACTAACAAATGGTCGCCGGTTTTGTGACATTTTTAACGGTTTAACGCGAGTTATATAGATAACGAATCGTCGAGTAAATATACCTTATACTCGTACGATAACGCGGATATCGATCGGAATTATTGCGTCCGAACCAAAATAAAAAAAGAGTAAATTTAATCTATGGAATATTTTTTGCATAGTAGCGTTCTTTATCCAAGTATCTGATATCTTACCTGCAACTTATATCCATACTGGCTGGTATAAAAGGCGGGTGACACAAGCTCAACGCCGTCTTTGCATTTCGCCTCCGCCATCTTGGCGGCCCAGTCTGTGATACGCCAGACAAGTGCACCGGAACAGTTGACAGATAGTCTGGCGACGGCCGCACGAAGGGAATCCAGTTGTCTGGCTTGTCTGCTGGCAAGAGCGGAGACGAGGGCGAGGTGTTGCTGGCAGCTTTCTTCTGTGTGCCTCTCAAGAGCTTGTCTTGTACCCTGAAATTAATATTGTGTTTGAGCTGAAGTGTAACACGATGATGGCTTGATCAAAGAAAGCATTCAGCTTGGAGTGATAAATATTACCAGCTGGCCGAGACCTTCTGGAAAAGAATATGGCCAATCTTCCGTTATCATTCAATTTTCATCATTGTCATCAAAATTGATGCCAAAAATTGCGTAAGATGGCAAACTAAATCTCGGTACATCAAACAAAAGAGTGCAAATATGTGTTAAAAATGGCATCTCCTCACCTTAAACCTACATCCCGCGTCTCTGAAGGCGCACGGCACGCCGGCCGCCGCGCAGTGGTCGCGCAGGTGCGCGTCCAGCTCGTCGCGCGGCACGGCGCCGGCGCCGCAGCGCTGCGGGCACGGCACCGGCGCGCGCGCGCACGTCGCGCCGTGCGCTGCCACCGTGTCCTACAAATGAACAAAATATTCTTGGTCATGATTCAGAGACAGACTAATACTTGGCATGTTTGCAGCTAATATCTTTTAACTGCTGAATCAATCCCCAAACTGGGTCACATAGTTCCCCGTGCAATCTCATTTGAATTTTAAAAGTATCGAGCGCATGCCGTTTCCGAGCCGTCTTCTGATTTTCTAGCGTCTAAACAGCTAATACTGGCTAGCCAAGGCTTCCACCCATCAGTCAACTTGAAGAACTCCATTGCTGGGATAGGTCTCTCCAAAAAAACCAAGGGCCATGGTCCTTCACCACTGGCTTCTTAAGACGCTTGACGTTATTGGTCTACCTTTGGAGGAGTCATTTCTCACGACCTCTTCTAGCTCATGTTCCGCAAGCTATTTAAAAAGTATCATCAGTGTCTCACCTGTGTGTACCTCTGCGCGCAATGTCTGCAAGGCACGAGCCGCTTGCTGCAGTGCTGCTGGATGTGCTGCTGCGTGTGCCTGCGCTGCACTTTAGCGCCGCACTTGTTCTCGCAATACACCGGCTCGTGGCCGCAGTTGCCTTGATGCTCCTGGAAAAAGGAATATAAGAACATTGAATGCATGAATGCAAAAATCCCGTATATGATCCTGAACTTGATTGTGTATATATTCTCATATAATTAAGAACAGCTGGTGGTAGTCGTCAGCCTTAACTACGTTAAACCGACTGGAAGCGAATATTCAGCCTACGCCACAGAGTGATACAATTCGTATTTTAAGTCTGAAGGTAGATTATCGGCCCAGGCTGGTGTTATGCCTGGCCTGGAGTAGTGGGCTATAGATAGAGGTCGCTACAGCTATATGTGTGAGGCATAGTTACCTCGAGGGCACTGCCCGAGAACTCCTTGTGGCAGTGGTCGCAGTTGGCGCGCCGGCGCGGGCAGGTGTAGCGCAGGTGGTCTTGCATGAGCACGCGCGGGATCATCGCGCCGCACTGCGCCGCGCACAGCACCGCGTCGTGCTTGCATGTGTTCAGGTGCGCCTGCGCAACCACACTGAATTAATGTCTTAGTTCGTTTGCTGTTTGTACCTATTGAGTATTTCAATGAAATAGGTATTATACTCGTTGGAAGATCTGATTATGTGAGTGAAAGTGAAGAAAAATTGATAATAAAACATTTTAAAATTGTATGTGAGTACAAATAAAATACGATGAATTAACACAAAATAAAGTGTAATAATTAAAATAATGAAAATGAAAGTGAACCTCTAATAGTCGTAACATTAATATTATCTCTGTAATAATTACTATAATTATTTTTTAATTAGTATACTTGATATAGTTTGCTTATGTTACGTAGATTTGTTAGGTATGATGTAAGAAACAAAATATTACATAATGTTAGTCTGTTAATGAGCAAGTAGGTACCCTATTCATGAAAACTGAACCAAAAATCAATTTTTTTTTTCAATACAAATTGTAGTAAAAGTAACTACTTCACACTCTAGCATGATAATACTGTAAAATAGTTACTTTTACATAAACATGTTAAATATATTATGCGAGTTACTCTATTATCCCAAAATCAGTCCACACGTGTCACAGTATTGAACTATCCTCAGTAGGTACCTACAGATAAAGAAATGGGTCGTCATCGACATGACGTGTGCACACAAATTGATGGATCGATCGATCCCTTTACCCACTTAACATTATCTATACAAATATTTGACGTTCTCAGACTCACCTTCAATTTGCGTAGTTCGTCAGACCATTGGCATCCTTCCTTGTGATGGATGCAATACACCACAGAGCCCATTATAGCCTTCTCCGACTCCGGGTCTGGATATATCTGAAACAAAAAGAAACACCTTTATAATATTTGTCTTGACATTTTGGCGTACACATAATTTTTCAACAACAAAGACCTTTTTGATCTTCGAAATGATGTATTTAAGCATTTTGATCTTTCAATATTTCTTTTACAGCAGAAAACACAACGTCAAAAGCAACGGTTGCCGTTGAGACTGATTGGGGCGCTGGCCACACTCGCATAACGGATTAAATAGGACAACGCGATTAAAAATAAACCACATTTCAAAAAGAGAATATCAAACGAGCGTGCTCTGTATACGCACCGTACTCTCGAATATGGAACACATCGTACGGAAATATGCAAAATGGCCGTGTGTTTTTCGCGCGTAATTTATACGAACAAAACGTGGGTGCGTTCACCGCAAGGGACTGATATGTAGTGAATGCATTCCCGTTTGTACATTTTCGTTATCTTTATGGGTGCAACGAACAGATGGCTCGAGCCACGGACCACTGTTCCCTCGTGTTTGTGCCGAGATAAGCGTGATTTTTCACTTCCCAATCCAGCTGGGTAATGAAATGAGCAAACACACTTGTTAGATTCCTTTGGGCGGGTTGCTTTCACATAGTGCAGCTAATTTTTCTATGAAACCGACTCCTATATAGGTGCCTAGCATCAAAACGAAATGGTTGGCTCGTGACTATTGTAAAAATAAGAGACGCGTTATAAAAATATCTGAGGTTGTTGGTAAACAAAGCTCTGTTGCATTATTTGTTCAAGAGATGTCACTAGTCTTCTCTTAATCTGAGCCAATAAGCGCCTCGCATATAACCCGCTTATTTAATCATACATAGAAAAGACGTCATTAAATGACACACGCTAAGGCTGAAGTTAGCTTCAATTGGTCACGGCATAATCTGTAACTGAAGGAACGAAATCTTTCTATAATACGCAGTGTTTCTATTTACAAACATTGATGCATGTGGTCATCGGCATGGCTGCCGCGTAACCATACCACCTTAGCCATATTCCGTTCAAGTAAACCGGAGTACGTTATCCTATCAATTACAAGCACTTAATTGTGAGCTTTCGTGACACGCGATAGGGGCGAGAGTCGGGTGTCAATGGCGATGAACCTAGGTGCTCCCGAAGCTGGTGGTGTATGAATTTACAAATATAGAATGTTATTTGTGTCGTATTCTAAAAAGATGAACCGCGATGTGTTGAGCTCTCCCGCATCGCTCATTTATAGAACTCGTATCGTAAATATAGCAGGACCGAAACGTAGCAGGTTGCCGAAGTGACGCGGCGTTTACCGCGTTTTGGAGCGGTGCAACGCGACAAAAGGATAAATAGAAATATGAATGTTATACTGCCATTTGTAAGGCATCATTGTGTGGATTACTTACCTAAGATCTAACACAGTCCATTTGTAACGTAATCCTACTAGATTTGGGCCAGAAACCATAGAGAATTAAAAATGACTATAGTCACTCGGTAAAACAGAATGCTTAAAAGGTACCTACGAAAATAAATATAATGAATTTGGAAGGAATCATGCTTATTTCCATCGAAGCCTAATATTTTTTACGGATATTTATTGGGTGGAATAAAAACGATAAATAATCAATCAACTAGAATAATACATTCAAATTCCATCCGGTAAAGCATATAAACTTAATCTTAGATAACATGAGACCATAATAGGCAAGACCTTACCCTCCTACACGCGACGTTTTATCATTAAAACAAATTAAGTCGTAATAATAAATTAAATGAAATTAACACAGTGGCCAAGGGCGTTCAGTTATAAAAATAAATCTTACTTACTGCCGAACCACAGAGTGGAATAAAGACAATGGAATTTCGCGAAACAATCCTGTCATGTTGACTGCAGTGTGTAAATAAATAATAAGAATTGCCATTTCATTTAGAATCAAAGAACCTAGGTACTAAGGGCGGTCTCCACGAAAGCGGAGAAGAGAGAAGTTGTGCGGGATAAACCAATCAGATTGTTTGAAATCCTCCGCTTGTGTTTTTAAACAATCTGATTGGTCTATTCCGCACATCTCCTTACCTCTCCGCTTCGGTGCAAACGGGCCTTAGGTGGAAACTTGTAGAATACGTAGAAAAGTAGCTCGTCTGAATCAACACCTAGATTTATTTCAATAGTCTCAATACAGCAGTTTTATAAGAGTTACTTGAAAGAGAAAAACAACTTCAACGCTTCTAAACTTGCAGGACAAACAAGGTTACAAAACTTTAAAGGCATAAAATCATTATTTAATTACAAGGCAAAGCGCCATAACACCCACAGTGGAAGATAAAGTTGCATCACATAACCCACGCGGGCAATTTGAAGTTGCCTTCGTGCCGATAGATCTATCAAACCTTGAGAATCGAATGATAAATATATTTGTATCTATCTGTCTGGAAGTTCCTATTTATGCAATACTTCTGATCACTGTTTAACTTAATATTAAATAATGCAACATGATCTCGTAAAAAGGTAAACGCGATAGTAAACACTGAAGGAAAATAAACGGACTGCTCGAAAGATTTTGGATAACAATGGTGGTTTTACGAAAGCTTGAACAACAGCTACTCTAGCGAGTAAGGGCTAAAAGGGAAATGTAAACATCCATTGTTTGAATGTAACGTCTGTATTCCATATTGCGAAAGCTTGTCCTATTACGGGTGTTATTTTAGTCTAAACAATTGAACATCACAATTCATTGGACAACCCTGGCCGGCGTGCCGCGGGCGACAATTTGACGTCCTTAATTTGTTTCGTGCGGCATGAGGGGTGATTGTTGACAACTATTCCGCATGATTTACAAATAAATAAATTAAATTTAAATTAATATTTCAGTTTGTTGACTCTCAAGCGTTTAAATATACCTACGTTAACTACTTATTAAAAAAAATGCCAAATATGGAAATACTATATCTTTTAACAGCGCATGAAAGCATTAAAAGTAGATGCCTTCACATTTAAATTTAAGTTCGGTGTTACATGATAGAAATATGTCAAAGTCCTATTTTGAAAATCCAAATTAAAAACTGACAATGACAAATTTATCAATTTAAACAAACTCTTCAGCATAAAATATGTCTCCTAAAATACATTTTTAAACTTTGAAAAGAGAAGGTTTTAACCGAACGCACCCATCATCGTTTAAAACGGAACGCACCCTATAAATTATGGCGCGAACTTTGTTGTCAGTTTGTGTTCTAATTTAGAAAATGGCGTGTCGAGTGTTTCGAGGACTGTATTATTTTTTCTTTTCTCACAGTTATAATGGTTTCACTATGTGTACAAGTTTCTTTAACGTTTTCACTACACCTCTGTTTTACTCTTCTAACGCGGTACCAGTTGATTGACAACCGACACCGCTATGGATAACAAACTTAACCGTATGTAACACACCTATATAGCCTTATTTCTTAATGTATAAAGTTAAAATTCGTGTAAAATGGTGAATAAGTATTGTAAAGGCAGTCTTGAGACTTGATGCTATCGACACGCACTGACGTGAGAATGTAAACAAGATACCTAAAATATATCCCAGGGATTATTTTCAAGTGAATACGTAGTAAAATTGTATTTAAGAGGACGTACCTAGGTACTTAATACGATCGAAAGAATCTAACCATAGAATAAAGTAGAATTTAAATTAATATCACTAAAATACTTTCAAAAGAGAACTTGAGCAATAACTTCATTTTCTTTTGCCGTGCGAGCAATCAAAATAATGAAAAGATGTTTATCAATGGGTGCGCGGGCGCAGGGCGACGGAAGCGGGTTCGACGGCCGCCGGTCGTGCCTAGCGGAACACTACCGTGGAATATGTAATGATGTTTAATTAACATTGTTATGTAATGTGGTTATAGCGCGTGATTCTTGACCAGAGGTTAACAGGTTACCTGCCACGAAATAATAAGTAAGCCGAATGGCCAGTCCCTAGCTTAGTAACTGAAAATTGCATGTTAGTCTTTACATTTTACTTTTATATTTGTAAATAATCATTATACATAAAACAAAGTCATGTTAGTTACACCATTTATAACTCAAGAACGAGTGAGCAGATTATTATGATCTTTGCTATTTTGTTTATCTCCACCCCGAATAGCAGAATAACTATTAAAACATGACAAAATTTCACAAAGAAAATATTTAAAGATAATTTATTTTGTCATACATTATGATTCTGAGGCGGTACAAAGAATGCCGGGCTAGCTAGTAGGTAATAAAATAATGTATTTCCTTAATTAAGAATAAAGTAATAATATTTATTAGTTTAATTAAGGAAATAATTGCTGCAACTATAGATACACAATAGGATTTTTTTTTATATAATTCTATTAACAACAATGTATCGCGATTGTATTGTTACAACATTCATTCGCAATCAAAATTACCCATAATATAAGCGTAGACCTATCTTCAATATTGAGTGGTACCTATCATTGACTTACCTACTCTTGTTTTCACTCGTAATAACTACTCAAGCGGCTTAGTTTAGCCACCCAGCTGCGTGGGAGTCGCATCTATCTCGCTATGAAAGACCATTAATAAACAAACTGAGTTCTTCATAGACTGACACCCAGTTCGATTAATGACTAATGCATCTTTTGTTTTTGTTTACGCAACGTCAAAAAATGATAGGCTATCTATAGTCTATGCTAACGCGTTCAATTGATATGAACAACGAAAAAAAACAGGGAATCTATCAATTAAGTATTTAGGACATCTAAGAAGACCATTTAGGTATTTGCAATCTTTTAAATAAAACCTTTATAAATCTTAGTCGAGGTTTTAATAAAATTTGAAATAAATGCTACATTATTTACGCCATCTATCGTGATCGATAGGAATTGATGCAATGTTTTTTTTTTCACTAATAAGTGGTGTTGTTATTGTAAATAGAAACACTTCGTTTGAGCGAGTAGGAACGCGATATCAATTAGGTTGTCTGTCAACGCGAACGCGTCTCGGGTTACCAACGAATTTAATTCCGAAACTACCGTCTGGGATGCATTAATTCATAGTTTGTTTTGTTTAGATGTTAAAATTAATAGTGAAACATGAGCGGTAGACACAAGAGCTGTGCTTAGTTTCTAAGAAAGAGTTTAAATATATCCAATTTTCTTGTAAAATCTTTTTCAAATCTGGTTTGTGTTGAGCATAGTTAATCACTAAACTAAAATACTTTTGGGAAATATTATATAGTTGACATTTCCCGAATGCCAAACGTCACCACAAAGTAGGTCCCTGGGTTATCACGCCACGAATTCCCCGAGTACCCGCTGGTATGTATGCGCACGCGTTCCTCCGAACGTCGCGTCGTCGTTAGGCACGTATTCGTTTGTTCAAAATATGGGTGGAAGTCACATATCTAACGGATTATCGAGATAACAATCTGTTATCGATGTACAGACGTAGATAGCGAAATCAACATGACCTTCAATAAATCAATAAACTTAATAATCATAATTTACTTTTTTTAGTAGGTGTAGGTATACCGTCTTTAGTATACACTCCACTAGGGTCTCCTTGTTGGTGGTGGTCGAAAGAACACTTGCGCGAGTTGTAAAACCATTACAATAAATGATAACTTACTATCAACTCCTTATCGCATAGCACCGTTGCACATAATATAAGTGCCAATAAATCAACGCAACGCAAATTACGCACCGGAAGCGGCGCGAGGTCGCGAGTGTCATAGCAAGTGCGCCAGCGCATCTCATGATAATGTTTATTATGTTACTGTATCGTTATTAAATTACTCCAGAACTCTCTCATACCTTTGAATAGTCAAATTGTTACTATGACCCAGTATTGATTATGTAGCAAATAAAAGAAATATAGATCATCTAAAGATGACTTGATTTGTAGAACATAATGAAGAGGTCAATAAAAAAATATGTCTTATAAATTCGCAATTGACTTGAAAACGAAGAAGAAAAAATAAAGGGCAAAAGACTGATAGCCCCGTCACTGGTCTTAATATTTGGCGGGTCAGGGTGTGTCGTTATTCAAAGAAAGAACCTGCCCAGAACGCACCGGAAGTCACTACGAGGTCACTGTCGCCCAACATGTGCGCGGGAGCATCAAAAGGTTTTTTCTTACGAAACATGGTATTATGCAACGCTCACGGACGATACTTTGTACCGTTTGTATACACTATGAATGTACTAAAATAAGACAGGTGGGTCATTAAAAAATATATCATTTTTAGGAAATATGGAAAAATATAAAAATACATTAATTTATTTCTGTTATTAACGGCCTGATTACCGCAGTTGATAGTATCCCTGCTTTCTGTGCCGAGGATCCCGGGTTTGAATCCTGGTAGGGACAAACTTTGTAAGTCGAGCACGAATGTTTGTACCCGAGTCATGGGTGTTTAATATCTCTATAAGTATTGTTTACTGAGTTCGCCCTCAGTCTATTGTACGGTGCCCATAATACAAGTATTGCTTAGTTTGGGACCGTATAGCTGGTGTGTTCGTCGGGCGATATTTAAAAAAAAAAATCTGTCGTACAGTGCTTCAGGCGCTATGAAATAATCATGAAGCCTGCGCTTCAATGATTGTGTCAACACTAGAAACGACCCCATAACAATCTGTTACCACCACGACGTATGACCTCGCATTACAAGTCACTAACCGTTTACTTCAATTGAATAATGTACCCCTTGTTAAAGGGTAAATGCGCCTCGAACACTGCGCCCGCGCAGATTGATCGATCGCCGGAAATCGCCATTATAGTGCGACCGCTAAATTGCTATCCTTTTATTGGCTCGCCACGGATTACGGCCGTTTATCTCTGCTTGCGAAATATTTAACATCGCCGAAATAGAGTGGGTGATATAAAAAATATCGGTGTGTGTAATAAGGTGTCCGGAATGTATGCCTTGACAGTTGACCTAATTGTGTATAAAAAAAATAGCGGCAGCCCATGGTAGGGAGTTATTCATTGAAACACTCACAATGTCGACGAAGATTAGGGCAATTGGCACTGTTATTTTTAACATATGGAACACTGAAAACCTCAAGACCAATCTCGTAGGGCGCCAATTCACTTTCGAATTGTATAGTAAATCTCAATCAAGTTGCCGCATCGCTGCCATAATCACGTTCGACTTTTCACACTATCCAATCCTCTTGCTTCCAAACGTTTTAAACAAGTATCTGTATAAGATCCCCACAATAAGGTGATCCTACTATATTAGGTCATGTCAATTAACACTCGAGAAAGAAACTTTAATAATCTGTTAATACCTTTTTTGTGCTTGAAAATATTATTTTTAAAAAAGGACCTAACTTAAATGTAGTAAACCGTGTGCTAAAATAGACACCAAAGAAAACTATTAAACATGTTTTGTGGATCACGTAAATCGGCAACTTTAATGCCGATTCTAATAGGTACTTTTATTCGTTCTATCTTGGTATAAGAGAACGAGATGGCGCTACAAAAATGGCGACGACGACGTTAAGGTATAACTATCCGATAATAGAACGCGTTAAAAGAATTAATGCCCAAGTTACGGTTCGGATAACTCATTTCATGTAGTTAACGTTTATTCTTTATGGTGTACCTCCGAGATGACTCCGACAATGGAATCATAAGCTGTGAAAGATTAATGTTTTTATGGTGGTAAGTACGGCATGTGTGTTTTGGGATCACTTCCGTCTCGTTATATAATGTAGCAAGCCTAGTTGCTCGTGTAGCGACCACTTCAACCGCACAACAAGCTACACGGATGGCACTGCAGAAACATTCAGAGCAATAAACAATTGTCATCACAATCCTGAATCGCGCTATAAGAGTTTTCGGAGCAAGTAACATATATACAAGATCCCGACAATAATCGTCGGAGCATAGCGGCCGCCCGCCAGGCATACCACCCGCCTGGCTGGCAGATCTTCCCTTTTCCACTAAACTCGCATTTGAATGGGATACTTCAGTAACCAGTGACATTACAAAAAGTAACTTTATTAACTTATAACATAAGCCGTAAGCAAACGAGAGGCCATCCCAAAGCCATAAATCACAGATCCCTCAACAGACAAGCGTTTTATCAATGAGCCGACCAGTTTACGTGTAAAGTGAATAATTATGTGATTCATAGTTCACACAACTCCATGACTGCGTGCCGTTAAAGTGATGCGGGTCTCCCATTCAAGGCTATACTGATGTTTATAAAATAATACCAGCCCTTTTTAATGTCCCACTGCTGGGCATGGGCCTACCCTCAATGCGAAGGGGATTAGGCCATAGTCCAGCACATTGGCCCACTGCAGGTTGGCGGACTTCACACATCTTTCGAGGGGTTCTCTCAGACATGCAGGTTTCCTCGCGATGTTTCCTTCACCGTTTAGCAAGTGATAGTCATGGTTGAAAATGAGATTCGCAAATGAAATCCAGAAATCCCAGAGGTGCGACCGGTGTCTGAACCTGCGCTCCCCGTTACAGAGGCAAGCGTTCTAACAATTTGGCTATCACGGATATTTACGGAAATCTAAATACTGTTTCCTTTGGGTTTATTAGGTTTCATCTTCAGCATATTATAAATGGAAAGACTGGTTCTGCCGTTATAAAAGTCTCGTCCAAAGAATGTGTTCATCTTCCTTGCTCTCCTCCTCCATTCTGTTTACGAAAAGTATTCATAACACCTTTCTTTAGGAATATTAAGCCAACTACTAGGACTAGGAATGATCTCAGAATTATCCATAATTTCTTACGTCAATGCGCACTCGTGGTGAATGAAAATGAGTCAAAGCTTTAGTGGCATGAATGAAGCATGAAGTCATAAAAACACCGGTGATACGTCGTTCGGAAAATACGCAACTAAATTATTTGACATACAAAGTGCACTACTTATTCAGAAGATTATAAATCATTTATTAAACAGAAGAAAGTAACGGTTAAATTATAACTGTGAACCGACTTATCTACCGAATATAGACATACGGGGCATATACTGAATTATCATATTGTAAATAGCGAATAAATCAAAGCGGGAAGTTTATTGACCGGATATCGCTACGCGAGTCGGACGGAAACGGTATGGTCTCATCGGATGCGCATACGCGACTTAGCGCCATGAGACCTTGAGCCTGTTGATGTGAGAAAAAATATATACAGATCATGTGCGAATAGAAGATAAAAAAATTGAATAGTTTCAATGATGTTATTCTATATTATAAGTCCATACGTTTTAACTAGATGTACTTAAAAGAGGCGATGGTGTTAAACTATTCAATTAAATTCTAAATTAAAGCTTGCACTAATATGACCGCGACCACTTGATTCACTTTACGACAAGTCTTGTATTCAACGAATTTGGTAAAAATGCAAATGTATGCATGTACTTACATTCTGTAAACACAATGAGTGTTAGCTTAGTCGCATCGAAAAATCGATTCGGTCATCCAGACTTTAACTTTTAGAAAAGTCCATAATCGACATGCAGGATCGAAATTGGTTGTACAATCCTTAGTAGAAAATTTCACAATATTTGAAATGTTGTCGTAAGATTTCTATGTAGTTGTCAAAAACATAATCATTATGTAAGAATAAGTATCTACTTAGATACATTGAAAAACGTCCTTTTTGTATTCAGCGTTCTCGAAAAAAACCCATGTGACCAGAAATGCCGCAAAAATATCAAAACGTTGCTTCGTAAGGCTTTATCTAATCGCCGTCACTCGGTTTGTCATAACACACAGAAAGTAAGGTAAACAATGTCATTACGTAGGCTGCATTCCGATTTACTGACAGATAAACTGTGGAAACATAATAACGAGTAACAGCTCTGCTATCTGCAGGTGTATTCTTACCAAATAGTACAAAAACAAGTAAGTTCTCTCTGCAAATCTCTTTTCTGTGCACTAAAAAAAACTTTTTGTACTTATACTAATATCATATTTTAAAGTTACACCAAGTTGTGTTGGTACTCTCCCTTGCACGACACGATTGCTCAATGTATCAACAAGGATTCTGTCTCGCGAAGTAGCCAGCAGCCATCGTTTACAACATTCCCTAAACAGATTTCTAGATTTCCTCGTGCCATTGCGTAAGCTGTCTGCATTGAAATCGGGTCAACAAGCTTCAACGTTTGAGCATATCTCCGTGTTAAACACATAATTGGAAATAATAAATTAAACTAAAGCATTTTGTTTGAATGTGTTACCTATTTAACAGTAACAGCTTATTCATTCGGATTCTAGGGATACCATACTTACTTAAAACAACGATTATGAAATGTATAGCGACACTGGCAATAAAGACTCTATTAAGTAGCCTATTGACAACGAAAAAAATAATAAAAAAGGTCATGTCGTAAAATCTTCCATAGACAAATTTAAAAACCCGTTAGTTCGGTTGGTTATAAAAAAATCAGCTAAATATACTACATTTTAATTTATTTATGGTGCCAGTTCATTCTCAATTTTAGGCATACCAAAAAGAGTAACAATATTTAATTTCTCAACGGAATATCGCGTCATTTAAAGGAGCAGTTATTTATGAATAAAATTAAATCTACTTTAGGAAGTCGTTTCAACTCATTAAGCATTCTGGTCAGACGGATAGACGCGGTTATAACAGTGGACATGTTTCGACATGTTTCTCTATGGCACTTACTAAGAATTAAGGGCGTTAAGCACGGGGAATGTTATTCGAGGCTTTATACAATCATACTTGAGCATGTTGCCAGTTTTAACTTGTTACAGCTAGTATAATATGCATCGCTACTTAATTTAAACCTCTTTTAGTAAAATTGTTAATGGAAATAATCCTCTCTTCTCTATGGTCGGTGACCACTTGAATTTTAAATCATTATGGATGCATTTTTGCATGTCTGGAACATTTTGCATTTTATTTTAACTAGGTCAAGGATAACACTTGATGCGATAAAAATCCTTATTTTGATGCGAATAATTAAGGCGTGTAGCAACATCCGTTAGGTATAGCAACACTGCGTAGCAAACGCGAATCATGACGGTGTTCTAATTTTAAAATTTCTTCATAACACACTCCACTACACTAGTTTAATGCACTACCAAGATCTTGATCACAGTAGTAATTAATCATTCCTGTATTATCTAGCTAGTTCACGTTAATTAATTCTAAGTATTATTATGTAGAATAACGCAACTTAAGTCAAAATCACCGGATTGCATGTTTCAGAGAATATTCCGCATATAATGATCAATCTCAATATTGATTCTTACTTATCGACCGTTGATAAATTGAGAATTTCAAATGTAGATTTTTGCAAGCTTGATGGGCTATATCCTGAAGCCCTATCGCACTGAGGGGAGCCCCTTCTCAAAAGTGGGCTATTATTATGGCATTCAACACTTCAACAGGTTGTAATATACCAAGTATTTTTTTTAATTAAGAGTCGATCTCATCTTGCGGAGATCCTCATGTTCTATCCATCATTCATTAAAACGGTTAGCTTTATGAATCCAGGCCCAGTTCACATGCATGTTACGACGATAAACGTAATGCCTTCTAGGAAAGATGTGGGTATATAACACCGAGCTTTAATGTAATTGGGCAAACAGGTGGTTATTTAGTATGTAGGCATCAAGTGAAGAAATGTTGGAGTACCTTATAGATTGTTGTTTAGGTACTTATTGTATATTAAGTGAAATGTAACTTAAAGATTTCGCGTTCAAATAAACAACACCTACTCTTCGCGGCGGTCTAAAATTATTAATGAGTAAGAACCAAGCATTAATTAGTCAAACCATCAATTAATATAAAACAGAAATTAACAATATTTACGATAATTAATAAATAAATCTTACCTCCAATAAATCGTAAAGGAAATCCACATAACTCATTGTACAGATAATAAATTTAAAAAAAAACGCACTGACACACCACGTTGCACACCGCTAGCTTATAGTGTGGCAACTGCAAAAAATTAAAACATTGTTTATGCGGGATTTCCACACCTATGGCGCCTACGCGATTTTTACAAGACACCTGCCCACCTAAATATGGATGCTAATCAACAGATTATAAATATGAATATTTCCTTTTTTTGCTTTTTTTTATGCTATTTGTGTCAACGCACTGAGTCACGTGAGAGAAAAATATGCAAACGGCTCAGTTAGATTATGATTTTTAACTCCATTAAATTAAAATTTTCTTTTTGTCTTATGTATAATATAACATTATTGTCGACTTACTAGCATAGATAACCTCAATTTCTATACTCATAATGTATCTTTCAGTGGCAAAAAAACAAATTGTGGCCGTATTTTTCGCTTGTAAGCTTGATAATTCGCAGCAGACATCGAGAGTCATCGCCGGACAGAACCGGTTTGAAATGTAGGCTCGCGAAATACAGCTATAGTGTTAGCAATCATGTATTACTGTGATTTCTCGACGACAAAAACCTAGTTGACTGTTGATTGTAACGTCAACGTGTAATAAATACCAACATGGCGACCATCCGAAAAGAAAATAGAGAACCAAATACTACTGGACGTGTACAATTCAAAGATTTACAGACAGTGGTAACATAAATCATGCTAGTTACCCACATCATAATGCGCTTACGCATCAAAACCACAGCTAATATACACTAATGATAGTGTGCACATAGCTGCCTCAGCAACCGACTATCAAACGAAAGCAGTTTGATTGCTGGGCTCCTCTGCGCCCGCGGCGCGGATGCATTATAAAAAAGTCGCCTTCGCGTGTACCGTCCGTGGGAACGTTCGAACAATAAAAAGTATTTAATGGGCGACGATTATTCGGGGTTGCCGTTCGCGAAAAATGTTGTGAATCTTAAATATGTACGGTATAATTTAATTTTTGTATTACGCGGTCTTATTCAATGGCCGTTGAACACAATGGCGTTGCGAATGCGACAGCTTTTTGTTTAAAAAAAATAGCGGACGTAATTATCCGAGTGGACACGAGATGGAATAGTTTTTTTTTATGACACTAGTCTTTTTCGATACGGTATTCTATCACGTGGAGGTAGCGATTATTCACGGATAATACTAACTTGAATTCAAACAAAGATGTTACGAAACTGTGTAGGAAATATAAAAAGCTTGTACGAAGGTCGATATTTATAGATACTTACACATTTTATTATTTACATTTTGGTTAAGGAATTCGATTGACAAGTAAGTATAAGTAGTTAGAATGTTCTAGATCGAGGTTATCGAGGTCATTGATAATGTCTGAAAAAGATCTGCTGTGTGATTGTTATAGTTATCATGAGACCGCCATCGGTTTATTGAAGGTGTGCCACGGGTTCTTCCTTATCAAATACCTCTGCTAAAATGTATTCTATGTATTCTCTATCTGGGTGTTTTCAAGTCGAGAGTGAACAGGTACCTTCTAGGCAAGTATGCTCCATCGTAGATCTCATCGTCACTTACCATCAGTTGAGATTGAGATCAAATACTTGCCTATAATGTAATAAAAAAAAATGTCCAAACAACAAAATTCTCAAATGTTAATAAAATAACAAACACACGTCTACAGCGCAAAGTTGATTTGCATTTACAGAGACACTAAGAGAAGATCTCGTCCCGAGAATCGATAAAGGCCATCGGATTTGCGTCAAGAATTTCGGATCCAAGTCCGTACGGCCATATAGGTCCAATAAATTAAGAGGCGAGGTGCGTGCGCGCATTACAAAAGGATGACTAAACATCGGCCGTGCAATCTCGTCCAACCTGATTTTTGTCGTGACTAATGCGAAATATTCACTAGATTTTTTAAGTTTAACCTCTTTACCTATAATAAATAGTTGATTATCAAGTTATTCGTCTAAATTAAAACCATGTAGATAACCAACTAATTTCATTTGCCAATTTCAACTTGCTACCTTTTTATATTTCAAGACGTTTAATACAATCAAAGTATTTCATAAAATAATAATATTATTGACATAGGGACGCATATTTAATCACATAAATAAGAGCTACATTTTAATAGCGACTATGAATACCGAATTGATACTATTGGTTAGGTGTAGTTCCCTCCTAGCTATAGACTGAGATCTCCTGTGTTTAGGAAAGACAGATCCGGTCCCATATGTGTAAATGCTTGATCAAATTATTTCATAAACGTACTACAATTAATGATAAGATCATTAATGGAAACCATACGGAATAGAAGGGGGAAGATGATAGGCCATCTCATACGACATGATACCCTTATAAAGACCATCATAGAGGGAAAGATAGAAGGAAAGCGTGGACGAGGAAGACCAAGAATAAACTACATGAGTCAGATAAAAGAAAGGATGGGTGTCATGTCGTATAGGGAGGTGAATGAAGCTGCTCTAGATAGAGACAGATGGAAAGAGCTTCATCAGCTACACCGACAAGGGTCTAACCCTTAAATTGGAAGAAGACTACAATTAAACTTATAAGTTCATACTTACACATATAAAGTACTAGCTGCGCCCGGCGGTGTTACCCGCGATAAAAAGTATGAAAAATTAAAACATCTATCCCACGGGAACCTACCATTTTACCGGGATAAAAAGTAGCCTATGTGCTATTCCAGACTATAATCTATCTCTGTGCCAAATTTCATCCAGATCCGTTCAGCCGTTCGGGCGTGAAAGAGTAACAAACATCCATCCATCTATCCATCCATCCATCCATCCAAACTTTCACATTTATAATATTAGTATAGATTTGTGCGGATGTTTTGGTGTTGTAAATTAGTATGTGTTTGTCAGCGTTTTGCAAATGTGTGTTATAATGTTTATTTATTTTCCACCATAGAATGAATACCACGGTAACCTAAACGTAGCTTTGAAAGAACCTGTCTTTTCACTGTGCCGTCCCATCAATATTCAATTGACCATGAAGTTTAAAAAGAAAATTGCCTCCGAAAATGTCCAAATGACCCTCCAAATTACATACTTACAATAGATACTAAATTAAGAATAATACACTGCAAGAGCCTCATAGTATTTTAAAAAATATACGTTTCAATCTCAAACGGAGCATTTGTATGTATTTACGGGTCAAAATGTTCTCACACGAAATTAAATACATGTCACAGACTTGTTTACTTCTTCTAATATGATTCAAGCCATTATATACCCTAAACTTGTGGGCTAAGAATCATATTACACGTAAAATTCATTGAAGGCTAGCGGAAATCAAGTGCGGTGGATCACTGGGATCGCGATCGGAGTTTAAATATGGCCGCGCATCCGGTCAATTGAGTGTCAATTTTACTAATTAAGTATTCTCAATACTGGCTCGTATGTGTTTCATAGTAGTCGTTTGTTTTATTTTTACAAAACATATTTTAGTATCGCATTATTTTAGTACCGTCCTATCGTTTTAATGGAATAGATTTATAATTTTCATAAAACGCTCCACGAAGCAATTTCTAGTTTTAAGAAAAAAAATGCAAACTCCGATTACAAAAATCCAAACAATACCAAATTCATTCACAGACAATAAATCCTTATTACCCAAAAACAACTACCATAAACACTGACTGACTAATCAGAATTTATTGCAATAATCAAAATTAAATTCTCCCAAAAGCTTACCACGCCGCCCTCATTTAGTTAAAAGCAAGCATTTTGGCTATAAGTATTCTAGTCATGCAACCACAATAAGGGCTTGCCCATCTGATAATTTCCTAATGGGGAGCTTATGAATTAAGAATGAAGATTATCATAGACTTGAATAAGTTAATTTAAATTTTTAATTTTGTTGAAGCGATGAGGGTTAGTTGTTCCGCTTCAAAAAACGTGTGTTATGGTAATACGAATTCAGCCTAAACAAAGAAAATATTTCTTCAATTGTTTTCTTATTTAGTGAGATATAAAGATAAAACTGACAAATTCATAATTAAGTAGTAACATAATAGAGCTCATAATAAAAAAAAACTGCTATCATTAACTCTTTTACGATGTATCATAAAAACCTAAACTTAAAGACCTCAACGACCAATTTTCGTTGAATGGATCTCAAATAATTAATCATAAAAGGTTCAAATGCATCCATCATAAAATACATAATTACAATCGAATATGGCAACACTGACAACCCGTAATTGATGCGTTCCGTTTTCAAAAACTTGGTCCTAACTCCCTGCAATCGTTGGTAATAATACATCAGCATAATTGTTATAAAATCGATGAATATCGAATAGCTCTTTTTCTGTAATTGTTCGATTAGAATCTATATTAATAAGGCGGGTTCCCATAATTTAATTTGTATTCTTAACAATACCAACTACGTGATCGAACAGAATATAAAACCTCATTACGAATAATTATTCAAACTAATTGGCAGCTTCCGAGTAGGTAAGTATTTAAACTTCAAATTAGTTGTAGCTGCGAGACAATTATCTTTAATCGTTTTGGAAACGTAATATACAGTTTCATTTAAAGTATTTCTGTTATAATCATCACATGTCTCCTTGTAATACGCCAACAACGAACCATGGTCCTCTAGAGCAGAGATATTTTTCCAAATACTTATTAAACGCCAGTAAACACGACGTTATTAGTTAAATTAGTCGTCCCAATTTCTAGCGTTACAGTAACATTTACAACCATCAAAGAGTCCCAAAGGGGACACTAAATAAAACAGTCGATCCCATAATATCAAAGGCTGGCTCAAAGCGAGGGCACGGGGAAGCAACAACTCCCCATAGACATGTAGCAATAAACAGCAGGGCTCTAGACAGAAAACAGACGTCCTCGCTAGAAGGGCTCTTTGTTTGGAACTTTTATAAATAAATCTTTTAAGTACTGACCTCTTTAAGTTACTGCAATAGGCTGGACTATTTAAAAACAGTTTTTGTGTATAATAACGTACGTTTATGTTACCTGTCTTTCGTAAAAGCTTGAAAGCAAAAATATTGACAAACAAATCGATCATAGAATTTGTTATAGAACAATACATGCAATTATGAAATGTCATTAATGAAATACGCGTGTACCCTAATCTAATCTACCAGTACATCTACTAAATCGAGGTTAGCGTCCCACAACACATTACTAAACTCTCCAAAATCGTCGTTGTTCACGTATAGTTTGCAAAAAATCAGCCACATGTCACGATCAGCTGTTCGGCGGCATTATAACTAGTAATTCTCCTCCATACAGGTAAGCTTTTTGCTACCTCCGTCAGCTGTTTTGTTAAGTGCGTGCGCGCACGATCGGAATCTCCCGAAATTTTATACAATTTGACGCCGCCTCTTGGTATATCCGACCATCTGCTTTAGCAGGTGCTGTTTTGGGATTTTCGAATTTCGAACGGCTGTTGATGAAAGCTGAATATAAATGTATTGAAAGGAGAGAATGAGAAGCATTTGAACTTTTTTCTTTAATTATAGATAAGCGCGAGTCATATTGTTACTTTTTAAAACTTGTGAGTATCGAATAAAATCACATGTAACATTCATTCACCTTTAGAATTGCAATTCAGAGTTATATAGCTATTCTGTACTGAGTCAGACCATTGCAGAAGGATGCAGGTATCTTAGAATCTGTTGAATTGAATCACTTTCTTTAATAAAAAAAAACCTAAGTTGGAGGATAACCTGAACGGACCAAGATTCTATTCTAATCAGGTACAGACGATACACAATCAAAAAACGTTATCTCTGTAACCTTTCATTCATATCTAGAATTTAAAAAAACCGGAAACGTTATTTTATCGGTTCGTTTTTTTTGCACATCCGCACCCAATAACTGGTTGTTTATTGATAAGTTAGTACACATATAGATAATATATTATATACTCAGACATCTCGATGTGCACGATATCTCCCGTATCGAGTATCATATCCGTTCAACCATTCATGATATTTGATACTGAACTTTGTGATGCGTCTTTCTGACAATAGTGTTTCATTTGCAAGTACCGTGCTGTAGTGAATTAGAGGGATTTAAATTATACCGGTTTTATGCGGACGTAATATTACAAAAAGGTTGGAAATTTTGTTATGGACAGTAATATACTTAGGTAAAAATCCTAATTTCAGTAGGGACGAGTGCTACAACCGACTTGGGATCCAGTAATTAATATAATTAAATCCAAAACCAAGCGCACCATTGCAAGACCTCAACACGCTGTGAGCACTTTCTGCGGCGATCCGACCGCAAGCAACAACTAAATATGAGGATACCCCAGTTCAAACTATGAAACTAGGACGTCATCCACCTCAGTCCTCCCGTGAACATGGTTGCTGTAAAGCAGCCGAAACGTCGGGAACGTAAAAATGTGTATAAAATTATCGAATTTTAAAAGAATTCATGTTTTTTTTTAAATAACATATGTGTGTAGCATAACACCAAACAACGGCTTGTCCGTTGAAAATCTCTATTATTTATGGTACACCCTTAGCTTAAAGTTCCGCAACAGCTGACACGACAAAAAACACACCCTCTTCCTTTATCTATGGTAAAGCTATTCAATTTCAAACCCACTTTTGTGCTACTGCAAATGGTTAATCTTGACAAAAAATAAGTAGGTTAGTGTCAACATGCTTCGATAGACTAGAGCTTAGGTTATTGTATAATTAAATCGTCAATCATACCAACTTGGATTAATTCCATAATAACTTTTTTAAGACGAGGTCAAGAGCTTACGCGCATATTCAAACATAGGTTAATATTTTTTTTTATAATTTTAATACACAAGTTATAAAAGAATGTTACCAATTAAAAAATATATTACATATTTAGTTGAATTCAATATTTGCTGGCAACGTGTCAAGTAAAAAAAAATGTTATTAGCAAAGTGAAGTTTTGAAATTCGAATCAACCTAGCGTAGGTTTATAGCACAGTGTAAATATTTAAGCGAGCAACCATTCCATTTTCAAATCGACATAACTTTTTTCGAGTCATGTGTACACGGTTCGTTTCCCACCAGCCAGCGTGCACATGGCACACAGGAATTTGACACGCAGATGTTCACTCCACCATACCAATAAAATACCTAATAAATGGCAGAGGCATGCTTTGGAAATAATTGTATTGAAATTGTATGAGTAAATAATGTTTCTGCCCAATGAAAAAATATATTGCAAAGTCAATACTAGCTCATTTATAATCACGCTCTGTTAAAAGGTATTATAAAATTACATCAGTAAACTTTCCTTCTAATTTTGTGTTAATAACTGTAGCTGCTTTGGTTATTAGTCAAGACACACATAAATCAATTTATACAACATAAACCACTGAGATATATAGAACCACGGATCAGTTGAACCAACAGACCATGAAAGCCGTGCGTTCTGTGACATCCATTAGTAAGTGCGTGCGTGAATTACCGTGCATATGGTAACATCATCGCGACATTAACAAATGTCCAGTTTTAACATTCTTTTTTTTTTTTTTTATTACATTATAGGCAAGTATTTGATCTCGATCTAATATTGAATATATATATATAGTATTTCAAATATTGAAGCAAGATTGATTTATTTTTCAAATGTTATGCATTCGATTGATATAGACATAGACAAGCATATTGCGGAATTTGACGGAACGAACTTTAGTGTGGCTTTGTTGCCTTTTAAATCCCTACAATCACTTTTAACGTATCTGTAGGTGGATAATAAAAAATATTTATGAATGCCATCGTAAGAAACAGCAATGTCATTTTAAATTATACTTTCTCATTTCGCGGAATATCCGTTACTATACTTTCATGTAGCGTTCAAAACACGAGGCGCGCTGGAATGTAAAACCTTAACTCGCCAGACAGGGCCGACATTGTTGGTATGTAATCAAACGCAATCCGCGTTCCATTCTCCAAAACTGCACTAAACATTATTCCCTTACAATATTTATTGCCAATGAAATAAGGTGTAACGAAACGTAAAAATTTAAATTTCGAACGCGTCAAAAAATAGCGCGCTATAAATCGAAAATGGCGGCATATTGATGGCTTTCTTTTTACGATGATCGTTTTACGGCGGGTATTTTTTAAAAGGCGAGGTCGTAGTAGTTTGACATGTTACAGCTTGAACGAGTACTTACAGAGGGACGAAAAGGTTTTTATTGCGAATTGTCGTGCGAAGCTGATTGCCGTTAATGACACGATAATTTCGCGGGCGTTTCGTGGTAAACAGTTAATGAAGACAACACAAATTGCTAGATTAAAGATGGCAGAACAATTCTTATGCATGTTATTTAAACCAGTGTGAGGCGAAAAAAAAACAAAATACGTTTTTTTTAAATGTCAGTTATTTTACAGCTAAATAGGTTTAAGCGGTTTTGTTTCCATTACTCTGAAATGTGAAAAACACGGTCACTTTTTACATTAAAAAGTGCATGTGGGTTAACAAGCAGCTTTTATATAAGGTACTTAAATCATAAAAATGTGGCTTAAGTGCGGCAATAATGTAAAATAGTTGCAGAACCACAATAAAATGTGACCAACATTACTAAAATACGACTTTGTTTCTATAAACCAATGAGTGATTTATAGGCCGTTTTATTTAAAATAAATTAGTAGGTACCTAAGTAGAGTAGGTAAGTACTTAATGTTTCTTTGACTTTAAAAAGCTTACGTACCTGGTGCCTATATTATAATCTGTTAATAAACCCTATTCGGAACTATCTAACAGATGGCGCTGTTGTTGTAATTATATTTTGATTGGAGATATTGAGTTGATAGGTCATAATTAACAGATTATACATATACGTAATCCATTTTCTTGCTTTTATCACCCATTAAGTAAGTACCTATTTCCAATTAAAGGTTAAATCGCAATATTATTAACAATTTAACCCGTCGTCGCGACCTATGAAATGTATGTCCGATTGCAAAACAGTTTGGCTTGCGCTTCCTTAGTGAGACCACATTTTGTGTTACGAAATTGGGACACGGATGTAACATTTAATATACGAAGATACATATTTACATAAACAAACAATTTATTAATTTCAATATACTGGGAGACGCTACTTGTTAAAAACGTTATAGAATACTCAAATATTACATACAAGGTACTTCTTAAAAAAAACATCCAAAATTTGTAAATGTGATACACGCGTGTTAAATTAATGTTACTAAGGCATTACGCTATATAATTTTACTTTTTTTAAAGCCTTTTGCGTGTCCAACTGCTGGGCAAAGGCATTCTCTTTACGTCTCGGCAGGAACCTGTCTAGTGCTTGTTGTGACCACGTTTTATACGAAATAGCGTCTAAACCGTCGCACTATTTGCCTCGGTCTGCCACGACGTCGATGGTCACCGTCTTTGGGCTTAGGTTATTATAGAATATTTATTATCTTATTATAATTTTAGACATATTTTAGTATTACAAATTTTCAATTAACGGTTCATATTCAATGTCCATTTAAGTAAGTACTTTTACAGTCTATAAAATATAAGTATTAATGTAGTTCTGTCTTTCTTCACAAGTTGGTAAGTGTTTATTCTCAACATGGAATTTAAGATAGATTATGTAACGTTTAGTAATAATTGCGAACGGAGATTCGTTTGTTAAGTTTGCGCCGGAATGTATTTGCATGTGTTTATCATTCCATTTTTGCAAGAGTGAACAAATATATTTGCTGTATTTAGATAACATAATACTATGTTAATAAAGTAGGTTAAAGATGTTTAGGCTTATTTTTTTTGGTCATATACACGTATACCTACATATTTACTGACATAAAAAAACTGAGTAGGTATTGTCATTAGTGGCATAAGCCCAAATTAATGTAAACGAAACAGTATAAATGTCTACCTATTTTCCACAAAAGGTTGATATTACACATTTACTAGCGTGGCTTAGTATTCTGGTCCGTATGAATTATTTAAAACACTTATTTCAAACAACCGGTCCGTTATATACGTTACTAGACCTTGTACTGCAAACGTACTTGCTTATCCTTTTAGCCTAGTTACAGTTTACCAACAAGTAGGTACTTAAGTACTTTAAACCTAATACCACATTGAGACTTCAGCATTTAGAAAGGCGTCTCAAAAGGTGAAAGTCATGCTTTCGTGCTTTGCAAAAACTCGCATCTCGCGGCCTTGCCAAGGTGAGTGCAAGGGGGACATAACGGTGCGCGAGCGCACCGGCCCCCGTCCACCACCAGACATTATCAATTTTCATACACCATCGCTCACCACGGCATACATCGAACGTTCCCACACTGTCGTTGGTACGTGTCGTGCAATTTAAAACGCAATCTATATGTATCGAACACGTGTGTCGTCGTCGGAAACGAATGTAATATTTTTATTGTACTTCCTTTTAACATTACTGTTGTAGTTAATGACTGGCTAAAATGGCGGTGGTGTGCTGTAAAGTTCGGTTCCAATTTTAAACACGTATAACGTTGGTTATGGGAAAGCTAGGACAAACGGTCGAAGTCCTTTTAAGCCGAGGGACTGTTAGATTCGCGATAATTTGTAAACAAAGGTGTAATATTAACAAGAATGTCCGTTTCGCAATGGAAACAATAACAATTGCATAATTGTGTCATCGTACAGGTAACCATATTGTCGTCATGCAATCTGGGTTAATCTTAACAATCTTATTGTTTCTAAGTAGGTATTATGTAGCATAACTAAATTGATGTTCTGTGTAGATGACCTTATTCTCAAAACGTACATTTTACCTGTACTATCATTTTAAATAGGGTAACCACTGTTAATATCTTTTCAAGGACCATATTATCTGGCGTTTGGAGATAACAAAACGTGACGCTCCAACAGAAATATGCAGAAAATTCGTTTTAGCTATTTCTGATTACATATTCGTCGAGTACACAGAAACATTCCACCGCGAAACAGCTTACTGTAAGTTTTCGTACATAATGAACCACTTGGCATTCAAATCGCATAAGTACTCAAGTTGCAGCTGCATTGAAACATAACGTTCCACTCATCAAAGTAATTTCACACTAAAGGGAGGCCAATTAAAAGGGTAACTTACTATTTGGCTGATTTCTGTGATAGGTATCGGGGTTATAGTCTTGTCCGAACCCTGGGGGAGGGAGGAGGCGCTCGGCGTCGGCGACACTCCAGGGGAGCTCTGGACATTTCCGACGCTCTCCTTGGACGTTCGGTTCGGAGACAGCCTTGCTGGGAAACTTAGCGTCTTCGTCCACTGTGACAAGCTACGCACCATCTTGACAGTTCATAAGCACAACACTCGTTTACTGAACTCGATAAAGGAGCGAGCGACACGCGCACACTCGACAACGGTCAACGGACGAATGGGAACTGAGGCAAACGAAGGCAACAAACTATACAGCCTGTGCAAGTTGCGACTTGATTGGCTGGTGGGGAGCAGTGATAGGGTGGCTGTGTGAGTGTGTGTGTGTGTGCTTGGATGCAGTCTGGCCACCTATGGGTTTTGGGTCGGATTTTCTTTTGTTTATCGACTGATCGGGCGGCTACTTTTTGTTTTGTAGCAAAAAAGTTTACAACGGTCATCACGGCAGAACTCGAAGCGTTGTGCAATAAATTGACAGTAAAGTTACAGTTTGGGCGATAAATTATGTTATTTGGATTCATTTTGCATCGATACCTATAATTTTTTTTTGTGATCTACGTACAACTTAAAACATGAATTGATTTTATACTGAGACACACAACGAGTAAAATAAAAGACTTAAAAAATAAAACAAACCAGTTTAGTGACGCACAAACATTCACACTGTACAGCGGTCTTCATTTGCTGCGCAAAAATACACAATGCATTATAAAGCCCTACACCCATATACCCTTTCATGGGATTTAGGGTCGCGCTATAAATGCAGAAAATAACTGCACGTGACAATCCGAGGGTGCCACCCTTCGTATATGCGTAACAAAAGCTCAAGATACAGTGCAAGATTATAAATATACGCGTTTTATTCGTATGTAGGGTTACCATGTGACAGAATTTAAACGGGAAAATGCGATTTGGGCAAAACAAAAAAAATATTAAACTTGAGTATATTTAATAATTGATTTGATTACATATGACGTTATTATTATACCTAACAGGACTGAATCACGATATTTTCTGACTATTTAAGTTAACAACCAAGTTTAAAAACATGAATTTTAGCCAACGAGTTCGAGTTGGCTAAAATTCATATTTTTTATGAGTAGGCATAAACTTCAGATAAATTAAATGAGTCCTTAACTTAATGAAATCCACATACTTACCATTAAGTTGAATCCATTTTTAATCCTTGAACTTAAGCATTTACAATAATAACTTACTTAAGTTAACCCCAACTATACACTAGGACAATATATTTACCTACCTATTACGTGCCTACTTGTTACCCTTCTCCGAGTATTTTCAACCAAAAGATATGAAAATACCTACAGCATAATATAATATATTTACATATTTCCAATACTTATAAATATATTTTTTTACAGATCTAACAACTAACAACATCGAGGGGTTCCTAGCGACACAAGACGCGAATCCGAAACAATGGTGCGCAGGATTGCGTGCCACGGCTTCCTGGCGGGCCGCAAGCCACGTGCGCGCGTGCAGCTGACGCCCGCAGCGCAAACGCATGTCGAGTGCCAACAATGGATTTTTTAATATATCTTTATGGAAAGTAAAAAAGGAAACACTCTTTCTGCTTAGATTACAGGATACGGTTTTTAAATGTTAGTTGATATTATGTCGTCTAAATAGATAGTGTAAAAAAGCAATAATGCAGGAGTACCCCTTTTTCACATTGATGAAATTATTTTTTTTGCTTTCTTAATAGTTTGTATGATAATCAAACCTTTTTTCCAGGTCTTTGTCGTCACACATTACCTACCACTATTTCTACCACCGTCAGGATCTACAATAATATCCAAGGAAGGTGCCGAGGGTCAAACCTCGGTCTCATCTTAATCAAACAAAGCGAATTAATGTACTTATTTATGTGTGCTGCCTACATGTGTGACCACAACCTTAAAAGATTATACTGATCTGTTCCTAGGTATCACGACTTTGCATCTGTTATAAGATTTTTTAATACATTCTTAATCTTATCTGTGACTATTCACTTAACAAAGACTGCAGAGCTCGTTTCGCTTTTCGAACTATCGACAAAAAAGGGTCATTAACGTCCCTCTTTGTAAACGACGCACAACAGCACTACAGACAACCCTTAGATCGCACGCCTATTGTTTCTTTGCGAGTGACGAGGGGGGGTAAACTTTAACATGAAGATTCTTTACTACGTCGGATGCTGGCAGTAGCGCGGGTTAGTAATAAAAATAATATTGATGATCGTTTCTCCTTTACAGAAGCAAATATTTATCACAAATATTCCTTTAACTTTAACGCAGTTTGTTCCTTTTAGTGCTCACTAAATTTATATTTTTGTAGAGCCTAATGTGAAATTGAGACAAAACCCGTTATAATATTTATCAATTTGTAGAGAAGCGAGAGTCAATAAGCACTATCCTTGCGAGAATCGCTATATCAACGATTACTTTTGTCGGACGCAAATGATACTTGCAGCGAATACGGCGCAGTTACCTACATTCAAATAACCCCACTGTAATGTCATGCGTGCCATGTTTATTCCACAAAGTGTATTAATACATATCACTTTAAAACAAGCAATTTGCAAATATTACAATACAATATTCACAAAACGGAATTTAAGCAGATAATTGTATTGGAAATGACTCATTGAAAACGTTGTAGACAATAAGAATGATGAATATTTTAATATATAATCGGCCATTGGCCATAGTTCGGAGCACCGGATATTGCGGAACGTGATTTGACACCCAGATATGGGTGATGTAGACGACTTACATTATGGTAACATAACGTTACTAAATAATAAGCCCTGCATATTTGCTATTCAATGAATTCTGTAAGCCCTATATCGCTAGCTTTTTGTGTTTCTGTGCTGCTAGAGCGCATATACCTACATGAAGACCATGTCGAGAGAAAAGACGAGCAGCCGACATGTACACGCGTCTCTCGTCTCTATCTAGCCATGAGTAGCACGCCTTAACATTGAGGGAAACCATTAAAAAATAAAAGTATCGAATCTACATAAAATAATCAATTATCAAATGACTGTCGTCCACTTATTTTCTTTGAAAAGAAGCCACAAAATACCTAGTTTCTTGACTTGCTTCACTGTCAGTTATTTATTTTTATTTTGAATATACTTAAGTAGTACCAACAAGCTATTAATAAACACTTGATTTCAACTTACAACAAAGACTTGTAAAATGTCAACGTGATTTATCCGCGCTTTTGGTGAAACTGTGGTGACAATACAATTGGATTAAAAGTGTATGTAAAAATTGTGATTAAGTGAAATATTATATATTCAATATGTTTATAAATATATAATTTTGGAAAAAAATAATACCTTCGATAAACGGTAGGTATCTACTAATAATAATTGTTATACACATTTTAATATTGTAACTAGCTTATTACCACCCCACTTATATTATGAAGTACACAAAGACCTTACTTTTGGACACCCTACACACATTGTCCTAAAGAGTGGTTGTTATTATTAAAAACTAGTAAACGCTCGAACGCAATTAGTCATCTGTCAATCTATGCCGTAAGTAAACTACTTTTCGCTATTTCCGTCGCTCGTAAATTACGTTCCCACACCGTGACAGTAGTCTGACGGTGTTGTTATGAGTTAATTATATATCCTTAACCTTTGTTGGAATAATTTAGGAAAATATGTAGGTACCTTATTCTTAGACACGGCTGCGTAAACTAGCTTCTTTCTTTAAAATTAAAATAAATCTAATATTTCGGATTTTATCATGTTTATTTTATGTTTTGCGTAGTACTTGTGATAATAAAAATAATATTTTGATTTCTTATATTTACGCGAATACTACACAACACCGGCGCGCCACGAAGTCTGCAATCTGTGAACATGTACAAGATCGCACCCGCCATTATATCAGATTTGATAAGCTACAGATCCTCGCAAAAGAACACCGATTCTGACCAAGGATGATACGCGAGGCCATTGAAATTAAAAAACATCCTAATTTCAATAGGGAAGATGGCTGGGTGCTACCACCAGCTTGGGACCCTGTAGTAAACATCATAAAATCCAGAACCAAGCGTACCATTGCAAGACCTCAAGACACAGTGAGCTCTTTCTGCGTAGATCGGACCGCAAGTAACAACTAAATATGAGGGTACCCCCGCCAAACTATGACACCAGGACGTCAACCACCTCAGTCCTCCCGTGACCATGGTTGCTGCAAAGCAGCCGAAACGTCGGGAACGTAAAATAAAAAATAAACCGCGATAAAATCCTTAAGATTAGTTTTATTTCAAAAAATAATATTTATGTTAATACCTAACATACATACTAGTGCCTACTACTACCTACCTACTATATAATTGTACACTCGTAAGTACATACTTACCTACAAGTAGGTATATACCTTTGAGGCGTTTTGGTATAAAAATGTGATGTCAATGTCAATGTGATGTCAACTTAGTCAATGGTCTAAGGCAAACATCAATCATCATTTATCTAGGACGATATTTTCTTATGGACGATAAGACATATTATGCTTCATTTTATGATCATAGTTTGGTATGTTTAATAAATGTTCTCCATGATCGACAATGATAATATGATAATAGACCCTAAGCAAGATATTAAAGCAATATTTTTTTTTTTGGATCTCATACATGATAATGTTCAATTACGACGATAGGGTATTCCTATGACGCTATATTTTCTGGCATATTCCCTTGCTTGTTTAAAACCCTTATCTGCAGAACATCATTAACCTCAATTCGTGCTCTAATAGGGGTGCGAGACCATTTCCGGCTAACGAACAATTTTCAATTTAACAACAATAGACACTAATCGATGTGCTACAAAAATAATTAGGATTATATTAGAAATACAAAAAATATCAATTAGGCAGTTGTAATACTTTGTGCCTGCACGTGTGCTTATGACTGTGAGAATGACCATATGGGCCTTGTAATAAGAATAGCAGGACTCATGTTCTAATTGATATCTAGTAATATTAGGTACGAGTATGAGCTTGTGCGTTTGGATGTCGGGGGTAATCTACGGATCTACTGAGCCGTTTCGGAAAATTATTTTAGTAATAGGAAGCTATATTATCCCTGAGCGCTATACTTTATCGAAGTACCGCGGGCGGAGCCGTGCGTAGAAACTAGTACTTAATACACAGCTGTGTAGTTTCGCCCACAGACTTAATCTTTGTCTTGCAATATCTCAAAATTATGACCAAGACTTAGGGCTGCTACGTGTAAGTTGGCGAACCTAACACTGATTCACACCCCTGCAAAAAATGATAAGGTACGTACAGCTATGCAATTTTCCTCGCGGATTTTGCAATATCAGTTAGCAAATGATAATCATGATTTAAAATGAGGTAAAAATGATCGTTTACAAAGTCATGTGTTTTATCTGCCTTTCCCATTAACGATTCCTAAGTAATAGATAAGTAGGGTAGGTTATAACTTAAGTTACATAATGGCATGTTTTGTTACAAATTAACACGTAAACAAACTATGTGCACATCTATCAGCCGATAGACGTCCACTGCTGGACATAGGCCTCCCCCAACGATTTCCACACATCACGATCCTCCGCCACTCGCATCCACTGGCTTCCTGCGACGCGTGTGATATCATCGCCTCACCCTGTGGGGGCCGTCCTACACTACGTCTTCCGATTCGTGGTCGCCATTCTAGAACCATTCGGTCCCAACGGCCATCGGTTCTGCGAGCTATGTGCCCTGCCCACTGCCACTTTGAAATTCTTAGAGCTATGTCGGTATGTACACATAGTAGACGATAAACTTAAAAAAAACTAATTGAGTAAGCAATTAATGAGTGATCCAGCTTCGTTTCCGATGGGCCACGTGTACTGCTCACCCCTCACGTGAGAACGGGCGTTATGGTATTCTTTACGATATACTTTATGTGACGTGCTGAGCCGTAAAAACATATTTATATGGGAAAAGCAAATAGGTATGAGAACACAGGGATAAATTAAGCGGCAATGTTAGGTAGATACCCATAATTTAGGTGACAGTAATACAGTGAGATTTTGGGGGAGTAAAGGGAGAACGGAACCGACCAACCGCCCCTGCGCTAGTGGATCGGCAGAATAGCTGGCGGCGGAGGCCTAGGCCACCGTGGTGCTCCCTGCTAGATAACAGAACGGGCCCTGGCGACCGAGCTATGGCGGGATAGCCGTCAATCTAGCCGAGATACTCAATGGAAGGGGAATCAGTGACTTTGGGGCCTAAATAGCCCTTAAAAGATCTGGTGCAGAAGTCAAGTGGACACGACTGCACAAATTTCCTAAGAAAACAATACGAAGGAATGTTCAATAGAGACAAATCATATATGGTCACGATACAAATCATAAATCATATATGGTCCTCAATAGTGAGGGAACGAGAAAGAAGAAGAAGGATGCAGTGAGATTCGTACAATAAAGGCCGGACATGTGCAGAAAGTCGGACTTGTTTTGTCTGTGAATTTCAATCTACCGTTAGTATTTTTATGAATAAAAGTCTAATGACGTAAGCTCACTCGTAGAAAGCTGTAGCTAACGTAAATGTTAAGCTAGACATGGTTTTTACATTTGTATTTTTTTTCGCTAGCCATAGCTTCATTTTCATCCAAAATATTAGCTTTAGCGGTTAATGCTCAAAAGTTTACACCAATAGGTGTTAAAGTAACAAAAAAAAGTTTTGAAACCCCATTCCACGTGCCCTGCCCATTGTACTCCATCCCAAGACCCCGAAATACCATTAAAACGCCATGTGTGTCACGAATTGAGAAGAAAAAACTAAAAATAACTTAGCAAAATGACCCATATGGCGGTAGAGCCGTGGCCACCTACTTACTACTCTTTGGACCATATGAACAAACAAACTGACAGTTTTTCTGGTGTAATGTTCCACTTTTTAGGGATCTCTGGATGAATAACACGTGGTGCGAAGATGCTAGTGTATTCTGTGACCTAAATAATTAAAGCTCTCGTTCATCTACTCTTAAATTGTCTCACAAATGGGGACGGATATGAATTATGTGATTTTGAACTATCGATCGCTTGGCATAATCCAAATAAATAAGTATCATCAGACGAACACACCAACTATACGGTCCCACACTAAGCAACGCTTGTAATATTGCTACCGCACAATGGTCTGGGGCACACTGAGTATATATTACTCATATAGATATTAATCATCCACGACTTGGGTACAAATATTCGTGCTCATCACAACAAGTTTGTCCCTATCGGGATTCGAACCCGGCACAAAAAACAGGTTCACCAACTGCACTTATTAGGCCGTCAATCTACGTAAATCTACTTAGGGTGCCTGATAAATCCGATTTTAAAAATAAGTTCCTAGTTTTAACCGGAGATAGAGCAATGAAGTAAAATGTCAATTGTATTTATAAGTAAGGTAGTAGATGTAAAAGCTATTTTATGCAAAGAGTTTTATTGTGTCAGTATGTTATGCTATAAGACTGGACTGGGAAAATCAGGCTAGTTGCCTCTAGGCGGAATCGACACATCGACAGTAATTCATAAGTCCAACAGCACGCATTGACCATTATCAATAAAAGCTTACATAATAGGAAACGTCGTGTGCTCGCCACACGAGCGTACCAAGAAAAGTTTATTGATAAGCACAATATGACCTCATAGGCGCCATTTTATTTTTGATTGTCTCGTCAAACTAACAGCGGACGTGCTCACGCACCAAACGCGGGAACGTGAGTGATTTAAATTCAGAACTTTGATTTGTTGTTTTTTTTAATTTATCTAAGTGCGTATTGAATTCTAGTAAAAGTTTACATAGAAATTTATGGAGAACTTTTAATGGTTTTGTAAATGGAACAAACTTCTTTGAATTTTTGGATTCATATTTTGTATTACATCTCAAACGCTGTAGATGTTCATAAATCAAATATTTTATGAAATAAAAATTTAATTGCTAACTATTTTTGTCAAATTATTAATTTATAAAACCTGTAGTTTGTATAAAGAAGAATTTATTATTGATAATTTAGACAATTTTTTTTTATAAAACCGTAGAGAAACCTACCTACTTATATACTGGCACCTAGTGCATTGAACCGTGCATCCGTACTCCACCTATATGATCAATAACAATTATTACGATTGCAACATCGTTAACATTTTCAATGGCTAACAAACACCCAATTTATTTATGTCAGTTCGTGTCTAGCTAATTAATAACATGGCCATGTTGCCCAACCATTTTTGTCACCGTACAGACGGCCTAGGTCCTTTTAAGTAAGTACATTTCTTCGAACAGGTTTGCATCTGGTACGAGTTACGAGCGGTCCTGCGCGAGCGCACAAAGTAGACATCACTGTATTCGCGACACTCCCACGCGATAGTCGGAGACACCGTTTACGGTGCGTTTTAATAATGTAAATACATTCTAATCAATTAATTAATGATAGAAAATGTAAAGACAGCTAATATATTTTATGGCTTGTGTGACCTATAAAATTGTTGGTTTTTAAAACGGATAAATTTGAATAGGTTCGTCACATGTCAAATAATAATGTTGAGTGAGAATACAAAATTATATAAAATATAAAATTGAAAAAAAAAATTTTTTTTTTTTATTACATTATAGGAAAGTATTTGATCTCGATCTCACCTGATGGTAAGTGACGATGAGATCTACGATGGAGCATACTTGCCTAGGTAGGAAGGCGGCAGTAGATAGAGACGCTACATTCACTAAAATGTTCTGTTATGACATTGTAATAAACAAAGCTTTTCTATGAAATTGCCGCATTGCGAAACATATAAAACCGAATCACTACTATAGTATGAAGAAATGATGTGCTCTATAGCAAATGAGAGCAGTGACTTCTGAGAAAGAGCGACTTTTCATTGGTATCAAATTTTTGACGGAGAAAAGATGAGGGTTCAATTTGAGTTACCTTGCTTTGACTTGCCCTACCTTGAAGCAAACCCTGGCTACACCCATGGATATGTAGGCTTCCTAAGCTTAGGCGTCACTAACACAGTAAAGCTGATCCAAAACAATTCCGTTACTTACTGCCATTTAAAACATACCAACATCAATCATAACAGCTCCGCGCTAAGCACTAAATCCCATTACACACCAATTTTAACATTCTAACAAAGAAAGGGCATGGAACTTTTAAATCATGAAATAGTGAGGAGACATTGACGGCGAACTAAAAAAACAAATAAAGTGCATGACACATTTATTAGGGCTGTCACTAGCGACTGCTTTGTGTGACAGCTCGTAAGTTTCAAACTTTAATTTGTGATAAGCTAAACGTGTATATGTTAGTGCGGGTGGATGAGCTACTGGACTTCAGCTTTCACTTCTACACAGTTATCGGTTATTTTAGTGGGTTCGTGTCGATTTTTATTGTTACAACATAGAGAGAGATAAAAAGTGTGTGACACGCCTATTTTTAGTGAGTTACTTATTTCGTCATTGGAAAAATATAATTTATGGTTATCTTATTGAGTAGGTAATAAAAGTTTTGGGTACATCCTAATTACTAAGTAAATAGGTATTGCCATTTGTTATCTTGATATAACACTCTAAATAAGGGTGAATTTAAAAAATCTGAAAACCGACTGAAGGTTTGCAATCGTCTACAAAATAGAGGTATGAGGCCAGTGTGGAGTATTTTTTTAATTTTAAATTTGTAAAGTATAAGTACCCCTGATGGTAATGATGATGTCAATGATGATGATGATGGTGTAATAAATCCCCTACCCCTATCGGTACATCTGTGGATACTTTACAGAAAATTTACCGGACATCTTGGGTAAACTTGAAAAGACAAGCTATACTATTTGCGCATTATAGCAACACACAATAGTCCCACTGATACTACACATTATTTATCAAAGAAATGCATTTTTTGGAAAATAAAAAAAAATCAAAAACTTCACTGCTCAACTTCCCGCCATAAAGCCGTTACATAACTTAATGAATTAAAATAGGTATTAGTTAGTTGGTGCTTAGTCCTCAACAGATATCTACATTTTCATAATTTGAGTGCCACTTTAGTACAGTGAAAAATATAAAGCCATTGAATTGTGTTATTCAGCTAATCAAAACTAGCCCTAAGCACCTATAATTCTCAAACTCAACAACTCATTAGTACTTAAGAGCAAGAAACACAAAAGAGATTACCAACGTCGACGTGCCTGCACTTTCATTTTATTTTTAGTACGTTTATTAGCTTAACAGAGTTAATTATAAGCGGTGACAATGTGTTTCGTGCCTCAACTCGACTAATTCGTTCGACAGCCGAGACGTAATCGAGGTAATAGGTACGCTTCCCTACCGCGCCATCGACAACTTATGGCGCCAAGATTGCTTTTTATTTTTATAGAGTTGACACTGGCTGACAGTCCGTGGCATTAAAAAACAATTACGCTTGTTTCTTTTTAAAATTATGTACGAGCATTGGATTACTTGTGACTTGCATTAGAATGTCATTGCACTCTTTCAAACTGTAAGAGGATTATATATTTCTAATTAACATGTTTTATATCAAATTTGTACTGATTAAGATTTCCAAAAATCAAGGGCATTGAAAGTCTTAGTCGTGCTAATGCAGAATACAATTACCTACTTAGTTAATAGTTTCCAAATAAGTATACAAGGCCAATATTAAAAGCTTAATCGTTTACGTTCGTTTTTTTATTTTTTTTTAGGTTGGCAATCGGCTACAAGATATTCTCTTGTTTGCCAGTGTTGAGAAAACCATTTTCAGTGTTGTTAAACATAAGTACTCCTGATGATCATAATGATATCGATAAACCGGATGATGAAATTTATTCCCTATCCTTATTATAAGGTCAGTATAGAGATAGAAAGATATTATGTACCGCAAACCTTGTAAAACTGAAGAGGAGAGATATATTATCAACTCTTTCATATGTAACATAATAAAATTGTAAATTGTATATGTAACATAATAAAATTGTTATCGATGATCTAGGGTCGAAAGCTTCGAGCCGTAGATCCTAGATCAAATGTTAGTATGCAATCGCCTTGGATGGTAATAAGGGCATAAACATAAAAAACTAAAATTTGTTCTATGGTCCCTTAAGGAGTTAAAATACAATATCATTAAGCTTCGCTTCATACTCCAAGTGACGAAACTCCGGATGAAATAGCTAACTTTCTCCATTCATCAATTGAAAAAAGATGACTAAAAAAAACTAAAAGATACCAGCAATACTCAGTTCCCGGCCAGTTACTTGTATAGTACAGTTAAATTAACCGGAAGAAGCGGATAAAGCAAGCAATATCCGCCCAAATTACTGTCATAAAGTTTTATGATTAAGAGGTTATTAGAATATTAAAAAACATAAAGGATGATGGTGTTTACCGCACACAATAGCAGGCAGCAGTTGTATATAAGGTTTAACAATAATAGTGGAAAATATTTTAAGGGGTCCATTATTAGGCTATAAGGTCACATCCCGAAAAAAATATCATATTATTTGAAATTTTAAAAATTACACTACGTACTATGTCCGCGATGTAACGGAAACATCAAACACTGTATACACATAAGTTTATTATATGTAAACGTGATTGTTATCACTTACTTTTTAACCCCTTAACGTATTATACACTATCTATCTATCTATCAGCCGATAGACGTCCACTGCTTGACATAGGCCTCCCCCAACGACTTCCACACATCACGGTCCTCCGCCACTCGCATCCACCGGCTTCCTGCGACGCGTGTGATGTTATTATACACTATTTTTGTTAAACCTCATTTGCAACCCTTAGGGTCGCAAAAGGAAAGCCTTCCAAAAAAATATGAAACATCAATATGAAATATCTGCTGAAAACTAATGCGTAAAATATTTATGGAAAATGATCATTAAAACTTCCTGATTCAGTCTTCCTTCAAAAATATTTGTAAAGTTTCAACTTAAAAAAAGATATATAGTTATTCATAACTATTACCAATCCACATTCTTCACCGGTATTCGCATATCAGACGCTTAAATGCTCCAACAAAATGGTACCGCCTACCGCGCATATCAGCTGCACCTCAATGGCAAACGACAGATGCGCGCGCGCACCCAACAATGCGAACCAAACTGTCAATTTCAATGCCGAATCGCCTTTTAATATATATATATATATATATATATATATATATATATATATATATATATAAATGCAGAGTCCTGGCTGACTAAATCATGCTGTAAGCCAGCTAAGCCGCTAATGATAGAAATGTGCAATTTGGAAGGTTCCTTTTTGTCCTGATCACCCATAAAAATTATTGTTTGAAGGTATTAACTAGTAAATATATCTTCGTTCTTAACTAAGTACAATACCTGCTAAAAAGAAAAGTAGGTAAGAACTTAATCCTTTGTCAACAAACACATCAAAATATTGTATTAAATACTTAAGTATAGCATTTTATCTCATCAAATCTGTGTTCCAATTAAGTTCTATTTATGTAACCCGCGGTGGTCCGGAATGATGTAGATGGAAAATATTTCGTTAGCTCGTTTTATTTGGCGGCCGTCAATTAGAAAAATGTCAGTTACTGTATTATGTCACGGGGCCAACGTTCGTGCACTCTGGGTAATGTTGTTATGTTAGACACACATTCATGGAGCAAGTAAGCAATAATTAAAATATGCCGTGACAAAGTACATAATTGTAAAATAAAAATTACGTTGAGCTTGACCTAACTATGTGTAAGTACTTATTTAGTTTTTTTTAATATTAATTTCTCACTGCGAAAGTTCTCACCAAAAAACACTTGCAACATTTGGTAAACATGTACCTAGTACGTATTGCAAGCAAGTAATAGTACTACTTTAATTAATTTTCAACAGATACATTTAAATATAATTGGCATCTTTTAACAATATTTTAAACGATGATTCTTAAAATCATTATACCTTAATACACACGGTGTCGAATACTCCAGCCTTACTGCGAGTACCGCCATCCCATACATCTCCCTAGCCGCATGTCGCAGCGCGCATTCCTACGGTAAAACAGCCTGGACGCGCTCTCTATTGTCAAACACATCACTCCTCTTTTTGTTATAAGTAATAGCCCGATACATGGGTACGGGAACTTATGAAGTCGGTTTTAAATGAAGTTATAGTATGCGTCATGGTAAAGCTAAATATAATGTTCCGTATAGAAACTAGGCCTAATAAATCCCCCCTAACCCAATCAGTAATGTTGATGATACTGTACTGACAAATTACCCAAATTCTTGGGAGAACTGGAAAAATCATATTAATCATATAGTCTATGAACACATAATAGTTAATATGGCACCAAAATGAGACATTATATTCCAAAGAAACACATTTTTCACAAAATAATAAATAAATTGATAACCTTATAGGATTTGAATATCCCCAAAAAGTCAAATGTAATGTTGACACTTGCAGTCAGAAAATATTTCCACTCTCCGATACCTGCACTAAGTTGAAATGATAATTGGACGCTCCTTATAAATAGCTGTATTTGTTTCAGGTACAAACTAAGTATACTAAGTATCCTTTTTATTAACATCTAGGGCGGGACTTGAGTCCGAATGGAATCAGCAATTTAGTCTCAACAGAATTTGTTACATTCATAGATTAACTCCTTGATTTTGAATGAAACGGTTTCTTACCTCACAACCTCTCCGGACAAGTATGAACAAGTTGACTGACACACCGGATTAAAAAATAGTTATATTTTATCACAAAGGCCGTCTGGCGGTGATGGGTCGCCCATCGTCTTGTTTACATTGGAAATATTTGTATCGCGCGCGAGGTTTTTTCAGTCCCAAACGTATCGGAATTAATGGGACCTGTCGGAACTGTTTAGTTGTGGATCAACGGACAAAACGATTCCTCTGAATGTTTGAATAAGTATTAGATTCCAGAGACATCTGGGAACAACAAAAATTATATAGACCACGTTTATCTATTATAACGGGTTGTTCGGTTTTCAGCCTATTTTCTTTTTAAATCAACCTATTGCAATTCTCAACTCAACCGAAAGAATTTATTTGATTTTATATTTTTTGCTCATTCCGTGAGTATTCCTAACTCAACTGATCGCATGCAAAAATGAGTCATGTTAGGAATACTTACTGTATCTATACTATCTATACTAATATTATAAATGTGAAAGTTTGGATGGATGGATAGATGGATGGATGGATAGATGGATGGATGGATGGATGGATGTTTGTTACTCTTTCACGCCCGAACGGCTGAACGGATCTGGATTAAATTTGGCACAAAGATAGATTATAGTCTGGAATAGCACATAGGCTACTTTTTATCCCGGTAAAATGTATGGTTCCCGTGGGATAGATATTTAATTTTTCATACTTTTTATCGCGGGTAACACCGCCGGGCGCAGCTAGTTAAGAATAAATATAAAATATTGATTCCTAATATTTACGCAAATACAATTTTATTCCAAAATTTTATAAAAAGAATTGATTGTTTGATTAAAGAATATAAATCGGTTGAATTAAGAAAAAAAGTAATGATAAGATGAGCCAACCTCATAGGATGAAAAGGGAAAATCCATTTAAACTTATAGAACCTCCAAATTTATAAAAAAAATAATTATAACGGCATCTGTTGGCATTTGTCTCGCGACAATCGCAATATGCTTATGCCTCCTTTTACCTACATTGGTGAAATGTGGGTTCACTGCAGTGCGACCCAGCTTACAGTCGTGATGGTGTATTTACTCACAGCCTCCCATCTCATACCCCACCATATGATCATAAGGTCACTAAAACCGGTATAGTTAATTACAATAAGCCGTGGCTGACGGTTAATATTGGAACTCGTTCGATGGATCAGCTGTTACCACACCTAGCTGGTCACACTGGTTACTTTAAATTAACGATATTTTTGTTGGTAGACGAGAGAAACTCTTTTGAATCAACGTCGATGATCAACCGTTTGATATTAATAGATGATGATTCAGCGAGCCGTTATTTATCTACTAGCTGTTTATGCCAATTGGTCACCAATGCCATAAGCAGGAAAGGTGGGGTTGGGGGTTGGGCACTGGTGGTAGGCTTCGGCCGTGGCTAGTCACCACCCACTGAACAAAGCCATGTCGCCAAGCGGATAGATAGCGTCTCTATCTACTGCCGCCTTCCTACCTAGGCAAGTATGCTCCATCGTAGATCTCATCGTCACTTACCATCAGGTGAGATCGAGATCAAATACTTGCCTATAATGTAATAAAAAAAAATTAAAAAAAATGGGGTTCAAACCCGCTCTGAAATGTCGTAGCTAATCCAACTTATTATTCATATGTACGTACTGAAATATTTTCGACTCTATTGTCTTTGGGCCCGAGGTCCCCCCCCCCCCCCCTCCAAGTGAATTCCTTTAATTATTCCTGCCACTTCCCGAAACAACAATGTTAGTATAGAGTATATAGAGTAGAGTATACATTGACCCGGTGTTAACGCTATCAAATTGCTTATACCAAGAAATGATTCATCAAATTCGGTCTAATAGTTTTCCCCTGATGCGCATTCACACAGACAAATCATACGATAATGGCGAATTCGTCCTTTGTGAAAAATTTAAATGTTTTTGTGTGTACGAGGACTTACGGGTGTGTTGGGGTGGGGGTCGCACCCAGCTACCTTCACGGACGCCATCTTATTTTACAGGCATCGTTATAATAATAATAACCTTTATTGAACAATCTTACATATGAAATTAATTACTTATTTGACACCGTTATTGCGATTGTCTTGCGTTTCCGCAAAGGCCTCCCCTAGAGCCTGCCACACTTTCCGATTCTGGGCCCTCCTTCCCCAAGTAACTCCGGCTATTCTCCGAATATCGTCTTCCCATCTAAGACGCTGCCTCCCTTTCCTTCTTTTATTTTGTCTTGGACAGGCATCGTTACTAACTTAATATTCATAACATAGACGAAGTAATAATCCAGACGGAGTGTCAAGAACAACATATTGAATCCCCAAAATAACCAAGCCAATTTTTTTAGGCAGTACCTATTACATTTTCATCTGAGATCGATAACAAAAAAATGTTAATTTATACAGTTTATTGCGACCCTTTACGTATCTAGTCAAATCAATTAATGACAAATTGTTATCGCTAATTACGCATACACGCGGTAGGGTAGGCCACACATATCGCGGCGTACCTTTTGTAGGGTGAAAGCAACAATAACCGACTCATTTTAAAGCGGCCTCTTTATGACTCATTACGGGCGGCGCGGGCGACCCCGGGAACGCACCGAATGTGTGCGCAAACGCATCGAGTTTACCATCGTAAATACTATGTTTTATTGTTGCCTATAAAAATGTTTGATGGATGAACAAACATGCCGGTTTTTTTTAATAATGGTAGTAATGAATATTCGTGTCGTTTGGAATGCGGTGATATAGATTTTACTAGTGTATGATTTTAATTGTATTACTGCTTTGGAGTGCGATGGGGCGACGCTATCGCTTTTGTTAACTAGTCAGAGCTCGATCGTGACTTTAAAAAAAAAAATCTTCAATTAGGTCAAATTTCCAAAAATCCTAATGCTCGCCTACGTTTAACAAATATTGTATAAGCTATTTTAACAGATGAATCAGTAATTTATACGGATCACGTTTATGTATAAAAGAATTGTGTAAATGAAGTTTGATTTTTTTACAAGGCGAATCAGTAGCCTTTGTTCGTGCCCAGTAAAGGGTGTACTTTTTGAAATAGGTATCTAACTTTTTGATTTATATCTTTAGGAATGTTGTCATAATAACCTACTGTAGGCCCTGTTAAAATATTTTACACTATTATTGTTACACCTTATATAAGGATCTTCTGTACGAACTGTCATACTTTTAGACCACGGAGTATATTCCTAGACCAGCCGGTTTAAGCTGTACGATGTCTGTCAGCCAGTCAGTGTACTATAAATATTATGGTCATATAATGGAGTAGCAGTGATTCGAGTAACTCGAAGTGCGCTGGTTGAACCTGCAGCTTGCATCTCTGAGATTTTTACATCATTGTGAAATATGGGTGCAATGCAATGCACCTCTCAATTTAGGATTGAATCGCGTGATGGTCTGTTTTACACAAGCATTTGAGCGTCTACCTGAGGTGATGCTCAAAGATGGGTTGTGTTGTGTGTAGTGTTCGGTTGTATTTGTCACAAATAAATGTTTTTTTTCTTTTCTTTCTTTCTTTTATTAACCGACTTCAAAAAGGAGGAGGTTCACAATTCGGTTGTATTTTTTTTTAATTATTTATGATTAATGAGCAATTGTTTTTGTGCCATAATGAGTACAATTTATTTCATTTGGATTACATTTTGTGAAAATCTCCAAACCATTGCCAGTTAAATTTGGACAAGCATGAAGACGTTTTATTACCTAACACTAAATAATGTATTTTTATCTCTTTCTTTCATTTAGTCATCCGCGATTTCCAAATAATTGTCTAAACATGTGTGGTCAAATTTAAAAATATCACCTCTTAATGTCTGTTTGTCACATCTTTCCCGCCTTTATTTACGAGTTGTCATCGTCCGATTGATTCTTTAGGCCGACGCCGATGTGCCGACAATTGGTGCATTCACCTTAAACTAATTTCACCCGTATTTCAAAACAGAAACAGACTAAATTAAATGTATTTGTTATGTTTGTAATCTTAACTGTAGTGGATATACCATTAACTTGTATATCACCGGCTTGACACCTTATTCTTAGAGTAAAAAAGTTAATTTGAACTTTATTTTGTTGCAGCGAAGTGTAATTTTTCAATAAATATTTTAACGAACATGTAAAATTTAATTTTGAACTGAAATTCAGTAGAAATAAAGCTCAAATTTAAATTGCATAAATAGTTATCTTAAATTATAGGTGGTATTTGTTGTATCTTCAAGCCCTGCCAGCGGGTGCGCAGGCGGCCCGATTGAGTCGTTTCCCTTGAATCCTGTAGAGTTTAGATAAAGAGCGTATATTTGTTGGTCCGAGCCGAAACTAATGGGAGGTCTTGCTATCTGCAGTTTCTTGGTAAGTAGATACTTAGTAGATACTTAAATTGTTTAAAAGTGTTTCGTAGGTGGTAACTTACTGTATCAATCATTGTATTGTTGTACCTACTTAGATATAGGAACAAAACATAATGTAATATAACTACGAAATTGACAATATAAATAAAGCTATAGGATACTACATATTGACTAGATTACAGTAGCAATATATAACTGGATATATATACCTATAAGTACATACTATCACGCCCCCCCCCCCCCCCCCTCAGTGTCCCCCCTCATCAGTGAAGGTGATTATATCTTCATATCGCAAATAAACTAGTAGTAAGTACAGAGCCAGATATCTTGTTATCATATAAAGAAATAACTCAAAGAATTCAGTTCCAAAAGTTACCGTCAACAACTAACTATAATAATATAACATCCATTTCAAATCATAATACGTGAATCACCAACAATTATGTCTATGTAACTGTCTACGTTGAAATTTCACTCTTTCTCAGCATGATAAAAATAGTGTTTTCAAACAATACACGCAAATCACCACCCATCAAGGTGTGAGCAGCCATTCATCAGCAATGTAGACAACTGCGCAAACGCAACTAAACAGTATCCGCGTCTCCGTCACGTTAGTTCCGCTGTTGGCAGCTTGTGATAAACAGACCTATTGTCGTATGAGCACGCAATTTTTAAGAGCGTTAGGGGTTGAGGTGACAGCACAGCAAAGACATTTCAGTAGGGTAAGCAGGAACTCGTAATGTCATCAAAACGTCACTGTCATACTTATTCTGCAGTGTGAGCAGGATAGCACTTACGTTACTAAAACACTAAGTAAAAAGACTATGCTTGAGCCATAGAGGTTTAATTCACTTTTATTTTGGCATTTAATATACCCAAAGCCTACCGTCCTAAAGTCCGTAAAGTACCGTCCTAAAATATTGCTGAGTACTTACATCACACAAAATACTATGCAATCGTTGTGCTAAAATAGGAGTGTACTTGGGTACCTTCAAGGTTATATCAAGAATGTAGGAGTATGCATGGCAGGCATACATTTTCCGTTCAAATGAACGTGTAATTTCTCTGATATTACCCTTTTAATGCACTTTTAATGTCCTACTGTTGGGCACGGGTCTCGCCTTAATGCGAGGGGATTAGGCCATGGTCCACCACGCTGGCCCAGTGCGGGTTGAAGGACTTCACACGTCTGTCGAGGGATTCTCTCAGACATGCAGGATTCCTCACGATGTTGTCCTTCACCGTTTAGCAAGTGATAACCATGGTTGAAAATGAGATTCGCACATGCAATTCAGAAATACCAAAGGTTCGAGCCGGGGTTCAAACCTGATATTCTGTTACTGAGGTAAGCTTTCTACCAACTTAGCTATCACTGGCTAATTTTAAATGCCTATTATTCCACAGTTGTCCTACTGTTTACGCTCTGCATTGTACATTATTTAATTTTAAAGCACCGCACACATTGCCATTTTATCTTCGAAGTAACAACCGCTTGTTTTGTCCTAACAGAAGTCTATTGTAACTGTTGCATCGCCTACCTGTTGCCTACCGGCCATTATGAGTGATCACTGATTGGGTTTATTTTGTATTGTTATACTATATTGGGATGGTTCTAAGTCTTTATTTTGTGTAAAGGAAGAAGACCGACCGGGTACCGTGGCGAAATTATAATGGAAACCTTTGTTATACTTACCTGTTATTTCAGTATATTTTGAAACAAACTTTGGGTACACACTTTATATGTAGTAGTTTGGAAGATATCTACCGACTTTTGGAAGTGTTTATTATGACTGGATTAATCCTAGCCTAATAGTTTCCTGATCAATGTATCTTTCATCTCGCACATTCACGAATGTCTGAAATTCGACAAGTTACATATATCACTAGTTACCAGTTCCATCCTTGATGGATCAGACCTATCCTCACAACGAAAATCACTACAAAAAACCTTTCTCAACTTTCAATTACTAGCACACCCTAAAGATAACCTCACAATCACCGGAATAAGGTAAATACTTCAACAACCTCCAGTCTCCAGCGACAAGTCGTGACGTGTCTCACAATACCTCTTACCAGCGACCTTGCCTCGACCTAGACCGAAACAGGATCGAAACGGTTCAACGCACTTAATGATGAAAGAACTGTCTGAGCATAGAAATTAGTTTAGTCTAAATACGTTAGGGAAAAGGAGACTTTATTTACCGTTCAAAAGGTGGTGTTTTCCTAAACAAATAGATTGTTTTATTGTTTCTGGTTAGCCATTAAATCAGGATTATTGTGTAGACAAGTTTTTTTATTTGCAAGATTGCAAGAGCAGGTTTTTTTATAAGTACCCATTGACCATAAATTGCTGCCGTACCTATCTACCTATTCGTTTTCAGTCTTTGGAAACTAGCTGGCTGGTTTAGTCTATGGTCTACGAGAATGTAGTTTATATCAATATCTTTGTTTGCCTGTTGAGCATATTTTTTGTGCCTCCATAACTCAAAGGACCGTATAAGTTTAATGAAAATGAACCCAATTCAGAAACTACCGGACCGTTTCCAATTGAATCACTAAAAACCAAATAAACATCAACACTGGCGAATGAAGCGATGGGAATCGAATCTGTGACTGATTAAGTAGAACTAATAATGTCACCACCGTTATACGGAAGATGTAGAAAAACCATAAAAACATGTTGCAAGTTTGGTCTTAGTCCGCAGGAAATATTATGTTCGCGCTCGCGATCTGTCAACGAGCAATACGCAAGCGCGATAATCTGGGAATCAAGTTCACAGACCAAATCAGATATGCTGGCTGTGTCCCCAGTAGGCAAACTGTTAGTGGCCGACTGAGTGAGCCGCAAATTTGTGGCGAACTGAAATTCGAGTTAGCTGCAAACTCAGATCAATTTGCGTGCGTCGCAAGCAAACTGTTATGTGTTAGCCGCTTATTTAGGTCGACCGACCGACTGAATTTTCACTGTCAACTGTCCACATGATAGTTTGCGGCAAACGGACTCACTACGCCCGGCGAACAAGCTTATCGCCGCCGCTGACTGGAACCGGTTTATGCCGTGAGTCGGCCGCTCACTGAATCAATCGGCGCGCGCAACACAGCAAACTGCGTAGAGTGAGCGCAAACTAGCAAACTGTGAACAATCCATTTCAAATATATGGAAGGGCGTACTAAACCGATACGCCGCTAACTCAGTCGGCCGCTAACAGTTTGCCTACTGGGGAAACAGCCCACAGAGACACTTCGACACTGAATGTCACGCACGTATCGTCGTGTATACTAGGTACCTCATACTGCAATGCACTCTAGGACGGATCTGAGGAACGAATTTTACGGTAGGCAAGTAGCTAATGTGATGAACGATCAATGAAAAATTATAAGCCAGTAATAATCATCAAATTTTTGCTTTATTTCATAAACAATCATCTGTAAAAATAAATAGGTATAAAGAATTAAACATCCAGGATGTGGCTGTCTTTCAACACAGGCCAGCTATCCATCTGCCCAATAAATCCTATTAAATCATGCCACTACCAATCGTACAAGTGCCGATCGTACGAAAAACTCTCCATTGGTCTCTCCTCTCACACGTGCGCGCGCACCTTGCGCAGATGCGCGTACGCAGCTGCCGACACATTATATTGCCCGGAATGACTCCAAAAATCTCGTATCACCTTTACTCTTGAGAGTCGGTAGTTAAAATTTTACTCACATTATTGATTTCATCATTATTAGTTACCTGAAAAAAAAAGACTTTCGGTAATCAATTGTTATTATCACTTATTCCAGTCGTGAACTTAAATAAATAGGGGTCGAATGACACCTATTTATATTTTAATAGAAACATTAATTAAATTAAAACGTATTTTACTTTCACCGCCGAATACTGAAAACAAAATCAAATAAGTAAGTACCAACTTACTTAATTTTAAGGCACCTTGCAAAAATGATGATAATGACACGTCCCAAACCGCTAAGTACGACTTAAATATTTGTGTACCGTTTCAGTTTTCTGTCGCTTGGCTTAGTATTCTTAAAATAAAACTCAAATTGAGGGCAAACTTTAGTGTGCAATTTTGCACTCAAAATCTAAGTTCAGGCGGGCGGCGCCGCGGCGTCTCCAGAGAAGTGCGAGGATTGGCTTCGACAGCTGCGGTAGGGGATTCTATCTTGGAAAAATACCATAATAAATATTAAAATCTTGTCTACTTCCTTCACAAGTGAGACAAACTCAAAATTCATTTGAATTATTCATTACATACACCGCAGTTGGTAGGTCCATACAACAAATAGACAGACGGTATGGTAATCGGCCAGAAAAATGTGCGGTCAGGTCAAATAGGGTCACTTTTGTCTTCGTGGGATCTAGATTGGGTGATTCGGGACAGCTGTTGTAAGTATAATGTAAAGGGAACAATGACACATATAAAGTAACCAATTATTTTTGAAGATAAATAAACAAAAATGACCTATTTTTGGGAGCCGTGCAATAGACTGGAAGCAATCTCATTATAAAAGGCCGTCGCAAATAGGAAGAACATTATTTTTGACATTTGCTTTACGAGTCGGTAATGAAGCAGCATGGAAGTTGTTTGACTACATCAAACATGATACCGACCTAGCTACATGACATTATTCAAAATATGAATAGCTAGGTACCTACTTGTTCATTTATACACGTACAAATTACACCGGATTGAGTGTTACAGCAGCCTCATACAATACGCCAATAAATCAACAACTGTAAGGTGCCTGGCACATGAAAAAACCTAGGTTCTACAAAATAAATAAAACATACTAATTCAAAACCGAGCATTGAACCTAGAACCCTTGACACTTGACGCAATCAACAGCGATAACTCAGATCTATTCGCATCAATCAAAACCAAACAATACCTGGGCAACATATTTAGAAGAATATATCGCGTTGTCACGTCGGCGTCGTAGGGTAACCGCTACATTTATCGTCCGTAATCATAATCCATCATAGGGTGACGGTCCTCGTTGGCGTCCGTGCGCGTTAAAAATGAGTTCAGTGTCAAACGTTATGTGTAAGCGCTTGGAATGATTAGGGAGATTCTATAAGCTTGCTGACGAATGTGTCTTAATGATTTTTTTCTCGTACTTTTTGTAAGATGCATTTAGAAGGCGAGAAAATTTCTGTTAACTAGAGGAGGTTTCGTGACGTTTCAGTGAGACTCAAAAAAAATATGAATTTGAAAAAAATAATACTAGGTAGTTTCCATTAAATTCGGAATGTAAATTCCATTCTAACTTGCCATGAGACTAAATTTGTGAGTTCTTTATAAATAAATAAGATAATACAACTAATAGGGTGTTTGAATTTATGAAAAATAAGCTTTAAATTTTGGCCATCCTAAAAGATTATAGCTTTTTGTAACTATTAGTCTCCATTTCCTGCAAAAATATGGATTATTTTCTTTAAAATCATACATTAAAATAATGTTATTTTTGGTTCCATCACGTGATCAAAAACGCTTTGGAGTTTTGGCTAATGCGTTGTGACGTCACAACATCGTAATAAGCGTCAGGTTGTAAATACGAGTTTGGTTATATTTGGGATTAGTGTGTTTTCAGCCATTTTTTTATAAGGGGTCCGTGACCCGGAGAACGCGTAAACTTTATCATCGAATTTTATGGATAATTCTGGAATTTACAATTTAAAAAAAACTGTATTTTTATCATAAAGTTTTTCCAACACAGTAAATAGTTTGTTTTAAATGATTTTATATACACTCGCAATATCTTTGATTGAGGAGTCCAGAGACTGAGAATGGCCCTTCCTATATTTTAACTCTCAAATACCGTCCAATGTGACCTATGAGCGTCATGATTAACTGCCGATACATAACTACACGAGTAGGTACGCTGTCCGTCTGTCCGGTGCTAAGCCGGCGGTGGAATGTGAAGTGATGTTACACTTACATGATGCAACACATATGTAGATACTATAGTAATATTTAGTACCTTCATATACCATTTCTATTATATTTCCTCTACAGTATGTTTAAGATTCTACTCGGTCACACTATGTAATCTTAATGCAATTCAATTAAAAAAAAAAAGATTTGTTGGGATTTTTTTTTTCTTAAATAGATATGTCGAAATTCTGACTTTACATAATGATTACAAATGTGCTAAAGCGCAGGTTCAAGGCATATAGGTACTTTCTGAGTCACCATGTAGACCCATCATAATATGAAGCGATGCTTGCGTCATAGTTACCTAGGTTTCATTATAAATAGCATCATGCTTTTAATCCTTGGGTAAACACAGGATTGCAGTGTACCCACATTACGATGTTAGGTATTTGGTTCCAATGAAATAGAGGGCGAGGTTTAACCATTATACCGGGTGCTCACCCTGTATGCGAGGGCGTTGTGGGTCATAGTCCTACACGCGTGCCCAGATCTTCACACGGCGCGGCGTTCGATAGGCGAGCAGGTTTCCTAACGCTGTTTGCCTTCACCGTTGCGCAAGTGATACTTGAGCAGTCAAAAGCAGATTCGCACAAATCCGAAAATCTCAAGTCATAACTCTTAACTCTCCCCTTTCGCCTTCGATTAGCCCCCAACTCTTGAACTATTCATTATTCATAAGTCCTTTTTGGCCTGTACGAACACCAGTGCGTTATAAGCGCGAGTCTGTGTTTGTATGCTGTAGTAACGGTTTCAACATTTCTAAATAGTAAAAAAAAACATTCTCCAAATCATAGGCAACACATCTCTCATAATTTATCTAATCTATGCATTCAGTACACAATGGCGGCTTTCACCCTATATGCGTACGCGCATGACAAATAAAATTCTTGACGTGAGAAAGTACCAGATAGTGGCCCACAAAATGACCGTTAATGTTGCCTTTTAGATAAACTTTATTGTTCAGCTTCTGTGAACTGGTCGGTTAAAATAAACGTACGTTGTAAATAACTATTGCGTCATAGATTAAAATGTTTAGTAAAGTGTTTAAGATTATCTTTGTTTCCCAGTATTTGTTATGATATATGTAGAAACTTATTATGAATTGAATAGCTTTTTAAATTGCACCCACTCGATAACAGCACTGCTACTCTTTCAAACTTGAAAGCTCACTTGGGTTAAATTCAGACTAAAAAAATAGTGGGTATCAAAAAAATATCCACAGATCCAATCACGTCTACCAAAGTACAAAGGATGTGACTTAGATGATCAGAAGACCATTTCTGGTCCGTGATTCATAAATTCAGGAACAAACCATGCTCAACGAAGTATCTACTACAAGGTATTATGTAGCTTAATATTTATTTATTCTCTCTTCACAGAGGATAAAAGATCTTTTTAAAAAGAGCAACCATGGAGTTTCTTGCTTGTTCTTCTCCACAGGAACAGCTTCCCAGCGAGTGAGAATATATTTGTAGCCTAGCATTTTCTAACAAACTTTTGACAATTAATAAATACTGAACTTAATGGTTTACACTAATAAATTCATTCTGATTCTGATACTTATTTAAGAATCAATATGTGCTATCTATCTAACCCTGAATTTTGTGAGAACTTGCGGCACCTTGTTTTAGCAAAACCTGTATACAGGGCACAACTGCACTTATTAAATACTAGCTGCGCCTTGCGGTGTTACCCGCGTAAAAATCATGTCGATCTTATGCGCTATGAAAAATTAAAACAGATCTATCCCACGGGAACCATACATTTTACTGGGATAAAAAGTAGCATATGTGCTATTCCAGACTATAATCTATCCCTGTGCCAAATTTCATCCAGACCCGTTCAGCCGTTCCATCCATCTATCCATCCATCCAAACTTTTACATTTATATATATTAGTATAGGTAATACATTTATAAGAATTTTAGAGCGCTTTAAAACTATCCAAGCTCTCATAACGTCCAACCGCATTTTAGAAATACCTAAATGACAATAAATCCTATTGACATTGGTCCAGGCGTGTCACAGTCTCATCGCCCTCTGCCGGAGACCACGTTCCATCACGTCCGAGACACCGCCCTTTTGTTTACACGTATTTTACATGATAATGTGTAGGAACTATTTTATATTACGTCGACTGCCATTACAATATTAAAAGCAGGATTAGGTTCGGGTTACATTGGATGAGCTTTTGTTATATTCATCTTTTATAAAGAGTTTTTTTTTTATCATAATTTCAGAAGTATTGATTTTCAACTTTTGGATAAAGCGGCTGTATTTAACCTGTAAATACTGGTTAAGGCTACGTCTACATGGAAAAGCGTTGAAAATTCGAATCTTCATTCATATTGGAGTGCATCACACTCAGGGTTATTCGTATAGTATAGTATTCAGGGTTATAATTATTTATAATGTTAGCGGACTCTTGTAGTTCAAAATTTCGGCAGAATAAGCTATGTTGATAGGTATGTACTTATGTGTAATTATTAATGCTTCTTGGTCATAATAGATTTAGATATGAACTTTGCTCATTCTGTGATATAAACAACAAAAAAAAACAAGTCATCATTAACAATTATAAAAGATCACAAAAAAATGGAATTGTGTCAAATGGTCTCTACTAAGTTATTATGTAAATTCCGATCTGTTTTTTTTTATATAAAAAATAACTTCGTATCCCAAAACTCTTCATAATATTTTATAACAACATAACTCCACCAGATTACGCATAACAATGCACCAATGTATCCCCACCTTTACACCCAAAGAATACACCCAAATTGGGTCTTTTGAAACGGGGTCAGTGATCCAGCATCCTTTATCCTCCAAACAGATTAATCTTTAATTTAAATGCAACCGGACAAAGGTGAGTATGTGACTGAGATGAGAGAGATATGGGCCGTTTTGTTAGTAATGAATTGATCTATGATTTTGAGAGATAATAGGATGTTATGCTATTTCAGTTGGATATTTGGTGTGATGTAGAGACCTAACATTATTATACAATGTTAAATATTTTTTTACCTTCAATCAGGAAATAGTTGGTAGGACGATTAGACCAACTTTTATTTGACCTATGGCCAGCTATATGTGCATGCAAGGGTAACCAATTAAAATGACACTAGGGTATTTGGTTTTTCCAATTCCCATAGATAAAAAACATGTACTATTCTACATTTCATTAGGTTTAGGGATGAATGAACGTCTTTATCCAACAAAGCGTTCACAAAACATCCCTTTTTTACGCATCGTTGACAGATAAGAAATCACGACGAGGGTATAATTACGCCTCTAGAACGTAAAGGGTGAATAAAACTAGGATTCCAGGGTGACCCCATTGTGCTGGCCAGTCCCATTGTAAGGTATCAAGTTCCTTTTGTGATGGTTATCTATTATTTTGATTTTAATTTTAATATCCGTGCGACGTCAGGACTGATTTGATGGTCATGGGAATTTACAGGAAAGTAGGCACCTAAGTATATTGACCCGATGAGTTTACCGACAAGTTGCTCGACGTATTGAACAATTTTTTTGAGTTGCTTAGGCTGCGTTTACGGTACTCATCCAGCGTTTAATTTAAACTGGGTAAACGCCAAATACCCAGTTCAGAGACTCCTCGAGGGGATAAATTATAGCGGGTAAAATTTATACGGACTCCGCTGGTATAAGTTTTCCCCTGACAAGTGTAAATTTTGGCGACCTCAAGAGGTCACTACATTTTACTCCGCTGTCAGATTGGATCAAATCGAAACTGGCGCCAACTATTTCACAGATTTAACAATAGATTTTGACAACTAGGTAGTATTCATATAACAATATGACACCGTTAACCCCCCCGCTAGTGTATTTTTTACCTGTGGAAAAATTATCCGGCTTACGTAAACGGACATCTGCATAGTTAATAAACACGAACCACTGTCATGAAAACCCGGATTACTATTGGTAAATAAAGCCTTAACATGAAACTTAATCTTTCCTAACGTCATCGCAAATAACGATGGTGAAAATGTTTTCGTTTTCCGACTAAACAATAAAACAGACCGAAATCCGATCACATTCGTTTACTGATTGATATTTATAAACAGCTGTTGGATTGGCTGGTTGGTTCTTACAATCATAATAATAACAAAGACCCCATCAATTTGTATGTGGAAGATCGGGTATCATGTGCTGAAACCCCAGTAGGGTATATAGTCAAATAACCGACTTGTTTGGATTTAGAAAAACATAGAAAAGTAATACATGATGTGCATGGAATAATTTAGGAGACATGGATGATATCGTGTTTGAGTGGTTTTTTTTAAAATTCGAACTCAAAATTTTTGTTGTGCTGTTTAAAGTTGACATAGTAGCCTTAACTAGTTTTACAGCCTCAATTCGTTTTACAGCATTCTCTAGTTACAAGGGCCAGGGTTTGCTTCACGGTAGGGCAAAGCAAGGAACTTCGAATAGAACCATTACACATTACATTATCTTAACATTATCTTTTCTTCGTCAAAAATTCTGACACCAATAGAAAGTCACTCTTTTCCTGAAGTAACTGCTCTTATTTGCCAAGATACTATAGAGGCACATAATCTCTTGACATCAGTAGTGATAATGTCTTTTTTTTCAATTGACTCCATGATAAGGCAGCCGCCCCTTCTGCCCCATTGTGCCTATGCCCATGACTAACTAACTGACTAAGCTAATTCCCGTCCGGAGAAATCACCAAATTGCCCCCTTATAAGGATTTCAAATTATACAGGAACATACTCTTGAAATCTCGTTAGAACTGCATCCAAAAACAGTTCGTACCCAATCATCATTAGCAAGGAAATACTTATTTAATTACTTCAGACACACCCCTGTCAAAAGTACAATTCCCCAGCACATCGACGACTTTTATTGCCCTTTGTCTGCCATTGCAGTCGTAAAACAATAATCACCATTCGACTGTTAGAGAAAGACACCACGGATCGTTTCTCGCATAAATTGCCCACATATGTTTGACACATTGTGTTGTTGACAATGGACAGAATGTGGAAAGTTGGGGTATGGAGTTCTGTATGGCCCTTTTAAGTTCCACTGTTTTTGAAGACAGGCCTCCATTACATACGGAATCGGTTAACAGCAAGGAATGTCGCCAATTATGTTGGTACACTATAGTTGGCGTCAAATGTTGCTTTGTCACTATCAACATCTTTTTTTTATTCATAGCATTTTTTTAGTGATAGCCAAGTTGGTAGAAGTCTTGCCTTGGAACTAGGATCGTTGGTTCAAACCCCGGCTCGCACCTCTGGGATTTCTGGATTTCATGTGCGAATCACATTTTCAACCATGTTTATCACTTGCTAAACGGTGAAGAAAAACACCGCGAGGAAACCTGCATGTCTGAGAGAACACTCGAAAGCCGTCTGAAGGCCGCCAACCGGCACTGGACCAGCGTGATGGACTATGGCATAATCCCCCTCACATTGATGGGAGCCTCATGCCCAACAGTGGGATATAACAAAGAGCTGATATTATTTATTCATGTAGGCTATAAAAGCATTAATAGTCAAAAGCTACCACCACGTGTTCAGAATGTTGCTTCCATTGAGGAATATATATATGAATCTCAGAGTTTGAATCTCAGAGTTTACTCTTTTTAAAGAAATTTGGTACCTATCCCGGAAACATTAACGCCATGTAAGCATACTAATTAGTAATAAGTACTTAACTCATTAAGTTGAATTAAAACTGGCTCAGATTGATTTAAAACAGGAGGTCAATTGGTTGAGGTGTCACGCATATTCAGTGTTGTGTAAGTCTAGAAATCTAGAAGCAAATTAATCTACTAGCTGCACAGGTAAGGATCTATCGTAGATCTTTGGATCTATAGATCGCTAACAGCGGTAGGTACAGGTATTGTATTCCGCACTCGCCGGAGTTGCCGGTTCTCACGACCTGCGCCCGCGCACCCGTAGATTGCTCGGTCGCATATAACACAGGAGTGATGCGGTCATTGCGATTTCATTGCCAAATCTTTAAAGTTCGGTACAAATACTTCAATTGACATTATAACTACTCTTATCTCGACGAAATATAGTTAAGGTTAGGTAAGTTTATAAAATATATAAATACGTAGTATTTATGAAGTTTAATACACAATAATAACTATCGATTCAATAAATAAGGGGTAACCAACTGGAAGCAGAGCAGATTGAGCTCAGAAGCATACCGAAGTAAAAAAATCGTAAGTACATCAATGAAGTTTAGAATTAATCTAAAAGATGAAATACCTATGGTATTAATGCTATCCTCCAATAAAACTCAGAGATTAAAAGCAATTGAACAGTCATAAATAAAATACACCAACAACGCCATCTAGTTTGCACGCATTGAATTAAAGTTCAGACGTCCACATCGCTCCTCAGCTCAAAACGTACGACAGAAACAACTGTACAACTTTGCAGCGCTAGACAAGGATAGCAACAGTGTGTAATGACCGGACATAGCACGTTGGAGCAAGACAGAGGCATTGTCGCGTGACTGGTTAGCATTGCAAGGTCGTCCCGAAAGGTGAGTGACACCGATCTGTGTAAAACATAACTTTTTGTTATAATTAACTCTAGATTTATAGACATAAAGTTGAAATTGGCATCAAATGTAGTAAAAAATTGTGCGTGGGCGCATTTTGCTTGCCAATCATCGTGTTTTGGTTTGTAGGCACAATTTGATGTTTAATTGATATAATTGGCAGCAAATTGGCCGTGATATAGTTTAAGGCGTGTAATATTTTCGTTGTTGGCTGTGCCGAATTCGATAATTTCCTCACTTCAAAGAGGATTATTGGGGGAGGGAGAGGGGAGGGTGCAGGAGGTAATGCTTACAGCTAAATGATGTTAATACTTACTTACTAAACCAGTAGTGAGTGAAAGGAATTATGACATTACATCATCATTCTGGAACGATGTAGGTATAAATATTATACATTAAAATTAAAAACACAAATTAGGTACCTACAACACATACACATATTCTTCATTCAGAAGGCATGTGTAAGTAATTGAATTTGAAATTGGCCGCGTATATGCGCACGCGCATAAAATCGATCTATTTGCTATAACTAGAGAAATGGACTTAACGGTTCCAATTTACAAGTAGCCAATTAGAGTAGTAATGATGAAATGATGTGCATGTCTGACATCGTGATGGAATGGAATTACTAAGTAAAATGCATATAACTGTACATTTCATTTAATTTCAAAGATCGTAGGCACAGCTGGAGCACTACCGAGCTCCCTGGAGATGAGTGAGCGAATAAAGAAAATAAAAATATGTTTTAATAAAACTAGAGTAAATAAAATCTATAAGCTAGTATTATTGGCGAAAAATCAATTTAAAACGCAATAAAAAAAATATGAAGTCAACGTTTTGAATTTCCTACCCATTGAAAGTGCATAGGCTTCTCCGGAAAATAAATTTAAGAATACCCAATGATCCTCTTGTTGTTCCAAAAACACATAAATATCTCATTACTAATGTAAAATTGTTTCTAAGGAAACCAGTAGTTTTACGAGGCCCTAAAATAATAGATTTAACATCGGTTTTAACCGCATTTGTAAACGGCGCCATCTAGTTGCAGCTGTCGGAACCACTTTGTAAACGTGCGACCACACGCAGGATGCGCGGGCGCATCTTAGTCTACGAAGTTGTAAAATTCCCATTTGAATGTTTTTTATTATAGGTGTCGGTAATTAAAAAAAATAAGTATGAAGGTATCAGGTAGGTACATCCATTTTGTGGATGCAGATATTCTTACCTTTGCGTAGTCGACCGGAGATGCGTTGACCGGACAAGTAAACAGGCCCTCGCTGTAACAAAAGAAATAAAAATGAGCATAGTCAAAATCAAATTTTTTTTCACGGAGGCCAAAAACCACATGTGAATAGTCAGAATCAATCACCCCGTTCTGGAACGCAGGTTTCACTGAGAAGGGCCGAAAAGAAGTAGTTAGGTATTCCCGGGAACATTATCGCTGACAGATGTGAGCAGGCAACACCATTGTCCGACAATATCAATGTACGATTGTACATTCATTTGTGTGTGTGTGTGTGTGTACATTTATTTCAATGATTGTCACAATACGGATGAATAATATTCAACCAATTCCAAGCTCATTGGATTATAAACTTGCTCAGATGACTATTGTATTGTATTGTTTAAAATAATTGAAACACAAAAATCATTACCTCATTGTAATCAAAAGATGATCTAAGCGATCCTACATAAAGTTTCGACATTCAAATGTCCGCTAAAGGCGCTGCAGAGAACATTTTCAGTGAGATATCACATTCTTTCGAATAACGGGACGGGGATTCTACTATATTTATCTTAAGGACATATGATTTACCTACCTAATCAAGCCTGCCTAGACATTCTTACATTGTTCTCACATACCCATAACAATGTAGGTACTACACAAAAATGTATAACATCCTTTTTAAAAGTGGAACCATATGGAGTCTCTCTATACCCTACTCATCTATAGCAACGGTATTCCGTATAGGTGGTTCCTACGCGTGGTAGAAACTTAGCATATAATTTTGTGACATTTTTGACGATAAATAAATAATTTATTATAAAGGCATTTCCTTGTAACTTAGAAATCTTCACCGTCATCGTCCTCTCCATTTAGACGTTGAATTATTTTAATATGTTAGTACTATACACGAGAACTATATCCCCCGAGTACTCTATCCCCCTCGCATTGAGGGGAGGCCCGTGCCCAGCAGTAGGACATTAAAGAAAAACGGTGGGTATTATATTATTTTATATATCGTCTCGTTCTCGTGTATATAATTATACACGAGAAATTACGGTTTTGACAAATTACCGTACTTTTTGAGGGACTTCAAAAGTCAAGCTTCAACATTTGATTTTATATTTATACAGTCGTACACGTTTATGGACACAAAATGGTTAATCATAGGTAAGTGCCTACTTACCTATTAAGATAAAACATTTCAAGAAATCAATCCAATTTGATAACCTCTCTCTCACGAATAGGTCCTCACAATAAAGCCCTTAAAATATTTCACACATTTTTTTTTATCTGACGTAAAGTGGTATAATTGTGTTATAGTTAACATGTTCGCGCGCGCCGATGCGTCGCTGCACTCCCATATCAGGGGTATAGCTCCGCTACACGCGCGCCCACCGGAAGTCCGCCATCACCACCGAAGCTTGCAACGCGAACTGATCACCGTCGAGACCACAGATCCCGTCGATGATGAACCCCAGGTCACATAATGACACCCCAATGACCCGCCCACAAGTAGTGGGCGGCGTAGACATCCACTGGAAAGAGGAAATTCATCCCGAACCAGTCTCCCCGCCTCCCTCCACTAGGGGGAAGCGAGATGAAGAAAACGACGTGTTATAGTTTATACAACCACTTAAAGCTATTTAAGCAAATACATGCAAGCAATATTGTGGTTAGCAATAAATCTTAGATCCATAAGTGCACCGACGTGTAGCGCAGCGTTAACATGCCTAATTAGTTTAAATGCTTAACCAGCGGCCTCTACGGTATGATGGATATTCAATCCTATCACAAGCGATCAAGTTTGAAATTGATTGGCTGCAATGTCGGATCTTATACAATGTACAGTAATGGCTGTTCTACACAAATTTGACCAAGTGTGATATTCGCTTTCGCAGAGGTTCCGTACCACAAAAAACTATTTTATAAAAAAGAGGATCCATATAAATAAAAGACCCGATAATTTTACGTCAAACACAAAAACCAAAATAAATGTAGGTATTTCGGCAAATTTTGTGTAGTCTAAACAAAATTGGCGTCATTAAATCTCAAAGCCTTAGATACTCCCTACACTATAGGGAACCTAGCAGGTATGAGTTTTAACGGCTTACATATAATATAGGTAAGGTCGGCCATGTAAGTGGTATATCAGTTTTGACAATTGTTCATATTTGATACGTTCCAAGTTAAAATAAATAACAAATGACAAAATAGGCCTTGCGATTCTACGATGTGCTAATGATATTCAACCTTAAGGTGATAAAGGAGATTCTTAGTCGACCTTACATAACTGTTGGATTTCGAAGTCTTAAATATCTAGAATCACCGCAACTTCCCGCTAGGGGCGCTGATTGTGTTTTAAGTTCTTCCTTATGAAATTATTTCAAATCAAAAGGTATGTTTTCGTACATTGTTAAAGGTTGTTCTAGCTTCCGGAGTAGCTATATCGGTCGCGTCAGACTATTAACACCACTACTAATAATTACAGTGAACCCTACTAACATGTTTTGCATAACTATTTCTAATTAGTCAATAACGCAAAGAAAATTAACAGCATCTGTTTAGTATGCGCGCACGCATGAGACAGGGGCGTTTTTGTCGAGCGATGATCTCGATGTTTCCGACCGACTGTTTTGCTTAACAATCGATATAATCGATGCGGTGGATCGTGAAGTGGCGTGGATTTATTGAGAGTAGTGATGTATCTCTATATACGAGTACTTTAGATGGGTACCTGCCTACTTAGTTAATACATAGGATAGACACTTGCATTGCTAGGCTTTCGAACAGAGCAATAGTGTAGCTTTTACGTTCCCGACGATTCGGAAACAACTAAATATGAAGCAAGGAACAACTAAATATGAGGGTACCCTAGTTCAAACTACGACACTAGGACGGTAAACACCTCAGTCATCCCGTGACCATCGTTACTGTAAAGCAGCGGAAACGTCGGGAACGTAAAAACATAAAATAAACGCGATAAAATCTATAAAATAAGTTTTATTTCAACCAAGTAGTTTAGATTTCTTTTAAAAAAGTATGGAAACGGCCAAAGCCACATTATGTATACTAAGAAGCTACACGGACTCTGAATGTTGCTTCCACTGAGAAGACGGCAAGAAACCCAATGCTTACTCTTTAAAAAAAGAGGTTATGGATGAGTAAATTTTGAGAAATACATAAACAGACGGCATGGCCACGATAGGTACCAATTATACATAATCTGTGGCAGCAAAAACAGGATCGATTGACCATATCTACATAAGCAAAAGTGGACCAACTATAAATATCTGAGGTCCGTAAAGTGCCTAGGCTTAACCATCAGGAATCATTTATCCGATACCCCAACACTATTATAGGTTTACAGACTGTTAATTATTCATGCAATTTCTTCTCCTATACGACTGATTTGAAATAGAAAACGCTATAAATCAACACAGCTAAACACAAGGAAAACATGTAGAATGCGTGTGAACACGACTAACTACACCATCATTACGGCGCCAATTCATTATGTCATAAACAGCAATCACACACAATACCTTCGCAACTATTTGCATAATAATACAATTTGTAACGCGTATGTACAGGGAGGTTTTATTGAAAAAAAGTTCCATATTTGGCGAAGTGCGGCTGAATGTCTCGCGATTACGTGATTACAATTTTAATGTCACTTGCATATTGGTTCGGGGAACTGTTCAACAAGTCTATGTTATGTTGATGTTATACTTTTAGTCACATTCGTGTTCGCCGATGCAGTCCGAGGGGGAGATATTATCTGTGTCTTGACTGTATAAATTTTTGGGAGATAAGTGGCAGATAAAGACGTTAAGGAAGACGGCTAGGCCTTGCCTGACAGTGGGCTTAATAGTAATTTCAAATTTCTATTCTATTCTCAGAGTTGGAATTCACTTTTTAATCTTCTAGTCTTCAAAAAACTAAAAAGCAAAAAATTATCTAATCTTGAAATCTACCTTGTCTAACTAAATCAAATATTGATCTAATCTGGAGTCGGTTTTTGTTGAGTTTTTTAAAAGTACAACAATGATACTTCCTACAAAATCATTAGTAATAAGTTGGTACAAGTAACAACTTATACAGTATCTTGAAAGTTTCAAATAAGAACTTCTGTTATTTAATAGGGGTCGATTTTTAGATCTCGTCGTCCACAAAAATCAGTTTTCGTTTATGTCGACATTTTGGGAAGCTGTGAACTAGACAATATGTTTTCTTACAATTATAATGTTCTTATGGACACGTCATAACCGTAGAAGGCACGTAACATTTCCATGTACGTTCAAGTTAAGTAACGACTTCTTGATGCATATTCATACATATCTACAGATCGTTGCACCGGTTAACTGCTATGAACGTTCCATGATTTACTGGTACAAATCACTCTTATATGATATCTTGGTGTATAGTGTTAGCTGGGAGGTTTGTAATGCAATACGATATTATAAAATCACAAGCTCACCTGTCTTTAATGACAAATGGAAAAAGGACTTGGATTGATGGTGATATATGTATAAGCGCTATAAGGACTTTGCACGCGTTAGACAATCGTTGTCCGACTATTTGTCGGATAGAACACTTGATTCCCATAATAAAATGTTGGCTCTATAAAAAATATAGATTTTTTTTTCTATCCCTAATTATTCTCTATAATAATCGGTACGATTATCGGTTTAATATCGTTTAAAGTTTGCACGATCCCTTATACCATTTTCTGAATAATTGTCATTTTCACAGGCCTATTATTTGAGCATAGCGCACAGCCCTTATTTACGTAGATTATGTAGATCCTGGCTTACAGGAGTAGCAGTGGTGGGAGTGTGTGGCGGGCCAAGTCCCATTAAAAAAGCCCTTATTTACCTCAGGGACAGGAAATAATAGACTAAGGTACTTTTCCTACTTTCCTGTGGTAATGCCTCATACCTATCTGTTTTGCGAAAACCCTAATTTGGAAACTTTTCCATCAGATTTAATCATCATTCTATCTTGCTAAAAAAACAAGCGCCGTGTTATAAATAAACACTAAACCAGCCCCCCCCTGCCATGGGAGGCGGTAACCGACACCGATGGGAAACCGCAGCGGTGCGCGCGCGCAGCGCCAACGTACATCCACCTCGGAATATCATCTTACTTAAGTATCTACACCAAAGAGTATTATAGTCTATATAAATCATTGTCAATCCATTGCGAGTTGAAGGTTAGGTACTGTACTAACCTCCTTAAGACCAGGTTGTGACAGTTGGTTGCCACCAGACGTTTATCATTCTTTAGTTACTTTCAAACTCTGTTGTTGGCAAAGTCATCGACAAAATCGATGGAAGCCATAATGTTTTAAAAAGTGAAGTGATCATATACTTATATTTCGCCGTTACTTTAATAGGAGATTTTCGTATGTCTATAAATATGTATCATTCTGGTATGTTATGGAATAATTTACTAAACTTATTTAACCATTTCCGACCGGCTATATAATAAGGTCTTTACCTATTAAATTGCCATTCTGCCGTACTGGCCATTTCAAATCAAAATATTTTTTGTTTGTCTAAAAATTCTAATTTCAAATTAATTTTATTTTAAAAACATGGAATTCTTTTTCAAAATTAGTATTTTTTATTTGTTTATTGATTAGCTTTATGTTTTCATCGCATTTCAATCTTTTTCGTCGTATAATACTTATTTGGATATTAAACATCCATGACTCGGGTAAATACATACGTGCTCATCACACAATTGTCCCTACCAGGATACGAACCCGCGACCCTCAGCGCAGGGTCACTACGAACTGCGCTAATCAGGTCTTGGACCTTCTACCATCTCGCCTACCACAGCTACAGTTCGTGTTCTTAAACAATTAACATAAACATCATAATGAACTAAAGCTAAGTACGGACCTAGGGACGTAGGTATACCCTACCTCTAATGAGATTACAACTGAGCACCCACTGGTCTACAACTCAAAATATAATGCTAGTACATCATGTGAACACTAGAATCATAATGTGCAAAGTATAATAATAATAAAATAAAAATATAATCGAGTTGTTTACGAGCAATTCCATTTTCAAATAGGTATTGTGGCATTAAAAATTGAGAGCAAGCAAAACTAAAGAGATAGGGTGTCGATACGATTTTTAGTCGATTAGTCGATATTAATCATGGGTAATACTCATAATGCACTAGCATCATATAACTACTTAGTTACGTACAACTATTTGATCGAACTAAACAGTGTATTTTATCTATACATGCGTATACGTATATTGAATGTTTATGGAAAAAACAATGTGGTGCACCGCATACGAAGAAAAAATACAACCGAATTGAGAACCTCCTCCTTTTTGAAGTCGGTTAATAATATAGAAGGAGTAACGCGAATAACACATTGAAGTACAGAAAACCAAGCCGATTTGTGTAGCACGCGAAAAAAACGCGCGTATGTAAGTATGAAGGTCGCGTGTACAATATCGGCATGGTTTTTTGCGCTTCAATATGCTTTTGCGACATTCCCTCTATATGTATAAGGTATAACAAAAATTGTGTAAAATATTTTAACCGATGAATCATTAAGTTATATGGATCACGTTAATGTATAAAATAATTGTATAAATGATGTTTGTATTTTTTTAAACAAGGCGAACCAGTGGCCATGGCCATGCATGCGCTCAGTGCAGGTTGTAATTTTTTAAATGTCTAATAATTTGAGCTATTGTTTTGAGAATGTTATCTTTATAACCTGCTGTTAGCCCTGCTAAAATATTTTACACTATTTTTGTTACACTTTATATAGCATTTCTGCGTCTGAGTAGTGGACATTATTTTCGATACTGAATGCGAAATATGTCATTTTGTGGGTAAGTACATTTTGGTCTTCGGCCAAATGAGGATACCGTCCCAAACAAACTAGTTTATCAACTTCATACCTACGACCGCTCCATTCATAGTCGATTTATCAGTGTAACAAGAGATGGCACATCACTACAGCTAGTCCCCGCACTATCGTCGAGATGGAAGTGTGTCAACAACATGCATGGCTGCATTATGCATTTGAGTTCGGTTGCTGAGTTGCGACACAAGCAGCCCAGTGTAAAGCTACAATGTAGAGGCTTTTACAAATAGTTTACGAATATTAATAAGACCTAACCTGACCTTGAAACAACGTGTAGAACTGCTGCTGGAATTGATCTATAAAATTAGGTTATACTTATAATAAAATAATAAGGACTTTTTTAGTTGATTGGTGCTCTGCTTTCTACACCAAGGGTTCTATGTTTGAATCCCGGTAACAGCTAATTTTTTTTATATTTTTTTTATTACATTATAGGCAAGTATTTGATCTCGATCTCACCTGATGGTAAGTGACGATGAGATCTACGATGGAGCATACTTGCCTAGGTAGGAAGGCGGCAGTAGATCGAGACGCTACATTCACTAGGCACATGCAGCGCAACTGATCTGACCCGCCATCCATGAATGGCAACACCGGACATCATGCCGGAACACGGCTAGGCCGCTTGGCGACATGGCTTTGTTCAGTGGGTGGTGACTAGCCACGGCCGAAGCTTACCACCAGTAAAATTGTATGTTCCAATCCGGTTGCAGTTAAGAAAAAAACAACCGACAATTTGTAAGTGTCCCCGTAGGCCTATAAGAAATGAATGATTTGACTTTGTGAATAGCACGAATTTTTGTACCCTAGTCATGGATGACTTCGATCTTTCAAAAATAATAATATACTGGGATCGCCCCCAGTCCATTGTACGATACCTATAATACAAGCGTTGTTTAGTTTGGAACTGTACTACTGTTGGTCTGTTCGTCTGGCTATTTAAAAAACAAAAGGCGTTTTTAAGCATTGCCAATCCAGCTTACTACTACGTCTCCTACCTTGGTCTACAATTTTAAATTGGCATTCAATACCTCAGAAGAAATAAACTTATATTGTTTGTAACATTCAACAGCAGGAACGCCCTAGCGGATACTTTATAGATAGTGTAGGTACAATCCGGATGTCGAGATAGAGTCCGTCTTTATACCTCGCAAAGTGACGGTTTTACATAGAGTTTATATTATATACATCTAGCTATAACTGTCAACTAATTAAATTTCCTTTCCCATAGCCGCGAGTCTAACGGTGCTATTCCGCAAACATAGTGCGTAAACCGTATGTATCGGTGGGTAATTATGCGCGTGCGCATCGCAGTTGCCGTGGCGACCGCTCGCTGGTGATGCGAGCTTCCGACAGTCGCGTAATAAGAGTAATTTTACACACTCGTGTTACGCGACTGCGACTACTATACAATGAGCTCTTGTGGATGATACTTTAAGAACCTTGTATTTTTTCCGTTCCTATCCAATAACGCAACAGCCCGAAGTTTTTTTTTAATATAAATACATATCGCCAGACAAATACACCAAGTGTGTATGTTCCACTCTAAGGAACATTTAGTACGTGGACATTGATCTATGAAAAATGTTCTCTATGGTTTTCTCTCTTCTCTATGACGTCTCCTTGGCATCGTTTGTTTTAAAAAGTGCTCTGATTATTTAATAAAAAATAAAATTATATAAAACTCAATAAATCTATAATTTCCACCCCAGGGCCCATGGCCCATTCCACCATATTTACCACTATGGGTAGGTGCCGTACAATGGACTGGGAGCGATCCTAGTATCACCCAGACCAGCGTTATTCGGCCAGACGGGTGTCGAACCACGCGCTCAAGCCACTAGACAAGCTGTCGTCAATATATCACACTCAACTTTAAAACATCGATTACATAGTGTTGCACGCACGATCACGGGTTCATATCGAATCGATCATCGAGCGCCCATCACCAACAATTAAATTATGCCGGTGGATACGTGGGAATTCTACGAGTTAGCTCGTCGTGAGCGATTCGTAACACATCTGACGTCTCCAATGATACGAAGGCTAGGAACCTCGGCAGCGGCAGGGACAGACTTGGTGTGATGACCACGAATGTTTATACTTAAGTCGTGGATGTTTAATATCTGAGATCGCCCCCAGACCATTGCATGGTCCTAGACAATTATAACTGCTTGTTAATTATTTATGTAACGTATGTAAAACCATTTACACTGATTTAGGACATGTCTTATAAACCCTATCCGCAATTTATTTGATAGAACTCGTATGGGTATCTGTCAATTAAGTTGTGGATAAGGTTTATCAGCACATACTGGAATAGGCCCTAAATCAATATGTTGTTTGTCAAACAGGTAACGAAATATGTAAGTAATACCTGTAGGGTGTTGGGGGGACTCCTACAAATTTACATTTTACATTTTTGATGAACTCTACAACCGGAACGGAACGCGACCTCTACTAAGAAGGCAAGACACGCTCTGATGAGAGCGGTTTTAATCAATTTATAGAGTTTTCCTACACAACTTTGATATTATCGCCTACCTCGACGCCGGCAACATAGAGACACTTGTAATTAAATTGTCACGCAAAAGATTCTGGCATTTCAAGGGCTTGTCCCCTTTTGAAGAAGACTTATATTATTTTATATTCCGGGAAATCGTCGTTCGGTTAAACATGGGTCAATAAACCTCTTAAAATATAATATAAACATCTTATAATTAACATTAGGTATCTTTACATTTCAATACATCACATCACACAATCCGCAGTTTAATATGCAATTCTCACATCCAACACAGAATTCCTATGAGAAAAACATTAACAATTCAGGAGGCAAAGTGATAAACAAAAGTGATCTTTGAGAGTCTATGTCAGCTCAGTTGGTATTACAATAGACACGGCAGAGGAATAACAATGTATGTATGAGCCCATCACGACGCGCATTAACACATCCCACGTTCAATATTTAACACCCTCTACATGAAACATGCAAACAAACGTACCTGTTCACTTTAAACAGAAGCCCGACTGGGGTCATCTCGGGGCAGAACTGGAACTGGTCCAAAACTCAACTTTAACTTTTCCAAAATCAGTAGCACTTAAAATTGAATATAATATTTTTATTCACGAATTATTAAATTTTTTATTTCAAATTTCGAATACACTTTACGGCAATAAATTCAACTTTTAATTTTCGAATTTTAAATTTACACTTTTTTTTCTAGGCGATTATTTGTCTAATTTCGAATACGATTTGAATCGATACACGAATATTCTTTTTTTTTCAGAGCGGTATGATCGATTGCGAAGCGTGGTTTTTGTTCGGCGGCCGCGACTGTTATGCGCGAGTGACAAACAATAGCTCGGTTTGAAGACTAATTATGTACAGGTTCCTTTATAGGTGAGACGACAGATGGGAACCCATTAAACAGTGAACTCTGTCGGTAGTTAGTATGGAAGCTACGAAATTGCTTAATATTGCCGGTAATTCGAGTCATTTGCTGCATTATTTATGGTATTCAGTAATTAGAATCGATATAAAAAAAAATTGCTAATTAAAAAACCAGTTGAGGGAAACATTATTGTCTATTATTGTATATTGAATTAAAAAGACTCAGTTGAATATCAATTGAGTTGTTATGGTTGTACAATTTATAACACATCTGATAAATATTATCACGTATTTATTCTTGAAAGCAGTTAGCCAGAGGTATATTGCTCACGTAGTTATAGATTATTATCCTAAACCAACGAAGGATAGGTACCAATTCCAATTGAGAGACCCTTTCTGCCTACACCAAGGGGCTATAGCGCAATGCTATGAGAGATCACGCTGCCCACGTATTTTTGAGGCTATCGACTCCTTATGGCTTTATTACCTACCTGCCTACACCACATCCGCGCACGCGCATCGATGCAGGATGTCATAATACAAATTTGTATAATGCGATCACTTTAACTATATGCTGTTGGAAATAAAGTCGATTAAAATAATGTTGGTAAGTCTGTAGAATAAAACCCTTTGTCACAAAGAAATCAAATGCAGAAGGATTGCTCGAAAATGTTGCTTATAGTTTTTCTTTGCAGCAAAATAGCGCGAGCGTAGCGACCCGAGATTTCAGCTGTAATGTTGCCCAAAGTCTTAGAATCTTGCGAAAATATAAAACCGAGACCACATGACAATAGACAACCAATAAACTGCCACATAGTTCTGTTCTATAGAATATCACCACCATAAGCATGCAGCACATATTAGCCTTAGCTTATCCAACGTTTTATACATATATTTATCTTTTTTTTTTTCGACTCCTTTCGGATTGTTGTTGTTGTTGCTTATTGTCTTTGGTCTAGAGCTCGACCCCCCCGAAGTGAGTTCCTGTCTACGGCTAGGAAGGTACATAAATTGTTAGACCGAGAACACACTACGGCGAAGACATGCGCTGTTTTTTTACCGTAAGGGTCAGAGTAATTTATATCTCACAACCCTAAATAAAACCGCACGTGTTTTGCCGCAGTGCGTGCTTGGCTTTAGTACCTTTACCCATAGAAAACTAACAATAATAATAATAGATTTTTGGTTCCTAAATACTAAATAGACCTTCTGTCCGGTGTCCGAACATCATGGGCCACGGCATACATTTCCGAGTCAATATTATTATTGCTTCAATAATGACCGCAGTAAAATACGTGGTTCAAGGTTATTGTACATGAAGATGTGCAGAATGTCCATGCGCCACATTATGTGGCGATTGACAATGTTGGGATAATGGTAGGTATTAGGGCATCGGAACCGGGAAATTCCGACTGTCAGATTTGCAGAAAAGGACCGGTTCCAGGGTATAAAAAACCGGTTGTATCGGTTCCAGCCTACCACGATGACAACGTAACCCGACGACGGAAGAATGTAAATTAGCTCTAAATTCGATCCATCAATACGTTTCAAATCAACACGGGCCATTGTTCGCGGTTTACGAGCGACGCCGGAATGCAAACAGGAATCGAACTCGCGTCCCGTGCGATAACAAACACGCGACGGCTTCCTGGTTCCCGGACATGGGAGAACTTAATTATAGCTTGTTAATACTGTATATATTGTTTAACAGTACCATTGTTAAGTACAGCTGGTTTGATGAACTAATGTAATTGAATTCGTAATTTAAAGGAAATGCAAAAAAAAAAATACAGATTTTCTAAAGCCTCTATGATCTGCACAACTTGGCACTCTTCTTCTTCCTCTTTTTTGGTGGCAATCAGCTACAAAATAGTGCCATTTTTGCCAGTGTCGAGTAGGTAATTCTTGATTATTGCTACTGAATTGTATGTACAAAAGCTAAAGTAAAGCTGTGGATACTTCATTGATTTTTTTTATTACATTATAGGCAAGTATTTGATCTCGATCTCATCTGATGGTAAGTGACGATGAGATCTACGATGGTGCATGCTTGCCTAGAAGGTACCAGTTCACTCTCGACTTGAAAACACCCAGATTGTAGTAAATTTACCGGACATCTTGGAAGAACTGCATACCCTGCTAACCCTGGACTATGTTGCTATTCCCCAATTATTGTAGTGTGTCACAGCAGCGCCCGTTACAATTGTTATCGTATGTGCACACACGAGAGCACAGCTCGGATGTGATTAACGTTGTAGCGTGTAGGTATGTGAGAATACTCTGTTATACTTACTTATTGTTTGCTTAGGTTTATACAGGCTGATTCAGAAGAAGCATCTAAGCCTTGAACTTGCGCATTTTTTGTCGTTCTATTATGTAGTAGAGCAGTGATAGACAAGCTGGTAGGACGCTTGCCTCGGTAACGAGGATCGCAGGTTCAAACCCCGGCTCGCACCTCTGGGATATCTGGATTTCATGTGCGAATCTCATTTTCAACCACGATTATCACTTGCTAAACGGTGAAGGAAAACATTGTGGGGAAACCTACATGTCTGAGAGAACCCCTGGAAAGGTGGGTAAAGTCCGCCAACCCGTAATAAGGCAGCGTGGTGGACTATGGCCTAATCCCCCTGGCATTGAGGGGAGGTCCGCGCCCAACAGTAGGACATTAAAAGAGCTGGTATTATTATTATGAAGTTAAAATTTCGAGATGTCGATTTAAAAAAAAAATGTAATTTCTGTTTTTTCTTAATTGACGTAATTCTAACTTCACATAATGATAACAGATGCGCCAAAGAAGTGCATGTTCAAGGCCTAGGCTGTGCTGAGCGCATGCCCAAACGATTCTGGTTCGCTTTGTTTAAAAACAACCAAACATCATTTACACAATTATTGTTTACATCAAAGTGTTTTTTTTTTATTACATTATAGGCAAGTATTTGATCTCGATTTCACCTGATGGTAAGTGACGATGAGATCTACGATGGACCATACTTGCCTAGGTAGGAAGGCGGCAGTAGATAGAGACGCTACATTCACTAGGCACATGCAGCGCAACTGATCTGACCCGTCATCCATGAATGGCAACACTGAACATCATGCCGGAACACGGCTAGGCCGCTTGGCGACATGGCTTTGTTCAGTGGGTGGTGACTAGCCACGGCCGAAGCCTACCACCAGTAGAGTTGTCACCTGGTTGGCACCACCCAGGGTCACGTGTAGGGTATCTCGAGGGTACTTAATTCTCCTACGGACGAAGGTGACTCGACCCCAAATCCATATAACTTACTGATCCAACTGTTAAAATATTTTACACAATTTTTGTTACACCTTATATAACAATAATATGGCCGACTCCATAATTTAAGGACAATGTTTTAAAATGCCGCAGAGCGTGAAGCTAAGGGTACCATTATTGCATATTTCTCAAGGAACTTGAGACGGTGCTGGGTTGACCAACAATTGTCTGACAATTACTGACTAGCCATGTCGATAGGACTCGTCCGGTTGCATGGAGAAAATTGAGTGATGTGATTACAAAATATTTTCGGAAATAAAAGCTCTGCATACAGCATTACGGAGATTTTCTCGCATCAAATTATAAATATAACCTTTTATACAAGACTTGTTGCTATTGATTGCACCTGTTGTAATACTACTGATGGAAATCATCAATGGGAATTCCTCATTCAGGTCAACCAAAACATAACTTTACAATATTCAGAAAATATTTTTCAGTTTACAATAGGTATTTGTTTGATAATAATAATAGTCATATTGACCAAATTGCGGTGACTGCGCGGCCAATGTCAAGGGAGACTAGCCAACTACACCGGAGATAATATCATAGTGCACAAGTGTGTGTGTGAGCAGGTGCACTCCTTCTTCCCTCACTCCTCATAGTCCGAGGAGGCAGTGATCCGAAACAAGCGGAGAGAGAACAGGCGCAGGAGCGACGGTTTTTCAAGCTTTGACGGCGCGACGGCGTGGCTCGCCGAGACACGAAAATGATAATCATGGTGGAAAAAGAGATTCGCACATGCATTCCCAGAGGTTCAACCTGCCACTCTCATTTCCAAGGCGATCGTACAACCAACACGGCAATCGATGCTTTTAATTGACGTTTTGTTTACCAAAATAGACACAAGTAAGTAATTAAGCAGATATGTATCTATGCAATAAAAATACAAATCTTATAGAATTCTCGAGTAATGGTTAGTGATTCCCGCAGCTATGTCAGATTATCATTGTATGATAATTGGTTTGGCTTCGCACCATTGTTGAAACAGCGGTCGACTAAAGTCAGGAATTCTGCGTTCTAACTGTATTCTATAGACGTAAGAATTATTTATCGTATTAGCTTCAATTCTCGAATTACGTGATATTTCAGACTTGTAACCACATGACTGAATTTGTCCCGATATATAATTGCCAATATGGTTTTACAAAATACATATACTAAATGCATTATCGGGATGTTGATATAAAACGAAAATACTGATTAAATAAACAGTCAAATACGACATACGTGGCAATCCATGTTCCAATTTGACTGTTTATCTAAGGGAAGACCTATGTCAACGTCTTTACGTCTACAACTCTATTTACGCTTAGTCGTTATGACAATTTAACCCAGCCATAATTATAATAATATCGCCAGACGAACACGCCAACTATACAGTCTCACACTAAGCAACGCTTGTATTGTGGGTACCGTACAATGGACTGGGGGCGAACCAGTATATAATACTTATATAGATATTTAACATCTATGACTCGGGCACAGACATTTATTTTCACCACACACAGTTTGTCCCTACCAGGGTTCGAACCCGGGACCCTCAGCGCAGAAAGCAGGGTCACTACCAACTGAGCTAATCAGGTCGTCAATATAGCTGCAAATATAGTTATATCTTCGAGTTATTTAAACAGCTTATGCTTTTGCTTTATTAGTGAAATATTCTAGATTTTAAACTACCTGTGTATTTATAATTAATTGTCGATTAAGTGCAGACGTCGGGGATTTAATTGAAATAGCGTGGTAGCATGTAAACCAATAGACAATAGTCATATTGTTGGCGAATGTGAAATTCACTGCTCAGTTAAGTTGACAATGTAAGAGAGAAATCTATGGGAATTGGTTATCATGACTGATAGAAACTATCAATCGACTAAAAGGTAAGTCTCTAATCAGGTACTATGTTACGCCCATTATGACATGTTTCCGAACAGACAGCATAACTTGGTGAGTCGGATTTTGATTGAAATAATTTGTACTATAATAAATCGTGGCATAAGCCAGGAGTTATTGAAATAGGTGTGGTCTGTACAGTACCAAGATTGATTAATGAAACAACTTGGTACGGGGATACAGACAGTTGTCACAAATGTCAATAAGCTTTCGTTACTAGTACCGTTAGTTTAGTCAACTTTAGTTTAGTCATGTTTAGTTTAGTCATGTTTAGTTTAGTCAACTGTAGTTTAGGCAACTTTAGTTTGGTCAAGTTTAGTTTAGTCAACTTTAGTTTAGTCAACCTTAGTTTAGTCAAGTTTAGGTTAGTGTACAAACAGAAACAACGCCGTTGTCAAACTTCTGATCTACCTTCGTAACAAAACCATTATTTGTTCAAGGATGGAACGAGGTCTTTGACCAGAATCCTATTCAAACATTATTATTTTATGGTTCTTTTAGCATTAATATCTAAATCTAGATTTTGAACGCCATATTTTCTCCTGTTCTAATTGGACATAAACGAATGAAACGCAGCTACAATTCATATAATTTATGTTAAAATAAAGGATTGATATATATGCAATAATTCGAGTTGCTATATACGGTTAGATCCTAATGCGTTCGGCGCGCCGATTGGTGCGTAGGCGCAAGATTTGGGCGGTGGGAATATTGCGGTTCATCAGAAATGTTGTATGCATATGAAATTATATGGATATGGCACGTTAATCTTGACCTAACGTGCCCTCTAAACAATGAAGGCGGTTAGAAATTATAATTGGATCACCCATCCAAAGTCCGACCGAGCGACGCGCCGATCCGTCGGCCGTTTTTGCCAGCTATTCTACGACCAATTCATCAATGATCGTCATTATAAGCGGTGAAAAACGGAGCCAATATAATTATGAACACCAATTATTAATTTACTACATTTTAACTAATAGTTTATCTTGTTACCATAATTTAAAGCCGTCACGGTGAATGCTCGAAGCTATAACTTTCATATAATGCTATTTCCGTCCGTATTCTCTCCGTGATAATACGTTCTAATGTAGGTACCTAAAAATGGTTAGAACTACATAACTAGCCACCGGAGTGTACTGAAAGAATGCAAATACCATTGGACATCACTAGTGTTGGGAAATACACGTGTTCCGTACCACGGGAGTCGGGGCGTCCCCATAAAAAAATGGGGAATTTGCCATATAAGGGCAATATTACTATACGATCCGTACAATGAACTGAGGACGAACTCAGTATATAATACTTATATAGATAATAAACGTCTATGACTCGGATAAAAACATTCGTGCTAATCCCACAAAGTTTGTCCCTACTAGGATTCGATCCCGGGACCCGCAGCACAGAAAGCACGGTCAGTACTCACTGAGCTAATCAAGTCGCCAAAAAAAATGCTTGTTTCGGAAGCGGGATCACCATTTATTTTCAAACTTAGCTGACGAATGTTTCGGGGATACCTGCTATAAAATAAGATATCCTTAAAAAAGCGGTCCATTCGGTCTAGTAGTATAGTAGCTACTACTATGGTAACACTTACTAAGATGTCAAACTTAACATCCCTCTTTGCGTTGCGTCAGGTCTTAAAAATACCCCACATAACCCAATTGTCTTTGAATTTAAAAAAATGCCAGTTTCTTTCCGACGAAAAAAATGAAGCTTTTCTTAGAATTCGAAGCGTATATTTTTTCCTATATTATTTTATTATAAAAAAAACATACACTCTCAATGTGTTGTCTCATATTACATGGTACATCACTATCATTAACCTATATGTTACAATTCAGTAATTCCTAAGAGCACGCTATCGCTTACTAGATCGAAATACTATTAGAGGCAATCATGCTTCTAATTAACAGAGCTGTGTTCTATCAACCGTGGTTTACTAAGAATAACCGCGCGTTAGTTGAAAGAATATGGAAAAATCATTATTTAAAACAAAAACATGGAACTTCATACTACCTACGTTAAGAATATTTTCAACTAGCTGCGCCCCGAGGTGTTACCCGCGATTAAAAAGTATGAAAAATTAAAACAAATCTATCCCACGGTAACCATACATTTTACCGGGATAAACAGTAGCCTATGTGCTATTCCAGACTATGATTTATCTCTGTGGCAAATTTCATCCAGATCCGTTCAGCCGTTCTGGCGTGATTGAGTAACAAACATCCATCCATCCAAACTTTCACATTTATAATATTTGTGTGATTATTTTGCCAAAAGTCATGTGTTACAAAAAAATTATACAAGCGAATTGAGAACCTCCTCCTTTTTGAAGTCGGTAAAAAAGTTATATGTGACCTATTATTTACTAGTACACGTACCGTTGTTAACATATTTTTTTGATTATAGTAAAATTGTTTGCTCTTAGGTAGGTTTACTTGTATTTTGTACCAACTGTTAAACATACAAACAACATACATATAAACATATTAGTGAAAAATAGATATTTCATCATTTGGAATGACATTAATAAATTCTAAAGATACCGTTCTCATATGTGTTTTTTTAAATGTCATATCCTTTTGCAAGCTTTCGCACCTCATGCTTCCAAGTTCAAAATAAATCCGGTCAGTTTCCATTAAATTAAATTTATTGAGAATCCGTAGGCGGTGGTCAGCGCATCAAGTGCATTGACTTTCCATAACACACTATATACATATTATTAATTATACAGTCATATACTAAGAAAGACGGTTTAATAATCACTTGTGTCTTATCTCACATCTTGATGCAAGAAATCCTGATTAATTGGCATTCATGTACACGAGATGTTTGCAAAATTTCGGCCTGACAAAGATATATACAATTTTTTTACTTGTGAAATATTATGCGTGACGGACGGACGTTGCCGCTCTCGTATTCACACACTATACAATATACTAAGGTACTTAATTCAGTTTACAAATTTGAGGCACGATTAATTGTCTAACATATTAATGGGTCAAAGAAATGCGGTCAAAATTATAACTCAATAATCTAATTTGAACCGAAAGCTAATAAACTTGCAGTAGGGTTAAAAAATAAAGATTTTCTAGTTACGTGACAACTTTTTCCTTTTTTTACGTGGGGAATCTTCCTTCAAGCTCCAGGGGAGGCAGACGGGCTATGTCGGACTGTGAGCTGACCACTTTGCCCGACCTTTAGCTTAGTCGGAAGGGCTATCCGGACTACTAGTAATGTTTACAGCAAATTTGTAAACATCATACAAATATATATATCATTAAGATCGAGCAAATGACCAAAATCGATACCTGCCCGGGCCAAGTCAAGGTCAAAAGCTAGTGTTAAAGTAATTCATCAAGTGTCTATTATAAATCCCACTAATATTAAAAATATGAAAGTTTGTATGGAGGGATGTTTGTTACTCAATCACGCCAGAACGGCTGAACGGATCTGGATGATATTTGACACAGAGATAGATTATAGTCTGGAATAGCATATAGGCTACATTTTATCCCGGTCAAATGTACACTTTTTAATCGCGGGTAACACCGCGGGGCGCAGCTAGTGTTTTAGATAAATCTAGTTCACCTTGTTCGGTAGGAATAATGATGTGGAGAATACAACACGTGCGTACTTTGGACCGGCTAGATAGTCTCATAATGGAACCAGGATGTGACAACAATTACTCGGACCCATTGTTTAAGATATGAAAAAAAAATACATTTCGCGTCTTGCTTGACTGATACAGAATCGCATACTACTACGCATTTGAAATTGGTAGTTTTTGACAACCTAATATTGAGTAGGTAGATTCCATGAAAATTCCGTAAGTACTTAATCATCACTTGTGTCAAAGTCAATGTCAATTTCATATTTAGTATAGGCTTGCACGTAAAAATTGTCATTTACATTTTTTTCTTAACTCTCCGGTGTCCCCAAAGTCCGTCTATCTGGACTACTATACTGTATGCAAACGAATCTCAAAAACTCCTTAACCAATGTTGATACTGTGCGGTGCGAAGCTGAACTTAGCTTGTGATCATTCAAATTTGACTTATCAATCAAATCTGTCACAGATCCCAACACACAGCCACATAGTATCAACATAACGACTTTATTACAATAATTTACACCAAATAACGTTATTACAAACATTAACAGTGCTTTAGTGGCCATGTGTGCAACACGTTTAATGTCACTGGCGACAACTGGCGTCAGAGATGAACGCGATAACATTGATGCGCAAGAGCATCTCACACGTTAGCTGTCCGTCAACAAGACGTAAAACGCTTATTTGGCTCTTTTAGATAACGTCACATCGCTTACCTAGCACACAAGCTCTATAAGAAGTTCTTGTACAACTAACTGCTGTTTTAGAGCCTCTGTATAACAAATAGTGGAACTTTTCAAGATCCTACTTAGTGAAGAAAGGTAGTTGATAGTTGATAGCCTGGATTTAGATGGGTTGACGAATGATGAAATCTAACTTTTAGTCCGCGCTTCGGAGGGCATGCCAAGCTATCAGTCCTGCCCCCCGATTCACAGCCTTACGACAGGTCTTGTATCGACCAATTCGGTTATCAAGTGAAACTTGCGTCATGAAATGTACTATGTTAACACACGCGAGTGGTCGAATCTAACCTTTCGGTTGCGTAGTCGTATCGAATCTTCGATTCGGTTATGAAGAATAGCTCTGAAACATCGTCGTCGAAACGACAGAATTTCTAATCGAATCGATTCGGATACTTGGTGAAACATTCTGTATCGACCCGCTGGTTATCGTTTTAACATTTGTGACCATCACTTCAGGCAATCAGAAACCTGAAAAGCTTATAGAACTTTGTAGCTTACATTCATATCACCTGCCTATAATATGATGAGCATCTACTTTTAATGAGGCTAATAAATCACCATGATTTACTCAGAGGTCGCAGCCCTGCAGCCTACAGGCTTCCACGTATTGGTATTTACTCCCTAATAGGGACACAGGAAACGCTCTGCGGCTGCCGGACGGCTGTCGCCGAATATTACAATGTAGAAAGAATACTTAATATATATATATATACCTAAGTATGTATTTACATAAAGCTTGGCGCACGAGGCCCGTACTACATTCACAAAGTATAGTCTTGAAACATGTAGAAGTATGTAGGTATATAGATACAGTAACCATTCCTTATTAAATACTTCCTATTCTGTTTTGTTGCCCTAGTATTTCTCGAGGAAACTTTTTTTTATTTATATGACGGGCACTCCGAGGAGCCACGGTTACTGAATAAGAAGAAAATCTTTTCCATTTTATCCTATCCTAGTACCGAGGCGACTTTTTCAGTCTAATTGCGGTTTACTCAGCATATGGCTGACATGTTAATTTTCTTTAAAATATGCTCATGACTTTCAACAGACAATCGAACTTAGTATGGGCCTGACCATGGATTTGGTCTGCTACGAATCAACCGTCCGTACTATATTGCCCACAGGCTACTGTCTACCTAGACTAGTGGTATGGGGCGGACCATGTCGGTGGTCTGGCCCGTACCAAGTTACTATAAGCTTTGCACTTTAGCCATAGGATGTAACTTAACGAACATCGAACCCACGGCCGCTCAGCGCGCACGTCTTGGTATTTACTTCCTAAAATGGTGACCGGAAGCACGCCTTGGCATCCGGATGCTCATGGGCGAACAAAACTTGGTTTATTGCTTGCCATTTGAATGTGTTGACAGAACTTCAAAGCTTGAATTTTGTGTTACCCAAGTTGAAACTATGGCTTAGATATTCCACTAATTCTTATTGATTTCTTATATTTACGCGAATACTACACATTGAAATAAAACTAATTAAACATCCTAAAAATACTTTTATTCCACTAATTCTTGTGAATGCATTTCAAAGTCTACATAATGTATTCACTTAGTATGAAGAATTAATAGCTTTAGATATCGTTAGCTAGATGCGCTGTTCAATTTGCCACTCATAATTACGAATAAGTACTCAAACTATGCAACAGTGGCGAAAGGTGATTATTCTTACAAGGAAAGCCCATAAAAACCTTGTTCTAAAAATCCTCTCATACTCAATGTGCTCTAATCTCTTTTAACCTGTAAAAACACCCAAGAGTTTGGTCGGTTTCCGCAATACAACAAAAAAATAGTTTTCAAGCAAGTAGGTACCCAAATTATAATTTCAAAATGAAAGCTGTATGGATTCGTGTTATACGGACTTTTCGCCTTTGCTGTGCAGTTCAAGAGAATAGTTTTGGTAAACGAGACGCACAACGATTGAATAGATTTGGATGACTAAGGCAGGTTTCACTTTATAACTCCTACTTTTATTAATGGAAATCTTTTAGTAAAGCCCGTGCCACAAATAAATGTGTGTCGTTTACATTAAAATGTGTCGTAAAATCTGATAATTACACGTGTCAAAGTTAATTTTTTAACATACTGCCGTCATGTGCCTCTTATTTACCGTTCACATCCTGGCCCTGAGGGAGCCCTCGCCAGCTACCAATTAACGGGAGCAGCATCGTTTTAGATGTTGCCGTTAAAATACTATAAAAACGCACTAAAATTAGGAATTTTGAACAGCGTTGGGGTGAGGTATAGGATTGTTTGTACGATTAATCGGTGTCCTATGTCTAGTAGATACCCATAAATATAGATCAACAAATAGTTAATATTATTTAAATATAATAATTAAGGTATTTATGCTCTGAACACAAAAGAAAAGACCAGGATAGATTATTTATAAGATGTTTAAATGTATGGTTAATCAATAAATAAACTTAAAGGGGCTATACTTAAAAAGGAACCACGCATTTTGTCCACAAAAGGATGGCAACAGCATGGACCCCGCACAGCACAGCTAGTACATATTGCCACGGCTTTGGCCAAAGGATTATTGTCATTTACCGATATACCTCCAAATTTATAGACGTTCTACAACTTGATCAATCGTCATATAGTACTGCTCACTAAATTTTTTCTTTGCGCAGTACTATATGACGTTTGATAAAGTTATATAACGCGTATAAATTTGGGGGATAGAGTATACAGTACCAAACAGTGTTATGTTAATTAAAAAGGTCATAGGTACTTAAATTTGCACCCGCCTATGAGTACCTATAACTAAATGTAAGATTTTTAATAAATTGTTAAGTAATTACTAAAATATTACATACCTGCTGAGTGATACGAATATCGGAAGCGTCGCCATTGTGGTGGAGTTATCTGAAAAAAAAAATCGGTATCCGTAAGCAACAGATTATTATATTTAAGTACACATAAGTACCTATCTACATATGTGATTGTAGGGTTCCTTACAACTCTGGGTTTAAAAACATTTAATTTGTACAGTTATCAAGCTAAGTTCAACGCATTGTCCTAAGGCTTTTTTTTTAATTTGTAAGCTATTTCGGTGACCGGATGTGGTGTCTATTGCGGGCGCATAGACAATAGACCGATTCGATAACGTGTTATCTATTGTTACTATTGAAATAACACAATGGCTGGTTCTTTGATGTCTTTGTTTTAGCGGTTGAATTTAACAGAATTGTTAAAGAGTTTGATAGATAAAACGTCAGTTCAAATCGATGCTTAAAGCATTTGCAGGCATTTGGATGGTAGTTGATAAGCGCATCACTTGAAAACGGGTGAACCGGTTTAGCCAATTTTTCTTTTTAAAACTTTCGCAATAGGTTTGAAGGAAAACAAAAAATATATAAAGTTGTCCTGAAAATTGGAAAATATGGGTAAAACTGATATGGAAAAGTCTGCCGGCACAGCTATTAAGTAATAAAAATAGATAAGTACCTCCCCATAATTCAACCCTCAAATTTATTAAAAATATAATGGATTATAAAGCCATTATAATCCATTATAAGTTTATAAATTTGGGTTTTAATTTGTTATTGCTATTAATTAGGTAAATAATTGACATTGGTGGAGTACCAACCGTGCGTTGGCTGGCTAGGCCCAGATCTGTGGTGAGGCCATTTAAAGTAAGAAAGACGACGTTCTTTCTTCGTTTGTAAATAAAACAAAATATTCTACATATTTAATAATGATAGAAAGCTATTAAGACAGATCAAACATAGGGAGCGAGTGGGTGCAATATTTACTTTGTTAAAACGAATAGGGTTCCGTGGGAGGGTGATAAAATCAATATCAATAAGTGGGAGAGGTTAGAAGATGTGGATGGTGCGACCCTCCTTTCATTCGAGTGACCCTCGTGAATGACTCACCTTTTAAATCGATAAAGTTCTACTCGTATAAACACATCCGAAGACACCACATTTGCGAAATCAGTAGGATACACTAGTGCGAAATATCCTTGGAGATGGAATCCAGAACCTCTCGATAACGAAGGCGACCCTCTAACTAGTAGGCTATTGGTGCTTCGATATTAATAACAGATGTCGTCTTATCACGGTAGGCAATAGGTTAATTCTAAAACTACCCGCAAAAAAAACTTTCATTGTGGCTCTCAGTTTGATTTAGCTAATAAAACCGCACGATGTTGTGTCGTCTGTGCACCCTTACTCTCATAATAGCAGGTTAATATTAATAAAACGTATTTAGGTACCCTACCCACCTACTATATCAATCATTTATCTACTTGAAAAAAAAAAATGATACTCACTATTTGGTTTCACCCTCTAAATATTTATACACAAAACGACACTTCACTCACAAATAAAGACAACATGAAAGTTTCATTGATGTTGAGAAAAGTTTATCATTTTGCAATTCAATGTGGTGTCGCGTTAAAAAACAGGATAAATATCTACCTATAAGTGACATTCCACATTCAAAAATATAAATTTGAAATTCGTCTGACGCACAAAACTCTCGATTTGACGTTACAAAAATTCATTCATTCACATTTGAAGATTAACATTCGAAATTCAAACAAAAAATCCGTTCGGATACGTCACACGACCGTCCCGCCACTAGTTTGTGAACAAACAAAAATGGCTGTCTGTTTTATTTTTAATGGAACTTTGCATGGGGTTGCGGTAATTCGGGGCAACAAGTGGGTGAAGCATGGAATTATCGGATCCGCGCATGCGTGGTGGTCTCGGCGCGTAAGTACGCAAATAAGCGGGTATTTGTGACTAGAAATAGCGATATCGCGTGGGGTACAGTATGAATGAGTTGGATAATTAGATGGTTTCGTTTGGATATTAGGATTGCATGTGATTGGTTCATTAAGGCTTGAGGTTATGGACCTTTGTTATCTAGGTAAGTGCTTTCAAGCCGAGTGCACTTTGGCGTTTTCGTACGAAATCGAGTTGCCAAATACGTACGATCAAGCTCACACACATATAAAGTATATAATGCAACGAAAATATAGACGTAAACGCTTCTTTATGGTTTATTTTCCCTCATTGTTTTTTTTTCGATTAAGAAATAAAGTCAAAAGCCGAATGCTACTGGGGGCGGGCAGGAAGCATGCTCGGCGGAGCATGGTGGACCATGTCACGGCTAGGGCTTATGGCGCGTCTTATAAATAATTGATAGCTACCTACTACTCTCACTTATGTGAACGCGTGATCTCACTCACTTATGTGAGTGTTAAGTCAGGGATAAATGGTGTTGCTATTTGAACTATCATTCGTAGGTAATGAGTTCGAACTTATGCACTGTATTTCTCTGACTAGCACCGAGGAGACCCAGCATTGAGGTCTTTTTGCTCTTCTACTTTCAAAGAGGATTTGTCTACTTATAGGTATTAGCATCAGCACGATACCTTATGTAATAAAATCAAATAAAGTAAAAATACCTCAGACCTCAACATGTGACTCTCAGTTTCTTCCGTCATAAAAATTACAGTTATTTCAAAGCACCCTGTATCCATGTTTATGCACACACGCGTCACAGAACCTCGTGTTTTTTCAATAAAAAGGGGAATTAAAATCATAGGTAATAGGTATGCAAGGTTCACTGAACAGTGAACTAGGCACGGGCCACGCAAAAACTGCGCAAGAGTAATGTAATTACATTGCCTTGGAAACCGTAAAATCAGTTTCTTAATGACCGGAAAGCAAAAAGCTGAAAGCTATGGTGCACGGATAATTAATGAAGAATGTTGACGTACATAACTACTTGAATATGTATAGCTGACGTAAACAAGAAGTTATGAATAAACGAACAATAAAATAGTGGTAGGTAAAACTACAAGGAATAAGTCTCCTTTATGATGCAGCGATGCTTCCGCGACACAAAAGCGATTTTTGTCAAGGACTTATTTATGGCGAATGGAAGGACAGACAATACCTACACGTGCTAGTTCTGGACGGTTATAAATGCGAATTACCTATGATAAGAACCACCCCTTACTGTCCTGTTGTAATTAGTTCATGGATTGGATGCGTCAATAACCCCACTTAAGGCTTATATAACCCGCTACACGTACGCTCCCCGAGTGCCCAATTTTACCTCCAGCGATCTCATTGTGACCGATCTTATGAGACCAGGAGTGACCTCTATTATGATGTAGACAGTCGGCGCTGCGATCATCACTGTATGAGGGAAACATCCCTAAAGCAGTTTCTCGTCGCCCCCATTTATATAGAAGCGTGAATAACGAATATTGTATACTTATCAAAGATTTTCACATTCACCTCACATGATTGATGTTGTCATTGCCGATGACATTGTAAAACAATTTGGTGGTACGTACCGTACTAATAACAACCAGGCGGAGATAACTAATATTGCTAACTGTCAAGTTGTGGATAGATACGTTTATCTGGGATCCTCTATCACTAACAATGGAGGTTGCGAGGAGGAAATCAAAAGACGCTGCGCTATGACCAGATCAGCCGTTGAGAAGCTCACGAAAATTTGGAGGGATCGCAGGATCACGAAAAATACAAAAGTACGTCTGATGTACTACTTGATCTTTCCAATTTTCCTATACGGAGCTGAAACGTGGACATTAAGACTTCAAGACCGAAGAAAAATTGACGCCTTGGAAATGTGGTGCTGGCGACGTCTCCTGAGAATAAGCTGGACTGCACATCGCACCAACGTCTCCATATTGAAAGAGCTTAGAGTTAAGCAAAGGCTTTCGTCGATTGTGTAATTACGAATCCTCACATTTTTTGGACACATCACCCGAAAAAATAACTCCATGGAACGTCTGGTGATCCAAGGCCGAATAGAAGGCAAACGGTCACGTGGTCGGTCTCCAACAAGATGGACTGAGTCAATAAAATCTGCTACAAATTGTCCCATAGTAGAATGTTCCCGAAATGCCCTACATCGAGATACGTGGAGAAAAATAGCTAGAGCAGCGTCCATGTCCGAACAGTGCAACCCATTACCACGACCACTCTGACAAGAGTGCCCGACTAAGAAGAATACCACTGTATATACATTTAAGCAGAACTTACACGACCATAGGAAGGGGTTTCCCTATCGTTCGTCTATTATTGATTTGTGGTTGGTTCTTCTATTATCGATCGACCAATTTGGTTTATAAATTGGGAGGTCGACAGGCCGAGGGTGCGTGGTGGATCCCTGCTATAAATTGTTTCACTCACAGCTATGTTAAGGGAAGAGTTATAAAAAAAGCCAAATACTTTATGACAAGTGTATATATTCTTCATAAATACAAATAAGCATGATGTATATAATCATATACTAATTAGTAGAAGATTATAAAATATATAAAAAAAATATAAAGGTAAAATACATTCTAAAACTTTCTAAAATCATGAAATTATAAATTTTGATACCATCTTTCAGGGTTTTCCAAGAGGCAAGTTGGGTTTTGGCAGAAACAGTCGTGTCGGGGTGGATCTGTAAAGATAGATTATCTTTTAAATATGCGTCATATCAGGCATTCTACACGAGCAACAGCTTCTAACGTGGTTTGCTTACGCAAGCAGCATACAATTTCCAGTATCTCATCGACATGAAAAACGTTACGGCGCATTACATGGGGGGGTGGAGGGGGGTCAAAAATCTCCCTAAGATTTTTCCGGAGCCGGTTTATCTCACTCACCTTCAGTCAAATCATCATTAAAGTATAGCAGTATAGCAGGAATATGCATGTTTTCAGGTAAGGCCACGTCGCTGAACCGGTCTCGCTCGTCTGGGATGCCGTTATCGGCCAGGGTTTTGTTGGAGCAAAGTGGCCTGCCCAGATACAACCAGCTGTACGACATCATGTGGCTGTTGTGTGGTAGGTAGCGCATCTTCACCTGGTTGAGGGTCTCCTCGGAGCATACTTCCAGGGTCACCGTGGAGCCTAGAGGAGATATCATCGTGAAGAGTAAGTGGGTCTACGTCAATTCTAGATATCTATTCGAGCTCTATGGATTAAACTTGATTTAACACAAATAAAAATTAATACCACTAATTTAGTGGAGATTATTCTCTTTCTAACTGCGACTGATGTTGACGGTTCATTTCTAAAATGTTTTATATAACCATTTGATGAGTTTGTCCTTATTAAAATATCTTGTAACTTACTAATAAAATCTTGTATAATTATCTATACTTCTATACTAATATTATAAATGTGAAAGTTTGGATGGATGGATGGATGTTTGTTACTCTTTCACGCCAGAACGGCTGAACGGATCTGGATGAAATTTGGCACAGAGATAGATTATAGTCTGGAATAGCACATAGGCTTTTTATCCCGGTAAAATGTATGGTTCCTGTGGGATAGACTTGTTTAAATAAATTAATTTTCTCATACATTTGATTCTGGGGCGGTACCAAGCTCGCCGGGACAGCTAGTTATATAATAAAGTTTATGCTACATTAACTGAATCCTCTGCTTGCAGACTATCGTATGATGTGGGAATCACATTTCATGTAATCATTACCTATGATTTACGGTAATGGTGCACAACGGACTCTATGGAACATGTAAAGATTTCCATACCGCATTTGACCAGCATTTGGGGAAGTGTGCTCCGTATAATAGCAATAGGCTCACCCTTTTACACTAGGACTCTAGGAACCAATATCATTGGCGCATTTATGGGTGCCATGCAGTGCACCCTTGCTTTCGAGAATTACAAGCGCGATGGTGTGTGTGTCATTATTTTACTCACTCGTCAATGTGTTAGTGATTCTGATAGGTCTAGTCTTAGCGGTAGCTTTCCCTACCACGGCTCCCTCATTCAACCACCAGGGCTGTTCCACGGGGCGCCACCTGGTGGACGGCACCCCGGGCTGTTTGTTGCTATGTCCGCGCTGCTGGTAAATGGAGGTGGACCCAAGGGCGGGGTGGGTGTACCGCAACCATTCCGAGGCTTTGAACCAGTGGCTGACATCTTTGCCGGCGTATGCGATTATTGTCATTGCGAGCTGCAGACGGTAGGGCAATTCAATTGTTTAGTGTTTAATTTAGTTCATTTTATGAAGATTCTTATCGATCTCGGGAGCTGCTTCGTAGCCAAACTTGACTTAACCTTCACGAGACAGGCTGGTTCTAGTGGAAGCAACTTTTCACAGTCACATAACATATCTTAGTTTTTAAGCAATTAAGAATATACCTAATTGCTTATAAGTAATAATTAGAGTATATACGTACTTATATGAATACACCAAAATAAATCTTAATAATCTAAGCTATCGGTGATAAGAGGTTTTAATAGATCAATGGTGATAAGAGTAAGAACCAAACCTACCCTTTTTCCATCACAATACAGAAACCCTCTCTTGAAACAAGGGCAGTACTCCACGCAGTCGTCATCGCAGTACCAGGTTTTGGACTGACACGAGCAGTTCTTGGTACAATGGCAAACGTGGAACTGCTCCTGGAGCCAGGTAGAGAGATCGTACACCTTGCCTTGAAGGGACACCCAGCAGTCTGACGGCTTGTTGTGGATAGCCACCTCCGCTGGAGTGAACCATTCTTGTTTTGTGTATTGTTTCATTGTTTTTGAATAGGTTCTCCTTCTTCTTCTTTATTTACGAAATGAAATGTGATGTATTAAAATGAATATGAATATGGCCTCACCCAAACCTTAATGGGTCTTTTGCCAATGTCAAGTAGTTAATAGCAATAAACCATTCAATATATACACATTATAAATAAAATAATGGATGTGACATGATGATATGAAAATGGCTTGTCCGAATAGGTTATTATTAAAAGTACAAAACACGTCCAAAGTAGTATTAAATCATAATGCAATGTCAATTTTATTGACAGCATTCACAGTAAGTACCCTTGGGACCTACATACATTTATCACTAAAAAGGTTTTATAACAAGATCCTATAAAATTATACCGTCTTAGCATAGCATATGTAGGTTGTACCTAGGTTAATGGAATTCGCGTTCTTCGAAATTTTTGGGCATTCATTATGATATTGAGTCGTTCAAAAGATATGTTCCTTTAGTCGTAATTGTATATAACGTGAGTATCTTGACTAGAATCTATACAAGTAAACATGCACAAGCGTAAGGTGGCGCTTTAAAAAAAATAAAAAGGGCATGACGATTAAAATCCTAAAAAAGTTAATGGTTCGAAGACACGTAACTAGGTAATCCCATTATTGTAATGGAAAACTGTGCAAACACTATCATTATGACTAGCGAACTGTGAATGATAGTATATATTATATAAGTAGTCCAAATAAGTTTGCGCGATTTTGTACGGCAAAACCTAGTAGGTAGGTACGGTACGGTGCTAATTCGATTTGGTTGCTTTCTTTTAGACCATTCCGTAGATATGTTTTTTTCTAAATTCAAACCAGTATTTCAGTTAACAAATATTGTATTAATATAGTAAGCTAGGTAGGTACAAATACGTATTTATTAGTTTTTAATATAAATTACCTACCTACTTATAATAATATATGTAAATAGGTACAAATTAATCTATATAAATACAAAACGAAGTCGCGTTAGTTACACCATTTAAAACTCAAGCACGGATGGGCCGTTTTTATGAACTTTGATTTTTGAATTTTCCTCCGCCCCGAATAGCAGAATAACTATTAAAACATGTGAAAAATTCACACAAGAAATAATAATAAAGATAATAAATTTTTGCATACATTTGATTCTGCGGCGGGACGAAGTTCGCCAGGACAGCTAGTTAAGAATACCTAAATAAAAATACCTACTACGACGGATTATGTCTTCCCATGTGTTAATGACACACCTGAATATCTATTGCAGGGGTGACCAAGGATTATACATGTTGGGAACTTTGGGTAAAAATGTACGATAGCATTTTTCTGGAATTTCGAGGAGGCAAGTAGGATCGTTGCAGAAACAGTCGTCCCGAGGTGGATCTGAAAAGAAACCTTCTTCAAGAGCCTGTTCATGTATGTCAATGATAAGTGTCTACTAATAAGCAACATCTTTTGGTGGACGTCTATAAAACACATGTTGTATAAAGTGTCAGAGGCTGGGCCAGCCCAACAATAGGGCGAACGGTGTGGCCACTCCAGGCGCCTTGTTCCCCGAGGCACCTCTTCAAAAAGATCTGAATTCCTACATACTTTGTTTGTAAACACCAACTGTTCCTATAGGTACTGCGAGGAGTATAAATAGTACAGTGTCGATGTTGTTGCCAAGACATTCTACGCACACATCTTGAAGGTACTACTGATAAGCATATTAAAAGGCCACGTTCCCTCTTAAAACTTGCCTCGGGCCGGCATTGTTAGAGGATAGGGTTGCTATTGTCCTCTCTTGGTACCACCTATTTCTGAGCTCACTGAGCTATGATCTGACCTGACCTCTCTCAAGGGAGTCTCTCTTCAATTGGAGTAGTTACACTCCCCTTACTACCACACCCAACACCATGGAAGCTGGAAAGGCTGCAAAGCTCAATACGACAAACGTATATCCGATTCCTCAAGCTGGTTCGATGATGAATTACTCACCTTCAGTTAAATCATCATCATAATATATTAATATAGCGGGAATATGAATGTTCTCAGGTAAGGCGACCTCGGTGAACCGGTCCCGCTCGTCGGGGATTCCGTTCTCGGCCAGGGTGCGGTTGTAGCACAGCGGCTTGCCGTGGTACCGCCAGGTGTATGATAGCATGTGGCTGTTGTGTGGCAAGTAGCGCATCATCACCTGGTACAGGGTCTCTTCCGAGCACACCTCTAGGGTCACAGTGGAGCCTGGTGGGCAGTTGTTATGTGTTACAATCTTTAGATCAAGCCAGAAAGATCGCATTGATAGGTAATCGAATACTGGTTCTGAATAGATGTTGGCCTTCTGGGAGTTTCGGATATCAGTTGGGAATCTGATTTTCAATAATTATCAATATTTGCCGTACAGGGAAGGCATACGGTGACAGGAAACCTGTAAGACTTGCGAAAGTCGTGAAATTGGACAATTCGAGCTGGGCTGGCGGCTTGATGGACTATGGTCCGAAACCTCATCGCATTGAGGGCAGTAGGCTCCTCATCGCATTGAGGGCAGTAGGAAAACCATTAGCTGATTCTACAATCCACGCTAACTCACCTGTTACAGTATTAGTAATCCTAATAGGTCTAGTTCTAGCAGTAACATTCCCCACAACGGCCCCCTCATCTAACCACCAAGGCTGCTGCAGTGGGCGCCACCTGGTGGACGGCACCACGGGCTCCCGGTTGCTATGCCCGTACTGCTGGTAAGTCGAGTGGGAACCAACGGCAGGGTGAGTGTACCGCACCCATTCAGATGCTTTGAACCAGTGGCTGACATCTTTGCCGGCGTATGCGACTAATGTCATCGCGAGCTACAAGGAAAATGGGTGTTGGAATAATAATAATTTCCCTCTTCTTGTGTCGTAATAGTGAGATTCGGATGTGCCATAATTTCCCTATTGAGGTGTTCAATAGATTTACAGAGGTTTAGTATCGGCAATATCCCGCTGTTACGAAAGAACCAAAACACCGCGTCCATCCAACAGCGTCGAGTATTCAAATAAAATGTGATAACGAAGTATCTACCTATGCATGAGCGATTATCGCTGGCTAAGTTTACATTTTGCCCACCTTGAAGAGTCACGAGTACTCTATGATGACGCTGGCTAGCATCCCTACAAGCGCGGTGTGTCAGGTATTTTCGAGACTGTGCCTTTAGCGTGACTAGCAGAGGAAAATTGAACGTTGGTGAACAACTGGCCGATAGGTACCTTATTTTGATGTTACCGTGTTTTTTCTTATTCTTTATTACAATAGCACTAGTAGCCTCTGGGACTTTTGTAAAACCGTTTTTATCATAGCATTCTTGACAGAGCGGTCATCGTCATGACGCGATCACGAAAATAACTCCCACTTATCTCGTACTCACCCTTTTCCCATCGCAATACAAAAACCCTTGCTTAAAACAACGGCAGTACTCCACGCAGTCGTCTTCGCAGAACCAGTTCTTGACCTCGCAGGAGCAGGTCTTGGTGCAGTGGCACAGGCGCAGCTGGTCCTGGAGCCAGGAGGTGATATCGTACACCTTGCCGTTGAGCGTCACCCAGCAGTCTGAGGGCTTGTTGTGCACAGCCACCTCCGCTGGAGTGTACCATTCTTGCTTTGTGTATGTTTTCATTAATGACCGTAAATCGTGGACTTAATAGAAAACTTATAATAATAAAAATGTAGTATATATATTGGAAACACAACAGCAAAAGTTGAAATGTCAAAGATTATGACATTATGGTATTGGGCCTAGACTCAGTAGAAAAATACACAAAATGGGCTACACATGGCTGTAAAAGCCAAGTAAAAGCACATATGTCGGATCCATCTATCCATTTATTTTACAATTAATTATTTACAATATATTTTTAATAAATAATTAATTTAATTTGTTATTGCTATTAAATACTTTAATGTTGGCCGAATACAAACCGCTTCGAGAGGCCATTTAAAAAAAGAAAAAGAAAAGTACCTACATTAGATTCTCTGTCTACGTTACATGCCGCATGCTATTAACTGGCATAATGGTATTCATTCATCATGACGAGACGGCGATAATCATAAACATATGGATAGAATTTAACATTCCAGCTGCAAGTTTGCCAGTAACTTTGATTGATACCTAACCTTGAATGTAAAATAGTGTGAGAGGCCATGGGGATCAAACTGCGAAGCAAATTGAAGATGCAGCGGACTTACCGTCGTAGATAAGCGTACCGCTTGGCTCAATGTACCGGATAGCAGCGGGTTTGATTTCAGTCAGAGCATTACGGAAATGGTCTACCTATTCGTGATTTTTACTTTTATGTATGATACTGAGATTGCCCTTATTCCCATAGACAAGCGTTGCTCAGTTAAGGACTATATAGTTGGTATGATTGTTTGAATATTTAGCGGAAAAGGGAAGATCTTCTAGCCAGGCAGGTGGTATGACTGGCGGGGCGGCCGCATTGCCCCGACGGTTATTGTCAGAATCTTGTATATATTTTACGTGCTCCGAAAACTCTTATAGCGCGATTCAGGATTGTGTTGAGAATTGTCTATTGTTCTGACTGCGTCTGCAGCGCCATCTGTGTAGCTTGTGGCGCGGTTAAAGTGGTCACTACAAACATATCAATTATTAATCCTTAATCGATAGTCGCCGACGATATTGAAATATGAATAGGTGCATATTTGGAATATTTACACGATGGTTAATAAATCGACGCATATCATCCGCTGTGAAATCTAATGACAGACAAACTTATGGAACATGTTGGTAAACAAGATAATACTATAAAACGTTAGTGTCACACGAAATACTGAATTACTGCACGAATACAGTAACGCATACGCACCTCTGAGAAATGTAAGTTAAAATTATTATTTTAAAAAGTTTATTAAGCGCTTCGTTCTACTGCCGGATCTAGGTCATAGTCCACCACGTCGGCCCTACGCGAGTTAGCGGCCTTGGCACATCGTTCGAGAGTAAATGCAGGTTTTCCTCACGATGTTATAACCATGGTTGATTGTTGTAAATGAGATTCGCACATGAACTCCAGAAAATCCAGAGGCCAGGGTTGGAACCTGCGCCTCTCATTTTAAGGCGACAGCAGCAACATCGGTATCTGCTTTTTATGAAAGCCAGTTTGTGTGGGAGGGACCCAGTTAATCTAATCGGGGCGCTTAGTTTACAAACTATTCAAATACCAGTCCAGTGATCGAGTATTTGCAAGTACATCGGTACGTTCCCGCCAGGGGGTTTCTGAAACGGATGAAAATATCCCTTCTGCTAAGCCCTTAGAAGAATATAATAGTGGTAGGTAGTTTTAAATATAACACACAGGCTATCAAAACTTACCTACCTTGTTTCAGGTTGCGCATACTTCAGTTATTCATAGTTCCATATATCTTCTATGTTGAAACCCACTTGTATTTGGGTCAAAATTGTACCGAATACGATCAATTCTACGACAGAGTTTTATCTCTGACTTATAAAAAAGAAGTGATCACATTAGGGGTCCTTTTAGATGATGCTCGAGTCCTCACATCATACAACCCTTATAGAAATTTGACACATCGCCCTAACATGAAATATAAAGTAAGAGTGAATATTACTCTTTCAAGGATGTATGACACTAATGACAATACCTACGTATTTCACGACCGTGGCATCGCGTGCGCTCGTCAGGTCGTACCAATGAAAGATAGTGACATACCAAATAATCAATGGCATGGAGCCAATCGCAATCACACGCCGCTCCACGACTTAATGGTTCTAAGACTAGCCAAGACTGTGACATTGATCGAAGAAGAGCCAGTACCTTATGAGCTACCAGGACACTATAAGACTTATATAGGACCACGATCAGTTCGATTAGCAAGCAGCAGAACTAGACTACAAGGGAACTTGTCAATCGCGTCATTCGGCTTTGAGGACGGTGGGCCGGAGTGGATACCGCATCATGTGTGCTCGGTTGAATATGATCCAGATATGATTGTGGACTGTGACGAGTGGTTCCCTAGGGACTGGGGGCTGTTGATATGTTTATCGAACAAGGATAACTTTGGCGCTTTGAATTCAGGTGCATTGCTGACAAATAACGGCACTTTGTTCGGTGTGGGCAGTTTCTTGATGAAGAAGGGGAAGCAGAGTATCATGGTGTTCACCGATGTGAGACCGTATCGCAAAATGATTATGAAAGCTTGTACGGACACCGATCAAATATATTGAAACTGAGCCCTAACATTGCATTGTTACCCAATAATATTTGGTACTTTTTGAATACCTAATATTATTATTTTTCCCTTAGACGAAGAATTACTGCAGACGGTGTTCGTAGTACACGCGAATTCGCGTGATCTACACAAACCGGCTTGGTATTTTGTGCTTCAAAATGTTGTTCGTGACACTGCGTCTATAATACATCTTCGTCTATCCTTTTGTCATGTTTTATTCCTTCTCCAGTCTAACCTAATTTAGCTAATTACTAATGTTTACAAGAAGCGATTAATGCGCCCTCTGAGATCGAATAGTGGGGCTACCCCCAACTGGTATAGGGGTTATTGTGTACCTACAATTAGTGTGCAGGTACCTACAATTCTAACCGGACCGTGTCCTCCGCAACACGCACGACGTCAAATCCTATTGAAAGCTCTGACGATGTAATAGAACAGGCGGAAATTCGCGAGTAACATATTGAAGTACAAAAACTAAGGCGATGTGTGCAGTAGATACCTACACGCGATCGATGATATCCCAAGTACTTGGTTCAGAAGGAGAAAAGGTGTCGAGATATCGGGCTTTCTGACTAACAGGGCCTTCTCAGTACAGTTTCACGATAGTAAATAAAAGATGTAGATACTTACACTTTTATTATAAGAAATAAAATACAATAAATTATATGTGATAACAGTTATTATATTCATTACTAGCTGTCCCGGTGAACTTAGTACCGCCTCAGCATCAAATGTGCTATTCAGGCCGGAGACAATTTGAAAAATCGAAGATCATAAAAGTCGGCCTACCCGTTCTTGAGCTATAAATGGTGCAACTAACACGACTTTCTTTAATATACATAAGAAAAAAAAACATTATAACCATCGGCAGCTTACCGTACTGTTGTTTTACGGAGTTTGCAACAAACAATAAGAATTTTTTACACAGGCTGATTCACAAAAGGTGTACCGGTGTACCGCCTGGAATCTAGGCTTAAAAAAAATATATAGAGCTGGACCATTGACAATAAGCAACGATAACAGCAATCCGAAGAGTCGAATATCTTTTAGAAGGTACCTATGTATGAAACGTTGGATTAGCGAAGGCATTTCTTGGGGGGGTTGAATCTACATCCTACCTCCTGCGATCTTCTCAGTTGAAAACGCGTGTTGTAAGTACGTTATGTGCAGCTTTTCCTTTACTCTTTAAGGACGGTAACATCCTTAGCTAATAAAACTCGTCTCTATACGCTTCTCGACAGCTTGTTCGTCATCATATGTATAATACATATATACTTATGGCTGTATGACATGGGGTAGGCCGCTTCATAAACACTCATCCACTTGCGCCGGAGGCAGCGCAACAGACATAGAAATAAATCAAGATAGTACGGTTTTAATCAGTGTTTAGATAGAATTAATCTCGCGTGCCGGCTGTTTTGACACACTGAGCCCGATACTGACATATTTTATTAAGTTTAATCTATACATGGTGTAAATAGCTTCGTAGCGAAAACTGATACCATGGATAAAGCTCATGATTCTCGACCCCCCCCCCCCCCCCCCCCAGAGTTAGAATTTTCCGTCGATCTTTTCATGAATTATACTAATTTTTATCAGTATTTTTAAATTGATTTTAGCATGAAATCGTATTATAAGTTTCAACGTGATTTTAAAATAAAACCTAATTACAAGTTAGATCTAAAACTGCAATGTAAATCAAAGCCACTCGCACGAGTCGGGTATCGCGCGAAGCGTTTTGTTGTGATCGCGTGGATTACGATACATTGCGTGCTGAAAAATTACATGATTTTTAACCCATGACTTTCGACGTAAATGCTTTCTATAACTTTATTATAGGCATGTCATCATAAGTGTAATCTGTACCCAAAGTTTTCGTTACCCCGCCCCTTATATCCTGTACAAATAAAATGTAAATGTTGTTCGCTGGTAAGCGCGTCTCTTGAGAACGGCCCGACCGATTCGGCTATTTTTTTAATGTTCGTATAAGTCCAAATAAGGTTTTTAGGGATAGTAGAAATAGAAAAAGTTAAAAATCAGCTAGTTAAAAATCAAATATTCATATTTCCTTCAGATCCTTTTTTATGCATTTAAAAACTGCGCAATTTTGCTTTCGAAATATTATGCACTATGTTGGCTCGCGCGCCGCACCCACTTTTCCGTTCTATCGTGCTAAATCTCTATGGCTGCGAACTAAATTACATTAATATACCGCGTGATTCAGAGAGGGTATACGAACCTTTAAGCCTGCGCTCCTCTAGCGCATTTGTAATCGTTATGTGAAATCAGAAATTATCTATATCAATTTTAAAAAAAATTGAGAAAATGACAATTGTGGTTTTTGTGACGAAATTATTTTTGAAAATTGTTAATAATAAATCAAAATTCTGACGGCACATAATGATTACGCAATTACGCAAAAGAAGCGCAGGGCGGGTGTAAATGTTAGTATACCTTTTCTAAATCACGCTATATAAATAGGACGTCATAGATATATGATGATGTATGCCCTAAGCTTGTTTACAGATGCAAGTGTCATGAGGGCTGTACGTGCGGCGCCTGCGACAGATGCTTGACGATGTCGACCCAGTCCCAGCCGCGAGGCTTCTCGCCGGCGCGCCCTATCTCTGCGCGGTCCCACGCCCGACGCTTCTGGGCTTTCGTTAACTGCTCCTTTTTCTCCGTTTTCTTTGTCGTATCTGTCTGTGAGTAAGAATTATAATCAGAATACTGTATAATACAAGGGTGATTACTAAAAGGTTATACTAACGTTTGAATCTGCGCTTCATAAGTGCATTAACTGAAGAACTGAAACTGAACTTTTTAATGTTCGATAAAAAAAATTACAAAAAATCACAATTGACTTTTAGGGGAAAATATATTTTTTTTAATCTTAATTTCCAAATTCTGCCTTCACATAATGATTATAAATGAGATAAGATTGTAAATTACCGGCTTTTTTGGATATGTCTGTTTGTTCGCCCGTCACGGTAAAACGATTGGACGTATTTTGATAAAACTTGGCATGGTGATAGCTTACAACCCAGTTCGTGATATAGGATACTCTTTATCCCGAGAAATTGATGGTTTCCGGCGGGATAATCAAACCCTGTATCTCGAACTCCACTTTTTCAAAATCAAATTTAAATTAATGACTTGAACCAAAATGAAAACTATGCATGGAAAAAAGACCAAAAGACTGTATCTCAAAATGCACTGGCCAGATTTCCCAAAAACTTAGCACAATAAAAGGGTATAAGATCCAGTATTTATCCCTGGAAGTAGAAGCATTCCCTGATATAAACAAGAAACTAAAGTCCACATGTAAGAAGTCACCATTGCTGCTAGTATAATAGCAATAAGGGCGAAAATCGATTGCTGGAGGTGGTCAGGCCTACATTAGAGTATGACTAAGAAATTAGAATTGTATATTGATCTAAAAAAGATACATACTTGATCCTGATCATCTATAACAATTTTTTCAACCCTGCTAGATACAACAACCTCCTCAGTCTGTTCGGCCAGCAGTTCTGGCACTTTCTCCTTGAGACATTCGAATAGAGTGTACGTCATTGCGCAGCCAATCCATTGTTCAGCCTCAGTGTTCACTGCCAATAATATCTTCTCTTTAACTGACGGTAATCTGTAATGCACCAATTGTTAATTAGTCATACTGGTTTGAATTGAGAATCCTCACTAACATACATAACATATGTGAGGGCACAAAAACATTAAAAAATCCCTAATTGATGCAGAATTAACACTACAATACTTACAAACTCTGATTGTAAAATATCTCCAAATTGAAATTGGGTTTATCTGTTGGGTATGTCGCACCCCATAAGATCTCCAAGATAAATGATTTCTCTCCTTCAATGTACTGAAATAGTTAAAAAAGTAAGTATGTACTATTTTGAAGACAATCTCTGTAGCCAACAACCAGCTATGATGGCCAAAATCTGAACAACCTTATATTGATAGGTTTTGTCATCCACTTGCTTAAAGTTGTCATCACCCTCGTAAATTGACTTCAATACTTCTATTTCTTCAGCTTGCTGCTCCGCATCGTCTGACATTGTGTGGATTCCAATATACTTGAACCTATGAATGTGTTTAACTTCTGCCACCTGCCCTGTATCAAAAATAACAGTCTAGTTATTACTTACTTAATGTTACACAGTCTATGTATACTAAATCTAAACCATATCAAGGATTACTTCATGCCCATATATTTTTACCTGACTGTGCTAGAAGGGTAATGTTTTTAGAGTTAACCTATTTTTTATCTATTTCATTTAAATTGCACAATATGTCCATAGAAAACGTTCACTGCTTGCTAGGGATTAGTATAGATGTAATAATGACTAATAAGAAATTATTTTGAGGATTGGTGAGAATCTAATCAACATTTTATCAATAAAACATAACCTTAAAATTTTCGTTCAAGAAATATTGTAACAGGCCGATTTTACTGAATGTATGAAATTATCATGGGACTATCGTAGTACATATTGTAATAATGTAGGTGATAGATAGTCATCTAATTAGCCGAATTCAGAAAACTTATGTTAATATCGCGCGGAAGTCGATAATAATATATGCCTACAGACGGGTTATAAGATTTCCTTGTCCGACATTATAATGCTGGCAATTTCGATGGATAGGTACCTTTTGTAAAATCCAAAGAATCCTCATCCACTTAAGAAAATGTTTTTTAAATAGGTTTTTCTCCAAAATTACACCAAAACTAATAAACAGAACAGCTGGCGCGGCTGGCTCTCTTTTGGTTTTTGTAAGTCAATGTCACTGCTGACAGTCAAACATCCAAAAAGTCAACTAACATTTTTGGTAGAGGTGAGGTGAGGAATGATTGAAATGTTCCGAAAAAAAGGTTTATTAGATTGGATAGCTCAAAATGAGAACTTACAAACCAAAACCAAATTTAGCAGGACATCAATACAACGACTAACAGTTGATTCTTTAGTAAAATAATTTAACCTCTATACTCAGTTTTACTTACATATAGAAAGACTTTCAGTCAATGACCCATGGTTGTCTGTTTTATTAAATATCCAAAAATAGTACTTACATGCTGATCTAAAAATGACAAAATCAAGGTAGCGGTACATCGTGTAGATAAGTATCGACTAAATATCCAACTAACCGCACAACTATGCTGACTGTCATGCTGTTCCTCAGCTCTATTCATCAGAAATTCTAATATTTTATTGTCGCTGGATTGCGGACGTTATTCAAAACTTTGAACTTGTCGGAAAGGTTTGTGATATAAATATTTGTTCTAAGTAGATAAACTGAGTTTTGTGATGATGAACTTTGCTAAATGTGCTTGTAAAGAAAATCGCCCACCAATATCCGGCCGGCCCGGTTGTGCTTGTAATGCGAACGCACAAAAAATACCCATGGACAGTTTCAAAGTGCCAGCTGCTCCCGTCAGCCGAGCTCCGTGCACTAAAGTGAACCTGAACGACAACAAAGAACAAACCGGTACAGGTAAAAATGAGGATAAGAAAAAATCATGGTCACTTTCCGACTTCGATCTAGGTCGTCCATTAGGCAAAGGGAAATTTGGAAACGTATATTTAGCACGCGAAAAAGAATCCCATTATGTAGTTGCCTTGAAGGTTCTCTTCAAAAGCCAGATTTTAGACTCTGATATTGAACACCAAGTGCGTCGAGAGGTTGAAATCCAGTGCCGTCTTCGCCACCCCAATGTTTTGAGAATGTACGGATATTTTCACGACGAGAAGCGAATTTATTTGATTTTGGAATACGCGAAAAACGGTTCTCTGTATAAGCTGCTGAAGGAACGTGAACGTTTTGACGAAAATACTGTTGCAGTGTACATCAGAGATTTGACTAAAGCTTTAATATATTGTCACACAAAGAAAGTTATACACCGTGATATTAAACCTGAAAACTTGCTCATTGGACATAATGGGGAACTGAAAATTGCAGATTTTGGATGGTCAGTACATTCACCTTCGTCTAGAAGGATGACATTGTGCGGCACACTGGATTATTTGTCACCAGAAATGATTGAAGGGAAGCCTCATAGCTATGCAGTTGATATATGGAGTCTTGGTGTGCTGTGCTATGAATTACTTGTAGGTCTACCACCCTTTGATGCTAAAGACTCTTCTCAAACCTATAGAAAGATAAGATATGTGATAATAAAATACCCAGAATTTATATCAGAAAAAGCTAAAGACCTTATGGGGAGGTTATTAGTAATAAACCCAGAACAAAGACTGTCATTGACAAATGTCCTGCAACACCCTTGGATTAAAGAAAATGCCTCTGAAGGAGTCAAACCGCCTGCTTTAAACCCGGAACAGAAATAATTTGTGATTGTAACAAAAGTAATTGTTGAAAAGGTTCAATCAAATTTAGATTATGAACTGCTTGTAATGTATATTGAGATCAAATTGGTCCTAAAATGGAAAACATTCAATTTATTTTAGACAATTTATATCTTGGTTTGTACTTAGTTTAAATACAGTAAAGGATCATGTTTAAGATGATAGTTATAGGAACCAAATAATGAATACTAAAGAATATGACTGAACAACTATTTATTACAGAGTTCTTGACATCATGTTAAACTTATAGATAATTAGATTAATACATATTTTAATACTATTTTTTCTTGTTTTTATTTTTGTAATACACATCTAGAGCATACTTATCAAATGTTGGATCCCTTTTGGTAACTAAATTCCAATGAATAAGTTCTCCAATAAGGCAAATGGCACTTACAAAATAGCCGATAGCTAAAGCAACAAATGCTCCATACAGTTTCTTAAGGTTCATCAGGGCTTTGATTTCTTCCTCATTTCGTTCTAAAGACTTAATTAAGTGCATAGCATCATTCAGCCACTTCTGCACAAGGCCTACTTCTACTACTCGCCTCATGTATACATCTCCTAAGGGTTTCAAAGGAGAGTTTTTATGGAAACCTATTGATATAGGTATGTTGACTACACAATCGGTCATTATATGCAATTCTCTTTCAGATTCCTTTGCGAAGAGTCCATATGTGGTATTAGTTGAATTGTCCTCATTTAAATTCATGAGTATACTTTTTCTTTTTACAGTAATATACTTTAGAAAGTCTGAATTATCGTAATATGCGTATACTCCTTTAGCGACTCTATTCGCAGCTTCCATAGGATCGTCAATGGTTTCAAACTTTTCTCCTATTTTTTGTCCATACTCGTCTAGAGAATCTTCAAAGAATGTTTTTGTTTCGCTGCCCCATCCTCCACAAGTGACCTCACTGTCTACTAGCTCTTTTAAAGTGTCTATTGTGACCCTTGGAGCTGGGTTAGCAAGTATCGCAGTCATGCTAGCTCTATACGATACTACGAGGAGTATGCAATACAGCCAGTACCATCCAGTCAGCAGTCTGATCGACCAGCCTGTAGGTAACCTAGGTAGCGACACGACGAGCAACATTCCATAAGTGTACAGGATGCTGTTAATTATTTCGCCAAACAAGTAGAGGCCGGGTTTGGCATCTGCAAAAAAAAACAGCGGGTCTGTTGGTTTTAATGTTTAGGGGCGAATACCTGCAATGAACTGTTGCAGATTTTTCACTTATTTTAACCAAGTGATTGATTATTTCTGAGGGAAGTAAGCATTTACCGAATTTCACTAACCATATTCATCACTTTTGTCCAATTTGGATGAGCTCTTGTCTGTCTTGTAATGTTGCAAGTGCATGTAATATCGCGCGAGTCCATAGAAAATAGTTCCTGTTATTAATAAAACTAATAATACAGCAATCCACAAGTATAATCTGAAAATGTAAAACTATTTTAAGAGATGTTTCGGGTAAACTGCAATGATTGATAATGATGATCTTGATTCATCTCCACTCTAGACGGGCTACCTACTTAATTTATAGACCTTTTCTGCCTTTGACTTGTGTCTTTGTAGGGCAAGTAACGGAAAAGGACTCACTTAAAAGGCAAGATTAAAGTTTTCCAAGAGTTGTCAGTAAGTGCTTCAGGCGTCAAGAAAGTCCAACATTGGGTAGTATATGGCATACTCAAATCCGTCAGTTCTAAATTATAAGGAGTATACTGTAGATTCCCGAGAGCCACATCTGCTCTGCCGCTGGCCATCTCACCCAGAAGGCCGGAGAAGGAGCCGTTTGATTGCTTCTGGCCCCATTTGTGTAGGTCAGCGTTTATCGCTTGATAGAACTTTGGTTGGAAGTTCATTTTTTCTGACAGTGTGTTTAAAATCTGTAATGAGATAATGGAGTGTTACTTGAGCTATTCTTATTTTCGTGTCGATAACACAATGCATATTTGATGAGGCTAGAAAATTTCCAAGTGTACTGTGTGCAGGTGTTCGGCCACGTGGGGCAGATGGTGAGTTAGGGGGCATGCGGTGAGGTGATTAGACTGTTACAAACGCTGCGCAGACGTTTGAATAAAATCGTTTGAAACATCTTTAAGAAGTATTTGTCGTAGCGGGAGAGTAATATTGAGCATACTTACTTGAATTTCTACTCCATCGATCTTATTAGTGTCATTACTGTTCACCACCACGACAGACGGCACATGACCTAAATACACAACATTCAGCACTCCTCCATTAAGATCTCTCGTTTTATCCTCAAACAGAGCCCTCTTAAAATGGAAATCATCATTCTTCCACACATCAACCCTTCTGGGAACGAATACACCCTTTATAGGATTCGGGAAAGACACCGTGGATAATTCAAACCATGATTTGCTTATCATTGCGGTTGTTGTGTGATGTTTTATGAATATAACGTTGACAATTCGTCTCCAGAGGTAGTGGAGATCGCTGTGGAAAAGGCGGATATCGTGGAGCATTATGTATTTGGCCCTGGTATCGAGGACTCGATGTCTGTGAATAGAATTAATAGGTAATTTAGCTCCATTTGATGTAGGTACTTACTCCTGGACACGCATGGGTCTCCAAATGCGGCATTCATAGCTCACCATGCAAGCCTGTATACCATCCAATTAATTAATTATATATACCATAAATTGGTTTACCTTTACCATTTTCAAATTTACAAAACAAGGTAATAAACCAAACTATTACCTAATATTCTTGTAAAGTAGTCGTCCTATCAGGCTTACCAAAAATTAAGTTAGTCACATCACCTGTCTCCAAATCTCAAGAGCCTCGAAGCTTGGATGCCGTTAGCGAGCAGTATAACATAGACATTGCACCCCTCTCTCCTCGCTTCTCTTAATGACTCCAATGTCTCAAAATTCGGCGATAACAGGTCTTCGTATTCTTCAACCACTATCTAGATGGGTATAGTGTTTATTATTAAAAAAATCAGGGTATTATGCCTACTGACGAATAATTAAACCCTACTCAAAATCTAAATCCTTCAATTTTCTCCCTGTGTCGTTTCAACCTTTTTTGTATATACCTAGGTACCTACGTATAACGCGATAAATAAGTTTCGTTTGATTATTCGGTAAACATGAATAGTGGTAGTAAATATACTAGACCTCTTTAATAAAATATAACACGTTATAGACTTGCCCAAATAAACCTGAAGACATTGTATAAAGTTGTAATAATAACATCTTTTGGAACGAAGTTCCTTATCGCGCGTTGCGAAAAGGGGCTAGACGGAAAAAATTAAGACGAAAAGTTGTAACAACACTTTTTGCTATCTTTGTCGTTTGTATTTACATAATAGTCAGTATTTTCGAGACATTGCACAAGTGCATCCGTGGCGCAATTGGCTAGCGCGTTCGACTGTTAACCGAAAGGTTGGTGGTTCGTGCCCACCCGGGGGCGATATATTTTTGTTTCCTAAAATTATTGATTTTTTGTACATAATAAATAATAATAAAGGAAATTCGTTCCATCCGGGTGTCCCTTGACACCTCTCAAGTTTTTATATTTTTTATATTTATTTACGGTCGAATAGGCGCAGTTGGTCCGAGAGCCCTGGGTTCGAGTTTCGCTAGTCATTTGTTGCACGTACCATCACAAACGGCACAGCAGCCGTCTTCCTAAACCATGCACCTTCGAACACATTGAGGTATACGTCATCGCATATAACAGCTATGCAGGTGACGTCACGGGTTCGCGTCGCACTTTTCACTAAGTCAATGAGTACATACTGCAAGTCCTTGCGGTTGTAGGTGTAGCTTAGCATCGGGGAGTCGCCACTGACTCTGAAATTTGAGTAAGTCCGTACTAACATCCAGTGGCTCCAGGAATGACATCCAATGGCTCTTGCGAGTTACATCCAATGGTTCTAGGACTTACATCCAGTGGCTCTAGGACTTACATTCTGTGGATCTAAGACTTACATGCAGTGGCTCTTGGAGTTACATCCAATGGCTCTAAGACTTATATCCAGTGGCTCTAGGACTTACATTCTGTGGATCTAAGACTTACATGCAGTGGCTCTTGGAGTTACATCCAATGGTTCTAGGACTTACATCCTGTGGGTCTAGGATTTATATTCTGTGGATCTAAGACTTACATGCAGTGGCTCTTGGAGTTACATCCAATGGTTCTAGTACTTACATCCTGTGGCTATACGACTTCCATTCAGTGGATCTAGTATGTAAATCCAATTAATCTAGAACTTCCATCAAGGGGATCTAGGAACATCAAGTGGGCTCTAGGACTTACATTTGAAAATATAGGTATACGATTTACTTACAATCCAGTAAAAAGACACAATATTAGTATTTTTAACATGGTCTCCTTTGCACACATTGAAAATTTTATTGGCTGCTTCCGAAATAGTAAGAGTGAATTATCCATGTAGCAGCCACCTACCTGAACTTTTTACAGTAGACATGTTGACTGACAGACTCATTATGTATGTGGAAACCAATTACAATTCAATGTTCCCAAACAAATTGATGTTAAAGTTCAATATAGTATGGACGGACTTTCGTAATGTGAACTAGATAATGAAAAATGTTATTTATATAAAACGTTTATTATATTATAAACTTTGTGTAAATATAACAGTAAAAATATGTATAAGATATCAAAAAATAAAGGCAATAAATTATTATACACAGTTTTACATTTGATACAAGTAAGTATGTTTGGTCCATTTGTTTATATGCTTACAAATCTATATATATACACCCATCAATATATAGAATCTTTTTATCTATTTACATATTTTTTTCTGTAAAATGCTTTGTAATGCTATGAAACGTTATATAAATTAGGGGTTACTTAATTAATATCCACATCCTCTTATAACTATCCTCTACCAAATTATTTTAAATAATAATAACTATTTTATGTGCGGGTGAAGTCGCGGGAAACATTGGACTTTAATCTGGGTGTTTTCAAGTCGAGAGTGAACAGGTACCTTCTAGGCAAGTATGCTCCATCGTAGATCTCATCGTCACTTACCATCAGGTGAGATCGAGATCAAATACTTGCCCATAATGTGATAAAAAAAAAACAGTGAAGTTGTTATCCACTTTTTCCCGCGCATCCACTGATTTTGCTGTGCTGCTCAACACCCAATGATCACAGCACAGCGTACTGATACCCTATTAAATATATATCGCAATTATACATATACCATTATTAGTTCAAGCCCCGCCGGTGCTAGCAATCCCATGGTGAAAATTCCATTTAAATTGGTTAAATAGTATTTCATTGACGCTTGAACAGATACAAAATAATAAAAATATATATTTGACTCAAGAGTCGTAAATAGTATGAAGTTCAATGTAACGACACGGCCTAGTTAGTTTTTAATAGTATACATATAAACTTGTGACCCTAAATAGGTGTATCATATTGCATTTTTAACCGGCTCTCAATTCGGTTGTATTTTTTTTTTTACGTTTGTTACCTTAGATCTCAGTCATTTATGAAGCGATTTGGATTTTTTTTTTTATTATTTGAAAGGATATGCTTACAGATTGGTTCCATTTTTTTCAAAAAAAATGTTCTTATGGTGGGATCCATGAGAAATTGAGAGAATTCTTCAAATATTGTAGGCATACTTATAGCGATTTTGGTATGTTTATCATAAAGGATATCGGTACCCTATGCAGAAACATTTAATAGTCCACTTTATAACTTGGACGGTGCGTAAGTCTGCCAATAGACGACGTCGCGCCACCACTCCGGCCTCGCCAGCGCGCCCGGGTACGTCATCACATTGCTCTGGATGTGTTTATATACCTGTAACAAAAAAAATACGCATTTAATATTTCGCACAGATCTCATTCATTGGTCGCTTAGTTTCATGTATTTATGCCTAAAATATCGAATGTATAGACTATTGCATTCTTATACAACTAGTTTGCATGTTATAGTTGTAACATTTATATGTGGTCATTGTAGGCACATGCAATAATCATTGTTTGTTTTACATTTAATAAGATATAAGTTGTTTGTTATCGAAAAAACGTGATAAATACCAAGTTAAAGTCTTAATAATATAGCTCGAAGAATCTATGACCGTTGGGGCAGAAAGGTTCTAGAATGGTGCTCACGAGCTAGAAGACGTAGCTCCCCAAAAGGTGGACCGATCATATAACACGCGTCGCAGGAAGCCGGTAGAGTTGAGCGGCAAATGACCGTGATACGTGGAAGTAATTGGGGGGAGTTCTATATGCAGCAGTGGATGTCTTAAGGCTGATGGATGGATGCTAGGTTTGTCGAATGTGCATATCGCACCCTCAGAACGATAGGGGCTCAACTCAAAAATCATTTTTTTTTGGGAAATCGCAATCAAAGATCTTTCCATCTGAACGGGGAGGACGAAAAGTACCGGTGTAAAAGAACCGGAAATATAATAAGCTTTTTCTATCATAAAAACGCCTTTGTTATAATATTCATCGGATAGAACATACATTAAAACCATAATTCTGAATTCATAATTTTGAGTTAAGGCCCTATCGTTCTGAGGTTGATTATATTACCTCTCCATCGGCCATGCCGAGCACAGACTTAAGGCACCAGTCGGGCGGCGCCAGCGTGTCGGCGAGCGCGACGGCGTCGCGCGCCAGCCGCGCGCTCGCGCGCACCGCGCCCTCGCGCACGCGCAGCCCCGCCGCGCCCGACACGAACCCGCCCTGGGGAGGGGTACACATTGTTGCCATTGTATCCGTATCCGCGCTAGTAGCGCAGCCACCCTACCCGCGGGGAGGGAACAACGCGGCGCGCGCGCCAGTGCAATAAAGGAATCATTCAACGGCGGACGTGTGTTGCGTCCCCGCTACATTTTACAAAACAACTCATACTATGTAAAATCTGTTGTGTTTTTTGTGTTGTGTGTTCAGTACATATTTTATTATGGTGTTTTAATGTCCCGCGGGGACAATCTGTATACCCTGAACGGCTAATTCTTCGACGGTATTAAGTCACTCTAATTTAATAGGGTTTCTTGCCACTAAAAGAGTGAAATCGACCGTCAGGGATAAATTGTATTTTTGTAAATAAAGACTCAAAAACCGACCATATTTTCGCAATAGATACAATAAGAAGTTTTTTTGGGCACATGCAATAGAGAATGAGTGACCATAGTCTTACTTATTAATTTAAGTCCTTACAGAGCAATAACTAGATCCTTAGTACTCCAATGAAACATAGCCCATAAACACTCAGGTAAAATGTAGGTGTCTATTGGTGAAATAATTTTCAGAATCGGACCGATACATCCGAAAATTATCTCCTACATCCATACTCACAATATTTTTTTTTTTTTTTTTTTTTTTATATTAATACTCTATTTTTTATATATATACTCACAATATAACAATCTTTTCCTCTTTGCAATATGAAGTATAGAATAAAAACGTACTATATACAAAGTTGCCAAGTGTTTCTCCAGCAGAAATGCGCCGTAGAGAGACACCAGTTGTAACAGCACGTCCCTGCACTTCGCGTCCTCGAACTCCAACGCCGACTTGTAGAAATGATTCAGTACGTAATTCTGGAAACGACTCAAACGTTGTACTTTTCCGAGGCCATATCAGTAACAAAATATATTTTATTCATTCATTACAGTATTTAAGAATCTAAGAAAACGTCACAAAATAATATGCTAAGATTCTAACGCCCCGTTCGTAATACCGTTGCTATTATAAAGCTAGAAACTCTATGGTTGCTTCATATAAGGATATTAAACATTTTTGTGTGGTACATTGTTATGAGTATGTGAGAACAATGTGGGAACGGCTAAGCAGACTCAAGTCGGCTTCTCTTATGGTAGATCATCACATACATCATGGCTTTAGTAACGGCTGCCTGAAATAGGATCTGGCACCCCGCTCGAACCAGTCTTCAAAGCTTTTCAGCCGGGATGTGCGTCTTTAGCCGGGTGTCGACGGCTCTGTCATTCCCGGGATAATAAACTTTAGCAGGTTGTATTTATCGTTTCGTTATGTTGGTGCACAGTAGTAGGTACACCCACATTTCGCATCAGAGTAGAAAACATACAAACTCATTCAAAGGTCGTGTAAGGCTCACCTCTCCATAGACAACGGAAAGCGCCACCGCATTATAAGCCTGCGACTCGTTCTTCGCCGCAAAGTTGTCTTTGCCCGCGCTCTTCAGCTGGCTGACCTTGTCAGCGGTCATTTTGAGAGTGTACGCGGTCAGCCACTTGTACATGTGAACTAGGTCTGTTGAATAATTTTATATCTGTAGAATCAATCTCATACAAAGAACAAAATATAGAACTATAGTCACTTTTGACGGCCTGGTTAGCGCAGTTGGTAGTAACCCTGCTTTCTGTGCCGAGGGTCCCGGGTTCGAATCCTGGTAGGGACAAACATTGTGTGGGAAGCCAGAGAAAGTAGTGAACGCACAATACACATCCAAACCCTGCCTAATGCGTTTAGTTGAAAAGCCGAGGTGTCCATAATTTTGTATACTAAAAAAAAAATTATAATTTTTTGCCTTCTAAATGTTGTTAGTGACATTTACTACTATAATATTAACATTATAGCATACATGAAATTCTCTTATCATAACCCACAACCAGTTGGACATCAAAATGGTTAATATTCTACACCACACTTACTGGCGGGATGTGTGATCTCCTCAAGACTGTTCCACTGGCACTTTTCTGCGAGCAGTGCATCAACATTGTGGAGGAAGTCCAGCGAGCCGAGCGGCGAGTCCCGCGGGGTGAGCTGGGCGCGGCGCGCCCACACGCCCAGCAGCCAGTTGCTGGTCTGCTGCAGCAGCAGGCTGTTCTCCCCCTCGTACGTGCAGTTCGCGTCGTTGTCGTTACGGAGATCACCGAGCGCTGACGCTAGAGGGACAGAATCAGAATCAGTATATTTTTTATTCACGTAGACCATTATGTACAGTACTTGTGAATCGTCAAGTTACAAAATATGCTACTACTTTACCACCCGTTCGGAAAGCCGTTCCTATGGAGAAGAACGGGCAAGAAACTCCATGGTTGCACTTTTTTTTAAAAGATCTTTTACATTTTTAAGCAATACATTGTTATAGGTATGTGAGAACAATGTAGGCAGGCAACATTGTACAAATTAAAACAAAAATTGAAGCAACTAATTACATTTATGAGATGGTTATAGCCAAGCTAATCAAACGCTCGCTTTGAAAAGAACGTGTGCATGTTCAAACCCCTGCACGCATCTTTGGGATTCTCAGATTTTATGTGCAAATCTACTTTGGACCACGATTATCACTTGCTAAACGGTGAAAGAAAACACCGTGAGGAAACCTGCATGTCTGAGAACCCCTCTAAAGACGTGTGAAGTCCGCCAACCCGTACTGAGCCAACGTGGTGGACTATGGCCTAATCCCCCTCGCATTGAGGGGAGGCCCTTGCTCAGCAGTGGGACATTAAAAAGGGCTTCTATTATTATTATATTCATATCGATATTATTTCGTAAAGCAATTGATTTGTACCCGTAATTGTGTACCTTTCAAGTAGCCGTGTCCGCCGCACGCCTCCCGGCAGTTCTGTATGCCGTCGCGCGAGGTCCACCCGAACACCGGCTTCACAGCGGACGACAGAGCGTGCAACTCTATGCCGCGGGCTGCCGCGTTGTCGTCACTACCTGTCGTATATATTTTGGTTCTGCACTCTTAAATCTATTCCCAAACTAGGATGCCCTGTATCTTCGATACTGAAAACCATACCAGTACTCATATAGATGGAGTATAATATCGCTAGACTAACATACCAACTATACGGTCCTAAACTAAGCATGACTTGGTATTATGGACTGAGGGCGATCCCAGTATATAACACTTATATAGATAGTAATATCCATGACTCGAGTACAAACATTTGGCCTAATTATTAAAAGCTGATTTTAAACTACTAACCTCAGCACGAAAAACTGACCCGATCGGCAACTAAAATACTAATCGTATCGGCAACAGAATAAGATCTATAGTTGTTTGGTAAGCTCCACCAACGTAGCAATAAGGTCTACTTTGCCACTGCAATGTGCAACTTTAGTTACCCAACCACCCACTACAGCTATCATTCTGCAATGATGCAATTCAAATGCATCTACATTGAATAGTGATAATTAGAAACACCATGATTGTATAACATAGGCTCTGCCCGCGGCTGCGCCCGCAGTACCTAAATGAAACATAGCCTATAGCATACAGGGATAATGTAGCTTCCTAATACTGAAAGATTTTTTTTTAAATCGAATCAGTAAATCCAAATATTACCAATTACATTAAAACTCACAAAATAACTGACCAACAAACATTATCTATATATAGTATTAGGATAGAAGATAATGAGAACCACTCACCCATCATATTGGCGATGGTCATGTTGACGTGTACTTGACTGAGCCAAGAGGAGAATGTCTTCATGGCGTATGTGGCGGCCAGATATGGCAGGAGCCTTATTTGCTGAAAAACCCCAACTAATGATTGCCTATTTTGAGCTATGTATGAAATTGATACTAGTCCCGTAAAACAGATTACGGATAAGATAGGAACAACATAAGCATTTAATTGATAGAACTAGGCGATACTCGGGGGAAATCTATTGTTAAACAAATTGGGAGAAGAGGAACCCACCACTGACCTTGCCCGGCCGTCCTGAGGATGCCTCGTTTAGAGGCGAAACACGTGTCGAATACTTTTTTAGATTCGCTTCGTTTCGCGGAGAATTGCATATTATTTGGGGTCCCGACACTCGAGGCAGACAGTTTCTCAACTAACACCTTAGAGGAGTTCGGTGTTGCTGGCTTCTTTGATTATCTATTAACTTGTTTGGTTTATAATTGGATAAGTTGACAAACCGAGGGTCAGTGGTGGGTTCCTCTTCCCAGGGCCCCAAGTCTGCTAACACAATCGATTCATAATCGAACCGCAACGGCATAGTAACTGTCACTTTTGACAGATATCCCATACAATATCTATCAAAAGTGACAGTTACTATGCCGTTGCTGTTCGATTAAGAATCGATTGTGTTAGCAGACTTGGGGCCCAGATTTGTATAAGTATTTAAAAAAATCCCCGCTGTACAAGGTTCTGCAGGACAGAGGCCGGGTTTATCACCATAAGAGTCTGCCTGAGCCACGTTTGGTCGATGTTTCTACATCATCGCCAGATCGCCACGTATCGCCAGGCGAATACACCAACTGTACAATGGAATTGGGTCGATCCCAATATATAACTAATTATAGTTGATATTAAACATCTGTGACTTGGGTAAACACATTCAAGTTTGCCCCTACCGGAACTCAAACCTAGGTACCGTCGGTACCGATTGCAAGATAACTACCAACTGTGCAAACCTATTGAGGTTGGTTGGAGGTTGACCTGGATCATCTTCGACTATGATAGACATTGATGTGTTTGATAAAGACTTCAATAAATCGTCACATGAAATTTGGACTTAAAATCTTCATCTGTTCGCTGGTACAACCCAATGGCCAACTCTAGCTTCGAAGTTCTCAGAAGCAAAAGTAAAAAAAATACCTGCTGTTGGTATTCCAAAACCGGTGTTTCTTCAGTAGCATTTTCAGGTCCAAACTGTCTCCTTACTGCAGAATATCTGATGGCTATTACTATCGCTTTTAATAGATAGTATGTCGTTATCGACGTTATGACCACACGACCGCCTGGGAAACATTTGCAATTATTATAATTCATTAAAAGCCTCTACAAATGGCTCAACTCAGCTGTCAACCTGTATGTTCCCTACCAATTGGCATGTCAATCCCAGCCCACCTGGGCCCCAAGTCTGCTAACACAATCGATTCATAATCGAACAGCAACCGCATAGTAACTGTCACTTTTGACAGATATCCCATACAATATCTGTCAAAAGTGACAGTTACTATGCGGTTGCTGTTCGATTATGAATCGATTGTGTTAGCAGACTTGGGGCCCTGCTTCTTGACATGTCTATGTGTTGAGGCCCTACAGACACGGCACATATGTCAAGACACGTAAATACTGACATACGATTTTAAACTAAATAATGTTGTTCTCGATTCAATAATTGCTGTAGAACTTTCAATAGCAAATCAAATTTCAGGTCTCAAAAAAAAATACGCATCAAATCAAGAGCATCCTCCTTTTTTTCGTCGGTTAAATAAGAAATATATTGGCACAACGTTTTAATATTCGACCGTAGCTGGTAAATTTAAAAAAGGAATCAGTTTGGATATAAGATTGACACATGTTAATAGACTTATGCTCAGAAGGGCGGGTCTCGTAGCCCACAGGTTCCTGGCTCAATCCCAACCCTGGCTATTAAACTATGAGACGTGAGCTCTATCCTACGACAAGACAAGAACAATGTAACGGTCGAGTATTTGATTTGTAAAATACAGCTGTTACTGGTATCTAATTAGTTAATTAAACTATAATAGTAATTAGAAGGGCCAAGTTACCGGACAAAATGCCCAACGCAGCTCCGAACCTCTTGTTGGGGTCCCTGAAGGGCGTCTTGTAATCACCGTTGTCGTCAACGCCACCGAGTTTGTCGAGCGCAGCCTCTTTCGGCAAGCGGTAATTATTGAACATCACGAAACTGTAGAAAACCATCAGTTAACAACCTGATTGGCACAGATAGTAGTGATTGTCTTCTCTGTACCGAGGGTCTTGGGAGGGGCACACTTAGTGTGATGAGCACAAATGTTTGTACCCAAGTCCGGGATGTTAAATATAATTATTTAAATTATATACTCGGATTCGCCTCCAGTCCATTTTACGGTACGCGAAATACAAGTGTTGCTTAGTTTGAGAGTGTCCATTTGATGTGTTCGTCTGGTGATATTTATTTATTAGTTATGCGTTCTAGCAACTTATCTAACCCTACTCAACACCATGGTAGTTAAAAGAAAATAAGACAACAAAGTCACAAAAGAAAAGTCCTGAAATCATTCAACTTTTCGTTGATATTTGGTCTGTCTGCCTCTCACCCATTATCAACTCCATTCAATCCAATCTTCTCCCCCAAATCACCCACGATGACTCCAGGATACGGCTTCAAGGTCTTAGGGTCCCGGATTGGCACCACAAAGGTGTGGAGGCCGTGGTTCTTGCCTTTGGACACCAGCATCGCGTACACTATAGCATGGGTTGCACATTTACCTGTAAAGAAAATTGAAATCTATATACAGAGTCATCACAAATAGTTTTTAAGCAAACAGCGCTTGAAATTGTTATTTTCTATGTTTTAAGGGACAGCATTTGACTTAAAAGATCGACTTGCAGGGTTGTTTTAAATTATTCGAAATTTTCGATGTTGATGTCGCTCCCAACGCGACGAGCGGTCGCATAATATCTATTAAATAACGGCCGGATAACAGTTCGAATACTTTTGATCGCGGAAAGATGGTTTGCATTTACGAATAATTTATATAGCGATTGTGGAAATCCATCTCAGGAAGTTTTCGATTCCATTACCGACATACATTTGGAATGATTTAAAATAAACCTGCTGAGATGACTAAATGGTAAGGAACTGCCATGGCCACAATTTCATTACTTTACTCTTCATGTATGTTTGATTACCATTTCAATCCATGTTTAAATTAAAATAAATTATGAATCAACTGGACTTTAACCTTTGCCACCATATTTTAATGGACCTGTTCATTTTATGTATGTAGGTACTTTACATAATTATATCATGTTATTACTACTAATCCCTGATAAATTATATATCTCAAGATAGTAATAAGTATAATAAAAACAAATATTGTAGGAAATTGTCTAGAAACAATAGTCGACATACAGTATCTAGTTATTTTTTTAATCATAATTTTACATAGGTTTCATTCAACATAGTTTTAATAAATTTCCAAATATTTTGGCAGGACGGCTACTTTAAAAGTGAATATGATCTCAGAAAATGTAGTTTTAAGTGTACCTATTAAGATTGTTTCAAAAACTACCTATAGTACACATACTATCGGTAGATTGAGACATTTGAAGCATATTACTCAAAATTCAAGTGGGTGTGGGGTCAAATCTCTCACTCCATTGCACCTTTCTACATTTAATAGGAAATTATTCAGGAGTGTATGTGTGTGTGTAATTGTTTGCTCACTTATGTCAGTTTAGGAGAACTTACCCAAAGACCCCACCCAACATTTAGCCGCTTCAAAATCAGCACTATGCATCACAAACTCCCTTCTCTCCGGGACATATGTAGCTGTAGTCCTCATTCCTTTAGCATTAGAGCCATGAGAGACCTCTGTCAATGCAAAACACCCCCCAATCCTCGCCTTAGCAGCATCCTCTATGAGCTGATAGTGGTGTTCTCTGCCGTTCCCTTGAATGGAGTTACTAAACATCCTGAATGTCAAGGACACTTTGACAGCCAGGGAACTGTCAAACATGAACAAAGCTTCTGACTCCGCTTGTAATGTTTTTGGATCTTCTGCTATCTAAAATAGATTAGGGCAATATGTTTAGGTATTCACTTTTAATTTATTCTCCTGCTGAGGATGACATGCCTCTAGCTACAGATACTTAAAAGTGGATAAGTAAATGCAATGACTTATTATTTGCAATGATTTATTGTGGACCTAATAAATGTGCAATAAAAATGGAATAATATTGCCTGTATAGGACACATTACACTATTATATCTGAACTATGACATAGGAATATCTATGATTTAATAATGCGACCATGATGGTTGTACACAACAAGGCCTCTTTTGAACAGATTATGAGCATGTTACCTTCTCCATAGGCACAAAGTTTTCATTGTAAAAAGCATACATCCTCTTTGTTGCTATATGCCGTTCCTCATCCAATGATCTAGTGGCTTCTGTGTGTTTGAACAATGGGTGATTCTCCATGAAGGTCCAAATATCATTCTAAAAAAAAACATGTGAACCATAAAGCAGATGTTTTATATTATATTTGTACCCTGGAAGTAGGTACTTAGATTAAAAAAACATTGGAAACTTGTGAATAAAATCTTTTTTATTAAGTACCTAATATGTAAAACATTATTATATTATGAGCATTCAGGGCAAAAAGTACATTATAGTTAAAAATTAAAAACAGAAATAGATATTTATAAAATAGCAGCCACTTACTTTTAATTTAATCGTACTCAAGCTGTCATAAACCAGCTTCATTCGGCGCCAGTCGAACGATGCTTTCTTCCTGTAGTTATCTAAGGGGCCTTTCGGCAAATCGGGAAAATACTGCTTCAATTGTGCATCTGTTACCAATTCTTTTTGCCCCTCCATAGTTTTACTGAAAGCACAAATGGTCGAAAATCTATATATATATGGCGAAATTAAGGACTGTTAACATTCATAAAATATTCGATAATATAAAAAACATTTTATGTTAAAGAAAAAACTAGTTCTTACTTACGCACGGATACTGCTGTTATTTGTTACGTCGAACTTTGGTCCGGTTCAAACTCCACTGTTCTATACTATACTTGAATCCACACAACACTTACAAATAAATCAGTTTGATAAAAACATTTATAACATAAGGTATTATCACAACATTTATTATTACACTACTGTCAGAAAACGGTAAGAAAATAAAGACCACAGAAAAAAATTACTCAACAGTTTGTTTGTTTGCCAGGGCCCAGTGGTGCGACTACGAAGCCGGTTAATTTTCCTCAGTTAAAAATTACACTAACGGGGCTCGCTGAAGGGGGTGTCATAGCTTTATATTCTTCTTTCTTTACGAAATGAAATGCGATGAAAAAAATGGATATTGTATAACGGACGTCAGTGGTCCTCACCCACAACTTTTAAGACTTTTTTGAGATTGGTAGCACTAGCCATCATCTGTCATTTGTCACTGTCAAGCAGTGTTGCCAGATTAGGTATTTTTTTCGCAATTCTGGGTAAAAATTTTGGCCCTGGAGAAATTTTGGAGAAATGAAATTTTTGGAGAAAAAAAAAATACCATGGAGAATTTTGGGTAATTTTTAGTTTCAGTGGGATTACCTGTAGGATGACCACAACGCATTTTACGAACGCGCCCGTTAAACAATCTCGCTCGTTCATTCATTCTTTTCACTCTGCTTTTTCTCCCGATGCTATGTCATACCCGTCATACCCATTCAGTGGGGATACGTAAGGTAAAAAAAAAAAAAAAGGTCATTCTGCTGCTTCAGTTTGGAAATTAGAACAGTATTTCAAGGAAAAAATAAGAAAAAGGCAAAAAGCTAAGCCGATATTATTAACTTTTTGCCTTTGGGTAAAACTCAGGCAAATTGTATCATTTTGGAGAAAAATAATTTCAAATTTGGGTATAAAGAGAAAATCACATCTGACAACACTGCTGTCAAGATCACAACTGTCCGCCGTCTTGTTAGTCAACAAACAACAAAATGTTTATTTGTACTTTTAGGATTTTATTTAATTAACTTATTATTGTGTACAAATAAATGTAATCATAATGAATCGCGGTAAGTATTTTTTAATCTTGTAACGCTGAAATTTTTATTTCAAAGAGTACTAAGCATTTTGTATACTTACCCTCAACCTAACCTATAGAACTTTAATGGTCAGATACAATACCATTTATCCAGGATAGGGTCATTTATATATGAGGTGCAGATATAATATAATGATGTAGTTGACTTTTTCGGATAGAATTATAGTTACTTATTTAATTAAGTAAGTATTTATAAACCATGTTCGTATACGACTGGCCTAGGGAACGAGTGTGGCTGGCTGAAACCCTGGCCCTCACCTCTGGGACTTAATCTGTAAATCTCATTTTCAGCTATGATTATCACTTGCTTGTGCATAGTACTTCGTGTTGAATTGCTGTCCTATCGGACTATGAGAGTGAGGGAAGAGAGAGTTCATATGTACTTGTGTAGCCAGCCCCTCATGCACTAAATAATTCCTAGTTTCCATTGTGAGTGGCCTTGATCAAAATTTCTGCTAGGAGGTTGAGAATAGGCCTGCCCCACACACCCACCGCTGTTACTCCTGTAAGTCAGGATCCACAGCAGTGCCCAAGAAATATGCAGAGGTGTGACCCTTGGCGAGTCCCAGGGAAAAGCTAATGGTCTTGAAACCCATAATGGTATTAATTTAAAGGAAAATAGGAGAAGTTGCCAGAAGGATATTATTTACTTAGTTACATTGAATTACAAATATGTCATTCATTTATTTTATGATAATTAAGAACCAAACCGTTGTATGGTCTGACTGGGATCCAAATCTTTGTACTTTGATTGACAGACAACTGGGAGTAGCAGTATTGTCCTAAAAAATGCATGTTGTTTAGGTACTTCTCAGAACTTGATTCTTATAGCGACATTATTATTATGTAGCGACTTCTTCAACCTCGCTACAAACTACACAGATGGCGCTGCAGACGACATTTCTGAACAAATTACGATTCTCCATAAAATACTGAAACGCGCTATGAGCGTTTTCTGAGCACGTAACATATATACAAGATCCCGACATTACACTCACTTGAAAAATTCACACTGTATACTAAACTTACCTTAAAATTAAACTAACCAGTACAAGAGTAGGCACCGATATTAATTCCAATACGAAATTCCATTCCATGCGTAACTCCACAAAGCAAATATACCAACAGAGACACTTAAAAAGCCAATCACGGAATGGGACCGATGCGGAATGCACGTAAGCTATTAACTTGGTTCAAGTAATAGTGCCCGCGACCCCCGGCTCTCCCCATCCCCCACAGTATGCAGATAACTCCCCCCCCCCCCTTTAAAAGCTTGCAAAAATTAAGAGTCCCTATTTTTAAATTCGACTCGCTGTGTGAGCACGTCGATAACCATTTTTCCATTATAACATAACCCAAGCGAAATTCGACGTTGTTTTAACATTCGTAATCGCGTAAGTTGCTGTGAAAGCCAAGTCAAATATCATTTTCAAATTTGGTGAACGGTGAAGGAAAACATTGCGAGGAAACGAGATACAAATACTTGCCTATATCGTAATAAAAAAAAAAACCCGCATTAACAAAGACTGACAGTTCTCAAAGAAAGTGCGAAGTTTGAATTCATAAAATAAAGTTTGCACTCTCCACTTGACGTCGAGATTCGCAATCGTGCTGATGGCCTCCTCAATGGCTATAGAAGTATACATACAATATAGGCACGTATATTATTAGCCAGGTCGCTGGCAAACGACACCGTCCAAGGATTCTATCTTGGACGATCTAAAGCTGGATATGATATGAAAAATATAATACTACGTGAACAAAAATTATGATTCCAAGTGAGTCCAAATTTCAATATTTTGGAATGATGTCGACTTAAACGCGTTTTCTCTATGAGGGCATTAGGGTAGGTAATGTGGAACTCTTCCTCAATTATAATCTCGTCGAATTTACTAGGACGGACAGGCTGACGGTCTATCTCATAATATCGAAAGGACAACAAAGTAAATGAAAACCACAATATGACGACAAAAAAGTACAATAACAATAATTGACCCGTTCCAATTGTTATAGTATCCGTAGATATTGCTCTCGTTATCCTAATCATCTTTGCTTATTTCCATCACGGGCATCTCGAAGCACATTTCTGCGATATCTTAATGTGAAACCGATTTTACCCATCCACGTTAAAACAATCCAAGTGCTCACGTAAAGACAAACCTCGAACTTAAAACTTCAGGCCGGTTATATTATGAGCCACTTCATAAAATATTTCGTTTACAGTAGCAACTTCGTTTCACCGGGCGGACGTGTATCTTGGGGTTTTCCTTTGCCAGAATTTTCCTGAAACGGGCAATTGGTACTCACTGCAATGAGTATTTAAAATAGACTTTAGAGGCGACGCGTGTTGCTCATAAGACTTGAAGACCTATTCTGTCATCACTCAGTGAATGCTGCGGTGCAGTGCAGTGCTGATTTGCTGCAGTGAATGATCATAATCTTCGTCGCCATTTTGTGGTTTCTGACGTCTGTGCAATATTATGACTTCTGTTTACACACATCATGTTTTGTCATACTTACGTCCACCACAACCTCCTATATCCTCTCAATATAATCTTTTATTTGGTCTTCCTTTCACTATGTATCCGAGTTTTTAGCCGCTTGCTTCTCATCTCTTTTTATTGCCACATGCGTACTCATCTGTTCTCGTCTCAAACCATTTTGACGTGACGTTCTTCTTGCTTGTTACTTCATCTGTTACAGGCACTACTTTCACATCACTGCTTATACTATGCACGCTTCTGACAGTATCCATTCGCGTCAGAATTCTGTTTCATCCTACAGGGTATGAATAGGAACAATTGAATTTTTTTATAGGGGTTTTATTGTTGAAATATAAAATTGTCATTGATATACGGTCAGTTCGCTATGTAGTGTGGGTGTGACAAAAGTTTGAAAACAATGCTCATGCCATTTATTTCGTGGCACAATCCCTTTATGTTATGCATTTTAGTATCCAATATATTGTTCCTAAATACCTACCGCACTTCAATTATTTCTATCCGCTTTTTCAATAGGGGATCGACTGAAAAACCTCAATTTGTATAGAAACACGGGGACATTGTGAATAGGCCAATCACCGTGATTGGTTTTGTATTTCGCGTTTGAATAAATTGGGCTTTTGTAATTTGGAGGCCATTTTGTTCGTCCGTAGACAGTGTATATTCATAATAATTACTTGCTCGTAGGTATTTATAGAGCATTAATGAGGGATGTTGTTACCAAAGTAATTTAAAAACTTTCCGAGGGTTTATTACTTTTCTGGCAAAAAAAACAAATTGATATCCTTACTTATTACCTGCCTGCTTCCTATGAATCTAGATTAATGGACACGATTCTCTTCTGCTAAAATTTAGAATAAGGGGGATGTTCCGTATTGGTTCATTGTTTTTTGTAGGAAATTATATTCTCTTCGATCACTGTCGTTTCGAAAGATGAAAAGTAAACAATTCAAAATTATTATAATTCATAAACTCTCAACGGAGAAAATAGTTCTTTATGTTATGTTGATGACAACATTATTTTTACCAACACGTAGTAAAAAGATTAGTTAATCGACAGTTTGTCGATAACCCAATAATTGTGTTGCGGAAGTAGACAACTTGGCAACGTCAAGAAGATACCTGGTCAAATATAAAACGGAATATGTATTTCATTGTATTCTAGAACTTCGTTAAATTTGATTCCACTATTACATACGTCGATGATATTACGACGCATGTTATGTTATATACCGAACACTTGGCTTGGCTGAATAAATTCGAGTTCCGTTACTCTCCTCAGTACCGATCCGAGCGACGGGGGTGGTGCACGCCCTCCGTCCCCAAGTTTGCCGCCAATATGTTCGTGAGAGGTACGAAAGTGTTTTATCTAATTTACAGCAGATATTTTATTTTGTTAGGCACGAACTTTTTTTTTTCTGATGTTATATTATTTGTTGTTGTGATTTTTTAGTTAGTGACAATTAGGTAGCTTAGTATTGTTATTTTTCTTTAGAATAACGTCAACTGTGTGTATATATATGTAATGATTATGTTTTAATTACGCATATTTTTGTTTCAGTTACGACGTTGGTGTTGATTCTCGTTTACATACAGTGTACTCAGTGTTTTGGTAAGTCCATTTTTTACTTTACACTATAAATTGCCCATTTAATGTCTCAATGTTGGGCACGGGCGTCCCCTCAATGCGTGGGGGCTTAGACTATACTTCACCACGCTGGACCAGTGCAGGTTGGCGGACTTCACACACGTCTTTTGAGCGGTTTTGTGACAAAAAATGTTTTTTTTTGTCCATACCGGAATGGTTGTTTTCTTATTTCCTTGTTTAATAAAAATATAGTCACTTCTCTTTATTCGTAGGATTCCTATTTTTCTAAATGCAGTGTATTTACTAATAACTGGAGCCCCGTTCCACATCATACGGCGCAATATTTTCTTCCAAACGATTAAATACACTTCACGCATTGATTGTGAAGCTCGCCCGAATAAATCTCCCTTTGATATAGAATTTATCACCGAGATTCTCACACGTCATTGAGCACCGCTACGTTCACCGTTACGTTCAGGTAGAATTCGTGAAAGTCTTCCAAGCTTTTCGAGAATATAATTGCGCAGTCGATTTTATATTCCGATATATAATTTATGGCTTAATCCCCTCGCTTTGAAGGGAAACCCGTGCTAAACAGTGGAACGTTCTTCTTCTTATTTTTTTTAGGTTGGCAATAGACTAAACATAGAGCAATTTTTGCCAGTGTCATTTAGTTATGAACATAAGCATTAGTATTGGCAAGAGTTTTTTTTTTTTTTTTTTTATTACATTATAGGCAAGTATTTGATCTCGATCTCACCTGATGGTAAGTGACGATGAGATCTACGATGGAGCATACTTGCCTAGGTAGGAAGGCGGCAGTAGATAGAGGCACATGCAGCGCAACTGATCTGACCCGCCATCCATGAATGGCAACACCGAACATCATGCCGGAACACGGCTAGGCCGCTTGGCGACATGGCTTTGTTCAGTGGGTGGTGACTAGCCACGGCCGAAGCCTACCACCAGTAGAGTTGTCACCTGGTTGGCACCACCCAGGGTCACGTGTAGGGTATCTCGAGGGTACTTAATTCTCCTACGGACGTAGGTGACTCGACCCCAAATTAGTTATCTCGTCATCATCTTCTCTTACAATAAGCAGGCAAGGTGTTTAAATGTTTTTCTATCCCTCTTTTCGTTAAAAACACGGCTACTTTATTATTGACTTTCCATAATTATTATAGTAACACCCTCACTTTCTGTATTTTGTGCTTTTGAATTTAACTGTTAATTCCAGAATAACTTACATTTCTATCGCAAATGTTGAGCAGCAGTTCGCAAACTACTCAACAGTATTCTACGCACGCCCAGGCTCAAGACATAGTTGTTTGTTATTAACTATTCAATGACACACTCAAAATATTGAATAATACATGCAGCCCTCTTGTCAGGCATGATGTCAACGTCTCAATGGACGCGGGTTGAATTTCAACAACTTGTTTTGGGATGCGAGTAATTAGTGCGCAATATTTACGAATAGCATAGTGAATGACTTGCTTATATTATAAAACAAAGTAGCATTTGCACATTTGATAAATACTTAGTAAATCATCAAGGTAGTAAAGGAAAACATTCAATTCGCTTTATCAATCGGTTTATTTACCAGAAAAGTAATTATCTCAGAACAAAAACAAAACATAACTTGACATTTTTCTTATTATGCCATAGATAAAAAAAAGAAAAATGATCATGGCATGCAATTATTATGCTCATATCACTTGTCAATCGACTAAATGTTTAAATTAACATACAGCAATAATAGTAATGGATAACAGTAAAACAAGACGATTCTTACAATAGTAACTTTTTAATTATAACAATTATACAAGTCGAGATAAATCAATATATTCTTATATGATGTTGATGCTATACCTACAGCATATCTGGGGCTCAAACAGATGGCGTTTACCGTCATTCTGACTGTTGTTAAGTAGCCTATTCACGGCATCTGGCTTATTACAACATCGCAAACTAGCGCAACATGGCACCAAATAATTAGTGCATTATAACGCTATGGCGTATCGCTTATTTTCAGCCCAAAATACTAAATGTATAACATTTAAGAATCAAACACTGTTAAGACGATAAGATTAAAACATCCCGTGTTTACTTTCTTTTAAAAAGGTTCCCTTTTCTTCCATCGGTCACGTTGCTTTAATTCTAAGGACGATGTAAAAGTTGTTAAGCCTTCAAACCGTGAGGTATCCTGAATAATTTATCGGCTGTGTACTTAGCTGACGGGCAAGTTCCAACTTCGCGGACAGAGGCTCGATGACGTAGTTTACATGAGTTTATGGAAATTGACACATCGCGAGTGCCAAAGAAGGAAAACCATCGTGAAGGAGTTAATAATGTACGTCTGGAATAATTATCTCATTCTTAGGGTGAAGTCTGTCATCCACGTCTTATTGGAGATACTTACCTACTTTTAAGTTATCCGCAACTCTTAGCTCTACTACCAAGGCCTTGAACCGATTTAAGAGGACTTTTAAAATGTAAGTACTAAGAATTTCAAACCATTTCATAACAGTGCTTTAAAGAGATGTGTTTACTCTCTCAGGTACATAAGGTGCAATGCTCCTATCGATTAGTGCAACATTATGATTCGCTAACTCAATACTATCTATGAAACATTTTTAATCTGTGCTCTCAAATCAATCTGCTGTCAAATATCAACATAGGAATTTTATTGTAAACCTTACTAGTTATTCTGCTATTCGGGGCGGAGACAAATTCAAACAGTCAAAGATCACAAAAATCGGCCCACTCTACCTTGACTTATAAATGGTGTAACTAACACGACTTTGTTTTATATATATAGATTAACCCCCAAATTTATAGACGTTCTATAACTTTAACAAACGTAATATAGTACTGTGCAAAGCAAAAACTCCTGTGCGCAGTATTATATAACGTTTTATAAAGTATCAAAATTGCATGTACGTATCATATCATAGAGCTATTTGCTCCATTCAATATGTAAGCTAAAACGGGTACCGCTACTTAAAAAGTAAACTTTTATACTGATACAGTTTGTACACTCGGTTATTGTGTGTATCGGCGGAGCAACAGCATAGCCTGGTTTTATAAATCCTGTGGACTAGATTATAACAAATCATGAAATAATACTATTTATCTTGGATGTTAACTGCATATGTTGGTTTTTATGTTCCTTCAGTGTTGGCTGCATTGCAATGGGTAGAAATGTTAAAGTTCACAAAGGTTACATTTTGTTCCTTCATATTACATTAATCAAGTTTATTGGGACTAATTTGTTTTCTTCTGCTATACATTTATCTTCAGTTACCATAGTTTGTGGGTATTGTAATATTTAAAAAAGTAACTATGTATAGTTTATCGGTGGCTTGACAGCAGGTATTCATAGTGGTATCCAGCTTGCCGCAAACAAGTACTTAACTATTCAATTAAGTATTATGATACTAGTGCTCTGCGGTCTGCACCACAAATCTCTGTGTAATCCATCAAACTGCATATCAGATGTGCTGTGTTTGTCACACTGACGTGGGATGTGGCAGAAACATACCATTGCCAACCCATCGGACCATGAGCTCATATTTCGTAGGCAACAAAGGATAAACTATCCATTAATATTAACACCATTCATTTTGCAATGGTTCGGTTTTTAGAAATAGGTTACAGTTTCCACTGTAAATGTTCGTTTTATCAAAATGCCTATCACTAATTCCGCATAGTATGTTCTTAGTAGGTCGTTATTTAGGTAAAAATAATAATTAATATTTAGTTTAATTTTAGTATTTATAACGCTACAAGCTCTCCCGGTGAACTTCGTACCGCCTCCGAATCAAATGTTTTAGAAAATCTAAAATGTTGCCCATGTTTTATAACTCTGCTATTCGGGGCGGAGACAGATTCAAAAAATCAAAGATCATAAAAATCGGCCCGATCGTTCATGAGTTATTAATGGTGTAACTAACACGACTTTGGTTTATATTAATTGATATAGTTTGGGTTATGTGTTTCATGAAATTACACGGCTGATTGTAGAGCACTACAGAAAAAGGATTAAAATTACAGAGTGTTTAACATAACTGCTCCAAATTGCCAGCAATTGGGGCAAACTAATAATTTGTGCCTGTGGAAACTATAACGTCTATAGTCGATGTAATATTTATTACACTATGTAACGTAAATTTTACTTTTGTAGGTTTGGATTTTTATTATTTAAACAAATAATTGTAGTTACAACAGGAAACATTTTATGTCATTCTTTGCCTTTCTTTTTCTTATTCATAAGGAATGTTTATATTGTATTGAACGAACAGCTTATTTACAAATGCAAATTGATTCAGATCAAACAATTTGAATTCAATCATATTATCTGCTACATTTCATGAATCCCAGAACAATTATATGGATTTGTGTGTGTGACAAAACCGCGATGGCTTCACCACATTTGGGTTAAATTTGTATGAAGAGCGTAAATTACGCCGATGCGATGAGATTCGTTGTATACAAAGCACGCACCTACCTTCGATGTTCAGGCTGGAGGGAGACGTCGCTGGCGTTTGCACGGCGGCGACCGTTAGGTATTCCAGGGCCCTGGGTTGCTTCAGATGTAGGCAGGTATGCGCACCGATCACAGAATTTAAAGGAATAGAAGAGAAAACACTCCCGGCCGGGTATAGAATAGAATTAATCACTAATTCCAAACAAAAGAATTCCGGAGTAATTTTCTTCCTGATTTCTGTCTCGCGTCAACTTTTAATCTGCCGCCTTCAACACACGTCAATCATGTTCTTATTTCAAAACACTCATTCTTCACTCCCGTGGTGCATGCTTTCGCGAATGAATGGCGACAACGATTCAACCACATCGGCTTATAGCGGCGCGTTGTTCCAAATTTGAATTTAATGTATGAAAACGAATCATTCCGCCCACCAAAATACAATGTTGTATTTTCAGGAAAAAACTACGATAAGCTTAACGATAAAGAAAGTAAATTACCTATAAACTAAACGATAAACTAATACTACGATAATTTTAAGTTTTCTGGACTGTAGTGCTAGTCGCACAGCTCCGGCAGTGAACACAGTTTGGTCAATGGTATTTTAAAGAGAGAGCCGTTTGCAGTGCGAACGGTTACTATACGAACGATTTGGTCTGGTCCGGGATGTAGTTCTACTACGCGAACAAGAGGCCAATGCAACGGGGCTGTATTTTCATTTTTGACTATGACTACTGAGTTGACGTCTAGAGGCTTGCAATGTTTATTCCACTTTGCACGCTGAGTTAACGATTGGAGATACTCCACTTTCCAACGTCTCCAGAAATCTTGCTGGAAGCGCTGAATGAGTTGCCATCGACCCAAACGGTTTATGTTTGCGGTAGTAACATCTTCATCAGGCACGGAAGTTAACGGTTCTAAAGTTACGAAATGGCCAGGAGTTAGCACATTCAAATCATTGGGGTCAGAACTCAGCGGGCAAAGAGGACGAGAGTTTAACATAGATTCGATTTGGACGAATAACGTTGTCAATTCCTCAAATGTGAGCGTTTGGTCACCAATTATACGGTATAAATGAGTTTTGACAGCCTTTATTTGGATTTCCCAAACACCACCAAAATGAGGACTAGCAGGTGGATTAAAACGAAAATCTATTTGATTACCATGAGCGGCTGCTTTCATAAATTGATTGAGTTGATTGCTTGCGCCAACAAAGTTGGTTCCGCAATCCGAATAAACAACGTTGAGGCGCCCTCGTCGACCAACGAATCGACGAATAGCTGCTATAAATGCATCGGACGATAGATCGGAAACTGCTTCAAGATGTAATGCCTTCGTTGTGAAACAAACGAAAAGGCAGAGATAAGCTTTACCTACTTTGGAAGACCTATGTGGACCTAACTTAATACGGAATGGACCACCATAGTCAACCCCAACGATAGAGAATGGTTTGACTTGATTAACCCGAGTAGCGGGTAAGTCGCTCATAAACGATTCGAGAGAAGTAAGATTGGTACGATAACAACGTAAGCATTTGGATAAGCAATGTCGAATAGCACGTTTGGAAGATAAAATCCAAAACTGCTGCGTTAAAAGATAATGCAAGGTATTTACACCCGGATGACAATTTTCCCGATGGATAGCTTCGATAATACGATAGGTTAAAAGTGAATCACGGGGCAGAAGTGCTGGATGTTTGTGTTCGTATGCAAGTCCGGATCGCGAAAGGCCCACCCTGAGCACTCCATAACCGTCAATGAAAGGGCTGAGTTTACGCATGGTTTTAGAAAGAACCTTGTTTGTTTTAAGTCGAGTGATAGCATCGTGGAACCTCTGTGCTTGGACATGTTTAGTAGGAACATGGTACCAACGGGTTTCTGGGATGGCCTCTTGGATATGACTAACCCGATTAGCAATAAAGGTTTTCCAACGATGAGAAGGAGACTTAATCCACGATAGTACTACCATTGAATCTGACCACGCAAAAGCGTCGAAGACTACACTCAGTTTCGTAATTGCGCTATCAGGTCGAAGAACACAATGTTGAGGTATGTAGTATTTACCTTTACTCAATTCATTAAGCGGTACTAGACTCATGTGACCACTTTGTAAGTAGTTACGTAATTCTGGATTACGTGAAAGTTTGTTGTCGAGTGAATAAAAACGTCTTAACGCCACTTCTCGCGAACCAGGAAATGTATGAGCCTTAACTTCTTCCCTAAAAGGTAAGGTTACGATATATCTTCCTGTTGTGTCACGAGAAGCAGAGTCACGATAGATTTGTTCGCATCGCTCTTCTTCGATAGAAAGTTTTTTAGCAGGTTGCGGTGGAATATCGATCTCCCTGAATTGTTGTATACTTTCATCGAGATGGTCAATCTCTGTGGCAAACAAAGTGTTAACCACAGAACGGTTTGTATTACTGACATTACCTAACAAAAGCCAGCCGAAGATGGAATTGAAAGCGGAAGGGAGCTGCGGACCACCACTGATACTGCCTGGAAGCAGAAGCGATGAAAAGATTTCTGCACCAAGGAGAACGTCGATATTACCAGGAACGTTACACTCTGGGTCTGCCAAAGATAGGTTTTGTAGATGATGCCAAGCGGATTTATCCAGCTTAGCCGTGGGCATTTTTCCGCAAATGCTTGGTAAAGTGAGTGCTTCGATACAAAATACAGTTTGGTTTTTGATACCCACTTCTAGCGTTACTGAACCAGAAACAATCGCAAGAGCCTGACCTAAGCCTCGAATGTTGCGTGAAGTAGATACACGGTGGAGCCCTAATCGATTAGCTGCACGGTCCGTAATAAAATGAGCTTGGCTACCTGTGTCGACAAGAGCTCGAAAAGATTGAAACTGTCCAGCAGAATCCCGAATATTAATTTTAGCTGTCGACAAAAGTACGATTGGATTTTCACATATTTTACTCACCATACTTACTTGTGAACAAGTACTTGACTTGTAATCGACTTCTGCTTGGTGGCACGCAGCATTTGATTCAACACTGTCAAGGTGTAGAAGCGTGTGATGACGCTGATGACATTTGAGGCATTTAAATATGGACCTGCAGTCCTTAAGAAGATGCGAAGGTTTAAGGCAATTGAAACACCAGTGGTGTTGTTTAGTATAATCACTTCGTTCTTGCGGAGACATTTTACAAAATGATTCGCATTTACTAATAGAATGACCCTCTCCACAAAATGAACATTTGTATGTAGGTTCACGCGACGGAGAGACCTGTGACGCGGAGGCTACGGTTGGTGGAGGTATCGACTTAGAAGCAGTAAAAGATGGTGTTGGAACCGTATTGGACAACAACACTGATGAAATAGGTTTTTTGTGAAAAACAGGCTTGTCAGAAACAACAAAATGATCATTTCGAACAAGTGCGTTACATGTCGAATATAGAAAATCCTTAAGTTTAGAATAACTAGGTAGCTCACTTGTTGCTGATGACTGTTCAAAGGAACAACGCAGTTTAGAATCGATTTTTGAAAGGAGAAGATAACATAACACGAAATCCCATTGTTCGGTTGGTAAACCAAGCCTCCACAGAATCGTTAGATTTTCGTTAAACGTGTCAAGCGTTCTTCGAAAATCATGAGGCGAGTTTTGTTTGAAATTGACGCCTAATATGTCCTTCCAACACGCAAATGCTAAGTCGCGTTTATCACGATAACGATTGACTAATGTATCGTAAGCTGCCTTGTAGTATGGCCCAGTCACAGGGAAAGTACGAATTAGTGACAACGCATCACCGGAGAGACATGACACTAAATAGTGCATTCTTTCGGTGTCCGATAAGGATTCATTTTCATGGATTAACGAATTGAATACATCATAAAATTCAGGCCAAGATTTTATATTGCCCGAAAAGCTCGGTAAATTTATCTTGGGTAGCTTGACTTTGACAACATCTCTAGAAACACATGCCGCTTGATTCAAGTTAGTGGTAGACCCAGCAACTTGCCGATGTATTGCAAGAATTTCAAAATAATGTTCGTCAAATTGCGATCTAATAGCATCTTCACTATCCTCCGAATCGCTGTCAATAACGCTAATGATGTCTTCATGAGCGTCCTCAAAGTTGTTTATAAGTTTTTCAATTTCTGAGAAATGTGCAAGAAATTTATCTAAATGTTTAACATCTTCTTGAGCTAATTTAGCAACGTCCAAGACCTTTGCTAACCGATTAAACGCTAGTGTACGCTTACGACGTAAGACCGGTAGATTTTCTACGGTAGGACCTTTCGATTCAAATGATTTGGATCGAGTTCCACGATATTTCTTAGATTTAAGCATTTTTTACAAAGTTTTAAAGGGTTTTAAATCAACAAAAATAAACAGATTAACGCAACGTACTAGGAACAAAAAGAGGTAACTACGAAGTCACTTCTCACGATTAACTCTACGAAAAAGAAACAAAATCACAAAAGTGACTTTCAAACCGATGGTAGACCCCTCATTCGAATCGAGTCGGTCGGTAAAGCAATCGAACCAGTCGTCGGTCAAACAGTCACCCGCTTATCCGAAGCTTGTTTTACATATTTCCCGTCATGGTTAATAAATTAAATTGTTGAAATATTGTACCGTTAAAATAGTACGTATACCGATTAATTGTATGAGTTTATACGTACTGAAATGCTCAATATTCAACAATTCAACCCGATCGATATCCAAGAGATAAAACGTAAACTAATGTTTATGATACTAAATTACGTTGCACTGGCCCAATACTCGAATGCAGTACAACGATATTGACTTCATAAATCGTTCGTGTTATATTTACGAAATATTTAATAATTTTATTAGGATAATAAAACGGGACGACGACATCGACTTTATAATGAATATCTGCTCAAATTCTACGAAATATTAAATTATATATTATGCTTTTGAACCGAGAAATTCAAAAAATATTAATAAATAATTATGCCAATTTTATAATATAAAATTAACAAATTTCGAAAGATGGCGGCGACACTGCGTGCCGCGCAATACGAATTCAAAATTCAACTAACAAATTGTAATTTGGTGGTGATGATCGTTATAATTACAATGACGTTTTGTATGATTAATAATAATAGGATTAAGCTAATCTAAAGGTCCCTGGTTTCGGCACCAAAGAAAATGTGACAAAACCGCGATGGCTTCACCACATTTGGGTTAAATTTGTATGAAGAGCGTAAATTACGCCGATGCGATGAGATTCGTTGTATACAAAGCACGCACCTACCTTCGATGTTCAGGCTGGAGGGAGACGTCGCTGGCGTTTGCACGGCGGCGACCGTTAGGTATTCCAGGGCCCTGGGTTGCTTCAGATGTAGGCAGGTATGCGCACCGATCACAGAATTTAAAGGAATAGAAGAGAAAACACTCCCGGCCGGGTATAGAATAGAATTAATCACTAATTCCAAACAAAAGAATTCCGGAGTAATTTTCTTCCTGATTTCTGTCTCGCGTCAACTTTTAATCTGCCGCCTTCAACACACGTCAATCATGTTCTTATTTCAAAACACTCATTCTTCACTCCCGTGGTGCATGCTTTCGCGAATGAATGGCGACAACGATTCAACCACATCGGCTTATAGCGGCGCGTTGTTCCAAATTTGAATTTAATGTATGAAAACGAAACAGTGTGTAATTTGCATCGGCATTGCGTTCCGCTGGTTGTGATCAAATATTAATTGTTTGCATATTGAGCCGATGCTGATGTGATTATTCTATTTCAGCGTGATTGGATTATGTTATCATGTAAGATGTTTTTTGGGCTCGATGAAATTTTATCAAATTCTAATTTGATTCTTTATCTGGCAAAATTAGCAGTATCATCACGTCATTTATATATTCTTTTCAATCTCCTGCCTATTGCACCATTAAAAAAAATACGTCCGACGATAATACCGACACCTATCCTAACTATATAATTGATTATATTTCGTCTATACTAACTATCTTTCGTTAAGTTAAATTGGTATAGTCCAAATCGATTTGGAGTCTTTAGTTACATGGAACAATGCCTTCTTGTGTAAATATATTATCGAATTCCACTTCAAACTATCTGATAACGAGGTTGTCTTTTTCAAGTGAACAAGTTTACCGAAGATTCGAAACTACTTTATCAAACTAAGTGAACATTTTTCTGGCTCGTGTTATCTAAGCTTTAGTAGCTGGATTTGTTTTGAAAGAGGAAATATTAGGTGTACGAATGGTTTACCTTAGCTATTATCTTATTTCTATTGTGTTACTGTTGTTATTCAGCTGTGTGTATTTGTGGGCTGCATCGTTGTTGGCTCTACCTATCAGGTTTCAGGATTCTTATCGTTTGACTGGTATAAAATAACTTTTTCAGTGATACTCAGGAGAGACTAAAACATTTCCTACCCTAAATCGGTCTGTCTACGAAATCTATTTTCTAACTTGTCGCTGATAAACCGCACACTGTATCTTCCTAGTCAAATACTAACGACAAACGACACGATCTAGTCGCTCACGGCATCACAGCGAAGGGATTTACACGGCCCTAACGCGTTGTATAATAAATCGCATAGTAAAATTGAAACCGGCGTACGTTGCGAGGCCTTAGGAGTTCGAGATCGACCCCAATCCCCGTGGAGACCGCGTGGAATCCGTGCAATGTGATCCGGAATTATTGATGCGACTCTCAACGGTTCGTGCTGTCGCTTCTAATATAGTTCACGGGTAGTGGAGTTTGTGTGTTGGTTACATTTGCCGTACAAAGGACTGAGGACTTGAGTTACCGTATCCCAAACTATTTTGAAATTGTAGATGGATTTTTAATAACTGACCTAATGTAAGGAGGTCGTCAGAGATCGTACATGTTAATGCAAAACATAGGTATTGACCATACATTGAAAATCTGTTATTGTGAATGCAGAAAGAATACCTCCAATGTTGTCCATGTTTTAATCTCTAACCTTAAATAGTAGAAAATGTTCATGTGTTGTTTAGCATATACGGTATATTTAAACAACTGTCGCAGTCGGGGTCCCAGTGGGTTTGGATGGAAACCCGTCCATTTGGCGTGATGCGCCACCGAATTATTGATGAACTCAGATACAAATTCGCACCTTTGCGATCGGAAGAGGGAATAAAAATTGCAAAGTGGTATTGCTATTATGGTTCAATTCAAAGTATCTATTTTAAGTTGCTTTCTATTTCCACGAAAGGACTAGCTAGACGGTTTATTCTTGATGAGAGATTTGGTTCGTTGGCACTTAAAAAATTGTTCCGTCTATTTCTCTTTTTCTGACTGTCTATCTACACTCTAATATCTCATTTCCCTAACAGATATAATACAAAATGATGAATCCTTCGTTTAAAACTGTTCCTCACATCAAGATCTGGAGTGTTTTAGTACTTCATACCTGTTTTGTTTCATAATTATTTTTATGCAAAACCTTCCATTCCATATTCTCGCTGCATCTAGATTGGGAAACAACACAGTAAATAGAGTATATTTTTAGAATTTGTCAAAGCCTTTGCTGAAGAGCTAATTGTGAAGTGGCTTGGTACTTTTGTGCGGTAGTTCGATGCTAATTGAGCGAATCATTAGCTTACGAGAAAATTGTGAAATAAGCTTTGGAGGCTCACTACAGTCGACGACGACAGACTCAGCATTCAATTATATTTCAGAAAGTTCTGAATTGTTTGTAAAGGTCATGTTCTAAGCCAAACGGCTTATCTAAATAGGTAGGTATAGACAACAACGTTGTAAGTACTATGCACTGCTTTAGTGTAGAAGGCTATTAGTGTCGCGACACATCTATAGAAAATTCGCAATGTATGATCACCCGCGCAGCCCGTGGTGCTTTTTAAATGAACAACAAATCATATCAGACCGATATAACGTCGCGCTTTGTCCATAATTCCCTGTTAAGTGTAGTAGCACGGCATTATGCATTCAAGAGTACGATGGACAGTTGTGACTTTCCAATTGATTTGTTTTCAAATAAAGAATTATTATATTCCTGTCTAACGTACAACGCCTTATTTGTCGCTATGCCATTTTCTGGGTGCAAATTAATCGAACGCCGTCAACGTTTAACCACGAAACACATCGAGTGCAGCCGGTGGCTTCGTAAAACAAACACTTGATAAGGTCTTTCATGATGGATGCTTTAAAGGGAAATCTGAACGGTGTCAGATACACTAGGTTTTAAATTAAATATCTGTAAAGAGTTTATTGCCTAAAAATAAGTATACAATTTCTTCTAGCTGGTTAATTGATTATTAGAGTAACGCTAACTTATTTTCATCACCTATTCTATAATTTTTGCTTCGTTTTTTTTGTTTATAATAAAAGCTATAACAATTTAATACATCATTTGGATACAATTCAGACGGTCGGACGGAATCCAAAGTTTTTGCTTAATAAAACCCCCGTCATGCCTCTTGGTTTTAGAAAATGCAATATCATTATTTAAATTTACCATTTTAAAACGTTTTCTGGTTTATTTCAAATGCTGCTTTGCTAGTTATTATTTTGCTCGTATGTGTTCGTACGACAGAAAATATCAACCCACGCCGCAGTAAATAATTGACCCATGCTTTTCATACCTTGCCTTGGTCTAAGAGTTACTGGAATAACTTCTAGTTCATTCATTGTATGACACCTAAATAGATTTATTTATTCGGTTGGATCTTGACAACTCCCTATCAATATTCATTCGTATACTTTTAGATATTGCAATATTGCAGCCATTAGATATGATGCTTTACAAAATATTGTATACGAGAGAGACTATATAAGCGAGATCTCTAAATGTATATACAACACGATTCAGAATGGATGCACAATACACACATACAATATAAAGAAAAATGTCCCCAACATTTTGTGAGCATTTTTTCTACATTGACATATTGAAATTGTGACTGCAGTAATGTTTTCTATAGTACTCTTTCTGAATAATGCTATATAAGGAGATTTAGAGATCTTTTAGAGATTTCTCCGACATAATATCTCAATTCAAAATATCATATTCAGCCGTTCGATATCTCTAGGGCGTGTGTCGGCATACACCTGCAAATGAAACCTAATGCTCGCGTTGATTGATGAGCGCCGATATGTAATGCATAGGTGTAGTCATCGCGAGCTATTTGTCATCATTTGACGTAAATGACGTCGCGCTGATCGGGTGATGATGGCGTTGTTTGGTTATTGGATTTCGGTGTACGTGTTATTGATGGTACAAGTAGGATTAGCGATGTATGTATTTACATCGTTATTATTGTACTTATGTAATTTATGCCATCTACTCACGTTTGTCTAATCACAGTGGTTAGAATGATATATTTTTTTAAGAAAATAAATAGTTTAGTATAATACCCATTTGGTTATCCAGGAATCTGTAAATCCAAATCGTGACGCATCCGACATTTTTATATATTCGAAATGAATTAATTAACAACGGCATTCGATGCATTTCTTAGTTCTTTGTAATTTTATTGTAAACGGATGACAACGTTTTTATAACTTGGAGGAAAGTCTTAACATGACCTATAATTTGTTGCAGATTCAAGAAATATAGTTTTTACAATAGTGAGTCAACCGGAATCCTATCATGCGAGCGTGTCGGCGAGACTCAAGCAAGACATCGAAGACCAAGTTTTGCAGTTGGAGAACGTGAGACTTGCAACTTTATATGCCTCTGCAAAAATTAGCCACTCAATTAACAGCCCTAAAAGACCTATCAACAAATGATTTTTCTTGATGATCGATCGACAGTATTTAAAGTCTTATCATCCATTCTTTGTTGCTGCCTTTGTTTTGGCGATCCAATTCGTGTTCAAACTGTCTGTAGGTACTGACGCTATTAGAACTACTAATATTGCATGATACTGTCGGGTGCTGCCGCGTTTTTATGCATTTGTTGTGATGCAAGAACAAGCAATATTTGTTGTATGAAGGGGTTTTCATAATAGCATATATTTTTTCCACTATAGCGATTGCCAAAAGTCCACTTAACCCACGAAGACTTTCCGGCCTCTGGTGCGTGGACCATACTGCCTCTGCTGGCGCCTCTGACGGCCAGATATAAAGGCACTCACGTCCGATGGGTTCTGTTTGTGGAGTCACACACAGCTGTGCGCTGTAGCAAGCTGATTGAGGCCTTAGCAGCGGCTGATGAACAAAAGGTAGGATCTCAGAATTGTCATATTTAATTTGAGAAAAATCTTTTGCTGTAGATTTTTTTAGTGCTAAGTGTATTTAATTCGGTTCATTCTTTACGGATGATTGGCTTAGGCTTAATTTAAACAGATGTCTTTAAAAGTAACGTTGCAATGGAGTCGTTGAAAACTCCGAATGTTTTCTTCTATTATCGGGTTGAAGAACATTTAACAGAATCGTTTTTCTTTTTTTTTATTCCGCTTCATCGTTCGTTCACTTCGTAGTTCAGTATTTTACCGATATTGTATTTTTACAAACAGTTGGTCAGTTTACGTCAACTTTCCACCTATTTGTCAGATTAAACCTTAAAGTTTAAACTTAGGTATCGTCTCCTCTAGGATGTCATGTGGATAGGCTACCCGCTAAGTGACGAGGAGCCCACCATCATCCATCACTTCACCTTCTACGAGGACCTGGAAGATGAGGGCGGCTTCATGTACCCAAACTTCGCTAGTGGGTTCGCCATGAGGATTGAGCTTATGGAGACGTGAGTGTTAGTTTAATTTGGTCCCATTTTACAATGTGCTGATAATCCTTATCCACAACTTATTCGACGGATGGCTTATAAAAATTCTACCAAATAAGTTAGGGTTCATCAATACATTATGAAAGAGTCTGTCATTACAGTGGCTGTTTGTTTCTTGCCGCTCATCTGTTATAACCGATCGCAACTCTGAATGGGATTTTTAGTGCGCCCTTTGAGATGTCATTTTAGTAGAAACAGCAGCGGCAGCTCAAGTGAGCACTCATGTTCACTCTCAGAGTTGAAATCAGATTATGACTACAGGCGTTAGGATACATTCCTGAAGCTAGGGTAGGTTAGGGTCTCATGAATTGATATGTAATAGACGAGACCATGCCAGGCCAGGCCACCAAGCGGTGGGAACAGTCGCTTTTGTTGTGGCCTGTACTCGCCGCATGGCGTTTGCACATGCCCCGACAGGAGTGGCCTTAGCTAAGACAGGCCGTTGGGACCCGAGCTTGAGTTGCGCTGCTATTAACCGTGTAAGACCACCTGTCAGAATTTTTCAGGCTTTTTATACACAAGGCTCACAAGCGCTGTTCACAAGATATTGTACTTCAGATACCCAACTAATTCAGGAACAAGCTAATGTAGCTTTTAGAGGTATCTTTGTTATAAGTTAAGGCTGCGGAATTCTTATAAAGTTGAAAATAAGCCAACGAACTGCGTCTCTGTAGGTTGTTAAGTCAAATAGAGAGCGGCGTGCGGAAGCTAGAGGCGGACTTTTCAATAGACCCTGCGTTTGAGCTAGCGCAGCTGGTGTACGGGGGCGGCAGCTCGCCGGGCCCCCTCCTCACCCCCGACCTCAGCTTCTGCATCGTCTCCGGCGACAACTGCGCCACCTACCCGAGACAGTTCGATATATGTGTGAGTAACCAATTCGAGGTATTTTATCCATAACATCTGGTATATGTGGGATTTGTTTGATTATAGTATGTTTTAGCTGATTCTTTTAATGTATTTTAGAATTTCCCTCTTAAACCACGTAGCTTACATAAAATACGTTATATGCACAACGTTTATTATGTAATATTTGTATAATAGTAGAGTTCCTTCGCTTTCGACGACTTACAAGCAGTGTTCTGTTAGAGATATAATTTATAGTGAATGTTGAAATCGTCACATGTCGGCAGGGCAGTGCCATACCCGAGGAGGCGGTGTTCTTCGCGGTGAAGACGTGGAGTGGCTTCCACGCCACCAGGGCCAGGGTGGTCAAGAAGACATGGGGCAAACACGTCACCAACTTGCTGTTCTATAGTGACTTAGAAGGTAACATGCTCGTGTCTTTGAGAACACGCGAAACCTTCGTCCTGCTCCTGACTTCTCTCCGGTAGTGCCAGGTTGCCGTCCTATCGGAGTAGGAGAAAAAGAGAAAAGAGAGTGCACTTGCGCACAAAATTATATTCTGTACTATTGACTAGTCTCCGTCGAAATTAGCCGCTGTGACCGAAAATTCGGTCAGGAGGAATAATATTTTTTAGATTCGCCTCACTCGTGATAGATAGTTTCTCGACTAACATCTTAGAGGACTTCGGTGTTGCTGGCTTCTTTAATTATTGTTCAAACTTGTTTGGTTTATAATTGGAAAAGTTGACAAGCCGAGGTTCAGTGGTAGGTTCCTCTTCCCTCATTTCTTTAACAATGGATTTCCGTCAAGTATCGCCTAGTTCTATTAATTATATTATTTTTTTAGATCCGTCATTGCCAGCGGTGGCAACCGGTATACCGAACAGCAAGACAGGTCACTGCAGCAAGACCCTGGCGATATTGAAGCAGACCTTAACACGAGTCCGCGACAAACCTCACATCAAGTGGATATTCTTAGCGGACGACGATACTATACTTGGGTAAGGGTTTCTTAGAATCAGTGGCGTAGCACAGGTCATTACCACCCGGTGCGGATTTAAAATTTGCCGCCCTCTTATTTCTGCTATTCATTATAAAAAATTTGGGGCATGGTAACGACAAAAAAAAATTACGAAAAAACACTGAAAAAAGTTTTTTTTACTTAATTTTTTTTTCTCTAACCGCCACCTGTGAAATGCCGCCCCCGGCAAAATGCCGACCTGTGCGGATCGCCCCCCCCCCCCCCCCATGCTACGCCACTGCCCTACAGTGACCCATCTCGATGTTATGCCCTGTATTCATGACGTCGGCATTTGTTACTTGCGCGAGCCATGAGTATCATGAGAACTGTATATTCTGTAGTGTGCAGAGACTGTGCGAAGTGCTGAGTTGTTACCGCGGTGGCAGTGACGTCACTGTGCTGGGGGAGCGATACGGCTACGGCTACGGCAAGATTGAAACGGCCGCTAAAGGTTGGTCACGTATTCCATTCAACTTTCAACTTACCAACTTTGTCAGTGCGATATTTGTTATTAGTTTCTTTAAGTAGTAAAAATGTAACTAAAATTTGTCCTCAAAATCAATCAAAATGCAGTAGTAACTTTGTCGTGTCAGTCATATAATTTTAGGATACATTAGATTTTAGTTTGTCTCTGTCTATTTGCGAATCTTAGGTTTTCCTGTAATCCGTCAAGTATTTTTTCTACTGGACGAATTTTAACGAAACTTAACATGCTCATAGCTTGCACACCTGGTCAATTCATACCATACTTTTCGTCCCGGGAAATGGAGCTTTTCACCCGGAATAGTCAACAATTAAGTCAACGCATACGAAGTCGCAGTCACTGCTAGTGAAATATAAATTCACTGGCAAGAATTTCACAATGCACTGCAATAAACTGTCAGGTAGCACAAATAATTTATATTTTATTTAGATTTACTAGAGTGTATCGAAGAATATGAATATGATAAGTAATTATTGTTCAATAGGCTACGACTACATAACCGGCGGTGGTGGTACAGTACTGAGCGTAGGCGCAGCCCGGGCGCTGTCGCGCTGCGCGTGCGCCGCGGTGTCCGCGCCCGACGACATGACGCTCGGCGCCTGCGCCAAGTATCGGCTCAACCTCACGCTCACGCATTCGCCGCTGTTCCATCAGGTATCTTGCTTTTAACCTTACTTAGGAGAGGGAGACGACAGCCGCAAGAAGTCCATTGCTGGTCAGTGGCATTTCCCAGTCTTCCCAGTCCTTCAAACTTCACAGTCGACAGCTACTCGCATCCTTGGGTCGCTTTTGTGGTCATCGGTCCACTTACTACGTGATTATAAAATGGCTAAAATCTATCCGCCAAAGAGGCCATCAGTTCTACGAGCTAAGTTTACCACCCATTGCCACTTCTGAGTCGTCTTTGGATATCTCATTTCTGATTCGGCCACTGTCTGTAGCACATTGAGTCCTAGATCAATTGTCACCTTAACATACTCATTGCGTAAAAACTTGGGACTGTTTAGCGTAGAGATGTGCTGAACAACCAGATTATAATGAGATCTGATAGAATTAGTTGGCGAATATTTGGGGGAGAATCAACTAGTAACTAATCAGCTTGCCAATCTCCCCAATTATAAACCAAAACAGCTTGATAGATAATAGAACAGGCAAAATCCTTTAATCATTTTTTTTGTATTCGCTTCTTTCCGCAGAGAACAGAATATCAGACCTTCAACTAAGACCATAGAGAGTTGGCTTTTGTTTGCCTTTTTAACCGACTTCAAAAAAAAGGAGGAGGTTCTCAATTCAGTTGTATTTTTTTTTTTTTTATTTTTTTTATGTTTGTTACCTCATATCTCCGTCATTTATGAACCGATTTGGAAAATTATTTTTTTATATGAAAGGATATGTTTACAGATTGGTCCCATTTTTTTCAAAAAAATGTTCTGATGATGGGATCCATGAGGAATTGAGAGAACTCCTCAAATTTTATAGGCATACCGATAGCAATTTTGGTATTTTCATCAAGAAGTCAAGCATTTGCATTCAGAAAGTATCATTTGCTGAAGTGGAAGTGATGAAGAAGGCCACAAATGGCCAGCGGAACTTGTCAGTGATACGTATTTCACGGGTTGCGCCAAGATAATCTCGATTATTGGTATACCTATTATCCAGTAAAAAGATTGATTTACAAATCTTTTTAGTGACAAAGAATAGTAAATATATGCACTAAAAAGTTTAAAATAAAAAACTTTTTAACAAAATAAAAACCGTCTTCAAAAAACTAAAAAGCAAAAAATAATCTAATCTTGAAATCTACCTTGTCTAACCACATCAAATATTTAACTAATCTGAAGTCGGTGCCAAATAAACAACCGACGAAGAATAACAAAAGTATACTCAGTAACGAGATGCGCGGACCAATTTGTAGGTATAGTCTTTGGCGCAGACCGGCAATACTCGACGCAGTTGTTAGTTTGGCACCGACTTCAGATTAGTTAAATATTTGATGTGGTTAGACAAGGTAGATTTCAAGATTAGATTATTTTTTGCTTTTTAGTTTTTTGAAGACGGTTTTTATTTTGTTAAAAAGTTTTTTTCATAATCCAATTTGGCTTATAATTGGAGAGGTTGGAAAGTTGAGGTTTAAGTAGCCCTCCTCGAAATTGGATTGTAAAGTCAGTGTCCTCCCCCAGGCGCGTCCCCAAGACTACGCCCGCGAGGTCCTCGCCCGCGACCGGCCCGTCTCCTTCCACCGGCACTCCTCACCAGAGCCTCTGCGGGTCTACTCCACCTGGTTCCAGCACGATGACCTGGCGATACGCAGACGGAGCAGAGACGAACTTTAGATGTAGTTGAAGTCATACAATATCTTAACATACCCTTGAAATGTATACAACGATGGCGCTTTAAATGAAGTAGTCTTTTTTGCACGGGGCAGGGTAAATCTCCAAAATATCTCCTGTCCTGTTTGATACAGGGGACTCTAGAGAATAGTTACTGCTGCAGATCGGTCAAGGGCAGTGGGTCATCGGAGAGTTCCTTCACAGGAATCCACCCAATCGATTCAATGAGTTAATCGGTCTACCCTCGGAACACTAGACCAGTTGATCATGAATAAGCGTCTTAGTTTAAGATTGAATGTACGTCATAGTTCAAAATCGAATTACATTGGCAGTCCCTTTGACAGTTCAAGTTTGAGATCACTGGCAAAAGCGACAATTCCAATGCCATTATTATCGAGTCGATTGTTTCTGTATATTCAGTTTTCTATAGCCATCAATGGTCACATCCAGTGGACGCCATTTTCATATCATCATGTCACATCCATTATTTTATTTATAATGTGTATTTATTGAACGTGTTATTGCTATTAATTACTTGACATTGGTAAAATACCCGCTAAGTTATGGGTGAGGCCATTTGCATATCCATTTTATTTCATCGCATTTCATTTCGTAAAAAAAGAAGAAAAAGAAGATAGCCATCCATCCATCGGCAAAAGACGTCCACTGCTAGACATAGGCGTCCTAACACTACGTCTCTCTAACCAATCCTCAAAAAATATTTCAAATTCAAGCGTCCGTGTCCATTTCATTGAATAATTATAAGGTACTTACTAGATTAAAACTAATTTTGTAATAGGGTATCATTACGCTATGATAATGAATATTTAGTCTGTGTAAAATACAGTATAAGTTGTATGAATAAATTTATAAGATACATTTGTTAGATACATAGTGTGTATATTGTGATCAGTATTGTTACGTTATACGAAATAACATATCAGTTGAATTAATAAAGTTTAATATGTTTATATATGCTTCGTTTTATTAAAAGTCTTAGGCTTTCTTTTTACTTGATGGTTTAAAAGACATTAAATTGTCGAAGTCAACCACCGTTTCGGAATAGGTTCCACTGAGATAAGCCAGGAATACTTATGCTATGTAAGCAGGCAACACCGATGGATCAGTTACTTTATTATCGAGGATGTTAGCAAGCCGAGTGTGACCCCGTTTTGCAACGGATTTACGCCAAGTAGGGCCTGATTCTAACAATTATCTAGACAACCTATAGTGCCATGTGTCTACATAATATATATATATATAAGTAGGGCAGCAGTGCCTCCGCCAAGTCAAGAAAACAAAGCAACACGGGCACGGGTATCATCCTTTTCCCGAAGCAAATTACGGAAGTAAAAATCCGTAAGTAAAAATAGGTAGGTGCCCGCTCTACACCTCTCATCTTAGATAATTAATTAGTCCCCTTGTCTTCGCTAATGGTAGTATTCTGGTGGATGACATGGCGGTATTGAGCTTATGCGCCAAGTCACGCCACTTAATAAACAGCGGCGACTTGGCGAAGTTGGGTAATGGCGGCGTCGTGTTATAGATGGTGAGGATGATGATTTGTGACGGCTTTCTGGATGGTAACTTGGAAGTTTGTAGAGATGGAGGTTAAGTATAGGGGTAGTTATTAAGTTAGATTGGAGCGAGATACGGGGTTGAGGTATGTTATGATCGTTGTCGAATAGCTACTACAAGTTATATATAATATATTTTTTTAGCTTGAATTTATATTTTTTATAGAATGGAAATTCTGTTACAAAATCGCGTCACTGTCGCCGGACTTAATTAAACATTTAATTTACTTATTTATATATTATTTTACTTAAAACGGCAAGCCACTTACAGATAAAAACTTTTAGGTACGATTTCGATATTCTTATGTACCTATAAGAATATATGAAAAAAAAATATGATCCCTAACTTTTATACTTACAAAATAACTTTTTTTTTCCACCATAAGTTTTATCGTAGGTAAGTACTTAAGCGTAGTTGTCGAGTATCAGCCAGGGTCAGAGCGGGCAATTTGTCATCCAACACGCGATACTTTCCATAAGCACCAACTCAGAGAACTTACATTTTTCATTACCACCAAAGTTTTGAGTGCGTCCCTGGTGAGTTAACACCTTTCAAACGAAAATTCACCTTAACACATTATATTAGGGCTGACATTCAACCGCAAGGGATTTCATTGATGTTATAACATTCTTCAACCGAAAACAGACCTTAACAAATCGGCTTGAAGCTATTTATGGAATGGAGGCTTTTAGGGTTGATCTGCAATACTTTTTCCCATATTCTGAATGCGTACATAGGTATTATTATGAAAATATCTGTAGCTTTGGCAAGATATTGGAAGTTAGAAAGTACGAAAAAGTTACAGTAGGGAACCGTGGCGTTATAATATCAGCGACTAGGTAGAGCCGAACCAGGGACTTCTCATCAACTCCTGTCCCTTATATATTTCTGGAATAAAACGCAGATTTTAGATCAGAATATAAGCTACGGCAACAATTGTATTGATACTCACCTAAATAATGATAAAAAAATCTCCATTACAGTTTTAAAATGTAAGTACCTTTTTGTAAATAATTCAATTGAATAGTACCTAGGTAAGTAATTAGTAGATTTGTAGTATACCATTATAGTAGGTATCTACCTACGCTTACCACTGTCTATTCGCTAATAAGATCGCATGCGAGCATGAAATTACAAAGAAGGAAATATAAAAGGATTTATGTATAATGGAAAGTTTTAATTTAAAACTAATTCTGAAACAGGCTTGTGGTTCCCTTGGACAGGTTCATTTTAAACCACAAAATAACAAGTTATTTTAACAATGTACTAATACAGGAGCGGAGGGGGGGAAGAGGGACTGGCTGTAACTGCCCCCCCGCCCTAACTCACTACCGAAGCATTACCCATATTTCATTAAAATCACAAAAGTTGCCCCACCCTTAAACGAAATTCTGGCTAATTGATCAGCGCAGCTAACTGACTGACGGTATCTTTACCTATCATGTTTTCAAACAAAGCGGCGAAATACGTAAACTGTAAAGTATTATACGTTAGCTTACGAATAAACTCGCACTTAAGGTACTGATAATCAGAGCCTCTGTGGATCCAAAACAATTAGAAATTGTCCTGCGAATCGGACAACTGGGTCAGCTAACTAGGGCCCCTTGTAAATCAATGTAACCGAGTTATCTTTAGTCGTTCATTTAATTAAAGCCGGTGACTGATTGCATTTAGGACTTTGATGTATCTAATTTACAATGGCATTACAATTACATTACAAAGCATTTTAAAGAAGTAAAGCGAACATTCGGAAAACGTCTTCATTTCGCGACTAGATACTCAATTACTTCGATATCGTTAGAGACCATTGCAAAAATATGTTAAAAATATAATATTCAACAAACTTATTTTATTCAAATTCAGAAAATGCATTTCGATAATATATTGTACAAAACATCTAAGCGGTTATCGAAAACGTTAAGGCGGGTACAGACGGCAGTTTATCAAATATTGTGACCTCGGGAATGCATCTCATTGTGTTCTTATTTTATTTTATAATAGTTCTACCCGACTTTGTACACGTGGACCTTAGTTGTTACACTATCCCGACTAAGTTATAATCGTGGCAAGTTTTATCGAAATCTATCCAGCTGTTTAGCCGTGACGTGCATCAAATAATCAAGACATAACGGCTTTTGTATAGAAAATTATCCTTAATTATGACATTATTTTTCCAAAATATGCAATGCACAAAATGCAGACACGGCCAAGTTAGGTAGAATAATGTTAGTAATTTAGTCTTAAGGTTATCAGTATTTTTCAGTACCTACTTTGATATTGAGTTTCTAAATTCAAAGTTCCAACTTAATATTCCAGTCTGGTAATACATCCGCTACCTAGCTTCCTATTAGATTCAATATGTTCCGGTACCAATGTGACCACCACTGGCAAAATGAATGAATTGCCTTTGCGTAGGTTTTTTAAATTTATCAGGAATATATTTTTCGAAATTTCCCTCAACTCTGAACCCGTCATTAGCAACATGCGGTTTGAAGAACACTCACATAGAGGGCGCCCCTTTGAGTCAAGCTCAAATAAAACCATGGCCTCCAAATCGTAAATCAAGCCATTGCCTTAGCGAGCGCTCTCCGCTCCGCTCGAGAGCTTCGATGTTCACAGTCCCATTGTGTAGATGTTTATTCGCAAATTGGTAGAGAATAATATGTATGTATGTACGTACGTACTTAGAAATGTAAAGATAAGTTATAAGCCGTTAGACCGTCTAAATGTTTAATTGTATGCCAATGTACCTAATCCCTCTCCCACTGAAGACTACCCCCCGAATTTATAGACGTTTTATAACTTTAACAAACGTCATATAGTACTGCACACAAGAGTTCTACTTTGCGCTACTACTATATGACGTTTGCTAAAGTTATATAACGTCCATAAATTCGAGGGTAAAGCTTGTAGGTAGGTCAAAGTAATTTCCAGCGCTTACTACTAAAGTAATCGTATCGTACAAAACAATGGAGTTTAAGTTCGCAGGTAGGCGGTGACGTCGACTCGCGTGCCTACACTTATCAAAAATACATTCGGGCTCCAGTCAAATCGATTGTCGAGTCTTTGTGCGACAATAATTATGATGGAAACTTTCCTTTGTGCCTCTATTGGGGACAAATACGAGGGTACGAGGAGGTATTATATATTGTAGCTTGGTACTTTTTTATTTTAAAAAGACTTAGAATCTGAAATGAACGTTAGGCCTAGAACATTCAGGTACCTATAAAAGTACTTTTTTTATCATTTACAAGCCATCTCGTACCTATGCCAAAAGATACTTATTATATATACGAAATAACTGCTTACATAACTACTTAGGTACCTGTATCCTTTTTGAATGCATAAACAAGCACAATATCGGCGAAAATTTTAAATTAATAAATAATTATCTGGATAGACTTTACCACAGTCTCTTGTTCCAATAAATGTTACTGGCATTCTTACTATTCTCATCCTTACAAAGCGGCGTTAATTTAGCGTTTTTATATAAACGAGATTAGGAGGGGAGGTCGGGCTAAATGGAAAACGAACATAACACTACACGACCGAGTCAGAGCCGACGATGCTGTGTCCAATTTATTTTATTGCCCCTTATATCGCACTGTTTCGTTCTGGCCGCGGCCACTCGTAAAGACGGGATCTCATTTCTGATACTTATAAAGATAGACGTTTATATAAAATATACTGTCTTTATTTATTACGATGCCGTCTGTATAAAAATCGTTTCAGTAAGTTTTATAAGTGGAATAAGAATGAAAATATTAGATAAGGTACAAGTTAAAATAGCCGATTCGCCCAGAAAAGAGTTGATAAGATTTGTGTAAAAAGCTTTTTAAATAGTTTTCAAATAGACTGTAAATTTGACCTGCAGTGTGATAGTGGCACATATTTCACGTTATATTAATAATAGTATAATGTACACGTAGAATTTATAGAAGTGTGGATGTTTTGTACTAAGTTAAGTTACCTTTTAAGTAGCCCGACGGAACTATGATTACCAACACAATGTTCAGTTAACTTAACTTAATAATTTTACAAAAATAAACTAATTCATAAATTGAAATAAAACTATTTTTTTAAGGATTTTATCGCGTTTATTTATTTTTTTCGAATTTACGTTCCCGACGTTTCGGCTGCTTTACAGCAACCATGGTCCAGTGTCCAGTCCAGTGATTAATATTATTAAATCGAAAACCAAGCGTACCATTGCAAGACCTCAAGATACTGTGAGCACTTTCTGCGTAGATCGGACCACAATCAACAATAAAATATGAGAGTAGCCCGTTTCTAACTATGACACCAGGACGTCAACCACCTCAGTCCTCCCGTGACCATGGTTGCTGTAAAGCAGCCGAAACGTCGGGAACGTAAAAACGAAAAAAAAAATAAACGCGATAAAATCCTTAAAAAATAGTTTTATTTCAATGTGTAGTATTCACGTAAATATAAGAAATCAATATAATTCATAAATTGTTAGTTTAGTGGGATCAAATACTTCAACGCTAAAGAACAAGCTACCATTACGTATATTCAACATAAAACTCTATGTTCTCTTGGGACGAAAATACAGAATAAATAATACGAACCCACATCTATCGAGTTTTCACAGTATCCCCAGTCGACCCCACTGTCAATAATCCTCTATGTCATAAAGTAAATATGTTTATCTGAGACAATCTTCTGTAAATACATTGGGATATAAAAGGATAAAGCTATTGCTATGAAAAGGCGTGTATGACGTGACCTCTGGTTTCAATCAAATTTATATTGACTTATTGCTTGAGGCAGCAACGCAAAGTAATTTGTATATTAGCTAAGTACCTAACTATAACTATCTCTTCAAGTATTCTACACTGAAGCCGTTCAACAGTTTATAATCTGGTTAAACCTCTACCAAGACCTGCAGACTTCCAAGACCCACTCTTAAATGTATACTGCCGGACTTCTTGTATCCTCAGATGTTAAGATGTCAGTCAGGACTAGGCAGCTTAACGTGCCCTCCGAAGCTTGGATGAAGTCCTTTCTCATTAGTAGGAAGTACCTACTAATGAGAAAGGACAACCGTTTCCTTATTAGCGACGTAGAGGATTTGTAATTTGTAATGACTATTCTTTGAGGTCCATTTTGAAATAGTTTTTAATTTAGGTAAATATCGCATCACCTCGCCATAATTAATGCTTCACACTCTTAAATGGTTCGCCTAGAAAGTCCTCAGTAAAATGTTGTTAACTCGTTAAGCGCAGGAAATTGCTTCCGGTCAGCTGTGCTGTTGTTTTACTCAAAAGAGTGTCGAGTTAGGGATCCGTAGAATTAAGACCGTCCTAAGATTCGTCCAACTGGGCAAATGTCTCCCCACAACCTTTCACATACCTACTCTCTGTCATCGACTATCTCTGGCGAATAATTTTAGAGTGCATCTAAGTTGTCTTGCCTCGACGATAACCTCCACCTTCGGGCACCCATTGACTGCCTTCCGTGACGACACTGGTCTTACATGTAGGTGTTATTCTGTAACGACAATATCATATCTCACGCGTGAGTCCGAAAGTGAGTTGTAAATTTTCACTACGAATTGTACATTATACCATATATCTGTGATTATACCCGAGGATTCATGAGTGAGACACAAGATTGTCATTTAATCTCTATAACTCACGCGTGATTCCGAGGTTAAATGCAAAATTTGTATTGAAACTTTTACAACTCACTTTCAGATTCACGCATGAGATATGTGGTTGGCGTTACAGAATAGGTAGCACTACTGAATGGAATTCGCATACTACGTTGTGTGGCTACGAATAGCCCAAGATTATCGTCGATAGTTGGATATATGAAGGAAGAATTAAGCTTAAGAGTTACGGAACCAAACATTCACAAATAGTTTCATACATAGCATATTTGTTTCATACATAGCATATTTGTTTCATACATAGCATATTTGTTTAGGCGCACCCCGTCGGTTCATTTTTACCATGTCGACTTTGAAATGATTACACAGTAAATTGCAGCTCAGTTGCATGCACCTACAATAATCACTGTTGTTCAAAATTAAACGTAATCATAAATTATAGTAGAAATTATTATTATAGTCGGTAAAGGCCTAAATCACTATTGCCTATAGGTACGTGCTTAAATCCTAAATGTAGCTTATTAACGACCTATGGATAATATCTAGTTATAAATACCAAAGTAAATCCAGGTAATCAAAGCCTGTCTCGAAACTCTAAAGTAGATGCATGTCGTGTCTCACGTGATAGGCTACATTATGATCCAACTTCCAACTAACCTGCGCATGAAGGATTCGCCTCCAACTTAGACGGCAATGAGTAATTATACCTATGAAGGTGTTAGACTAGACTAGTTAAAATTGACTGAAGTTTGTTACTTCTGCATATTTATAGATTCAGTACCTATTATAAAAATCAAGTAAGCAGGTAAGTTTTTTTTCAATTTTGTTCTGTGTTGCAGCACAGTCTGTCGGTCTACAGACCGACTAACAATTAGATAGTTTTTATGATTACCATGTGGCGAAGGCCCCATACCTATCGATTTTCCGAGGTCAGTGGTTTCAGTGAAGTGTATTGACTTTATATATTTTGTGAAGTGTTCGATTATGTGACTGATGGCTTGACGATAATAGTCAGAAACACATGACTGTATACCAGCCGGGGCTCTTAAGACACTGGCACGTTCAATATTTTTGTTTACATTTTATCATTTTGTTTCTGTGGTGTAACTAAAAAGTGTTATTATGACGCAGACATTTAATCCTCTTAAACACAACGATACAATCCTTTCAATTAGTTTTACTCTCAAATATTTTGTATTTCAGGTACTTACTCACCTTTCTCGCCTACCTACTTATTTAGTTGTGTCGATTTCAAAATTAAATGTTACGTTAAATTCTATAGGAGACCTACTAAAGACCTTAAATGTAGCCTGACTTTTTGGGATAAGTAGAAGAGAAAGGTTATCAATTTTGTTTTGTTTTGTGAAATATATGTTTCTTCGAATCCTACTTACTACTTAAATGTATACAACCTACAAACCTAATTAGATGTCGTTCTAATAAGCGCATCTCAGATGTGTACCTACCTACTTGTTGTGTGGGGCGAGTGTATATTAAACAATATTGCCGCAATAAGTGCGCCGATCTAACCCACCGGTGCCAGCGCGAGACCAGAATATTGGATACACTCGCGAGACTTGCCACCGTCTCCATGGTAACACGACAACGACACCTATTCTTAGTCCTATAGCAACCGCTTCACTTTTAATATAATATAATATACTATAATTGACGCGAGTTATCTTTAGCGAGTCGAACTTTGGATGCGTTGATATTGCGACTGACCTCGCCCAGGCGGATGGCGTCATTCGCTCTTCGAAGCGCCCTGTCAGTGCCACAGAGTAGTAGAGACTCCACAATATTATTATACGTAATTGAAGCTGTAGGTTTATTTGTCAATTGCACATTCGATTCATCTGACATGTCGAGAGAAAGGGCCTTTTATAAAAAGCGAATTTACGTTCAGTCCATGAATTATTTCACGTTTAAAATTTTCAGCATAGGATGCAATCACAGTTTGAGCTGCTTTACAGCAACCATGGTCCTCCCGTGACTATGGCCGAAAAGAGAGGAACGTAAAAAACATAAAATAAACGCGATAAAATCCATAAAATTAGTTTTATTTCAATGTGTAGTATTCGCGTAAATATAAGAGATTAATATGCAGTCACAGTGTTTATGAAAATAGGTACCACAGGATACAAAAAAATAATAGAAATTATGCCGTCTGCATAATTATTACGTACACACGTACGCACCCATCCTTCAGATTGCAGTCAGTTTATATGCGAATCCTCATCCATTGAGTTCTTGCAACACGTGTGATATCATCGCTCCACCTTGTGGGCCGTTCCACACTTCCTACATATTCCAGCTCGTGGTTGCCATTCTAGAACCTTTAGGTATATAAATAACTCTCTGTTGTACACCAGTAATACAAAGACATTACAAAAGCGATAGAAACGAGCAAAAGAAGAGCAGTGCACATTGAGCGGTCTTATCGCAAGCTGCGACCTTGCTGCCTTTCTGCTCCAACGGCCAAAGGTTCTTCGAGCTATATGTCCCGTCCACTGCGTCATTAACTTTGAAATTCTTTGTGCCGAATCTGTTACTTTAATCCGTCTACTGAACGCAAACGGAAAGGTTGTTTAGTTTTAAAATTATGTTTTATAGCCCTTAGCCCCATGGCCTAGGTCTGTCTGTCATTGGTACGTAAATCTCTTACGCAATTAAAAAAAAAAATCTCGTTCGCGATACAACGGAAACGTCATACGAAACGTACACAACACAACGCGAATCCCAAACGAGCTCTTAATAATACCTCTTATGATATCGCTTCTGAATTCACTCTGTTGCTTACTTATTTCTGATTTACACTAACTACTCGCATTCTAAACCTTAAGTACTTGACTGTAAGAGTCAAATTGGAGGCCCCTACATCTGCTAGGAAAGCAGTTGTAGTTAGAATTGAATTTGGGAATGTGTTATGACAGCATAACGACGTGAAAACGAGATTTTGGCGTGAAAATTGTAATAGGATTTTCCTTTACAGTTTTTGGATGGCTGACGTTCAACGCATTTAGTTTTATTTATATAAAAAAGCTTATTTTATATACATATATATTATCAAATAAATTAACCGTGTTGAACATTGAACAGTTTTAGAAAAAAAATAGTCATGGTGGATTTTCAGCACAGAAGCTAAATCCGCCATTTTTGGGTAACTATGTGTTCGCGCTTCACGGGATAACTCCCTGACGGATTTTGACGAAACTTTGCATGATGATAGCTTAACCGTTGGGTTAATCTTTAGATAAATATCCCGAAGATAAAACTAATGTCCACGCGTAAAAAGTCGAACACTGCTAGTCTAATTTAATAATATAATGCGGTTCAAAATTATCTATTAATTACTTATTACCCGTGAACCCGATCGCAACATTAAAACAAATGTTTCTGAATACAAACTTAGACTCGCCATTTGAAATATTTCTCTAACTCCTGCACTGGGAAATATTTTATTTTTCTAACCTACACGGAATAGATCATAGTCATCACGCCAATACTGGGCCTGCCTCTTCCACAGCATCCATCTTCAAGCGGTTTACTCTGGCAGCCTTGATGTCCTCATGGCGATTTTAGGGAACAATAAAAAATAATACTACTTATTCTATTTCGTTCGTAGTTGTGTTCATATTTCGACGTTATCATGCTATTTTCCAATACCGCTATGATTTATAGCATATTCGTGTGGAATGTGGCGCCGATTGTGACAACTTTATGTTGTGGACGGTGCCTTTGTTTTTGCTATCGGTACCTTGTGGGGACGTCTCTGGTATAGAGTTATGGCCTATAAGTATATCATAAGTAAACTTCTAAAGGAGTGCTTTTTGAGGACTGTATTTTATAGATTCTTCTATTCTAACACAATAATTTATTCGTTATAAAACAATATCATAGATCTTTGAACTTATTGCTAAGCTATAATTTAGATATGTAACACTTAAGACTACACTGATAATATCTGCAGTATACTTCCCTATAGTAATTACGTATGGTTTCCAAGAATCAATTGGTATACCTTTCAAAAGTATTTCTAGCGTCAATTGCAAATTTATCAATATTTTCTTTGACATAGTTATTACCGCTGTTCATATTATCTACTACGTTCTGTTTGAAACTGTTAAAAGATTCTTTACCTCTTTTATAATATGAATCATCCTCAACTTTGTCGTAAGCTGTATTTATTCCATTTATTGCGTTATCGGCGTATTCCTGCACATTTGCTCCATTTCCTGTTAAATCTAAAGCCCTCACATCAATTAGACCAGTGCCATCATATTCATTAGGCTTCTGCACTTTAGTTATATTCTTACGAACATTCTCTAATATACCGTTTAAAACATCATAGGTATGCTTTGTATCTTCGTGAGACGTGCTATTACTAGCCATCATTTTATCTAAAAGTTCCTTTAGTTTAGTTGCGTCATCAACTTCGTTGTTTTCAGTAGGTTTCTGAGTTGTAGTACCGAATAAGAATCCTTTAACTCTACCAACTTTGCTTCTGACTCCATCATACACATGTTTTACGATTCCTTTGCCACTCTCATTTGTGTCGTCTTTATCGGTAATTTTGAGTACATTGCGCACCTTTTCTCTGACGCCTGCTGAGACGTCGTGTATTTTAAGGGATATTTTATCGATGATACCTTGACTAGGGGCAGCTGGTTTTCCTGCCTTCATGCTTTCTTCTTCGCGATTGTCTCCGAAGACTAAACTTCTTCCACGCGAGAGCACACCACCGATGCCATCCTTGATGCTATTTGAGCTGTCTATCACCGTGTCAAACACACCGTCGATCGGGGTACACTGACTGTGTGCTATTAACAATAACAATGCAATTGTTAATAACTTCATTCTGTTTCCTTCTATAATTTAATTAATTATTTGCTTATACTTCTTTTGTTTAATGTATACGTTTATAAATACGTCTGATTAGTGTACTGGCTCGTATGTATTTCGTGCATAATAACAAGTTTGTTATTAACGATGAATGTGTTATCTATCAACATGACCTTATGTGTTTACGGTTATCATCTAATTAAGTATTCGATGTGGATTTCCTCGTTTTCCAATCAATAATGTGTTGCCTGTTATTCTCAGTTGGGTTATGTACTCGTCTTTCTTATTCCAGATCAACTAATTTACAAACTATTATTATGTTAATGAATTTAGGTACTATTATTTTTTAAATATCTTATCTGTGTAGTACCCTTTTCTGGCATTCTTAGCTACGATCATAACTTCGCCAGAGCTCTCCCTGAGATTAATCTTTACGTGAGTGCCTTACAACCTTCACTAGGATATAAGAAAGTGAGGCTCACAATACAAAACTCGTCTTGGTAAATATTGCGCAATTGAGCTTAATCTATGCCAATGTCTTTCGGACAGATAACTATTAGTCACATTCATTTATTATTACCTATTTATCGGTCAAGACTAACAGACTTGTTTTTTGGTTTTGAACTTTATACCTCGATTAACAGGAATCACACGTTATCAATACATTATTGAATGCACCCTAAAATAATTGGATCACTTAATTGCAAGGTTTTTTTGGTATCAAGATACGGCATAAACCTATGTACGAATATACCCACTGTCTTAATCTTAACCTGCAAATAAAGACAAATACCTATGTTCGTTTATTAATGCATTACATATCAAAGTGCTATCAAATGAGATCTGATTTTTTTTTGAGTTGCATTGAGGTAGCGTTTGAAAGGTAAGGTTATGAAACTTATTCGAACCTTACTAAACATTGTCTTAAGATGCAGTTTACATGTTTGAGTATGTCAGTTTTACGGTAAGGCGTGTCAATGATCAAAGCATATGATCTATATATTGTCACTTATGTAATGCCATGTCTTGTTATTATCAATGCACATTACAAGAAGCAGATGTGACGCGTATTTCAGTAATAAGTACTAGCCTTATAATGGACTAAAATTAAACAAAATGTAGCGTTTGGGCGCTCGTATCTTTATTTCATTTCCGTTCCGGGGTTGCGCTCGATCAGACAGGCAGACGTTCGAGGAACACGAAGCGAGCTAAGATTTACGAATACCAACCGTATGTACGGTCAGCGTAAAAATGGAAAGTCTTATACTTGGAAAAACAATGCAGTGTCGTATTTCTTTCCTCAACGGTCCAGGCCGAGACGGGCTACCACCTGAGCTGGCTTTCTCTAATATAGTTAGGCAAGGAATGAACATTCTTCCATCCCGTGTCACGGACCCTACGTAAGACACTGGCTGAATACACTAAACGCTTACCATCTCCACTGCAAGACTAAATTTGAATATTACAATTCTGAATTTAAATTTTGGAGTAAGACTCAATTTGAAAAAAAAACATACGCGTTCTTCTTTTTTTATAAATTGGCAATCGGCTTCAAAATAATGGAATTCTTGCCAGTGTCGAGTAATTCTTAATAATTGTTATTGAATTACAAGTACCTTTAATGATAACTATAGTGTTGATGACGATGATAATGATGAAATGAATCCCTATCAGAAAAGCTGTGGATGCTTTACTGAAAAGTTACCGGACATTTAGGGAGAACTTGAAAAGTCAAGTTATACTAATTAATTTCAATTTCCTTCACTCGTGCACGTTTATGATCTCACGATGGTTAATGTCCCACTAAAATGACACATTATTTATCATAGACACACATTTTTTGAAAAATAAAACAAAATTGACAACTTCTCGGTTCAACTTCCCGCCAAAAAGTCCACATACACGGTATATTTTTATTAATATACTTATTTTAAACACTGATAAAAAATATATCTGTAAAATGAACACCAACCTCCAAATTTATAGACGTTTTATAACTTTATCAAACGTCATATACTACTGCGCAAAGCAAAACTCTTGTGCGGCGTTCTATATTACGTTTGATAAAGTTATAGAACGTCTATAAAATCAGGGGTATACGACTCTTTCACGGCATTTTATTTGTCGATTAACATTGTCGTTGTTGCTGTCGCTACCTTTACATAGAGTTAATTTAATCTGCGAGCGCTGGCATCACCAGTTTATCTCGCCGACGAGAGGGTGGGTGTCCGACATCGGGGGCGGAACCGACACGTCACTTGTATCTGTCGGTCGGGCGGTAGGTGCGTCTGTCTTGCGTAATTAAACTATTCCTTAAATTAACTCTACTATTTATCCTATAAGTTTAGTGATTAGTTTAATTTATGTTTATATATACCTGTCTGTTGGTAGCACAGATCACTGTGGTTGGTAGTGACCGAGCTGTCTGTGCCGAGGGTTCCGGCTTCGAATCCAGGTAGGGACAAACTTTGTGTGATGAGCACGAATGTTTGTACCCAAGTCATGGATGTTTAATATCTATATGAGTAACTAGCTGCGCCCCGCGGTGTTACCCACGATTAAAAAGTATGACCTTTTTACCGGGATAAAAAGTAGCCTATGTGCTATTCCAGACTATAATCTATATTTGTGCCAAATTTCATCCAGATCCGTTCAGCCGTTCTGGCGTGATTGAGTAACAAACATCCATCCATCCAAACTTTCACATTTATAATATTAGTGTGATTTATACTGGGTTCGCCCCCAGTCCATTGTACGGTGTCCATAATACAAGCGTTGCTTAGTGTGGGGCCGTATAGTTGGTGTGTTCGTCTTCGTCTTTTCCTGATGTAAATAAGTAAGGATCAGAAATTTATCCAGATGGGAATCGAACCCCCATCCAGCCGGTGCAGTGAGCTAACTGGCTTTCGATCCAGTATACAAAGAAGTCGTACAAATAAAAGGTTATGGGGGATTAGGGATGGGAAAACAGTCAACTAACAGATCAATTTCGCAGCTATCAAAGATATAAGTACATCACTAAATGGAGAGTCGAGGGCGTAAGATAAAAAAAAAGTTAAAACAAAAATTTTATTAAGAGTTCACTTTTTGGTAAATGCAAAAATTATTACCGAAATATAAAACAACCAAAATATTAAACTATTACATTTTTATGGCATCTAATTAATTTTAGTTAAAATTAACTATCAGTAGAAGCGGTATACTTAATAGTTAATATATGTAAAAATAAATAATTACAAAATATAACGATTAGCTTACGAATTACTAATTGGACAATTGATTTTTTTTTCACAGAATAAACGGATTTCAGATTACAACATATCAGTAAATGGGTAGATAGGTAGTAAGTAGCCATCTGATATATAATCGCTGATATTTGACATATATTTTTTTTAAAAATTTACCTATACAAAAAATACTTCTACCTATTAATTATTTAAAAAATAATCGACTTGTAATCATACAAATTATACCTACACACAATTATTGCCTTTTTTTTAATTACTTTGTTTAAAGCAGCTCTGTACCAAAACTTTGTATAGTATTAGAAGGGCAGGCTTATTAAGTACTTACACCTTTTTTATTAGGTACTTTTGCGTTAATTATTTTTATTAAAAAGTAAGGATATGTCTATGATAGCCCATATTAACTGTTACTAATAAAACTTTACTGTCGGCAACACAACGTTGCACTTTGTAATATATCTATTGTTACTAAAATAAATGTTTAGTTCTGTGAAAAAAAGTACACTACATAAAAAATATATTTACATAATAATCTATTAGTAACTGGCAGTTTCAGAAGGCACATACATAATATGTTTTTAAGAATTTATGAAACATTTTTAAGCTAATTCCATATTTATTGCTATAAGGCACACTATTAGACACTATTTTTTTATCGTGTAGTCCCATTCAAACCACATTGTGTATAATACAGATAAGTAAAATATTTTATTCCATATTTTTTTTCTTTATAGGTTTTATTTATTGCTATGTTTTTTAGGCTGGAACTATATGTGTCTACGCAACTAAGCAATGATCTCTATTTATGGTGCGATTACGAGATACTATGCGGCGATTTTTTTATTTATTTTCTACACAACCGCCCCTCTAAATAATTTTCCAGCCATAAATATATCTTGATAAAGCATACAATGCTTTAAATAGCTCCTATTTCTATACGAGATGATGCCTCCTAAAATATTTATAATGAAGCGCCCTTATTAGTACCAATTAAACGACAATTAGCGCTTAAAATGAAACTAGAGATGTACCGATTACGACAACTCTATTAGTTACTATCGACTAGTGAAGAGTTCTTAAATATAAAATAATAATTAATAGTCGAATAAGTCAGTTAGTGTAACCGCTACATCTCTAAAGTATGTGTTATCTACCGCGTTTAGTAAATACCTAAATTAACTTAGATGTACATAAACACACTTCACTTTTTATACAATATCACACTTCAAGATTAAATCTTTCACAATTAATCATAATAATAATGCATGATTTATTTCGCGAAAATCGAAATAGCTTTTCGCAAAATATGTGATATATTTTGCGAAAAGCTATTTCGATTTTCTCGAACACCCATACTGAGATATATATTTTTTTTTCGTATTTTTTATGAACTAATAGATAATGATAATATGGCGTCCCAAAAACGAATTTGTCGTGACTAGTTACAGTACTTATAATATTGAGAACGGCATACCTTTCATGGTCTTTGTTAAAAAGGTATGAAAGGATGTTAGATTCTTTCGCTATGTCATGAGGTATACTACTGCAAGTGGAAAAACTCTGCCAGACGAAACTGAACTTTATAATACATCGTTATTTCGTACGTCTATTTTTATATAAAAAAAGCTTTATATAAAAATAGACGTGGGAAAACTAACGCTCCTTTATACATTTTTTATTTTACAAATAAATTATTACAACACTCCTATATTTCTTTTCAGATTCTATTTACAAAATGCGATTCGAGTATCTATTTAATAGTGAATATTTTAAGAAATGAACAATTAGCGAACATAAAGCTAGAAACATTAATAATATGCGTAATCAACATCAAAGTACTTCAACGAGAATCCTTCTTACGTACCGTTTCGATTACGTAATGCTTCCATCTCTCTTACAACACCGATTTTATAAATAAGTATGACATTAACAGCATGCTTTCTCACAAGTACGCGCTTACCCTACTGTTCGTCTGTTTGTTATAGTACCTACCTAGAGTTCGCATTGGATTGGTCTCTTTACTTTGAATGGAAGTCCGTAAATACCACTATTAAATACGATATGGATCACATTTTGCAATCACAGTTTCTAAACAAGGAATACACATCATTCGCATACATTAAAACTTATAAACGACAACATTGTGATGTCAGTACCTGTCCATACTTGTAGAGTCCCGACTTGTGACGTCGCTGGCGGCGTCGGTTGACGAGCTAGTGTCGGCTGTGTCTGCGGTGTCGGCTGTGTCGACCGTGTCGGTCGTTCCACCAGTGTCGGTCGTGACTCCTAGGTCGGTTGTCGGATATCAGAGGTGCTCGTCGCGACCGTTCAGGGGCTGTCGCTCAACGTGATCCGAGGGTCGGTTTCGTTTGAAGAATCCGCACTGGAAAGAAAGAGATGGTTATAGACTCCCTCGTATGGCAGCCTTGTTACTTCAGGAATAGACCTATCTTTAACTCTAATACCAAGGGCACCGAGGTCTTGGAGAAAGTCTTTTCGATGTTTGGTTAAACGAGACTGTGAACTAAATTATGTGCACACAAGTGCAAAGGTAGAGCAGGGTATGTGGGCAAAAATGTTATGGAATGCATTATCAATTACTTAGGTGCTTGAAAAAAATGTCTAGAATCTGTTCTAGAATTGTCACAATTGTTGAACAATTGTCAGAATTCCTCTAGATCATCTAAATAAGAGAAGAAGGCATTTCTCTGTTCACACGGACTGGGAGCCAACTATAATACACCGAAATCGTAAAAAGATTATAATCTTTTTACGATTTCGGTAAGAACAAGAAGAGCACAAGAGCTGCCCTCGACCAAAATCCCAAATACTGTATAATTACTTTGTATAGCGCGAAGATGAGCAGGAGCAGCAGTAACGCTCCAAGCAGCGCAGCCAGCACCACCACCCACAGCGGTATCGTTCCACTCTCCAGCGCCTCCAGCTGCGGCGTGACCAAGGTCTGGGCTTCAGCGGTATGCCAGGAGGGGTCGCTGGGTCTTCCCACCATGGGCAGCCGGGAGACGCGAGCGGCGGCGAGAGTTGATAGTATTACCGCTCGGTCTTTTGAGATCTAAAAAAATATTTAGTTTTTTTAGGAATTATAAAGTTAAACATGTTGGTATTTTATTTCTCTACAAGCTTTCAGGCTTTATCGCTTTTGACTTACTACTTACATAAATACAAAGGCAACTTAAAATATAATAAATTAAACACGCGGAGAACGTTCCTCAAGGAGCCAGAATTACGGATACATAGTTGCCGAATTGGCAGTAGGTTTCAAATTTTTGCTAATAAGGGCAGATGATAAAGCTTTGCATTTAGCAGACACATTCAGTTATGCAGCTGAAAACATTGAGATGTATCAAATGTTTTTGATTTCTTTCAGACTTTGCAATAATAATACTGAAAAGAAAATATTAAGACTCCAACCTCATTGAGAACAGAGGCATTGATCCTCGACCGCCATGCCAGCCAGGCCTCCTGCCCCTTCACGAGCCGACCCGTCGTGCAGCGCAAAACCTCGCACTTGTACTTCTCCTCGCACTTTTCTAAGATCTTTTTCAATTGAGGATCCACCTGAAAGATAAAAAGAAGACTATAAGTAATTTGGCGGAACATTAAAGACATTAGTTTTAGCAACCACTCATAAGACAATTTCGGGAAATATTGGATACTTTGCTGGGTCAAGTCACTTGAGGTATTGTACTGAAGTGGCAATGTAATATGAATCATTGAAATCTGGGAACTGACCTGATCCTGGCGGCGACGCCTAGTGTTCTCCCGCTGTGTAGAACCGGACCCACTGCTGGAGTGACTGCTGTATGATGTGTGGCCACCTGTAAGCGAACAAATATATTTGTTACAAAATATCATCTGTTATTGCCTTCTGAAAGTACTAGTTGGGTTGAGTTAAATAGTCCTCAATCTCTAGCAGTGGGTAAAATACACTTCGATGGAACGCTAATTACCTGAATGAGAAGAATAAGAATATCCACCGCCGCCTCTGCTTTCATACCCTGCTCCACCAGTCTGGAAGCTGCCACCCTGCACAGTACCAGTACGAGTACCAGCACCAGCACCAACTCCAACTGAACTTCCCTGCCCAGACCCGCTTGCACCGCTCACATCAGTGATACCGTATCTGAACTCATTATTAGGATTATACGCTGCGTACGATCCGAAACCTTCTAGCCTATCTTCTTCTTCATCACCAACTACAGTGACGCTTGCAGCTCCTCGGAAGGTATTAGATGGAGCTTTCATGACGTCAGGGTTGACAGTTTCGGTTGTAGACCATGCACCGTGTACAAATCCCTGGCCAGATTGCAAACCAGATCCACCTTGGGAATATCCTCCAGAATTCTGGGAATATCCGCCCGCGTTCTGGGAATATTGGGTCGAGCCTGATCCGTGAGCAAAACTTCCCGAATTCTGGTATTCAGAGCCTTGTCCTTGAGAGCCACTTTGTGAGAATCCTTGACGAATGCCTTGGTTAGCGTAACTGGAAAGAAATAGATAGTTATCGTGATGTTTTTAAACAAAAAATGTATTTGTTTTATTTCAGTTGATACTCACACATTGAAAGAACTGCCAGCCTCGCCCTCATGCCCCAAATTTCCATATTCAGTACTTGTTTCAGTTTCCGAAATTACGTTATGGTTCTCATCATAAATGATCGTCTTATTCTTCACTCTAACGATCTGGCCTTGGCCGCCCTGGATACCTTGGACGTAACCACCTTGAACGTTGCCTTGCCCAAAGCTACCCGAGTAACTTCCCTGACTGCCTTGGTTAAATCCTCTATTAGAACCCACAGCGGCTGCTAATTGTCTTCTAATGTTTTCTTGTTCCTCAGCAGTTAAGCCTTCTTCGTATGAGTTGCCAGTCCAAGTCTTATTGTATGTGTACGTGCCCCCAGCGGTTTGGCCACCACCAGATTGAGTACCAGAACTGGCAAATTGGCCACCTGTGTTGCCATATTGGCCACCAGTACTGCCATATTGGCCTCCAGTGCTGCCATATTGGCCACCAGTGCTGGCATACTGGCCACCAGTGCTACCATACTGGCCACCAGAGCTGCTATGTTGACCACCAGTAATGTACTGGCCTCCAGAGCTACCATATTGGCCACCTGAGCTGCCATATTGGCCACCAGAGCTGCTAATCTGGCCATTGGCTTGGCTACCACTGAATTGGCCTGAACTTCCGCTTAATTGGCCACCAGATATTGAGCTACCGCTAAATTGTCCACTTGAAGTTGACCCGCCAGTAAATTGACCACTAGAACTGGATCCTCCATTTGGCTGGCTACTTTGGCTGCTGCTATATTGTGTTGAGCCTTGTACAAATTCACCCCCAGAGACACCACCTTGGCCAACTTGACTGCTGCTGGACTGTACCCAGTTTACTGTAATAGCATTATTGATATTAGAGCTTACCACACAGATTATAAGAAGCATGAAATGTATACATTTAATTCTTCCTTTGTTGCCACACCGACGGTGGCTACTTGTACTCGTATGTGTTGTGGGTGTACTTTTATTTTACAAGTTTCACAATGTCGTAAATTACCTTGTCCGTAATATCCAGCTCCACCAGATATTTGAGATGGCAAGTAGAGATCGCTGCTCATCATTGCTGGAAACAGATAAATATATTTTAAATGCCATTATTCTTATATAATATATCATAATGAAAATTCTAAATATTTTCAAAATTATCATATTGTTTTACCAACCTTCTTTTTCTTTTGTCAGTAAGAAGGCGTATGGATTCTGCACGAATAAGTTTTCAGGGTTGATGTGCCTAGCCACGTCACACTTGATATTGCCGAGCCATTGGGGTTGCACCAACATGTACATCAAGTTTTCGCCTGCAATGAAAACAATGAGTACAGGATTTTGATAATAAACTTCCAACATAAAAGCGATCCAGGTTACCCTGGTTCCTTCTAGATGAATATCTTACCATCCAGCGTCTGGTACGGCCACATGAAGTATATCTCCGTCTCATCAACGGTGAAAGGCCCTTCATTCTTGATATTGTACTTGTGAATCACTTGTGGGCCCAATTTATTGTCATCCTTGATGTTTTGTGTCTCATACAATGATGCGTTATAGTGCAGCTCGGGTGGGTCAGATGTTCTGCAGAAAAGATACAGAAAACATTGATTGGATAGGAAGATATTTTTGGACTTGATTCACGAACTGCTGATTTTAAAAGACAAGGATAACAGAACGTAATGTATTGATTGGTACATAAGACCATAACACGACTGATGACGTGAAGTTGCTACTCATCTCTAGTATCAATCTACCTAGTAGTGCTTAGAGACGAATGTTGAGCTCATAACTGCAAGCATGCACCTCCTATAAACGTTCCATGGTTTAAATCAATTAAGCAGTCAAACATTCCTAAAAAGACAAAGCGTCTCGCTATTTTGCTCCACAACCTCACGGGACTTTCTTTTTATTATGAAAAAGTAAAGTGATTAGTTTATAAAGCTTACCCAATAATTGAGAGTTGTGCTTTAACAACGACGCCTATGTTCATGTGCATGCTGTTGTCGTACATGGTGCCTTGCTCCGGGTTGGTGGAGTTGGTCTCCATGTAGAAGTTGAGTGACGTCACACGAGCGTCCACTTCGAGGACGACGCGGAAATTCACCTGGAATCAAACGTTTGTTATAAAATCAAATAGCACTACATCATCTAAGACCATCACCTAATACTTAGCTGCTTCAGAAAATCACTTTGAGACAAAGCTTACCTTCTGTCCGCTAGCCATGGGATTTCCTAAATCACATCTCAGCGAGCTATTTCCATCTGCGTATCTGTTGATGATTGAGCAGTATATTGGCGTTTCCACATTCTCCTTGTCCAGCCTCTCCATCTTGGAGTATGCAACTCCTGCCGGAACGAGCAGGTAGTAGGCGGCTTCGAAGGCATCCTCGCCAGAGTTCTCTACTTTCACGTCGATGTGGACGTTTTCACCAGAGCCGAGCAAGTAGTTGATCGTTGGACTGTGGATAATGATTTTGTTATGTATTTTGCAAATATAGTGCCGTATTGTGAGCAGCAGTTGAGCTAATTTTAATTGTTGGTACTGAATCAATAATATAGCTATAAAACTAGTAATTCAGATTGATTATCTTAATTCAGTTGACTTGAGTCAGATACTAAACCACGCCCTTCATGGGCACCTCTAAACTACCTCAAGAACTTACTAAGTTGAGTGATATTCTTTTAGCTGTATGTACTCACGTGGAAGCTGCCATCCTAAGGTCCGGCACGCAGATATTATCTGGGCCGCAGTTCTTCTGTATGTTGAGTGAGTCAGCATGCACGATGCTCCTGGTCTGGTCCAGCACTGGCGGCACGATGTTTCCAGACGGCTGGGTCACCAGCTCGTATGACATCTTCACCTCTATTGGAGTAAGTTTATCACGAATCTCTTCCTGCAAAGGATAGTATAAAAATGAAGATGGTGACTACATGTTCATGCAAGAAACCGATTAATAGAACAACCTAAAAATCACTTCAGTTATAAGAAATTTTATTCTCATAGAAGTCTAACAATCTTGACAATATTCGATCACTCATTTACTAGTTGGTTGGTTATTCTGAAAATATCTTGTAATATTGATTTGAAGTCCATCATTGGACTACTTACATCCAAATAAACAACGATGTCCTTGCATTCTTGCTGTCCTTGTGATAGCAATATCTGAGTCTTGTACGTGGCTTCCCTGGTCTCCGCGAGGAACAGGCGTTTTGTGGTCTTCTGCCTCGAGTCTAGGTCTAAAGTCACCTCGAATTCTGGAAAATTACATTAGCAATTCATTTTATAGTATAAATCTGTTTTTTAGCTCTGGACAACTTTGGGATAAGAGTTGCCGTTCTCATGCGGCATTTTTAAAACTATAATACACATAAGTTGCTCCGGTACTTATTAATACAACGAGAACCATACCACCTACTCATTCTATGTTCTACAAGCTACATAATCCTACAAAACTGAAATCCAATACATCACTTTATTTATAGCCGTTCTCAATATTATTGTAGGCCTGATATTAGGATTTAAAAACTAGTTTTTTCTGTAACAGAATCGGCCTCAATGAATCCTTCATTACATTAGGTATTAAAATAATATGTACAAATCATTGTGCCACTAGATAACATTAACTAAAATTTAACACAGTCACTAGATTGGTATTTAATTACAATTTCATTATTAATTTCATTTCTATCTTTGATCTTGTCAAATTATTCAAAACTGCTAAAATGTCAGACATTAATAATGACAGTGTACAATTAGCTGTGCCAATTACAACATCGCTACCTCAACCACTCACCAAAGTAGCAGATGTATCCTTCCGCTTGGAAACAAACAATACATCATTGAGATTTGTGGCTATCCAATATTCATGAAAAGATTATTAATGAATATTTGATAATAAAAAAAATGATTCGTAAAAAAATCAAGTTCTACCATAGATTATGATAGAAGTAGCTACACCATTTTTTCAATATAATGACTAGAATAAAAGATTACACTAAATTTTATTCGATAATGTTTCGAAATATGTAAAAAATAGGCTTAAATGACTATGATCATGATAATTAGATACACCGTAATACATACTTATTTGCTGGTCGACGTTGACGCCACCGTAAGTGAGACAGAACATGAGCTGCGCACACGCAACCATGGTGCCGTTAGCGAGCGGGCACTTTTTGTCAGTCAAGGAGATCAGCTTGGTCTCACCAAGAAACTTCACTTCCGCTGACACTTTTACTACTGGACGAGATCTAAAAAAATAAATAATTATAATTCTTTGTAAGCAGGTAATCTATCTCTTGACTTGGAAGCAAAGGCTGCAGGATAAAACTTCGGCTCTCACACAGGAATTTTCTTTCAGACTATGATAAATAAAAATATTGTGGGGAAGCCTTCATGTCTGAAAGTACCAAATCATTCTTGAAAGCCGTGTGTTGTACGTGAACCTGCACGAGACCGGGAACTAAGGATGGAATCACACTCGCATTAAGGGGAAGCCCATGGCTATAGAAGGACATTAAAAGATCAAAAATGGATGATATTTGATCTCGTGTTCTATACTACCTGATGAGTCAGCAGCTAAGATGGATGTATCTGGTGATAAAACATAATTTTGTTTAATACTCACTTTAAGAACACGACGCTATCTGACTTATAGGCACCAACAGCGAGGTCAGTGTAGTTGTTGCTGTCTAAGTCCACTCCACCAGAGAGGGAGAAACCGAAGGTGGTTAGCGACGAAGAGATCTCCTCAGCGGTGATGGCCTGAGAGTACTTCTCGTGGATGCCCAGTTCGCTGCCGTGGTATATGTAGACTACGCCGCGACCATTCTCTCCGCCGTATGGGGCTCCAACAGCTATGTCTGCAAATGAGATTCAAATATTGAGGCTGGAGAAAAAGGTAAAAAGTGATATTAAAAACATAACAAACAAAAAATCTACGCTAGAAAGAATACGCCAAATACATAAATGTTAAAAAAAAAATACAACCAAATTGAGAACCTCCTCCTTTTTGAGGTCGGCTAAAAAGGAGCTATGTTCGCTAATGAGATGGAGTCATTTTCATAAAGCTGTTTCTCCGTTAAAACAATTGAAATCCAAGTAGTCATGTCCAAGTATTGGAGTTGCTCAGAATCCACATATTAAGTAGCGGTTAATTATAATTAAACATGGCAAATTAAATCCAAAATAATAAGACTTATTATATTTAATTATTCGATTTTGCTCGACCTAATAGATATAAGTATCTATCTATTTCTTACCTCCAAATCCATCATAATTGATATCACCGAGTGATGTGATTGCGAATCCGAATCTGCCTCGTGATATTTCACCTGTCCTAGCGTGGCTTCTCGTGAAAGACTATAAAAGAGAGATAAGAACTATTATAGTCGAAACGGGTATTACCAAAATAGTTAAATAGTCGAACTGCTGAAATTGTGAATACATTAGGTGGTAAATTAGGTCGAAACGATGAAATGTCAAAGTAGTGATGATGATAATGATACATTTCAAACTATTAATACGTCAAAAAGGCAAAAAGAGGGCCCACTCAGTTAGAACGCAACCAATATTCTTCGATTGGGCACTAACGATTTAGATATCAATCATCGAATAAGTGACTTACCCTATCCCTGTCTTGGTAAATGACGTAAATGCGACCGTGTTCGAAGCCATCAGTCCTCGGTTTGGTGAACATCGGAGCACCAACAATGACGTCATCAAAGCCGTCGCCATCGATGTCACCAGATGCAAGACAATACCCGAAGTAGGCACCGATCTGGGAGCCGGTGATGTTCTTAATGTTTTCGAGCTCCCATGTGTAGAGGACAACCTGTAAATAAAACGAATAAATATCGCCCGCCACCAATAGTATGGTCACAAATTAAGCCACGCTTGCATCATGGCAAATTACGAAAATACTTTCTGAAATTTGTCTGGTTGCAGTTCTTGAGTACCAAGTGCCATCTTAACATAAAATCTCTCTATCTTAAACTTAAATGGTTTCAGAATATTTATAGCTATATTTTTTACTGCTGCCATTTGCGATAATCGTTTTCTACTCACCAAACCTTTCAGATCAGCTCCTCTAGGCACACCCACAGCAACGCTCTGGATGCCCTGACCAGCAAAATCTCCGACTGTGATCGAGTAACCCATGTAGGAATCATCGTACTTCGGACTGGCTTCAGGAGTCGCGATCAACGCTGCTTTACCAGGCACATGCTGAGACATTAGTTGACCTAGAATGATAGTTATGTGAGAGGATTATTTGAAAATAGTGAAGGTAATTCATTGCAATGAGTTTAAATCGAAATAATAGCAACGGAAATAAATCCAAGAGCTGCTGTAGATGGAGTTACACGTGAATGAAAAATATTAGTACCATTAAAACATGTGTAATTACAGTTTAAAAATTTACAAATGTGTGTAACTGTAGTATCTATAATAAAGTCGTCCAAATAGAATGTTTCGTGACGATCATTCGTATTCAAATGTATCATGATGGTCAAGAGATGATTAAGCATTCAGCAGTCAGAGGCGAACGGTAGTTCCAGATGATAATGACCTTGATAATGTTTGACTTACGGCTACCAACCATCCTTATAATACTTTCAGTGTTATTAGCATATATGTATATAGTTACGAATTCCAATACGTGTTTCAAACCGTAACAAGCCTGAAGATTTATATTTTCGGGTTAAATAATCACCAAAATCCTTGTTATAGCGACCAAATTAATTAAATTGCTCTGACGGAACAGTATAAAATATACTCCCAAATTTATCGATGTTGTAATCAAATTACAGTTGCATTACAAGCCATTGTTCTTCAAACTTCTGTAGTGTATCATCTTAGATTGCTTACAACAAACTGCCTTTTTTACAAGATTATATTTCAGACAACCATTATATTTATCTGTTCCGTAAAGGTTAATTAGTAATCAAAAATGTCTTTAATTAGTACCATTTTAAAGCATATTTTTTCAATATTAATGAAAACCAGTTCACCTCGATCAATATTGCGTGTATTATTAACCGACTTCAAAAGGAGGAGGTTCTCAATTCGGTTGTATTTTTTTTAAAGATATGATCATACTGATTTTCTATCCTATCGTTTGTTTGAAAAAAAGCTATGCTTAGCATGCCGTTACAGTCCTTCCAGTTTATTCTCAATTGTAGCAAATCTTTTAAAACAGTATTTACCCAGTAGAAACAGGACATCTATCATTGCTAGTTTTAAAATATGCACGTGTTTCGTTCATGTCTGTACAATAACAACATCATCCATGTATGCAAAATGTTAGCACAAATAAATGCTGAATACAATGGCCTAACATCTAAATCTATATTCTAATTTTATTTCGTGCATTACATCATTCGTTATTACATCTACTGCTAATGTATTTATAGAAATTAATGATTTCAGTGAGAGAATTCTGCAGGGATATGAAATAGATATTTGGTAAAACCCATAGGGCAACCTCAGAACCATGAATCGAGGAAAGCTAATGATGTCATGGCTATCTGTGGCGGCTATTTTAAAATCAGCATCGTTTGGGTGAGCAGTTGCTACGAAATATCCGACACAAATAGATTTATGCAGTCTTCGTTCTAAATTCGTCATTTCATATGTTCGAGTCTCATGTCTTTCGAAACAAAGGACTCAACTCAATAATCAAATTTAATTAATTTAAGTGATTTAGGGATCATTTTAATTTTGATCGATAAATCTTATTTAAGAAATTATTCATCGAATGTTGTTCTAAAATCTATAGATAGATATCGATTGTTTTATGCGTTAGGTATTATGAATTTAGAAAGCAAGCCAGAGTTAGAATTCTATCGTAAACGCTTTACGACATCGAAAGTTAATTTCTGCGTTAAACGAAAGCTTATACCACATAATACTCGAACAACAAAAATGAAAATTTAAAACAACTGAATGAGGATTAGGCGCTCGTAAGCCTTTCGTTATGTTATTGCTGTTAAGAAGTTAAAAATGTCAATCGGCGATACGTTAGGACATGTTTACCTTCTTCCGGTATTTTCAGCATATAGTAGTTGAACAATTCTTTCGGTTCTATCGATAACGTTCGCCCTGTGGATAATTTCAGTGTCAATTAAGAACTTCTTCGTTAGACAGCCTCTCCATTGTCAATTGGAACAATGGCAGTCTCAGACGTCATTCTTCTGAAGCTCCTTGTCTTGGTAATTACTAGATTTATTTAGTTTTGAAGCATGGTGACTTGCTGTTCTTACTTTATCTTTATTGATAAGTAGGGAGTTACATATCTCAAGTAGTTCATACTACACTGTTTGGCTTTAGAAGCTACCATTACTTCTTGGTTCATCATTTCCTTTATCAGAAACATCATTGGTACTTCTTATACAGAATGTGTGTGTAATGATATATCTAAGTGAGTTAATATCATCACTTGCAAACTATGATAAAATGTTTTCACTCTCACTATCAAAGTCATGCACAGTAGCTCCCTACACAGCTACTTGTCTATTAACTAATTATCAAAAATCAGGTGATATAGTAGTCTATTCATTAGTATCAACCGTCATGGTTAAAATATAGAGTGTTAATGTTACCTTGCCAGAAGAAGCTGCCTGGAGCACCCATGAATAACCTTTGTCCATCCTGAAATAGAGAAGACTTCTTTAAAGGATTTGTCATTTCTTATATAGCAGTTCAAAATAAATCTATTGATAAGAAAATATGAAGTCTAGTAAAGCATATTGATCTAAAAGATAATGAAACTGTACCGTTGAATTTTGAAACATTGCAATTATGAGCAGGCTTTTTTATTAATATAATACAGCTTATTCACTCGATTAGGTTTGATAAAACTAATAATACTGCTTATTAACAAAAAGAAAAAAAGTAATGCAACGAAATACAAACTAAAGTAAATGCCCAGCCGAAAGCTAAGTTCACTAACAAAAATTATCCATTACAAAGACATCACACCATTTCCTGACAGTGAACATACATTATAATTTTATATCCCATTAATCTAAGGGCCATAAAAGCATAATAGTGTGTCAAAGTGTTCCATTACTGGCTTGGAATTTTCGAAGTGTGGGACCTGCTCCATTATACGACTGTATGGTGATGAGTCAGTATCTGTTGTAATTGCAATACCACAGATAAAGGATATGGATTTATAAGTGCATCATGTCCTTTGAGAGGTTTGATGACTCCAGTTGATTAGTGTGCTGGAAGTTGTTGAAGTGGCAATAAACAAGACAGAGTATTGCGTGTCTTGCCTTATTTTAACATTAATTTGGTCGCATTGCAAGGCAATAATATACTAGACATATTTTATTTACTGATTGATTTAATAAATACTCCAAAAAGAATCTTCTGAGCTTAGATCCGTCCCGTTGTAAGGCTAAACAAAATGAATCGTCAATTTTTAAGTGCTCCCGTAGGCCTTTACAAAACAAACGATTTAGCGTGGTAGTAATCATCAATTCGTCTGATTTTACTTTTGTTGCTGCTTTCCTTCCAAAGCTTTTAAATTACAACAGATACTAAAACAATAGTTTCAAATTGTTTTTAACTCCCTGTTAAATAATTTGTCAACGGATTATTCCCAAATAGTGACAAGCGATATTTTATTCATTCCTGGTAAATGTTGTAAGTCGAAAGCGAAAGTCGATTTTAAATGGCACAACCAGAACTTTTCGAAAAAGATAGGGAAGAAAAATGTAGCAACAAGATAGGTTGAGAACATAAAAAATCTCAAAATTAGCCGTGGATTTGGCAAAGAATCGAGATGGCTGATGTGAATAAAAGAAGACCTCATTCCTACCAGCGAAGGTAGAAATTTCTATCGTGAACAAGAGAAAATCTGAAATTGTTGTTATGTAAATTAATTTTATGGTGAAGCAATAATATCACTCTCAGTCAGGTATTAAGTCAGATGACCTACTGTTTTATGTCTTTTATTAACCGCAACATCTCATATCTTATACTTGAAAAGGAAAAGACAAAAAACAGGCCCCTCAACAAATGTCGTCGTGTGAACGCGCAAGATAAGCACCCAATGGATCATGTTACACATTTAACATTGAAAAGACGTCACAAAAAATATGTAAGCATGTGCATCAGACACGTGCAGTGTGTGGTCATGCAGATCGCCTGTAAGATTTGCGGATTTCTATTTTTAGGAGTAGAAATAAACACATGGCAAGTACGGCGTATGCGCAAGTGGCGGCATTGGTCCTGAAGCCAGGTTGATGTCTCAGGTGATGATAACTCATGATCATGGTTGCGGAGAAGACTTGATGGACGATTATTTTGGAGTTAAACGACACAAATAGCGACAGTAAACTCTTTCAGTTGGTAGATAACGTAGCGTTTAGGTACTCTGAGGATTTATCTTGGAGTACCTAAATTGCAAATCTGACAAAAAGGTAAAGTTCAGAATGGAATCGAAAGTACTAGGTAGAAGGCTTACTCAACTTAAAATAAAGATATTAGACCTTTTCAAAAACTTGTATGCACTTACACAAGTTGAAATATTGTAATTAAACAATAAAACATAAACTAATTATACCGACATAAATATACATCTACCCTTCTGTAACATACTTTGCAATGCCGTTGTATATTGAATAAAATTTCTATAAATTTGGAGGCAAGTACCTAATTCGACATTCTAATTTAGTCCAGGCACTCGTAAAGACCACATAAGTCTAGCCGCTTGCATTGAAACGGATTAAGTATGCGCAAGCCAATGAACGTAAAGGGACTAATAAAATTTTACCTACTAATAATTCTTAAAGGGCGAGTTTGCCTGTTAAGAACTAAAAACAAATGTTGTTTCAACTTGAACGGGACTTCAGTCGAAATACCCTTTACCTTACCCTTTACCTTAAGTTTTAATATAGACTAGGTGAAGATTAAAGATCGAGGCAGATGTAGTTAGACTTAAAATGCAGGCAGACCCTTGAGCAGAGGCTAGTAAAATATATGCGCGTGCGGCTCCCAGCGCGCCATATACAGAGTTACAAGCGTTGCGCATGCGTTCCTACCGTGCACTGGGTGTGTCACGTGGGGCCAGGATGTCACAACGATTCTTACTTTATTACTGCTTAGTACTTGCAACAAGAATTGCTGAAATATTAAGGCATTGGATTAAATAAGACTAACTTGATCGTGTATTAGACAAATTTTAATAATTTATTTTGTATAGGCTACGGGGGCTCTTACAAATTGTATTTTTTTTTGTATCTTAACTCTGCCACCACATCAAAACGGCAGCCCAATTGAGATGATATGGCAAGAAAGTCAGCGAGTTTGTCTATTTACAGAACTATTTTTTTCTGTATGTAAAAGTTTGAATATATGTGATACCCTATAATAACTTTTTGTCATAGACAATCAATCCAATCATAGAGAATAGACCAAATCCCATTAGGGATGGGACACACTAACATTATTTTTGAAAATAACAATATTTGTTACAGTATTTTCGATAACTAGAGATACCGAAAACATACGTGCGGTTCGAGATGTCTAATCTTACGTAACCAACTGTAAGGCTAATACGGAGAGAGCTTGATTAGGTATATAGTCATAAACATTTTCCTCAAAAGTTATTCATGCTAGAGCCCATTAAAATTAAACAATGGTCCACCACCTGTGGAACAACAAAACGATAAAATTTGTAAGGTTGCCGCATATAATTGAATATTCAATTAAATATTAGAAGCGTTTAAAATCGCAGCTATTTTGCATTTACGATCCTTTAGAACCTACAACAAATTCACTTTATTTTAAACTTTAAATATTACTAGTCAACGTTCAAACTACTATGGGAGTTGATAGGCTTTGTAAATTATGTAGGAGATGCTAATATGGCGGTAATAGTGAATTGTTATGAATAGCCAACAATGGTAAGTGTGAAGTTCATGGATACACCGTGAAAATGCTTTTCTTTGGTAACTGAAACGTTGAAAGGAAATGAAATTGTGACTTCAGACTTCGCATAATTTAAAACCTCCTTTTAAAATTATGCAAAGTCCGAAGTTAGGTAGAGGTTAGTTAGGTAGTTTAATTGCTAACGAAAATAGTCTTGGCACAGATTAAAAATTGCTCGACTTTTTAATTAAATACGCTACTTATAAGGTCGTCAATATAAATAGCTGACATAGAAAATGCTAATTTTCCATCCATTTATGTAAAGAGGATAAATCCGAGATGACAGTCCTGCCAAAGCGTGGTCAGGCGCATCGACTTTTCCCGCGTGCGCTTGCGCACCCCATTGTCTGCAAATGGCCACCGCTTACGGACGCGTTCCAAAACCATGTTTGTAAACTTACAGGAATGTTTGACGTCGTAATGTTGAGAAATTGTGCTCGATACGGCAAGTAGGAAAAATGGTCTGTCTCGAAAAGCTTTAATATACATTTCATTTGGTTTTCCAGTTTGTCTGAATAAGAGTTTGTTGTAAGATGATATACCTACTTTACCTCGCGTTGTAGGAACGAGGACACGGCTGTAGCCAAGAATTCACTTCGGATGGGTCGAGCTTTTAACCAGAGAGAATAAACAACAAAAACCCGAAATTAGGTAGTCGACAATATTTTAGAAACTACCTATGTGAATGATGATATTTACCCATTATGACAGAGTTACCTTAAGGTGTGATAATCAGGTCGAACGTAAGATATATCGGTCCCGATAATGAGTTAGATCTCGATCGTACCGAGAACCGTTTTCATTATATTGAAAATCCCGTGTGATCCGCGGGAAGCAGAGCCGAGCGCATCAGGATTCAACACGGTGTAGCAATGAATAGTAATGAATTGCGGCCGTGTTCACACCTACCTGCCTCCTATAACAGACGGCGACAGATTTATTGGAGAAGCGACGGACATTTCTATACAATTGATGTTATAGGTACGCGGAGGGATACTTTATATATTAATTAAAACTTTGACAGGTCCTAAAATTAACGTGGTCATTAATTTGGGATATTTTTTCTTATATTTAAACAAATATTATACATTGAAATCCCCGGCCTCTCGTGACTATGGTTGCTGTAAAGCAGCCGAAACGTCGGGTTATATAAAATAATCGCGATAAAATTTGTAAAATAAGTTTTATTTCAATTAATTTGGAACCCATTTAAGGTTGAATCGCGTACAGCATACGTATACATTAAGGGCTACTATTTTGACTGACGTCACCAGAAGCAACTGCTCTCAGATATGACGATGTACGGATATACGACCTTATTGCATTAAAGGTGTCATTTAAAATATTATGGAAATGGGTCGCGAACGTACATAAAGAACTTGGAAAACATCTTCGAAACCGTACGAACACATCATAGAATGTGTATAACCTTATCTTATGCATGTTACTCACTTGTTCTCTGCGATACAAGCTTGTGCTTAGTGCAGAAGACACAGACAAGTTTCAATATTGTACATATTTTTTTAATATCTTTTTATGTCAATCTTCTAGTACAAGGACCTAACTACATAGATATAGTAACTATCTCTTCGAATACAAACGCATAAAAAAAGAAATAATCTGCGTAATACATTACTTCCTTGTATATGGAAAAAACTAAATAGGTAGATGAAACACAGGAATTAAATTTTTAAAAAGTGTTCGGTAAATATCTAGTACAAGTAGTATCTACCAATTCGCAACTTCAAACGTTAAAACGTTCTCGTTTCCTTAGAATATGTAAACGAACTGTTTAACAAAAACATCACGTAGCCACAGTTCGCGCGAGATCGCTCAGATTCCCCAAATGGTTAAAAGTATCAAGTTATGTTTACTAGGAAACGCGTGAGATGATGATGATAAAATCCTTACTTATGCGGCTATCTGCTGTTACCATAATAGGTAATAGAGTAGAGCGCGATCTAAATAACTGCGTAGAGTGCGCAAGAGATGACTTTTTAGCAAAGCGACGTTATCAGCAACCTTCAAAGGGTAAAGCATCATAATAATAATAATAATATCGCCAGACGAACACACCAACTATGCCGTCCCACTCTAAGCAACGCTTGTGTTATGGGTACCGTACAAGGACTGCGGGCGAACTCGTATATATAACTTATATAAATATTAGACATCCATGAATCGGATACAAACATCACACAAAGCTTGTCCCTACCAGGATTTGAACCCGGGACCCTCGGCGCAGAAAGCAGGGTCACTACCAACTGCGCTAATCAGGCCGTCGAATCATGTTTATCCTTTGTATACTAATGTATATTTTTTAATCGGTCCTATATTTTAAAGTCTATTAGATTTATATCTGTGTATACCAAGTGTTTTAGAAGTGCAAACAAACGTTTAGGTCAATGGCGTGTCATCTTTATTGTTATTCCTTTAGATAATGATTATTAAGTGCCCGCCCGTTTGTGTCTCGAATTTTAATTGTTTTTTCGTGTTAGCGGTGATACGAACCCCGAATAACTTTGATGATTAAATTTTATTTCGTTAGTGTTACCATTTTAGAATCAATCACGTTATTTTGTTTTTTATGACGACACCATAGATAAAGATTTTTTTTTAATACTCATATCAATGCTTTACGTATTTAACATTGGATTTAAATTTAAACCAGAATATTTATGTAGTACTACAATACTCGTAGGTAGCATTTATAAACATACAAAAGGACTACAAACTAAGACCGTTTTTCAAGCACTGCCATACTAGGCTCCGAAGGGATTGTCCTGTCAGAATTTAGTGGTAAATCTCAATTGTCTCCCAAATACAGCAACATAATAAAACTGCAATAAAATTCACTATTCTCGAAATAGGAGTTGGTTCTTGCGTTACTTTTTTTGTTAAGGAACAATATAAAGTGGTTAATAATTCATAAGGCTTCGGTGGCTGCGCGGTGGTTGCGCGCGCGCATTCGGATCACGTGCGCCCGCGCAGCTCGATGCGATCACGATAATAATTCCGCTATGGGCAAAAATAATTCTATTCCCACGATCGTAAAATCACGATGTTTTACATGAAAGCTGTAGGAGTGTTTAGAACAAAAAAAACATGAAATGTTTTGACGTCATGTTTTGCATAATATCAACATTACAAGGTTCTTGTAAAAAAAAAATATAGCGTAGGAAGTACAGCCTACAGCAATAGTTTAAAGATATCCGAGCACTTCACAAGGTATAGTTTCAATTTTGATGATTAAAATATGTTTATCTAAAATATCAAATCAATTTGATACATGAAGTTTATAAAAGAAAATTATTTCATTTCACCCGTCTAGTTTGGTATAACTAAATTGATTTAGTAAAAACTCAACTATCATTCAATCGGGTAGTACACTATTATTGCACCTACTTAATTATTTTCGACAAGCTACTTTTTTTCGAAAAGCACCCACTTTATTATGGCGCTGACGTCACGGTCCTGTAGATCTGCACTGTGATGTTTCTGATCGAATAAATAAAACGGCTGTAAGTATTTTTGTAATTTTAAGAGTTACTTCGATAATTACTTAACGGTAATCGTACAGCGTAATCGCATTCCCTTTGAACGGTAGTTACCTACAAAGCTTGACAGACAATGTGCGATGTTAATTGATTTATAATGTGGCACTTAAAAAATATAATGTAACCGCCTCATTTTCTCCAGTTGGTTAAAATTGATTCCGATAAAAAGTTGACGAGAAATGACTCTGGACGTAAAAGCGTGACCAAAATATAATAAATGCTCGATGCAACACTCACTTGACGATGATTCGGTTTTGTTATTTAAGATGACTATTCTTATGAACACATCCCAAATAAGTAGTTAGTAAGAGAAGTACATACTTAAATTATATATTTTAATAATGGTTCTACATAATACCTACTGATTTACTAGACTTCATTTTTCCTTACGATCTGTGTATAGAAATTATCACTATTCGTCAGTATTTACACATTTTTCTTTTGAAAAAAATGTCTCGGTCGTCTGTCTTATGAAGGTTTGTATTTTCGTAAGACTAAGACCTAGACCACCTAAGTATAGCCAAAACAAAGGACTGGAGCGAGCGAGGAGCTTGCGTTTTAAGTCAACATTATGCTAAATGCATTATAAACCGACTGTTAATTGATTGAAACTTCAACAATTTTGGGTAGAAGTATACCGGGTGATTCATACAGGGTTTACTATGCCTTGTACTTGCGCTTCCTTAGCTTGTAATAATTATCTGAAGTCAGAATTTCGATAACTAAGTCGATAAATTCTGTTCCCTACGAAATGACTATTGTCATTTTGAACTCGAAGATGTGATTGTCCTAATGTTTATATTGAGGTCATCGACATTCTGAGTTCAAATAATTATTTAAAATGCGCTAAAGACGCACAGATTTAATGCTTAGTATATCCTTTTTGAATCAGCCTGTATAGTTACTGTAAATTATCGCAACACAAAAAAAAATAACAATTCAGAGAGACTGAAAATCCGCTTACCTTCGACAAGGCAGCTGAGAAACCGGCTTGGCACATGCCAGTCTTGCGCTGTCCGTGGCTGACTGCAAACATTGAAACATTAATTGACAATAATTCGTTACAAACATGATTTATACACATACATTAACGCAATGATAGTGAAACCATAGATTTATATTGATACACCAGGCCGTCGGTATATGGACCGAAAAAATTGTGCTTATAACACACTCTTCTACGTAGTTATCCATTACTGCTTGATCTTACAGCACGTTTGATGGGCTAGGCTAGATTGTGAAATAGCAATCCATTTGACGACAAGTGATCGAAACTCAATATTGTAAATTTTATAGAGATATAATTTGGTGTTTTTAATTTATCACGTGCACATCTATTGGTTTAAAATATCATTGCTATATTATATATTGTCGTTCTAAACATTTAAGGAAGAATTTCAATGTTTAGACACTGCACATTTAAAGAAAATATGTTTTATCTCAGACCTTTGTCTTATAAGAAATATATCTTATAGGTATAAGGTTTATATAAATTTGAAGGATGACATATAATAGGTATATACAGGCTGTGCTGTGGGTAAAAAAGTGACGTAGTTGCTTAAGTATTCTTCCTACCCTTGGTAATCTACTAACACAATGGCAGTATTTTGAACAAATTTGTACGTATGTAGCCTAAAAGTTATATTTAGTTTGAACATATAAATACACATTACTACACAAATATACAACACATACGCAAAGACATGCAATAAATATTATATAAAAAATTCTGTGTGTTGAAAACTACCTGATAATATATATTTGAGAAATGTAAGGTACTATTAATAATATAAATACAGTATATGAAAATAATTCAACGCCTTTTTAATTTCGTTGTTTTTAAATTGGATTTTATATATTTTTTATCGCTTAAAAGATCTATTAAAGTAATAACGTGAGGACCTTTATTTTTTTAATAAAACAAGTAATTTTGTTTATTCTTCTAACAGTGCATTTGACAATAGATATATTTACAAGGGAACCCGGGATCGTAATGAGGTGACACAATATATATTTGTCCATATTATTGATGCAGTGTTGTCGACAGCTAGGTAATGTTACACAGTGCGTTAAACATCCAACTTTACCTCGTCATCATACTCACCCTCGTCCACTGTACGGTGCCCTAAACAAAGCATTATATTGTTAAAATGTATTTAAATAAATATATATACGTCTCGTGTAAAAATTATGAACGTGCGTTTCGTAAAACCAAACCACCGGATTACTGACTCTAAACCTCTCGAACTAAAACTATGGTTAGAATTATCACATACAAGACATAATATAACATTTGACAGTTACATAAATAACAAATAATATTTAGGTGTCCAACATCAATAAAAAAAACTTATCAATGGACTTTTCGGCGGGAAATTTAACTGTGAAGTTGTCTATTTTGTTTCTATTTTCAAAAAATGATTTTATTTGATAGATAATGTGTAATTTTAGTGGGATATTAACCATTGTGTGTTCATAAACGTGTAGAAGTGAAGGAAATTCAACTGATTTTTCAAGTAGTCCCAAGATGTCTGGTAAATTTTCAATAAAATATCCGAGGCTTTACTGATAGGGATTTAAAGGCGACATATCGAAATTCCAACTTTACATAGTATTTAAAAATGCGCTAACGAAGCCCAGGCTTAGTGTCCCCTTTTTGAATCATTCCATAAATCGTTCATCTTTCTGCAATCTGTTGATGAAGTCATCCAGATACCGTGTGGGCGGAATCATTAAAATTTTATGTTTAACATTTCGAAAAAGCCATCATCGGAGCACAATGGCTATATTTGTAATGTGACCCTTCGAAATGTATCGTTTTACACGAGAACTCTTCGTAAATCATGTTGAGTGTGCGGCGCGGGGTCGTCACGCTAATCCCGCCGGCCGCCGGCCACCATTAGCGCCGGAAGTGAGTCGCTTTTCGCGCGCTTTCAAGCTCGCCGTTGTTGTGCGTTATGACGGCTTTATTTCGCCGTCCCTTTAAGCCACGTACACACTCTCCAACAAAGTTGCGTTGCATGATACCCAGCTTTGTTTACATGTGTGTATAACTAACGAATGAACAAGCGAAAATTCTCGCGCCGATCCAATTTGTACGTTCCGACGGTGGTGGAAAATTTAGAATCAAAATTATTTGATTGAAAATTGGTGTTCGATATTCGTTTTTGCGATGTTCGTATCCCAAAGTGTGTATACAAGCTCCATTTTTTTAAATGTTTTTATACATAAATCTATTCAAATTTCTTCTTGTTACCGCGTAAAATACATCTAAGTCTTATCAGTCTTATAACTCATGTTAGGTGCTATATAACAATTTCTATACACACTTCACACTCGAGTACCTACTCATTTAAACTCTGTGTACTGTCCCACAGACTAACATAGTACATCTCCCACATGAATAATAAAATATGTCAATAAAATAGCATTAAAAACCTCAGTTATAGCTCCTGAATCACCGTGCATGCATGCATCCAAGCATGCGCTGCCTAACCCTTAAGCATGACGATGTACTCACTTGTCCTGCATGGAGAGAACTCCTTAACGTCCGCCAAGTCTGGGGAGTTGGCCACGAAGCAGGAGCCGACCGGGTCGCGCTGATTCAGACGTGAGGTCACGTAGGAAACGTAGCGAGGAGCGCAGGCCTGAGGGAGAAAGAACATACAGGTTGAAACTTTATGCTTCGCTAACCTCTACAGGAATTTTTGATTTATCACCCGAAAATAAATCTCGAGCATATGAACTTGAAAATGGTTCGGCAGTTAATTTTAACTGTAATAGTGTTATAGCATGCGTTATACCGTAATCCTTTGATGTAGGGTTGCTACTACAGAGATGTTGGTAATTACTTTTTAACCGACGAAAATATTGGAGGTTCTCAATTTGACACGTAGATATAATTGTTTTTTAAGTAACGTCCATTACAGTGTGGGTGATATTTTCAATTTAAGAAAAATAAATAATTTATTGAATTCAACTTATGATCTAAAAATTTTGCTATGAAAGCGAAAATCGAATCTTAATTACTAAAGTCATTCATTATAATGTTATCTCTTTCCCACACATGATTGTTATATTAGGTATACATTTTGTCGTCGCCAACCCTACAGTCCCTCGGGCTTCAAAATGGAAAGAAAACAGTCGCATGCGCGTGCGCATAGCCGATGTTAATAAAGAACATTCTAGCGGGGTGTTATTGGAAACATACCTCGCCATCTGGCGGAAACTGGCACGAGAAGCTTCGTATAAATCCTGTCATGGCAGTAATAATATAAATAAGAGCTGATTTATATTATATTTTTACTTCACAGAGTTAAATAAAGATTAATTAAGGCGATTGTTTAGCTCTATCAACAAACATAAGATTAATTAATAAAGTCGATTGATTACCTTTACTTTTTATTTATCTGATTGCAGAGAACAGTACGGTACGAACTTCTAATGTAATCGTAAGTCATCGAGAAAACATGCGAGAAAACAAAATCTGTAATGTGAGAGGGATGGAAGAAGTCACGTGACCGAAACGGTGCGTAAAAAAAATGTGCTCGAGGTACTATATTTGTTACAATACAGATTTTAATCTAGTGTTCTTAGTAACATTGTATAGAAAACTTTATGGTAAGTAACTTTTTGTATTTACTTGTTTTGTCTATAATTTTTAATGACTTGAAGAAATATATTGGTTTTGTTTTTTGATCTTTAACAGGGGTTTTTAATGCTATGCCTAAGTTTTTAATACTAATCCTACCATAGGGTGAGATTATACAACGATCTATTAAAAAAAAACGTTTAAATGTCCCACTATTGGATATGAGCCTCCTCTCAATGCGAGAGGTATTAGGCCATAGTCCACCACGCTGCCCAGTACGGGTTGGCGGACTTCACACGTCTTACGAGCTGTGACTTTTAATTAAAATTGATAACATTTTTTACTTATAGTTTTCACTTGGTTCAAACTCATTTAGTTCAAACAGTAACCTCTATGATGCCATTAATTCGTACGGCTAATAAAACAACATTGATTCTCGTCCTGTACATTATCGGTTTACATCAAAATCGGTACTTATCCAAGCCGATGTAGCCCACTATACGGCTTTTATAGGCATTTGATCGCTGGTCGTAAATATCAGGCAAACATTCGGCTTTTTATTTCGCCCTATTGCGTAAACAGGCACCTGTGTACATGCTCACAATACTGTATGTTGGTATTACAAGTCATTAATGAGACATAAATAAAACGATTATTACCGATTATTATATTATAGTTCAGTAATAGGTTTCTTCATACTGGGTACTTGTATTTATAGGAGGAAGAAGAATGTTCATTCCACCCCAGGAGAACTTAAATAATATAGTTGGGTACTCGTATCTAATTAATATTACCATCAAACAAAATTGTTGTTAATAACCAACTGAGCTAATCACGGTCGTCCAATTTGATAATGATAATGATTATTGTTTTTAAACCAGCTCTCGCATTGTAAAAAAAAAATTAAGGTAAGGTTCGCGGTACATTCATACAGAATATGGCGAATCCTTGCGGTTACTTTGTCCGTTAAATTATGATGTGCATACTGGGTATGCAAAGGAGGGTAAAATTAAAATACTTTCGGGTTCCTTTTGTTGGCCAGTTCGTTGACCAAAAAGTAAATGAATCTTCAAACATGACTCATTATAATCCTGTGAGCAACACGACACACATCCAAGAAGGTTATAAACCCGCTGATGAGTATAATATCTTACTGACACAAACTGCCGATTTAGTAACAACAGCGAGTTACTTTCATTAACTTTTGTATCAGTCAAAGCAATCTCTATTCGATCCAATGAAATGTTAAGTGGGCGAAAAAAAATCATTTTACTTAATAAAAATATATTGATTAGTATTTTGGGGCTGATCATTTTAAAAGTTTTTATTTTTTGCAACCTCATATCCAAATAGGATGATTGATAGAAGTACCTCAATCAGTAATTATTTACGGATTGACTTAAAGATTACGTCAGTGACCTCATAATCGACGATAATCCATTATGTTGACTCTCCTGTTTTCCGGTAGAGCTAAGAAAATAATTACTTAAGAATCGACAATTCACAGAAAATTAAGTATATTACAATGTGTAACCTTTGTTGGTAAATTGTTGAAGGTGAACATGAGTCATCATGTGTGACACACAGCGCATGCGCGTGAATCAGCTGACTGCAGATACGGACAAAGAAATGATATTCAAGATTTATTTATTTATTTATTTATTTATTTATTTATTGAACACAAAAGATTTTTACAAGATTAGCAATTCATAATAATATGTTTTCAAGTCCATTTTCTTATTTATAATGTATATTTATTAAATTTGTTATCGCTATTGAAATACTTGACAGTGGCAAAATACCCACAGATACTGACTGCAAGATGCGGACAAAGAAATGAGATTCAAGATTTATTTGTTTTCGCAAGATTGTTATTAAGTCATAATAAAACGTTTTCAAGTCCATTTTCTTATTTATAATGTGTATTTATTAAATTTGTTATCGCTATTGAAATACTTGACAATGGCAAAATACCCACTGATAGTGGATGAGGTCATATCCCATCTTATTCGATTTCGTTTTATTGTATTTCATTACATTTAAGAAGAAGGAGTACAGAAACATTACCTGCACAAGGGAATGTCAGTCAAAGTTGATACAAACTACGGAGCAAACCGTTGGAACAAATTTGGAACATCCTCTATCACCAAAATTTAATATTAATTAGGAAGCGCATAAGTGCCCCACGGCCGTTAATATTTCTACTAGATGGCCAATAGTTTTAATTCAATAAAATACAGTAACTCAGTAGCCATTAATGCGGTGGAATAAGGTTTAAGTTTACAAAACCACCGCGGTGGAAAAAAGAACAAGTAACTAGGAGGAGATAAACGAGAAAATAACATAGGTATTACTGTGTTGCAAGGGCCTAATGACCCATTTAAATTCAAAGCCGGGTGCACACCAAGAGAATTCGCGTGTAATGTTACAATTCAGAATTAAATGGCGAGCTATCGAACATTACAAATTACAATACATTGGTGGGTTCGCTAAAAGTACTGAACTATGAGCATGTATTAAAACTCCCTAATTTTGTGGCGAGCGTAACATTACAATAGTGCACTGTAGGGTAAGCAGGAACTCATCATATTCGTAAAGTCATCGAGAAAGCATGCTGTCATATACAAACTTATTTATAAAAGCTGTGGTACGAGTGGGATGGAAGACGCTTACGCTACCGAAACGCAATGTAAAAAGAGAGAATTGATTAAGTATTGACCGAAACCCATTATATGTTGTAACCCATATACGTCAGCGCACGATCGATGAGTTTACAACGTAACAATCACGTTAGAAATGTCCAATATTCGAAGTTGTAATGAGTATGCCGAGTTGTGACATTACATGACAGTGTGCACCAGACCTTACGTTCAGTTATTCTCGTACAATATTTGGGCCGCCTTGTCAATTGCGCGGCTTGCTCAACTGGCGCGTTTCTTTTGATTTAGTGCAGCCATTGGCAGTTACTGTGTGAGTACACATGCTACCACGATAAATGGGTCATTTTGTGGTTGTGAATGGAGATTGACTGTCGTTGGTGGATCAGACTACAGCCAACATATATAGACACAAAATAAGCATCAATGTTATATTAAACTACTAACAAACTCCTAATCATACTTTGCCCTGGTCTATGTGGAATGTTGGTAAGAATGCTGGCTGATTTATTTTGGCCAATATCTTTACAAACATCCAATGGATTTGATGGCGCTCGCGCAAACAGCAGGCGGTCAGCATTCCGCCCGTTGAACGCTCTCTGTCTGTTCGGGGCCTTATAAAGCTACAACATCAATTTGTTACAAAAGTATATACATTGTAAATATATGAATTTGACCATAATTTGCATGAAATACTGTATTGCACACTTTAATAGCTCGTAAACGCATCTTGAATTTACACACTCAAGCATAGGTAGTAAGTTTTAATCGCCACCTTGTAGGTACACCAATGTAAATCATAGAACGTCAAAATAATATTTACTATCGTGTTATGAGCGAAGAACAAGCTATTGTTGTTTGATTTACAACGATGGTCAGACAAACAGACTACATTGCCGGTGTGTAGATATTAGAAAAATGGTGTCAAATCCGAGTCGACATGACTACGAGTCAGTGAGAAATATGTTTGGTATAAAATGAAGTAAGTTTTACTCGAGGCTATGCCGATATGATCGTTGCTGCAAAAACCAAGCATGAAGACGACCTGCCCTAACTCCAAAATGAGAAACCTACATTACCGCATCAAAAGTTGACGGCCTGATTAGCGCAGTGGTAGTGACTCTGCTTTCTGCGCCGAGGGTCCCGGGTTCGAATCCTTTGTGTGATGAGCACGAATGTTTGTACCCGAGTCATGGATGTTTAATATGTATATAAGTATTATATACTGAGTTCGCCCTCAGTCCATTGTACGGTACCCATAACACAAGCGTTAAGCTTAAAGTGGGACCGTATAGTTGGTGTGTTCGTATGGCGATATTTATTTATTTATTAAAAAAAAAATCTTGTGTGATAGTTGTAATGTTCACTGCAAGACATTACTGAAGTGTAGCCTACACACAGACATAAAGAAACTCTATCACAACATCTAGAGACTGTCTAAAAGGAAATAACATTCGATCGGCCACACATTTCACTAGTGACTCATGGGCACAGTCACCTACAAGCTTACGAATGCGCATGCGCTCTTTATTACACATCGGAACTGGTGACCATAAAGTTATGCAATTAAGTGACGTCAAACCTTTGATCAAGCTGATAGCTAAGTTGAACTCTAACTCCTGTTACTTTGGGGTAGAAAGTGCATAAGTTAATAAAATGACAAGTACGTCCTCCGGCAGGTTGGCTAAGTACATTTTGAAGCATGGACGCACGAACAGGGGAGGGCAATGGAGTATGGGGGGGGGGACGCATGCCTCCTCCACTACCTTCTGTAGTCATGCGATAAATAAAGAAATCAGGAAATTATTGGGATATTTTTATGATTCTAGAAGCATCGCGCTTCCTTTGTAGGTAACAGTGTAATGACTGGACAGAGGCATATTATACTTAAGGCTTGCTAGATACAATAAAAGTAGATACCACACACCTTCTATTTGCTCTACATCAGATCAAAGCTACACAAAGGGCCATCAATTAAGCTATAGATAAAGCAAACAATCACTGGCGAAAGTACTGTACATTTAAAATCGATTACGTGCGCGTGCGCAGCTAAGGGCGCTCGCACACGGGCGCGTTGAGTGGAATGCGGTGTTCACACGATCGGCGCGCGATTTATGCTTACAGTGGAGTTGAGCGAACAATGGCCAGATAAGTAATATGGATTTTGGAGTATTTGACGGTGGGTAACCCGCTTTACGTATTTCTTTTTGTTAAAGGATTGTATAGTCATATTTTCGTCTTTAGCATTTCCGCAGTGATGATAGAGTATGAATTCATGTAAGTTTTGATCCCTGAAAGGACTGTATTAGATACATATACCTAACTTAGAACCGTTTTGTTAAAAAATAGAATCGATTAACCATTAAAATCAAAGGAAACGACCAAAAAAAAAACTTTTTTTTGTTAATTCCAAACGGGTACTATAAAAAGGCTTACATGTAAGTGGTTTAACCAGCCAGAAATAAATAAAAATATATTTTTTTTTTTTCCTTTTTCATACTAAAATATGTTATTTCAACCCAAGATAGATCGCCGTCTCCAATAACGCCAAGCATCGGGTACACCAGGATCCATCCCATATACAGGGTGTACCGTTGTGTATGCGCCGGCGCAAATGCGCGACTTTTTCCAATGTCTCCCTAAACAGGGCTACCGGTGGATTCTCGAACATTAACTGCATTCGAACTGTGAATGCTTTTTAGAGACGGTAAGAAAATTGTAGCTGACCGACTGACAAGCTACGAAGATATAGGGGTTCTGGAAAAGACTGCAAACTTGTACGCTCGGCCGAATACTCAAACATGCAACTTCTACTTAGTTGTTCGAGTGGTCGTCAAGTTGTATACGATGGACATAAAAAAAATACAAGTATAAAATATCCTGTTACGTAAATTAATTACAGATTATGAGTCTTAAATTACCGCAAATTAATCTCGACCTTACCAAATGTTAGGCAGCAATGATTAATCCGCTCCTTCGCCCATATTCGACGCACCGTTACGCGCATGCGACATTATCGTGCGCGCACGCATATTCACGCCATTCTTAATTTTAAATGGAGATGGATCGTGCCCGCCATATGTGGCGATACGAGGGCATTTGGACTGGACGACATTTTAAAGAATATAAATGCATTTTGTTAAAGATACTTGCGTAATTCAGCCTACGAGAATGCCCTTTTAAAATAGCGTTGCAATATAAGACATGTTTTGCGAGAGTTTGCATGCAAGCCATAGTCCTATATTAGAAGCCTTCATTACGGTGGCAGATAAAAATTAATAAGCAGTACTTAGGGCTAGCTATACACCACAAGCCAAATTTGACCTATGTTACACATAATACTACTTCCAGACCATGTTCTTGTCTGTGGCAGACCAGGGCAAATTACAAAAAGATCGTATCCGAAATTTGTCCAGGCGGGAATCGAACCCGCAATTACCCGGTGCTGTGACCCGACCAGCTTACGCCCAAACCACTAGACCAAGCTGTCGTCAACTTGGTCTACTTAACAGCAGTATACTTAAGTTATAGTTAGTAAATTTTAATTGCTAGCCACATTATTCAGTCTATAAATCTACGGCACTCAATGCTTAGCACCTATCCCTATACTTAGCCGACAGCTTTTTACATGAACCTCGGTTCCTTTAATTGTATGTTCGCCGGCTCACCGTTACCCTCAATCAAGGTACTGGGAACATCTATAAAAGGGACCCTTGTGCGCCTTTTTCTGACCTCTAACTCTCCTCTAACTGTTAGATAGTTCCGTTACCGTATGGCGAGGGTATTAATAGGTATGTAGGTCAGATACTTTTCTAACATTGATATAATATAATAATAATATCGCCAGACGAACACACCAATACGGTCCCACACTAAGCAACGCTTGTATTATGGGTACCACAATGGACTAAGGGAAAACTTAGTATATAATACCTATAAAGATACTAAACATCCATGACTCGGGTACAACATTCGTGCTCATCACAAAAAATTTGTCCGTACCCGGATTCTAACCCGGTACCCTTGGCGCAGGAAGCAGGGTCACTGCCAACTGCGCTAATCAGGTCGTCAAATGGAGTAGAACAGGGTAGGGTTGAGAATAAAGTTCCAGGTAAATTCATTTAAAAGAGCAAAACTTGGCAAAGTCTTGGAGACAATTAATCACATTACTTAGCTACGAGTATATACAAAAAGTTCGCAGGTTGATAACTAATACAAACTCAGAGAAAATGGATATCATGTGCATAACTCAAGTAAACATGATTAAAATATGGTATTACCCAATTTATAAGAAGTTTAGTTATCAGTTTCCATCATGACAGGACATTAACCGTTCCAACAAAGGGCCTATTATTGATAGCACAAATAAATCTTCACGAGGACAGCGTTATCTGCGCGAAGAGGAAATTAGCCGGCCAGAGGTCGCCACTATCCGATATAAGCTTTAAGTATTTCTTGGAGGTCCAGGGGCCTTAGTGCGGGTTTTGACAGAATAAAATACTGATTTAGTGTTGAATATTCACAGCTGTGCCACTAGTAACCCGTGAAGTTTTTTAATACATACATTACATTAAAATCGATCGGTATTTGAATACGTTCACGTCTCATACTAAGTGCACATGTCTCCTAAAACAATGAACTCTCAATGGAACGACAATGTCATGCTCATCACACAAAGATTGTCCCTACCAGGGTTTGAACCCGGTACCCTCGGCACGGAAATCAGGGTCGCTACCACCTGCGCTAATCAGGCCGTCACCATAGGTGCGAATAAAATACATACATATCTATTAAAACACTTTAAAAAAATATACATAGAGTTATCACAAACATCTTATTCCCGTCCCCGTAAGCACAGCACCCATTACCAGATGACTAGCCGATGTAGAGGCCCAGCTATAAAGTGTGCGATATACATCTACCGGCGGTGGTGTCGACAGATCGCTATCAAGCTGATGCTTAGACGAATCGAGATTTAACTCGCTAGCACTTATCTAAGTGGAGAATATTGTCATAGGTATGATGTAGAAATAAAATAATGTATTATTGGGACACTAAAAAAAATACAGCAATATTTTTCATTATTGCAATAACCAAATAAACCGGCGACCCAAGGGCCGGGCATTTCCTCGCTCAGCGAGTAGCTTTGGCTATTCATATTGGGCGCGCATGGACCAAATTTTTTACACTTTTTGTAAATATTAAGTAGCTTTTCTATACTCTTTTTAATTTATAATAAAATAAACTATCTTTGTCATTCTTTGTAAAATTGTAATTCTCTTTTTGAACTCAAACCGTGAAAATATATAAAAAAAATGCAAAACATATTAATATTCTTTCGAATCAAGAACACTTTTCAAATCGAAATATACAAAACTTGCAGCCATACAAGAGCTCGTAAACCCATCTTCGGGCATAATAATAATTTGCTAGACCACTGTACGAAGACTACGAAGCATCGCAATGGTCTAATGAGGGAGCCATTCAGCGGGCCGGGCTGGACAAATTGGCAACAAATAAACAGCTCGGCGACTTGTTCAATGGCTTGAAGATTGGTATCACCAGTTTATCATTATAAAGGAGGTTTCTTTGATCATGAAATATTGCACAGTATAATTTGTAACTACCACAAAGCACATAGATTCTCCACTCACAGCGCCACTCTAATACAATCCAGAGCATATTTAGTTGCCTTACAGAAATCGTAAGATAAGGACCGTTCAATGTTCACACTTTTTGGTACTTTCTTGTTGTTATTTCCAGGTTTTGGAAATGGAAAATCCATTTTTAAGCTGTTCAATTAAATAATTACTTGGAATTATTAATAAATGGCAAAATGAAAGCAGTGATAGCCAAGTTGGTAAAGCAGTGATAGCCAAGTTGGTAGAACGCTTGCCTCGGTAACGAGGATTGCAGGTTCAAACCCCGGCTCGCACCTCTGGGATTTTTCAAGTGCGAATCTCATTTTCAACCATGATTATCACTTGCTAAAAAACGGTGAAGGATAACATCGTGAGGAAACCTGCATGTCTGAGAGAACCCCTCTAAAGATATGTGAAGTCCGCCAATCCGCACTGGGCCAGCGTGGTGGACTATGGCCTAATCCCCCTCGCATTGAGGGGAAGCCCGTGCCCAGCAGTGGGACATATAAAAAAGGGCTGGAATTATTATTATTATATTAATAAATGACGTTAATAATTATTAATTTATCGCATTAACCGATAGTTATATTAAGCGGTTTACAAATCCGGCCGCGACTAAGATATAAGTATAGGTTATAAGTGCCTGCTCTTTGTGGCTCATGCCCTCAGGACAGTGGGGTATTTATTGAGGCCTCGGACATCGCCAATCGCCGCCTCGTGCGTGTAGTATCTATATCGCCTCGGCGCAAACATTATCGATTTCTCAGTTCATTGTTCATTCACCGAAATAATATAAAAACTGTGTAAATTTCGATCACTTTACGATTTTAAAGCTAGTCATGTTTGCAAAGCTGCCAATATCTAATGTTTCTTATATTGTAATAAAACTATGTTTTCAGATTTTATCGCGAGTTTTTACGTTCCATTACGTTGTTTGTTGTAAGACACTGTGAGTACTTTCTGGGTAGATAGGACCGCAAACAACAACTAAATATGAGGGAACCCCAGTTCAAAATATGACGAAGGACGTCATCCACCTCAGTCCTCCCGTGACCATGGTTGCTGTAAAGCAGCCGAAACGTCGGGAACGTAAAAACATAAACTAAACGCGATAAAATCCGAAAAAAATGTTTTATTTCAATGTGTAGTATTCGCCTAAATATAAGAAATCAATACGTTTCTTATATAATGAAGCTCATCTTATTTGTTTTCGTTTCAAGATAAGAATTCTAAATTCTAAGTTAAGTATGTATGGAGTATAAAATAAGTTCTTTTCAGAATATTTTTTTCAAATTTTATCGTATTCAAATAGGAAATTTCATCGTTTGCACAGCACATGTGTACCAGGAAATGTGCAAAATATTTTCTATTTATAATAGAGATGCGCGCGCGCAGGAAACGTTATGATCCGCAAGCGAGACGATGCTCACACATGAGTCGCGATTGAAATGTGCATAGCAATTGCAAGTTTAAATCAAAGGAGACATTAATCTAGTTTGTTGGAATATGCATCGTAACTCGCAAGATGGAGTTTAATTACGTCGATTGGCGGAGTGCGCAGGCGCATGGTCGTTGCCACATTTATCTTATATTAAAAAAATCGTTCTTGTCCAATCCTAGTTTACTCTGGTACCATTATCAGATTAATTGGAGCTCCACCGGTGTAAAAAGTCAGTGGGTTTCTCAGTGAAGGATTCAGGTGGGGGATCTGGGCCTCAGCTTTTAAATTAGGGAGTTTTCATTGTTATTTGCGGTAGGTAGACCGAAAATATAATTTTTAATTAAATGTATCTACATAGAGAATCACTAAGCTTATTCCAAATGATGTCTTCATCCTCACCACGATCTCACTCACCTACAGAACTAACATTTACCGTGTATTTTCGACCATAGCACTCTGGCCTCAATGTTAAGATTACATTAGCAGGGTGTTGTAAAGGATATGGCATTTAAGCATGCAATCGGCGCTTTGGGCATCAGATAGTGATCGGACGGTATCGGCTAATCGGCACGTCACGCAGTCGTGGGTAATGCGCCGCGACCGGTTCCTAGTAGGGTACCTACACACTGAGAGGGGTTTTGACGACCTAGAAATACAGGATGATTCAGAGAGGATATACTTGCCCTTGTACCCGTGCTTCTTAGGCGTGTTTGTGATCATTATTTGTGGCCAGCATTTCGATATACCAATAAAAAAAAATGTTGGCACAAATTTTCAATCGTCAAATTTCTTTTTAAAATCAACATATTATGATAAAAAATCTGGCTGCACAAAAAGGTTTAAGGATAAAAGGTCAGTATACTTCTTCTGGTTCACTCTGTATATCTTGGAAAGATTTAGAATAGAGAAATGCTGTTGGTAGCTTTACAGGTTTAATACACAGTGGACTAGGAAGCGAAGGCTTAAGGTTTTATTCCAATCTGTTAATTATAATTGAAACAGGTTGCAGCAAGTTAGTTAAGCTAAACTTGACGGTTAAATATTATATCGTACACATCCGAGTTTAATTGTTGAATTTCCTCCAACTACTAGCAGCATATCAGTGATAGCCAAGTTGGTAGAACGCTTGCCTCGGTAACGAGGTTCGCAGGTTCAAACCCGGCTCGCACCTAGGATTTCTAGATTTCGTGTGCGAATCTCATTTTCAACTACGATTATCACTTGCTAAACTGTGAAGGAAAACATCGTGAGGAAACTGCATGTCTGAGGGAACCCCTCGAAAGATGTGTAAAGTCTAATTTAGTGTTGTCACATTAATTTTATAATTAATTATTGTATGTCGTTATCGTTATCATTATTATAATATGTCGATATGTGTCAGCACGTTGGAAACTGATAATACCTACTCAATGCGTCTATAATGCTATTATTTTTATCTGTTGAGCTGTCCAAATTATAATAAAAATAAAATATAGTCTTCTTAAAATTTAAAAAGATTTATGACTTTTCGGCGGGAAGTTGAACCCTGACGTTGTAAATTTAGTTTTCTTTCCAAAAAATATGTTTCTTCAATAAATAATGTGAAATATAAGTGGGATATTAACCATCGTGTGTTCATAAATGTGAACGAGTGAATGAAATAGAAATAAAATAGTATTACTTCTCTTTTCAAGTTCTCCCAAGATGTCCGGCAAATTTTCAGTAAAGTAAAGCTTTACTGATAGGGGTAGGAGATTCATTTCATCATCATCATTGTTCATCAGGGGTACATATAATCCAATAACAATTATCAAGAATATCGCGACACTGGCAAAAAGGGCACTATATTGTAGCCGTTTGCCAACCTAAAAAAAGAAGAAGAAAAATTAAAAAGAAAATAATTGAAGAAGCTAACAGCAGAAATAAGAATACTGTTAAGTTGATACCGTCTAAAAACATTACCAAGCGTTTTTAAATAATTTAGCCACACAAATTCGAAGGCGATGTCGAACCCGTACCTACGCGAGCACAATGCATCACGCCTAACTAACCGCGAAGTATTCACAAAAAATAATGTAATATTCAGATAGTAATGAATTACGGAGAATGGGCTTTAATGAAGTCGGGTTAAAAAACGAAGATGCTTAATAGTTTCAGTTAGGGTTCCGTGTCGAATTCCAAATAATGATATAAGATGCACTCGACAGCGGTTTTTTGTATATCGCACGCAAAAGACTACTCTCTTTATTTTTGTTACTCAGTACCTATTTAACTATGTAACAATACAATATTGAAATAAAACTATTTTTTCGGATTTTATCGCATTTAATTTATGTTGTTACATTCCCCACGTTTGGGTTGCATCGTAGTATTCGCGTAAATACAGTAAATCAATATGTGACCAATAGAAAACTTAAATAATTTGTAATTTTCAATACATATTTAAGGGATCGATTTCCCATCGCATTCAATTGAGACAATACTTTATATATTTAAAAATATTTATAAAAGGAATATATAATCTACAAATTGGATTCGTCTCACACAGTCTTGCATTCATATTTGCAATCAATATTCTTTTTAGTGTACGGCACCATTTAAATATTTTTTTGTTTTTTTTTTAAGCCGCTGCCTTAGTGCGTGACCGATATAATCTCATTATTGTTATCGTTAATGGGAACTTAAGTACCGTGATATTAATGATGGTGTTCATGTCGTTGTCCATTCCGACTCGCGTTGATTGCGCGTAATTAAATTATTTTGAATTAAACATTGGATCGTGTAAATAAAATTGAAATAAACATTACGTTGCATTTATTACAATCAAAATTGTTCATGTATTTTTATATTTTAGAGCGAGCATTTTGGAAAAAAAAACTATTTCCACGAGTTCCAAATTCGGAATTCATATTATTTGTTTTTTTTTTTAATAATTATGAATTGCGACTATAAAGTATTTGCGCTCAGCGTTTTAGAATAAGTTTTATATTGTATTCAATGTATATTAGTATAAAGAAAATACCTCTACGCGATCGGTCAGATCAAAGATACAGGTGGTCTCCTCCAACCATTTCCGTCAACCGACCAACAATAACATTTGAAACATAATTTCGGACAAAAATGCGAAAAATGCCGGCTGTGTAAGAGCCGCGAAAATGAAGAAAGCTCGTCGAAAATTTCGCATAACAATTCCCAGCAAATGGAGACAATAAAAGAAACGGTCTATAAATGGCGCGGCTCCAAAACGGACGGGTGTAGCTGTCAGCCGCCCGCCGCCATATTAGGTGCGCGCGCGCAGCAAGAACCAAAGCATTCGACGCTGACAAATCACCGGACAATTTGTTAGCTCAAACTTAATGCACATGGTGTTGTGAAAGTTTTAGAATTCTAAATAAATACCGATTATAAAATTCAACGAGTCTCTTGACTATAAAAAATACAACCTATATACAACTTAGAACCTCCTTCTTTTTGAAGTTGGTTAAAAATATTGGCCTAGTGTGCTTGAAATATTTGAGGATCATTAAGATGACTAAAGTAGTACCTATATAAATTATATTAAATTAAGGAAATAAGAGAACTTTAGTACAGTATATTACATAGACCTAAAGCTTTATCTAGAATATTGGCAAATAGATCCTGCTCACTTCATCACTATCATCTTTTAATATACAATCTACCTATCATAATGTGTACCTATGTATCTAGGTTGTAAAAAAAATATCCATTCAATAAATTCCCATATGTGAGGAACAATAAATATTCATATCAGCGCCTATCTCGCAAAGCACGTATCATGTGCATTCCTATTAGGTACATACCCATGGATAGCTTCATGTATATCCTAGGACATGTGCACCTTGGTACATTGTGCTATTGACGTAGGTACTGCCATGTACAGAAGAGTCTCATAAAATAAGCTAAACAATAAAATGGGGGTATGCTTATTACGAAAACGTTATCCATTTGTTTGTTCGTGCTCGGATAATTATACAGACGACTTATCATAGAGACCCGTGGAACGAGTTTCACTGTATCAGAAGAAATAATAATACCATGCCTTTTTAATGTCCTACAGCTGGGCACGGGCCTCCCTTCAATGCGAGGCCGTTAGGCCATACTACACCACCCTGGCCCAGTGCGGGTTGGCCTCAGAAGAAAAAAAAAATCAGAAGAAACTCTCAATTTAAAATGTGCATATGTACTAATTTTAAAAAAGCACACATTCATGACTTATATGATAATTTGATTTCGATCCCACAATATTTTCCACCGAATATTCAAACTGAACTCAAATATAAGGCCTGCTTGATTTTAACGCGTTATTCAAAAAATACAAAATAAGAACAATTAAAACTAGAAATTCGGACCTAAGTATTTGAGATACGATTGATTATATTCGGACGTTTTATGTTGAAATATTGCACGCTCGCTTTCTTGCGGTAATAAAGTCCGACGCGAAGTTCTTTTCATCGTGAGAAAGATTACGAGCACCAATAAAAACAAAATAGCTCGATCCTTCGTTCTACAAAATAAGAAAACATCAACTTCAAGTGCACATCAGCCATTAGTTATAAACACAGCTAAACCTTCACGACGCGACGAGGCGCGATGCGACGCCGGCATTCACAAATTGATATTGATTGTAATTCGAATTTCAAATTTATATAAAGAAGGTTTTATGTTGAACAGTTTAGTGAATGAATTGAATTTTTTTTTTAAATTTTATGTTTTTAAAACGGACCAAATTGTGTTCTACACACAAAAATAATTTACCAAACGATTATTTATAATTCAAGGTCTGATTTTATTATTTGATTTCATATTAAAGGTAAATTATAAGTGCTCATAAAAACACAAATGACAAGAAAAAAAAACCCATTTAACTTTTCATATTGCCGCCGCCGCCAAAAATCTGTCAACAAATTATAAAATTCCAAACTCATAATTATGGCAAAGGTATTTATTGATACAGCCTATGGGTCGTAACAATTATAAATTCCGAACGCGTCTACGTCGCAAGTGCAAATGGAACAAAATGCCTAAACAAATTGCTCAGGCGACGCTGGGAGAGTCCACTTTTTGCACTAATTCGGCATTCCGAAATAAAAATTCCAACTCCTTAAGTAGAAGGGAACAAAAACTATCTCGTTCTTCTCCGCCCGCTGCTTCGGCGAACGAACGAGTCTTCTTAGTGATTTCAAATATGGAATTGCAAAAACGCGTTCTGAAACCGAACCACGTCTGATAACTAAATGCATGAGTAGGCAATATATTATTAGATTTCAATGCAATTCATGCTTTTTATACACAACACCTTTTATAGGGTTTTGTTATACATATGTTTACATGATGATGGACAAATACAAAACTATTATAATACTATAATAAGAGGAATAATCTCTATAAAAAATACGATCTAAACAATAATAAAGTGTGTCCATATTTTTCTTGTGTTTCTATTACAAATAAGTACCTAATTTGATCAAGACAAATCAGTTGGAGTTTTACAAGGCGGCGCTTCTCTGTAAGAAGGCGCAAATTCATACAGAGTTTAAATCCATTTACAAATAACAAACATTTATTCTGAAAATTGTTTGTAAAGCCATTGTAAATAAATTAAGACTTTGAATTAAGGTTACATGTCCCAGATTAATTTGCAACGTCAGAGATTCTCACGCTACATTTCCGTCAATACTTGCCCTAATGAAACTTTTCCGCCGGATACATTTTCGCAATAACACTGAAAATCCTTTCAGGAATCGTAGAACTGACCTCGTGACCTAATGGCATCAAACCCCACGAACGATGGGGCCTTGGGCCGCCCCACTTGCCAAATGTCAACGATGGGGCGGCCAGATTAATGGACATTTCCATGACACCTATTGTTTAGAGCCCAATAAAACTGAGATTGGTTTGGCGATGTCAGATTTATTAGTTCAGGTTGTAATAGGCTGGCGTCGTGATGGGTTGATTAACATTCTTGAATGGGTTACTGATATGTTCTACAACATGTTGGACAACTTGTTTCGCGTCGCGAAGAACGGGCAGACTAGATGGTGGTTTTTATATAAGATGGTAATTGCTAAGTTATAATGATGTAGCCTTATACTTAAGTTACATTGGCAGTATTGGCACTCGCTGGAAAACTCATGCACAAGATTCAGGCATTGTAAGTCATCATACGTCATCATGACTATGACATCTTCTCTTATTTTTTAATGGTGTAACTTTACCCACAATGACGTCACATCCCCAGTAAGCTAATTGAGCGATCAGCGCGATATACAAGCGACAGCGTTGACGACGGGCGCAGCAGGAAGGGTGCGCCAAGACGCCCCATAAACTTTATAGGTCACTGTTATACGAGGCCACAGCGCCTATGGTAAGACGATCCCATGGCGAAAATAGTGGAGCGATAAAACTTGGACAAAGGGGTTAACTACCTACTCCTATCATTTCTGAACTATCAAGGTACTATTTTTAATTAAAGTGGAAATACTAATCAAAACAACCAATTCTTACAAAATCAGCCAATTCTTGTAAAAATCAGCCAATTCTTGTAAATAGCTGAAAAAAATGTCCAAAACGCTACTTACCATGATGGCTCCATTTCTCCCAGTACTAGTGAGGGTGGCTCCGAACCATTGGTTCGACTTCTGGTCGATCTGCCGACCGCTCGTATCCTTATTGTTACCTGCAGACAAAACAATGATATGGTTATTTAATGATTTAAAAGAAAGATGCAGCAGTTCTGTTGGGGTATAGAATAGTGCAGTGTAGAGGTACCTCATGTACTACTGTATAGTCTAACGGTCCATGATGGGAATCCAACCAAAGATATCTCCCTTGATTAGCAACCTCTTTTACCGATACTGTTAAATAGTACGATGATTTTTATTATCAAAACCGCTTCAGAATGAATTGTATGAGAAAATGAATTATCTTTATTACAAATATTCTTTGTGTATTTTCCCATGTTTAAGTTATTCTCTTTAGTTTTTCTGCTATTCGGTGCGAAGGCAATTTAAACAATCAAAGATCATAAAAATCGGGCTACCCGTTCTTAAGTTATAAATGGTGTCACTAACACGAATACTTACATCAAATTTTATCTCGAGATTAATGCCCAATTATATGACCATATGTCATCACATACGCAACGTGGTCTTCGTAAATCATTCAAAGAAGGCGTGGAATTGGCAACGCTTCCATCCCTACTCTTTATCAACCTTTAAAATGATTTATTGCAGAAACAAATTAACGGCATCTCCACCCCGTAATTCAGAATTACAATTATTTTTTGCAATTTATATTGTAACAACTTTTGATTTAAATCATCGGTGGAACGTAAAAATGTCGCGTCATTCTTAAGGCGTTAATGACAAGAGTAAGATGTATTGCTTGAATAATGAAATTACATTTCTACTTCATCCGTGAATTTTGGTAAAGATCAACATACTCAGTGTCAGACTCGTACGATTTAGGCAAAAGCTATCCGCACGTCAAGTGCGAGCTAACTGTATACTTTATAGTCTACCGTATTTAGACATTTTGTTTGTGGAATTGAAAAGCGCCTCTAGCGGACGGTATTTAAAACTTTCAGTTCTCCATACAAAATGTCTTAATACGGTAGACTATAAAGTATACGGTTAGTTTCGAGTAATCTCGCACTTGACGTACTGATAGCTAAAATTCATTCTATATATCTGGGTAAGAAATAAGGGATGGACTGTTATTATTCAATAATGAATAACAATGACATAGACTGCTGAAAAAAGTCATTAAATTAGCATATATATAATATCAATTAATTTTCATTTACGACTGAGGCACGGACACACCGGATACCTAATACAGTCTTATAAACATAACTTGTTGTACAGCTACTGATATTTATCCCGAAAATTAAGATCCAATAAATAAAAAATATTTCGGCAGCTGGTGATTCTTTTCTGATACATCACATCGATCTGCTGTCACATAAATTGTATTGCAATCTACGTACTCACTGCTCTTTTCTGTCCAGCGGCTGCGATTAACTGCCATATTCGGCAGCGTATTGCAGCGACGAATTCAATTGAAATTGGCTTGAAGGATCGTGTGTAATAACTTAATTCAGTGCTTCGTGCATTCATCTTCCGAGAAATCAATTTTATATTGAAAATGACGGTGATGATAAATGAGTTTTATATTTAAATCGTGACATGTGTATCCATTGCTTGATACGTTCAAAATAAAGTCAGAACGATAATAAAAGCAGGAAAAAATACCTATGTGTATGTAGTTACTTGCACATTGCATGCTAAATATTAGCAGGGCTCCGAGTTAGTTGCATATTATAGCTGATAAACTGTATCTACAACTTATTTGACGGGGTATGTCTTAATATATATTATAAGTTGTAGATAGGGTTTGCAGCACGTTGTGCACATTTAAAGTGACGTAATTTGGGCGCTTTCCATTTTAGCGGAGTTTTACAAAATTATAATATCGCCAGACGAACACATGGACTAAGGGCGAACCAGTATATAGTACTTATATAGAATTTAAACATCCATGAATTAGGTTCAAAAATTCGTGATCATCACACTAAGTTTGTCCCTACCAGGAGTCAAATCCGGGACCCTCAGCACAGAAAGCAGGGTCACTACCACCGTCGTCAAATTATATTATTTTTTACGAAAATACCCATAATAATTTAGCAAGGTAGGTATGTATATTAGACGTACCTACATTGTTAGTATTTCCAAAAAATGTCCACGACCCTATTCTGATAGTTATAATTAATATTTAAGTGAAAGCGATAGATATTTTAATTATGCCCTCTCGCTCGTAGCGAGCGAGCTTTGAGTAATGAACAAACAGAATGACCCGGTTCACGAGATATTAATTGTTCGTGCTTTAAGAGTTCAACTGATAAGATAACGGCGATAAATCTTGGATAGGTACATAGTCTTGTATAGTACTTTTAAAAAAAAATTTTTGTTTTTAATAAGTAGGCAGTTAGAAAGGTAGGTACATATAAGAATATGAAAAGTTATAGATCAAAATACTATATGTTGAAATAAAACTAATCGTACGAATTTTATCGCTTTTGTTTTATGTTTTTACGTTCCCGAAGGGAAATTCTAACACAAAACATTATATTTTAAAACCTTTGCTTAGGGTGACCATCACTCAAACATAGTATCAGGGACATTAGCACAAAACCATCATTAGTTTGACATAGTCGAATGACAACAGTCGTTAATGAGTTAATGACCGGACTGTCCGTCCCCCCCTTCCCGCTTGGCGCACCCTCTCGGTGCCCCCCGCACCGGCGCCTAATCACAGTGGGGTTAGGCTTTTAAACTGATTGCGTGGAGGTACTGCCGAGCACAAATGGTAACCAACTATGTGGTAGGATTACAATGTTAAGAAACTGCTAGAGAGTAGAAAAGTAACTATTCATGTTTTTTGTTTATGTATGAAAAGTTTATAATAAACATAGCTGTTATATATAGTAACCAAATAGTATGACTGCAATACTGCTAACAAATAAAAAAAAAACTGTCACGAAACTTGTGACAGATGTCGAGTGAAACAGATGTAAAAACCTTGACATTTAATAGTATATGAGATACTTTAATAGAGTAAGCATTCACGAACGCCGAACGAAGAAAAAAGATGACTCAAATTATTACTATGTAGTACTTTTTTCTATATTTTCTGAGCGATTACTCTCTGTCGACAAGCGTATAGCCACAATGACAAGTCTGTCTCGTTAGCCGCTACTGCATATCGGGCACTGGGTTTTTTAACTTTTATTAGTGTACTTACGCATCCGACCGAACTAATGGGCTCCATGACAGTCCAACACTTACTAATTGTAGACGCATTTATTTATCACTAGCTGTTGCCCGCGACTTCGTCCGCGTGGTATTTAACAAAAACAACCGTTGACAACAGCCTGCTCGCCCATTCTGAGCCCGCGGGACGCATTGCAGGTTGCTATCAAACTTAATCAGGCGCTGCGCTGCAACATTGGTTTTAATTTTTTTTCGTGAGATCCTATTTTTTTTTTCTAAAATAAAAGTAGCCTAAGTTACTCCTTGTTACATCAGCTATCTGCCAGTGAAAGTCCCGTCAAAATCGGTCCAGCCATTTCAGAGATTAGCCGAAACAAACAGACAGACAGACAGACAGACAGACAGACAGACGGACAGACAGACAGACAAAAATTGTAAAAAATGTGGTTTCGGTATAGGTAGCGTGTATACATCCAAATGCAATTAGTAAAAAGCTGTTATGTTAATGTTACAAACAGACACTCCAATTTTATTTATATGTATAGATGACTCAATGCTAACGACGCAGCCGATAGGGAAGAAAAAATTTGTCATACTAAAAGTTGAAACATTTATTTACTACGTATTAGAGACTAGCTTCTGCCCGTGGCTCCGGCTGCGGTACATCGATGATACAACTTATCATTAGCGAAAGATTTATTACAATCGGATCTGTAGTTCCGGAGATTACACCCTACATCCACACATACTCACCAACTTTTCCCAATAATAATATATTAGTCAGCAGAGATTATTTTTTTATTAAATTACCAACTCCATCATACATTTAAGGGCAACTACGCTATGCCATTTTCGTTGAAATATGGCGTATATCTGAGTATAAGAAATATGGCGTATATCTGAGTATAAGAAATATGGCGTATATCTGAGTATAAGAAAGTTTTACCAATAATCACTTCATCATCAATAACAGCATGATTGTATCAGACGCAACGTTAACTGTACGCAAACATACATTACAGATAGCCGCTAGCCCCGCCCATTATTTGCTCTCGCAACTTAAACGCCATCCATAAAAAAAAACTATTTTTATCTTCACCGATATCTTTAATGGTTCACCATATAAGTCGTGATCGAACAATCGTACGGTCAAAATTACAGTTTTCTGGAAAAAAAAATAAACAGAATTTTATTAAAATGACAGCTGAAGAAGATAAATGTAATTTTTTTTATGTTTGCATCAAGACGTTACGCGTTACGACGTCAATTTCTTAACTGTTATGGGGTTCGTAATTAAACGTTGTGACAGGTACGGAGTCTAATGTGATTGGCTGATGACCGAACGCGCGTATATGTTATCCGGTTTCACGAAATTGATGGGCGAGGAGACTTGATGGGGGTAATTTTTTTTGGGAAAGCATTGATATATTGATTTCTTATAATTACGCGAATACTTATTTTACAAAACATGTCGCGTTTATTTTATATTTTACGTTTCCGACGTTTCGGCTGCTTTGTAGCAACCATGTCCTCCTGTGACCAAAGTTGTTGTAAAGCAGCCGAAACGTCGGCAACGTAAAACATAAAATAAACGCGATAAAATCTATAAAATAAGTTTTTATTTCATAATCATTGATATCTTAATTTAACGGGTGCTTTTTTAACTGTTGTTGTTATGGGTTTTCAAAAAAATCTAATTACAAAATGGTTTGATTACACTGTTTCTATGTAATATCTAATTCAATTTTACCTGCATACGTTCAACATAATTTATAAGCATTAATTTGAAAGGTGTGGGCGACTCCCTACATGCGCGACTAGTCTTCCGTGACTAGGGGAGTTATTCTTTTAAAACACAATGACACCGGTGCCTGGAATAACATTTTTATAACCTTAAAACTGTGTAATAACAATAATAGATGGCTCCCCCCATATTCATACCTGCAGCGAACCATAAAATATGAAACAAAGACACCCGGCAATGATTCGGTCCAATGAACGTGTAAATTCCTGCTCGAAGTGTAGGAACATCAATAAATAAACACTCTGAAATACTATGGAAATAGAGGACTTACATCTAGTTTTTAAACCAGAGAGTAGACTGGATTTATTTTACACTAGCTGTTGCCCGCGACTTCGTCCGCGTGGTATTTAACAAAGACAACCGTTGACAACAGCCTGCTCGCCCATTCTGAGCCCGCGGGACGCATTGCTGCAGGTTGTTGCTATCAAACTTAATCAGGCGCTGCGCTGCAACATTGGTTTTAATTTTTTTTTCGTGGGATCCTATTTTTTTTTTCTAAAATAAAAGTAGCCTAAGTTACTCCTTGTTATATCAGCTATCTGCCAGTGAATGTCCCGTCAAAATCGGTCCAGCCATTTCAGAGATTAGCCGGAACAAACAGACAGACAGACAGACAAAAATTATAAAAATTGTTGTTTCGGTATAGGTAACGTGTATACATCCAAATGCACTTAGTAAAAAGCGGTTATTTTAATATTACAAACAGACACTCCAATTTTATTTATATGTATAGATAGATGTTCTTCTTATTATATTTTTGTTACGTACATTAAAAAATGACAATGCAAGCGTAGAACTTAATCCTTATTAGCGACAATCGGATGATTCAATATTATGAGGTTTTTTTTTCAAAGTCAACGGTTTCAATTCCTAGTTAGGGGAATTATTTTATCAAAAAACTTGCGAGGTGTCAAGGGACACCCGGATGGAACGAAGTTCCTTTATTATTTTTTATTATGTACAAAAAACCTGTATACACTCAACAAAAATAATCGTCGCGACACCACACTGTTCAATGCGAAATAGAAAGACGAAACGAAAATATCTGGCTTGCTTTCTATAAGAGAGAGAGAGAGAGACAGACAGAGAAACATGCGCACGCCGACGGCTTACAAAAAAGTGTCATTACAACTTTTCGACTTAATTTTTTCCGTCTAGCCCCCTTTCGCAACGCGCGATAAGGAACTTCGTTCCAAAATCTAACGATGTTGTTTTAGTATTCATCAAAATCGGTCTCAAGAGGCATGTAAGCTGTATTTTTTTGATATTCCCTCTATTTTCGGATTTGGGCATCCCACCCACATGAGTTGCCTATTAAGATAAACTAATATTTTTAACAATATTAATCATTTCTTTCACGGTCGACATTTAAATTATCATAGCCCTAGTCCATTTCTTATGACATTAAAAAATAAATCCAATCTCCTATCTATTATTAGCACGCATCATCGGAAAGGGCGCAGCCCTTCTAATTGCATATATTAACTATGAGAACTGACAGGGCAGAACAGGAAACAAAGAGGAAATTATGAACTACGATATTTCGTGTTGATTAATCTGTACTTATAATTAAATGTAGGGAATAGAAGCAGCTGCGATTACACAGGGTGTAACATTTTATAGTAATTATAAACCAAAGCTGTATAATTAGAGTTTGTTGGTTAAAAAATATTATTTTGTAGCTATTTAGTTTTTTTACGGACTCATTAAAATTTTTAGGCACATCCTTATTAATCTCCTTCGAATGAAATGTTATATAATTGGCCAAAATATGTTACATAATAAAATGAAGATATAACCAAGGTATTTTTTTAAATGATTGCTATTCATAAGCTACTATGATTTAATGTATGTAGAGGTCGCTGATGACCTTAGGACCGGACCTGTTGTTCAATAGCTAAATAAAATAAAATAATTAAAAAAGTACTAATAAATTCTCAATAAATAAATATAATTTTGAATTAACAAATAAAATTAAAAATACAAATCTTTTACTAAACAAATGAAGAAAAAAGCAAACGTAAATACATCGCTGTCGAGTCTTTCAAATATCTTTAATCACGGACACTCTCAAAGCAAATAGTTGTGATCCCGTGTGTACCCACAGCTCGTCCGTAAAGACGATGTCAAGTGGGCACAAACACACGCTTCACGTAAATTCTCCATGTACCAATCAATTGTTCAATATTTATTCTGTAATCGAACAGAGAGAGATGGGAATTCTGATAACTGGACATAAAATTGCTTAACGTACCCACAGTGTGTCAAGATGCACTTGATCCACTTGATGGATCATATTGTCATCATCATCCACCATACCTTTTCCCATTAACTGCGGTCGACGCAGTACGTCTTTTGCATCCATTCATCACTCTTTTCCGTCATACGTACACTCCAACCTCCTTCATATCACTTTTAATACAATCCCCCCATCTTTACCTGGGCCTCCCTCTCGCTCTATATCCATCCACAATCATACTCAAAGCCATCTTGGTCACATGCTTCTCGTCTCTTCCCATCACGTGACTAAACTATTACAGTCTCCTGCTTCTTACTTTCTCCAAAGTGGATATCATTTATGGATAAATAAAGTTCATTAATCTAATAAGTACAGTACAGGAAGATTAGCGCGAGGTGGACGGCATCACATAGATAGAGGGATCAAATATTACCATACATTCTAATAGTAGCGCTTCTAGCTGAAAATACAGCTTTACTGGTAAATGTATGGAAGCATTCGATCACTGGATTGGTATTTGAATACGTTCAAAACTCATACTAAAAAGCCCAGGACTACTCGAGCCGATAATACTATATTAGGTAGTACCTCAATAGTCAGGTGGATAAGCAACTTACCAATACTATTCAGAAAAATAATTTCGTAATAAACTATTATATGAATTCTTCCACCAACATTCATCAGCATCCAAATTTGTATTGTGACACCCACATCCGGTGAACACTCACAACAAATAAAGAATCAATTACTCCACCAAAATGCGTTGCCCAAACGTCTAAAAGCATAAAAAGCACCAATCAATCAGCCAATGAACGCAGGACGCTATCAACTACTTGTTTAGGTGGCCAATTAGCGACAAGTGGTCCGGCCAATTTGGCCAATTGGGCACCAATTGCGACCAGATTGATGGATACTTATCATGCTTTTAGAAAGGTAATGATAGATCCGTATTTGTAAGATGCTGTAGTCATTGAGTATAATGGTTGGATCCGTCAGCATGTAGAGCTATCTACTATTTATAAGGTAAGGTAAAGGTTTTTGAGTGGTAATAATAGCAATGAGAACTGTTATACAAATCGATTTTTTAAAGCTTGTTCATCATTTCCACCTGAAATTATAACTTTCGTAACTTCTCTGCCTTTATGCGTTGCTTAGTTATTATAAAAAGGAAGGAGCAAGAAACTCTACGGTTGCTCTGGTTAAAGGGATGTTATAATCTATCGAAATCTCCGAAACCATGAGACCAAGGGACTAGAAATTACACGCGGGTTCCTCTGAGAACCAAGGCGCTCGATATGAAAGTATTTTTTCGAGGGCAAGGGGCTAGAAGCCCAAGGTGCTAGAAGAGGGGGCCAGGTTAAGGGTTGTACGAAAAATTTTATTCTCTGGTTATATATAATGTTCTACTTTTCGGACGAAGTCGCGGGCAATAGCTAGTATATCCATATTTTAAGAATGCAAGTTTACAAACAATTGTAAATACATCCAACCACAGAAATATCCCCGTAAACAATTTTAATTGCTGCCTACAAGTAAATTTTAACAACGTAATAGAATACTAACTAATATTCTATTGAATATCTTGAACACCAAAATCTCTCGTAACTGACTTTCAAGGTGGTCTATTCAGCTCTACGGACCCGTGAAGGTAAAACCATGAGTCATGTAAAGCAACAGCAATAAACGTAGAGTTTATCATGGAAGCGGCAACTTGAGTGCATTACTGATGTGCACTATCTTTTTGATGACTTAATAGAAATTCTTAAAGATCTTAAACAGATTCTTTGAATAAATGTGAGTAATTGTCTCAGTATGTTATGTTTAAACAAGGATTTTATAGCTGACTCATAAAATCCTCGGCGAAGCCCATAAATAGCAACTAAGGAAGTTTTAAAGAAATCGGTAAAAAATGGTGGTAGGTCAGCGAATCTTAAAAAATATGAAAGGAAAAATAATTTAAAAATCAATTTAATTTAAGTACAGAAAAACAAAGTCGTGTTAGTTACACCATTCATAACTCAAGTACGGATGGGCCGATTTTTATGATATATATTTTTTAGAACTTGTCACCGCCCCGAATAGCACATTAGCATATTAAAACACTGAAAAAAGTCACAAAAAAAGATAATTCATTTTCTCATTCATTTGATTCTGAAGCGGTACGAAGTTCGCTGGGGCAGCTAGTTGTATACATAAATAAAAATCAAATGCTGATCGTTGATAATAGTATTACTTGAAAACGGCTGGACCGATATTATTAACTCTAATTACCATGATTCATTACATAGCTGCACGATTAGCAAAAACTATATATGATTGAGAATATAAACAAACAACATTTGTAAGTAGCATGTGCTCAGTTCATTAAACCGTGCGTCTGCGCATATAGGCAGACGAAATGAATGGCGCTACGGGGGAACGCGCATCAAAGTCGGCCAGATACCACACCGCCGCGATAATACTCATGTGACTATGATAAATTGGGAATGTCGCTAAATTATAATAAATAGTCCAACCAGCTTGTTATCCTGGCCAGAGCGTTCGCTGGCCGATCAACTGCACCGAGTAGCTCCGGGTTCAATTTTCGTCTAGACAACATTCTAAATAGATCTTTTCGTAACTTGCCTTGGTCTGGGTGCTGGAATCGCCCAAGTCTGTACCAGTACGCTGTACCCGTAATGCACGTGGCGCTTAATCTGGGACAATACAGTTGATGTATTCGTGTGCCATTATTTTTTTTCCAAACATAATATAGACGCTATTGGTACCCTATTATGACTCATATTTATTGTATCTATTTTCCGAGAATTTCTTTTTATGTACAATAAATGTGCCCCAAAAGCATATAGCAAAATTCTCGATACATTAATTGTGTACACATCCCCAAAGAACTCTTTCATTCAATTATGGATACATTTTCATAACAAATTATAATTCGGGACATTCCTCTTTACGCACAGACTGATGGTCACCCTATAAACAACCCAACCGCCCATTGATTTACGTTTTATCAACGCGTTAATGCTGTGCGATGCTCTCTCGATCCTAATGCGGTTACAATCGAATGCACTCCGCATCGAGTACTCGATACAATGACCGATACAATCGGGCACTCGAATGCAGAAGAAGGGATACTATGTTTTGATGTTAAGTGTCGATGACGAATCTGTTTGAACTTATTCTGAGTACATTTTAAGGCACTGCAAACATGGACTCTCAAGGGATTAAGATTAAAGATAATTGAATGTTAAAAGATACGGATAATATTGTTGCTGGTCCGTACATAAAGTGCGAGATTATTTGCATGCTAACCACTTTGTTGGTGATGGTACAGTGAGGGAGAAAAAAGCAAAGAAAACAAGACGGTTCGCTCACAAACGCCCATCAAAAGGTCAGCTTCAACAGCGATCTTTATTCAAAAATAAAATTTTAAACTATAACAATTATGCGTCGCCTACATTCCTCTACCTTATAGTCTACGTATCTAGACACTTTGTATATAGAATTGAACAGCGCCTCTAGCGGAAGGTATTTAAAACATTTATAGACTATAAAGTATACGGCTTACGAATAATCTCGCACTTGACGTACAGTTGCACCATCCAATCTAATGGTTAACTAATAGTCAGTATTTGTGTGACATATATATTGAATATTGAGTGCAAGTATCGATACGTTTGTGCTGTTTTATATTAGATTCATAATATTTGTAAGTACCTTAAAAGATTATTATAAAGGTATACTTAGATAGTTTAAATTATTTTCCTTATGCGAAAAAACTTGCAAAATATGTAACTAAGTATCTTCTCGGTAAAGCCATATTGTTTCAACTAAATAAGATAAGATATTCTTTATTGCACACACATTAGAAATACAAAAAAAAAATTATAACATTCAATGTGTGCAAATATTACTTCTTAATTATATTCTAAACTAATTGTGGTTGTGTTACCGTACAGTGTGGTTTATGAGCATCAATATTCACGTCTAAGCCCGAATTAGGTCTTTGCGGCTACTCGTTATTATAGAATACCCTACACAAGTTATTATGGAATTCGCAATCCGCTTAGTTAGTGCAAAGAAGACAGAGGGTCTGTTTTACCATTTGCTACTACACTTTATTTAAAACTTATCTGACATAATTTTCTGTCAAATAAGAAGTAAATAAAGGGTTTATCAACAAATGGTGAAACCGGCCCTTATTATATACTTTGGTTAGAGAATTTAGCGATGCTTAGTCTGTGATCCAGGTGAATTAACTATGAATTTAAATGTCAACCGTGCAACGACATTCAACAACCTTCAATCCTCCAGAGAGTACCTACCTTTATCGCTAACCTGCCATTCAATAACATTTCAACCATTGGGAATAAACTACTGTATAAACAACTGTGTCGGTTTATCTTTAAAGTTTAGATTTCAATACCTATACTATTAATTATGGTTAACTTTTGAACACATGATAATTTTAGAAACAAGTTTTGCCAAAACAACCAACGGGTTGGGCGATTAGTGTGGCCGACCGGTTGTGTGTTGACGTCATTATTTCACACTTAACGAACACATATTTAGAGGTTGTAATGTTTCGTTGTGTGATAGAGTTTTATTTGATACTAAATATATTTATTTCCGTTAACGGACAAGGTGTAGAGTATCTATCTTTCTTTGTAGCAACAAAATATATTTTTAAAAAGAGCAACGTTGGAGTTTCTTGCCCGTTCTTCTCCATAGGAACGGCATTCCGAACGGGTGGTACAATTGTAGCATTTTGTAACTTTTTTGACGATTCATAAGTACTATAGTTAATAGTTTACATGTATAGAAAATATTATGATTCTTATTAAATATTTCATCAATTAAGTCGATTTCTTTAGCTCAAAAGTTACTGTAAAACCAAATTGAAACAGGAATTCAACCAAGACGATTAAGCTAGCAACTCATTGGGCTTGTCTTATTTTACAGAACGTTTTTCTAATCACCATGTAAGCACGTTACATTTTTTTTATATTATTAGCTCCAATGTTTTGCGAACTGGACACAATGAGAGAATATTAGAAGAACTTGTAATGCAGCGTTATGAAGAAAACATGCTGGCACTGTCATACATATCTATGAAATATGTGGTGTGAAAGGGATAAAAGACGTTAATGACGGAACAGGGCATAAAATAAGCAGCAGTTGCGATAAAAACGGATTTATTCCCAAAAGAACATTTGACAGAAAACGAGTTGCAGCAAAGAAAGAAAATACAGACTCTAGTGCGACGTCAATTTGACAGTTTGGTTTGCGTTTAGTTACAACAGTTACGTTACCGAAACGGTACATAAAAAGAATTGTGCTTGAGGTACTGAACACACTTGTGGCTACCCAAAACATCTAAAATTAAACCACAGACTTGTGTTGTAATTAATCTGTTTATAAAATAATTTTCAATTCGAATTGGTCACTCGATATAACGGAAACAGTGTCGGATTACGCAACAGGAAACCGCTGTTATTTGCGTTTTGCTTTGAAGTAGCTCTTAAATTATCTTAATGAATGTTTAAAAAAATAAGAGTTAATATGAGAAAGATCGAGGCACTATTCGCTAATGCTAGGTAGGTACATACCTAAAAATAATTTTGTTTAACATTAATTGTAAGAGCTTTATTCGAAAAATAAGTAATGAAATTATCAACATCCTAATTTCAATAGGGAAGATGTTTAGGTGCTACCACCGACTTGGGATCCAGTAATTTGTATAATTAAATCCAAAACCAAGCGCACCATTGCAAGACCTCAAGAACGCTGTGAGCACTTTCTGCGTAGATCGGACCGCAAGCAACAACTAAATATGAGGGTATCCCAGCTCCAATTACGACACTAGGCCGTCAAACACCTCAGTCCTCCCGTGACCATGGTTGCTGTAAAGCAGCTGAAACGTCGGGAACGTAAAACATAAAATAAACGCAATAAAATCAGTAAAATAAGTTTTATTTCAATGTGTAATATGTATAAGAAATCAATAATGCAATTATTTTGAAACAAAACAGAATTGTAGCCAACCCACGATGTGCAATTATAAATACGTAGGTACTCATTATTTTTTGAAATCCAAATATTTAAATACGGAATATGCAGGTATGCAATTATTTTGTACAGTACAGTATATTCCGTATTTGAGTATCTACATGCCTAGGCGAGGGATTGAGATTTCCTTTCATGAAGTCCTCCCACCTTTCCTGACTCCACCAGCACACCAATAACGCACACCGCTTGAGGACAGAAGTATGCGGCCGGATGTCGCTCATTTACGAAATATACCCACGCATCTTGATTCGCTGTTAGCCAAACATACGTGCATACTAGTTTAAAGATTATTTTCCATGGAAAGCTAGGCGATGGGAGGAGATACAAGAAATATAAAAAAAGATTACTTCCAGATAGGTAGGTGTTGTTTATAGAAGGGGATCAAAGTGATCTTTAGATGGATAAGTGCCTACTTCCGAATGGTACTCTCCAAAATATACATTGTATCATTGCTCCGATATGTCACTATGGACAAGTCCCTAAGAACTGCTATATAATTAGACTGAAGATCCGCAATGCATGTGATAACAAATAAAATCTAAGCTGAGCTGGATCTTGAATTCCACCTATAGGTAGATAGGCCGTGCCTTCGTCCGCTTGCAATAACCATTTTTTTTATTACTGCCAATGAGTCATCTTGAATGAACTTATGTCGAAAAATGCCTTCAAAAGTCCAGATTATGGTCACACCCTTAGCTTCAGAAAGATCTGAGCACTATTCTAAAGTATGAGTTGTCTATTTACGATTTCACTAGACTCCTCTAAACCTATTACACGTGATCATATAGACAGGTTGTCTAAAATATTCAAGCGATAAAATAGCTTGTAGTGTAACACCACATTGCACAGTACACGTGGGCGAGTGAATATCGTCGGCTCAGCGGATCGCTTGTCGCGGCCAATTTGGGAATACCGGCCGTTTAGGAAGTAACGATTAATCGCTAAATAGATGTACTTATTAACGCAATGATTGTATATTTATTGCTTATCTTCCGGTAGGATGATTCTGTGAGTGTCATATTTTGATATGGCTACTCACTTCCAGATTTTTTTCCCAATTTGCAAGGCCGATTCTTTGGGCCTCTACAGTTAGTTGTTAATAGTTTATCCAACTACCATAACTACAATGCAATCTTAGATTACCGAATGATCTGGCTGCCTAATTGGCACATATTTCCATTATAATATTATAAAGGTACTTAGAGCATTTAAAGATAGGTATTTTGTTACTACAATCAATTTAGGTAAACATTTGCACAATAAACAAACTCTCAGTAAAATGACTTCACAAAACCACACAAAAAAAAAGATTCAGTGTTTTTACTTTTAATATAAGTAGTAGGTACCATTCAATCATCTTTAAAGCTTCGTAACAGAAAAGGACAGATATACAAATAAATAACTGCCTGTATTTTCTCTCTTTTCGGCATCCTATATTGATGACGGAGTTTAACCGATTATCAATCTCTTGCAACTCAGTATTTGATGTTATATTAATAATCTATACCTACATTATAAAAAAAACTAACTCGGTTGTGTCTATTTAACGCTTAAAAAAAACTGATCATTACTTTTGATGCAGAGGCCAAAACCAGCATTTATGGAATCTTTGTGTCTATCAGTTCAAGCATCATGTAAAACCTACCTACAACACAAATTTCCATTAAATTTAGCCCGGTGATAGCTTAAAGCCAGAGTCAGTGTGGCAGTCTAGGAGAGCCAAAAAGCTAAAGACCACGCATACGAAGACGCGGGCACAGCTAGTCAAAACCAATTCAATATTGACAAATCAACGAGTTGTCAACCGGGTGTCGAACCCACGCACGACCGTGGCACCCACACCGAAACTCCGTCCCACATTGAGGCCTAATAAACCAGTGATAATAATATCAAGACACGGCTTGTTTTGGCTATGAGCCGTCTATAAAGATGTTGATACTGTTAAACTTTATTTAAGTGACAATTGGATACTTTATACCATCTTAATATACTTGTAAGCTTATGTATGTTGATTCGTCGACAACGTCTATGGCAGCATAGAGTGCGCTTAGTACTAATTCCATTTCTATGTAGTAGTAGTAGTAGTATCTTACGAATGATATCATTCTAATTGCGAGATGTACATAAAGGGAAACACATGAAAACAAACTTCAGTTTTAAGCTGTCGGGCCATCGCTACCTATTTAACTCGATGCTCTATGGTTATTAGAGTTCCATAGCTTACTACAAAACCGTGATGCGTGTATCCTATAGGAGTAAGAATCAATTTGCGTTAAATTGAACCAACTCATCGCTACAAGGGCCCCTAGTATATGTTTTAACTGCATCAAATACCGATCGTGTGATCGAATTTTTCATTCATTTACCAGTAGGTAACGACACGATCTACCTATTCGATCACAAGATCGGTATTTGATACTGTCAAAACACGTACTAATCATAGAGCACCAGACGTACTTAAAGGTAGAGTAGATAGCCACGGTCAAAAATTAACTACAGACTCAAAATCGATGACCACTTCATAGTCATCTAACATGTCATGCTGTTTTTTTGTATAGCTCCCATCTAGGTATTATCTAATAATACAGCACACATGCGCGTGCGCAAGCAGCAGCGTCCTCTATTTGGTTCGCGACAGATGGGCGCGCACGAGCGCATCTATCGTGATCCGTGGATCGTGCGGCAGACGAGCGCACAGACAATATATACTTGCTTTGTTTTTATTCCGAGTATCTGATGAACATTTTGTTCTTAGAAAATGTAGAGTTTATTGCGAATAGCAAACGGTATCTTAATTTTGTTGAAAGGAGAGTGAGTTGAGAGTAAATGCCTGGTCGATTGTTCCTAGATCTTAGGAACAATCGACTTAGGAATCCCTAAATTTGATTAAATAATATACCTAGATACAATATAATCGGTAGGATACCATTACATAATTCTTAAACAACCATTTTTTTTTAGCCAACGATATAAAGAGTTAATGACTCGGGTAAAATATTCTTGCTCATCACACATAGCCAGCCCCTAACGGGATCCGAATCCGGAACCCTCAGCACAGAAGCAGGTTCACTACCAGCTGAGCCAATCGGGTCGTCAAGATTTTTTTCAAGAAACCCTCTCAAACATTTTGTGATTCTTGAAAATTTTGTGATTCTTGAACATACCTACGCTTCATCAATTTAAATTATTACTAATAATAATTAATGCCATCTCACAAGCGCAAAGATGATAACATGTAACATTGATAAGAGGAAAAGGGGCTGATAAGAGAAAAAAAAGTCGGCGGCGAGTGTTTACAGAAGTTGCCGATTACAACAATACCGCTTGTGAAACACAACACTGTGATAAAGTGAAATAAGGATGTGACACTTAAAATATCGATAACAATCCAAATTCATTAAATACGTTGCATTTTTCAATATCTTATGGCTTATAATTAATAATTAGACATTATATGATATTCGAGTTATATAACCATTTTAGGTATTCCAATTAAAAATGACACTTATTTATTTTTGATTCTATCCGTTGCGTTATAAAAAAGAAGCAGTGAGCATAAAAAAGTTACATCTTTTTAACAAGCTACGACTACAATATCAATTGGATCTCTCGATATTTCTTAGCAAACATCTTTTATACTTATTTCTACAAATAAAATTAGAATATAAATGTATTTCCAAGACGGCTCGGCTATTATAGGTAGAGGCTTCTTCATACTTCTAAGATTACAAAAATTGTATTCATATTCCAATAAAAAGTTAGTTACAAGAGCACCTGTCTAATACATTCATATAAATACATGGTTTCTTTATTTTTTTCCACTAATTAAAACATTTAATGTCCCCTATCGATAACAGATCGATCATCCCTATATTCGCGGGGTGGTGGTGGGGGTTATCGGCTGAACTCGGTTATCTCCCACTGTGAAATCGTGCGCAGCTTCCCGGTCCACGGGAATACTTCACACTCATTGAGCAATCAACTGGTTTGGCTAAGGTTTCACTTAGTGCATCACGAAAATTTCTTGTTTTTATAAAGTATCCTATAATTTTTAGGATCACGACTTCAAAGGACAGAACTCAGTATAAAATCAATGGATAATCTATAGCTTTGAAAATAGGGTCATTCACACTACCACAGGTTTATTTATTAGACAGCCAAAATACGCCAAATACCGAAAAACCCTCCTAAAAAATAGAATGTGTACCTACATTACAGCTGATTCTTAGGTATTCAAGCATTACCATAAATGAATATTGAATTATCAACATCCAGTATCACCGGCGATTAATTCAATATTGGATAAATTCAAAACAGGGCTTGCGCAGGTAAATTGCGCCCACATGCGCCCGCGCACTGCCCACGAATACAGTAGTGTGTCGTAATCGGGATTTATGGTAATAAAGTGATGGTTAATTGATTGATAAGCAAAACCTTAGTTTCTTTATTGCAGAGCTAAGAAACGTACCTAGCTTTTTTCGTAGGCTAAACATAACGGTACATAAGACAAATGGCAGGAAACAGTGCAATTTCACTCGTAATCCTTTGAGCTACGACTAAAAATCTAAAACAAACCATTAACAATAATATGCCTGACTAACCAGTTCGATAGTAAGCCTTACCTAGCTTGGTATTAGGACTAATGCTTGTATGCCCTATCACACACAATCAAAGCCCACCTACAGTATAATTACTAGGTAGGTACCTATGTGGCCGGCGCCGACTCATGTAGCAACCGCGATTTGTGCGCTAATCAACAGCTAACCACTATGATCTAATAACCACAGGTTATAGGTCATAAGTGAATTAGCGGAGCGAAAGTTGCGCGGGAGTTCACCGGTCAAAGGATTTATAGCTTACTCAATATGATGAGTCATGCGATAAATCCCATTCAGAGCTTTTTTCTGGATATTTAATCATCTCTTTAAGATATATAAATTTGCCCTTTGATTGAAATAGGTCGAACTATGATTATTATTGTAAGTAAAACAAATACCAGCTATTCCCAAGCTATAGTTTAGGAACCTACATATTATTATGGAAATTTGCACAAAATGTCTAATAATCAAAGATAATGTTATTTTTTCCCACTATATATTGTTTTTGGTGTGTATGACAATTAAACTTTTTACAGAGTTACGACGAAGGGAAAATCTCGGTAGAGCCTACTAGCCACTAGTATGCTGAACTACTGTAGTAACCCTGGTAGAGTGGGGTGTCGGGAGAGCGCAGACTCCCATTAAAAAAGGTCCATAGCCTTCTTTGAATTCAGGCGGATACGGAAACTCCATAAACACCTTGTCAGCGGATGTAATCGTAGCAGTTCATTTTACACCACTCAACCGATTCTCCTAATCCACTTTCTCGATTTAAAAATATCGATGTGGGTTAACAATCGACTCACGCGCACGCGCTAATGCGCGCGCATCCTGTCCGTCGTTAAATTGAAGGCGTGCGGGTAGCCGGATAAAGGCTATTTATTTCCATTTCGATGCAAGAATGGCGCTTGGATTTGCATTTTGGCAAACTTCATGCTAAGATAAATGTCCACAGACACACTTAAAATGCTAGATAAGCTCTCGAAATAACTGTGTCGTGGTTGCATCTTCCATTATTTTATTTTGATTAGAGCCTGTATGATACATCACCCCTCTCTTAAAGTGAATCCTTAACAAAAGGGGCCATTATTCCACTTGACAGACATGAAGCATTACAACATCCATCTGTGAACAATGCGCGGTGGCGCTACGCAGCTCGCGTCGTAAATCAGCGCGTGCGCATAACGCCCGCCGCGATGCGCGCCCTGACGGTAATGGCCAGTTCTCCTAAAAGCTCCTTGTTTTTTTCTTCTGATTCGATAAAACTCTTATAAAAAATTAAGGAATTTCGTCAGCAAGGTTGCGTCGCGTAGCATTTTGCTGAACCTAATAATCATATGAGACGTCTATGAATGACAGAAGATTTCACGAGAATTTCGTCGAAAATAAATAATGATCGCCATACGAACACACAAACTGTACGGTCCCAAACTAACTAACGCTTGTGTTATGGATCGTAACAGACCAAGGTACCAACCTATTAACTTTGTAATAACATTCATTTTTTTTTTCCCTACCGAACCACATCTGTGCAATATTTTTAACTGCTTTAAAGAACATAATTTCATTCAGATATACAATAGATGAGCAGGCTGCAAATACTTACGAGGATTCCTGTCAAACTGCAAAGCAGAACACCGGTCCAGAGACCTCGTGCCCTCTCCGGCGTAGTTCCTCTGTCCAGGCTCACAGCGATAAACGACTCCTGGACGCGACACGTTGTACTGATTAGTCGGGTAAATCTGGTCTTCAGGAGCACCCACCAGGATCCTGTGGAGAGATGGAAGTGGGCTTAGATGTATTGACTTTACTCTATTTCGATATCTTATAGTAGATTATAGATATCTGGTTATCAGAAGAAAGAAAGAGTTATATGAAGTCGTTTATCGTTTTAACTAACGTATTTATTAATTACTTGAACCGTAGACACTAAAGTCGGAGTACAGCTTAACAATTAGGTATGGTAACTTGGAAGACAAGCTTAATCAGAATCTGAATTAGAATATGTTTTATTTATGTAAACCATTTAGTACAGTACTTATGTATCGTCAAAAAAGTTAAAAAATGCTAAGCTACAACTTTACCACCCGTTCAGAATGCCGTTCCTATGGAGAGGAACGGGCAAGAAACTCCATTATTGCTCTTTTTAAAAAGATCTTTCACATTTCTGAGCAGTACAATATTATAGGTATGTGAGAACAATGTAGGAACGGCTAGGCAGATATAACAGCTGGTCAAAAAAAGTACTAACCCTAAGTATATAATTACAAGTTAATGGCTACATGGTTCCCACATTTACAAATTACTACTACTACAATGTGTGAAATAGTGTCTCGTTAATTTTACTACAGCCGCCCGATTACTCCGCGTACCTACTTTAGTCTTAAGTACGCCTAGTTTATTATTAACATGTGACCTGCCTCACTTTTGAGTAGGTAACGCTGTCTCCTTCTTTTTAGTCTGAGCTTATTTTGGTTGCCATAGCATCACAACACAAACAAACCGATTCGCTAACCGTCATCGTGTGAGTCACCGTGTATATATACGATTTGGCGAGGTACCCGACCGGGATTGAACCCCGGTCTATTTGCGTGCTGGCGCGTTGCCAGCGTCGCGCCGGTGTGACTGCCTGACCCGTTTCCTTTGGTCTATGGTTTGATGGGCGCGCTGATTGCTTTGTATCCGTTCTATGGTATCTATTCATGGTAGGTATTGTCGCTATGAATTTTATCGATGCATTTACCATAAGAACCAGAAATTAATATCGCCAGACGAACACACCAGCTGTATGATAACAAACTAATAAACCCTTGTATTGTGGGTACCTTACAATGGATTGGAGGTGATACCAGCGTATAATTTTTGTATAAATATTTGAACGTTTGAACCCGACACTTAGTAGTGTTGGGTACAAACATTCGTGCTCGTCATACAATGATTGCCCCTACCAGGATTCGAATCCGGGACGCTGAGTACAAAAAGCAAGGTTACTACCAACTGTGCGAAGCGGGTCGTCGTTTTCCCCGTTTCCTTAACAACATAATATTCATATATGTAATAGCAAAGTTTCGCCCGTCCGTCCGTACGCGTGCGTCGGTTGACGCGGCTATTCCCGTCGTCGGAAAGGGGACTATTTTTGCTCCCCACCTTCGTGTCACGGATTCGTTATAAAAATACGGACTTTGATCTTTATAGTAACGGGCATATGTTTATGTAATAGTTGAATTATCTACGCGACTTTTTAGTCTCGCGTCTGACCGACTTGGCAATTGTTAGTACCCACCAAAGATACTGTAATACATTGCTTGTAAAATTAGAGATGGCAACATCAATATGATAATGCAGTACAGGTCCGGCCAGAATTGGGGTTGTCCGGCAGGTGTGGTCACATGTGGCGAGCTGCCAGTGCGCACGCGTCGCCACCTGCCTCTGTTCTCAGGTTTTCTGTTTTTATTTGTGCTACCTTCAACTGTTTTGTATTACCAGCCAGTTTTATATTATGTTTAATGGATACAACGCATTTGTTTTAATATCGCCAGTGTACGGTTTCAAACTAAGCTATATACCGTTAAATGAACTGTGGGCAATCCCAGATAAAAACCATGACTCAGGTACAAACATTCGTGCTCATCACACAATGTTTTGGCCCCTACCAAGATTCGAACCCGACACTCTCGACGCAGAAAGCAAGGTCACTACCAACTGTTTTAATCGGGTATTAATATCATACCTAGTCTCGTTGTGCGTGACCTCGGCTTAAATACCCAAGTTAAAAAATAACAGAGACTTCAATATAAACGGAAAACACGATAAAATCACCATAAAGTAACAGACTATAGAGAATCAGCGTGAAACATTACATGGTGCTCTATGGCAGCCGATTGGCCCCGCCACGCCCCTCCCTTGTAGGGGCAAATGATCTAATCGCCTAATTTCACACACGACTCTCGAGGGAAACTATGTTGCCGAGTGTACCCACCTATGATGGTGTTATTATAAGGAACGCCTTATTTGCTAAATGTGGTCTGTTTGTTTATAAGTTTGCAAGAGGATCACGAAATTCTGGAGCACGTAGATTACGGAATTTCAGAGGTATCTAAGTCTAAAACCAATCTGACGGGAACGTTATATATTTTACGAGTTAATCTTAATCATTTGTAGGATTACCGTATTCCAGATACGTTTTGGGGACTGGTCCTTCAGAAACCGTGATCATTGCTCTAAAATATTCTGTCGTTTAGGCATTGATCTAATAGTTATAGCTACAACAACAGTCATTTCCACCGTACTATGCCCTATAATGAAACGGGCTCATTAAAGTCCATTGTGTCATACAAAAGCCTTACACCCATATACTATAGATCGACACATCAATTACGTACTGACGCGCATTTGTTAAAAGATAATGTGAAGGCTGCGTGATCTTACGGAGATATGTATTTGTAATGACTGCACTTCAATGTAATAATTTGTTAGCATCAAACATTCCGATCGAATAATAGCGCTGCTCGGACTGGGACGCCCACAGTTTATAGTTGTTATAGACCGTACTATAATGATTGTCACTAAACTCCAAATCACATAGAATCCTTATTCGAAACCATTATAATGTTATGGTAGGTCTATATTTTCTGGACGAGTAGGTACCTACATCTCGCCTATGGTATTTGGTTCCGTAATGTTAAATAGGGCTAGTCTAATGCCACCACACCGGACAGACTCCCCAAACCATTCGGCTCACCATTTCGGCCCCCCTCAAGGCGACAAAACTTGGTAGGAAGCCTTGTTTTTTATATAATACTAGCTGACCCGGCAAACGTTGTTTTGCCATATACATTATTTCTAGGAAATATTTTTATAGTTAAATATTTGCGATTATAAATTGAGATATTAACTATCCTATCTTTCAAGTTGGATAAAACTGCACACAGTGTGCGCAATTTTATTTAAATCGGTTTAGTAGTTTAGGAGTCCATAGCGGACAAACACCGTGACACGTAATTTATATATATTAAGATATTGGTGCCCTATAAAAATCACTTTAGGCGGGGACTCCCTTCAATGCAAGGAACTATTCCACCACCCTAGCGCAGTCCGGATTGGCGGACTTAACACGTCTTTTAAAATCTTTTTACCTTCTCTGAAGCATGCAGGTTTCTCCACAATATTTACCTATAAATATAAGTCATAATAAGGACAAGTTAATATACATTATTATCTCTACTAAGAATGCAAGTGTACAATGAACCATAATGAGTAAAGTAATATGTGCCTTCGTTAGTATGACGTGTCCGTGTGTCTGTCGCGCGGCTGTGCAACTCAGACAATTAGCGGGTCGAATTGAACGGTTGTGCCAAATGCTATAACACACACTTGGTGCGTGCTGGCAATTGAAGGGTATAATCGTGACAAACAGAAATAATGTTAAAACTTGCCTTACTAATATGATAAATACGAATGATGTATGTTACTAGTAAGCTTGTCTTATGATTACATTCTTAAGAGTTAGTACTTTTTTTTTTGACCAGCTGCTAAAGTCTGCCTGGCCATTCCTACATTATTCTGACATACCTATAACAATGTATTGCTCAAAAATCTAAAAGATCTTTTTGAAAAGAGCAACCCTGGAGCTTTTTAGGCGTTCTTCTCCACAGGAACGGCATTCCGAACGGGTGGTAAAGTTGTAGCTTAGTATTTTGTAACTTTTTTGACGATTCATAAGTACTGTACTTGAAGGTATAGATAAATAAAAGATTTAAAAAAAAAATCTGATTCTGATCACGCAAAAACGTCTGGAGGGATTTGAATGTAATTTAGTACGGTATAAATATGTAAGATTTCGTGCACACGCACCAGTAACATTCTTATTATGTGGCACAAGCCTCCATAAACTAACTTCCTTCAACAACACAACACTGAACTAGATCAAACAAACAGCAAGACTGTAGTGTTATCAGATTATAACATGTTTACCATTGAGCTACACAGCGTTGCATCACTCAGAGAACAATAGGCGACCGTGATAACAAAATCTTAAATAATGAGTGAGGAATCAGCGAATACTCGTATATTTTTCATGAGGAATCAGTTTGTGGTTGATTGAATTCAAAGAACCGATGGCCGTTGGGGCAGAAAGTTCTAGAATGGCGACCACGAGGCGAAAGACGTAGGGTAGGATGGCTCCCCACAAGGTGGACTGTTGATGTCACAGGCGTCGTAGGAAGCTGGTGGATGCATCCCGATAGGGATGCATCCCGATATGGATGAATCCCGATAGGGTCAAACTTTGTGTGATAAGCACGAATATTTACACCCGAGGATGTTGAATGACTAAATGTCATCTATACGGTTCCCATATTACAAGCGTTGCTCAGTTGGCATCTGGCGATATTATTATTATGTTAATAACTTATTACTAGAGTAGGTAAATTGCAATTTTTGCACGCAAAACAATACGTACAAACAGTTTTATGAGTCAAACAAAGTTAAGAGTTTTAAGTCTGCTACCTTTTATTTATCATACAAAACATGTCCCAATAGGTCATAAGCTAATCTATTCTAAGTAGTGTACAACCATATTACGTGCGTTTAAAGGTAAACTGTGGTTTTACGCGAACTGTTTCAGCAAAGCTTGAAGAATATTTGAAGAAGAACTATTCTATTTCGTCACTAGCTGTCCCGGCGAACTTCGTACCGCATCAGAATTAAATGTATGAGAAAATGAATTATCCTTATTATTATTTATTTAGTAAAATTTTCCCATGTTTTATTGGTTATTCTAAGATTATAAAATCAGTCCACCCGTTCTTGAGTTATAAATGGTGCAACTAACACGTCTTTGTTTTATATATTGTGTTAATATGAGTAGCGTACCTATCTTGAAATGTTAAAGCTTACTCCCAAATATACAGAAATATTTCTTTAATTACAATAGCATTACAAAGTACTTTCTAATATAAATATAGGGGTTCATTGTTAAGGTTAGAAATTTCTTTATTTCTCAAAAAAGATTTACATCACTTACATGAGAAAATGGTTCGAACAATTATAATTATATTAAATGTAAGCATTACTAAGCGGTTTGAAGTATTCTATTTGTATAATAATATATAACAAATTTTGTAGATAGTTTTACAATAAAATCCAGTTGTACGAACAGAGGGCGGGTGATACCAAACAATATCAGTTAACTCACGATCGGACGTTAACCGCGTGATTAACATAATGCTTAATGGTTCTTACATTTGTAATTGATGTTAGATATTTATATGTTTTTAACTTAGGTTCTTATTTATTAATGTTAGTTTATCCCGCATACTTTTACTACTATACTATATACTTATTTTAATTTATTTATCAAAATATACCTTTAAAATATGTTGCTTTAATGATTTTTTTTTATTGTTAATGTTCTAATCGCAATTTCTATTTCGTGAACTACAAAAATAAAAACACCTGACATTATATAAATATCTAGGATGTGGTATGTGCCTAGTACTTAGAATAAAAATCGTCTACATAGTAATCAGAGCATAGGTCGAGGTACACCTACGTATATACAGTTTTCCGAACTGAACTCTCAGCTCAGTGAACCACAACTACACCGATATACCGTTCACGTTGCTATTTGCATAGCCAATCGGCCGCCGTACTGCGTATCCATACACTTCCATAGTTATGCTAAATAACGCTTTGTGAATCAGCCGACAGGTGCTTGGAGCAGTCTCAAGAAGTTCGTGGATACGGCGATAATATTTGCGGTTTGTGTAATAAAAAAAATACTTATTTCGTTAATTATTCTTGGTCTCGGCTTCAGTTGTCAGTTTAACAGTCCAACAATGACCTTAAAATAAATTAATAAAAGCAAATGTATAGTAAGCAGTGATGTTGCTTCTAAATATGGCATCAATATATTTCAGAAGCTACGGTTAAATCGTAAAGCGTCTGTGGTTGCAAATCGTTCACTCCCCTGCTTCACAGGGCTTCGTTATCAAGCCTGGCTTGTACGTCTTCAATCGCCCAGCTGTGATTGAAACCGTACCTAGACTAACTTGACTGAACTTTTGGATGAACGATTAAATCCTTGTTGACTCATAAGGATCAGCGTTGGGCGGAGGGTGGAGTGAAGAGTGAAACGAGTAAATTGATTAGAAAATAAAATTCCACTGGGTGCGTAAGGTTGGATTGCACCATTTACGGTTAAATTTAACTACAGTCAAATAATAATAATATCGCGAACGAACACACCGACTATGCGGTCCCACACTAAGCAACGCTTATATTATATAGGAATGGACTGAGCGCGAACTCAATATATAATACTTAAATAGATATTAAACATCCATGACTCGGGTACAATCATTCATGCTTATCACACAAAGGTTGTCTCTACCAGGGTTCGAACTCGGGATCCTCAACGCTGAAATCAGGGTCCTACTACGCTAATAATGTCGTCTATAGAGAATCTGACAGAATCTGTAGAAGATTGATTGTATTAAAACATAAACATAGATGGTGCACGGTGTTAATTTATGCAGATACTTTAGCCGCATCCTAAAGTAAAGTTTCTCAAACTAACTTTGGATTGAATATGAATTGTTTCGCTCGGCGGTGCTGACCCTTTTATCCCGGGTGGAGCCAGATGTAGACATATAGCTTTGAAAGCTTTGAATGTGAAAATCCCTGTAAATGATTGTTGTTGAACAATAATATAAAGTATTTCTAAGTCGGAATTGGGATTCGTTTATCTAGGTATAGTAATCGCGTGCCGGCCGCCATTCCCATGGGTTCGACGGCGTAATGGACCGCTTGCAATCTTCTCATTGAGACAATCAGCCAAGATGCACAGAGGGTGCGGGTTTCGGCTCCACTTGAAACACGTAGCGAATATTGGACGCATCCCTCTTATTCGAGGCAGTAACCAGCTGAGTATTTTTTATTTGATTAACCTCATAACCTCGCGGAAACCACAGTTTTATTTTAATTTAGTATTCAATTACAAAAAAATTATCGTGTCACCATCACCAGTTCTATTAAGGGAAATCTGTTAACTGTCACAATAAAAATGCCACTGCAATTCAATTATGAGCCAATTGTGTTAGCAGACTTGGCGTCCAGATCCTTTGCAGGATTGGCAGGCAAAACGGAGTGCCAAGAAATGATATCCTCACAAAATGTTGTTGCTTCAACTTTCATGCGCATACGTCTAAAAACACGAATTAACACGATTGCTTTCGTCTACACTCGCTCTACATACAATTAAACACCTATTTCACGCCTGCGCAAATCGAAACTCAGTGAGGTCCTAATAAAAATGCATCCTACGCGGGACTTTCTCTGCCATTTGCATTTGAGATCAAACTAATGTTGCGCAAGTTACGTGTCGTATGTTACTCGATACTGCGCCCGCGCATGTCTCTCGTACTGTTTCGTCAATGAATTGTTTGTGTGTAGCGTCTGTGGGGTTATAAAGATTGATTGTTTAGAGTTTTGGGAATATTGTAGCGGTCTTGTTTACGATGTTATTTTGTTGTTAAGATGGTGAGATTGGTGAATGAGTTAAGATGTGTAAATGAGCAGAATCCTATCTCAAATAATCGTGTACCTACATGATTATTCGAGACAGTTTTGAAACAAAAAGATCAGCTCAAACGTACTTTGAAGATTAAGTACTTTACTTAGCTATTTATATAGTATCAATTAAGTTTTAGGATACATTTTCTAGATCATTCTGTATATTAAACCCATCAGGATGACATATTTGAATACTTGCTTGCTCTTTTTACTCCCTACCTTAATTACATCCACTGTGAAGATCAGGCAAGAAACTTTGCGGAATTGTCTTTAATAAGTACCTACCTATAGTTATTTTTGTGGATTGTTAAATTCAATAGTCATCTGATAACGTGTAAGCAACATGAATTTTGAATTAAAATATCGGGGGAAGTGCCGCCGTGGGTGTGCGGGCGGCCTTCTGTACCAGTTTGAAAGTGCCCTTTCCGTTGCTCAATGAGCTTTTAACCGACTGCGTAGGGGTTGGTACTTACTATTACATCTTGCAACACTTTATTTTCTACAGCCATACAATCGATGAGTAGGAACACGTTATTTGTATGCAAATTTTATATTTAATCGCGGACATGAAACTTACCCACGCAGTTTGTCAGTTGGCAATTAGAATTGCCAATTGGCAAACATAGAATGATCGTTTAACAAACATGAGAAGACATTACACCTACCTATGTTTGTCAAACGATTACCCTAAAATAAGGAATAGAAAGTATTTATTTCAGTCTATCAGGATACCTACCTGGTGGACCTATACAATATAAATTCAAAAGCCATTAAAATCTTAAAATAACCATGTAGTAAAGTAATTAATTACTATGCAATTATACCATCTTAAACATTCCATAAACTTGCAACTACAACGTAACTTAGTTCTACTTACGGTCGAGTAAGTTGTACTAAACGCTTAACTTACAATGTACGAAGGCCCTAAATAGTGATATTAACACGACAGCGAGCGGCGGGGGCTTCCATTGCGGCTTATCTAAATTTAAGATCAACACAGAACCTAGCCGATCCCACTAAATAATTAGTGGATTAATATGGAGTTATAGGGTTGCGGTGCAAAGGAGGAGAGGCTAGCGATTTATAGAACCTGTGTTTGTAAGCCTATGTGCTATTCCAGACTATAATCTATCTCTGTGCCAAATTTCATCCAGATCCGTTCAGCCGTTCTGGCGTGAAAGAGTAACAAATATCCATCCATCCAAACTTTCGCATTTATAATATTAGTATAGATACTTACAACTGATGGTAATAGAGATGCCACCCCGCAACCATGAAGACCCGGGTTCGAGCCCCACCCTGGTTTTTAAACTTAGAGATGTAAGCCCACTCCTAACACAAGCATGTAAGGTTAGTTAATAATAACATTGATAGGCGATAATTTAAAAAAAACTATTGATTTCTTATATTTACGCGAATACTACACATTGAAATAAAACTAATTTTACGGATATTTTCGTGTTTATTTTATATTTACACTATTACTGATTGACGATATCAAATTAATTTCAATAAAGAAAGCACGATTCTTTATAATCGCTATCCTCTTATAACTTAACCCCAATACATAATGCGTTTACGATAGCTAAACTATGGTAATATATGGTGTGCACACACGCCTAGCGCACAGGTTAGTTATCGTACAGTTTCAGCGCGTCAACTCGCCGGACCACCCGTGTGCATCGGCCTTTACATCTACAATCTGCCAGATTTATTAATAAGCCGTTAATTAAAAAAAAAAACTGTATGGGCATGAATAGTTTGGACACAGATAATATGTTGCTGACTGTTGGAGTCTCCGTTGAGATTAGCCGCTGTGATCGTAATTCGGACAGGAGGGCTATTATTATTATTAAGCTTCTTTATGCACTCAAGCGTTGACAAAAATATAATTAATCTTAATTCAAAAATATTAATAGAATTAATTTTACAGACTATAATTTACGACATCATAAAGTTTATTATATTAAATATGTTTCCATGTATGTTGATTTCTTATATTGACGCGAATACTACACATTGAAATGTAACAAAATTTTACAGAAATTAATCGCGATGTTTTTTAATTTGAAATTCGGGAACGTAAAACATAAAATAAACGCGATAAAATCCGTAAAATAAGTTTTATTTTAATGATTCTATGTACTTACCATAAATATCTTGTGCAACTTGTGATTAGATACCTAATAAATAAAATAAGGTACAATCAAATGGACAGGGGGATATCCCGGTATGGCTATTAAAAATTCATAGCTCTGGTACAAACATTCGTGCTCCTCACACAATGTTTGCACCTACCAAGATTCGAACCCGGGACCTCGTTACAAAAAGCAGAGCCACTACCATCTGTGCTAATCAGGTAGAGTGTATGAATGAGTAAAACAACTGACTACTATTGCCCTTCGATACTACTCACTGTAAATTTAATATTACTCAATTATAAATCTATCAACTTAGTTAAATATAAAGTTGCGCCGAGATCTTATGAGTACGCACTTAAGTACCTTGTTTTGCTATTTATTAGGCTTGACAGACCAATCTACATGCGTCATTTTCAAAAATTAAGTTGTTTATTTGTAGGGAATCCCATCAAAAATTCCCCATTTTAGGAAAGCATTCCCCTTTACCGGGAATATAATTAAATCTATATATACCCGGTGGTAGGCAGGAAGGGAGCCCGGTTAATTACGTGCGCAGTTAACAGACTCGTCGGCGGTGTATTTCTGTTAAGTTTTTAATTAAATCACTCGCCACCTGTCCCCCGCCACTTCCCACTACGCGGCCGTGTTGCGTGTGCGCACGTGCCAGGAATCCTCCTTTTAAGGCACTTTTGTGTTAAGTGTTAGTATAAGCTGATCAGTACCGGATATTTGTAGAAAGACCATAATTATTGTATGGTAATATGTGAATAGATAGAACTTACCTATGCTATAGTTTTCCAGAAAATTCAGGTACTTATGTCAAATTGTAAGCCTTTTGTAATTACAACTTAATAGTAACTGCCAAGTTTCAAAGGGTCAATACAATAAATACTCTATTGCTACGATAACAACGCTTTATTTTGACATTTCATCGCATTTCATTTCGCAAAGAAAGAAGAATCTTGATAAGTCACGTCACAAGTTGACATCTACTTTGACAGATAATATTTTTTTATGACAGGTATAGCTCTATGGATCTAGTTCACACCCAAAAATACCAACTTTCTCACGTTACAGTTCCCAAAAAGAAAGCAGCTTAATCACCACACATAACAGAAACAAAGAGCCTCCGTGTGCCAATAGGACGCTAACTGGCGCCTGCGCAATGAGCGCTAACATACAGTGAAAGGTGCAAATTTCTGTCAACAGCACAAGCTTGCCAAACGAGGTGGCAGGTGGCAAGTGATCAGTATGTACTAATAATGTGATCGCTACAGTTGTTTTGACATATAAGATTGATTTGGTGAAGTTGCTGGTCCAATAATTTCAGTGAAGCAAGGTTCGCGTGTTCATATGTAGAGTCTCTAGCTAGAAGAACGGACATTTGAACTTGCATTGGACTGCTATTTTAAACGGGCTGCCGCATAACGAGAATGCTGTTATCGTTATCACGACATATTATAATCCATGTCCCGCGCATATAACATAACGTCGCTGTCCGAAGTATTTACTTACTTCTAGATCCCCCGACCAAATCATCATTCACCTCGACATCGATCTCGCTGTGAGGTCAAAGAGTCCTCCCGCTAACTGGCGAGATCTCCGATATCCTACCTCACGGCAATGGTCCCCTGCTCTAGCTGTAGCGCAATCTGCGCTCGCCATATTTAAAGTATACACCTTCTCAGTTGAAGTTGCGTTCTGAGCCGGTAGTAGAGTAAAGGGAAAATAAAAAATGATGAATGAATGAATGCTTTTGCCCACACACACTTTTGATTTTCATACAGTTTGTCTTCACTGAGTATTTACTAATTGCAAATAAGCTGTACACGTACCTACGATATTATTAAGCAAAGGGTATACACAAATCGGGAATCGAAGCCGGTCATTTCGAAAACAGACCATTGTTATTTCATAGCGTTTCTGTTTGGGTAGGTTGTAAGGAGTAAATGTTTCTATGAAAGCTTGAAGATATATTTTTAGAACATATTTTTATTCTGTAGAGAAGTTAATGTAACAATATATATTTTTGACTAGCATTATTAGATGGAAGTATGTAGTAGTTATCTCATCTAGGGCCCACATCATCTAGGTTACTGGTGGTAGGCTTCGGCCGTGGCTAGGTACCACCCACTGAACAAAGCCATGTCGCCAAGCGGCCTAGCCGTGTTCCGGCATGATGTTCGGTGTTGCCATTCATGGAAGGCGGGTCAGATCAGTTGCGCTGCATGTGCCTCTATCTACTGCCGCCTTCCTACCTAGGCAAGTATGCTCCATCGTAGATCTCATCGTCACTTACCATCAGGTGAGATCGAGATCAAATACTTGCCTATAATGTAATAAAAAAAAAAAAAAAAAAAAAACAAACAAACAAACCGTGAATGTTACAATTGATCTGTCCGTGGCTCGTCTGGTTACATCATCAACTCGAGCGCACAATTAATGCTCACGGTCTCAGCAATAGTGCAGCTCTATAACACAACACATGTACGCTGTTCTATTTTGTGCAGACATGGCGATCGCTAAATATGCTACTGTCATAGTATTTGCGGTAATAAGCTCACCCATAACACAAGCCCTGCTTAGTTTGAGACCGTATAGTTGGTGTGTTCGTCTGCCGATATTATTATATTTTTGTCGTATTAGTAGATGAGTTTGATGGATCTTGTATGATTGGTCTGTACATTACATGAGCTGGTTCGCTGTATATGTAACGTAACAATCTATTATTAACTAATATTCGTGCCGAGGTGAGTCTGGTGCGAAATATCATTGATGTTATGGCTCGTGCTGTGTAATATAGAGCGGTCGGAGGGAGAAATAGATCCCTGCAGCATGTTCAATAATAATAATATTGGCAGACGAACACACCAACACGGTCCTTTTTTTATTTTTATTGACTGGTGTCCTACACTAAGTCACCGGTACCGGTACCGTACGGTGGTCTCACTGTCTCTCATTTGTCCACATTCGCGTAATATTTCGTGAACTCATAGAACCCTAAAAGTGAATTAAAATGGTGGTCTAATTTAAAAAATATGAATAAATAAATTAAAATAAAAAACTAATTCGCAACGGAACTTCAATGATAAGGGGTCATTAACATGTCATTGTCGTCATTGTCGTCATTGTCGTCAATATATCTGTGCGATGATTATTATTAACATTATTCAAATATTATCTCCCATAGAATGATGGTGGACGGGGTCAATAAATCAGTTTTTTTGTTCTAACCTTCTCTCAGTCTTCACAACTGAGCCATTACGACAGCCGACTGTCCGACGAGACCTAACTAGTAAGGAAGGACTAACTGGATTTTAAATACAATTTCTGAACTATCCAATCTAATATTGATCGAAGAAGACAATCGAACCCGCAGAGATTACGGTACCAGGGTCAATTTGACCATAAATCTTGGGGGCCGGTGTCGAGTTACGCGCGCCGGCGCAGCCCGCTCCGGTTTCACAGCAACCGCCGGACCACCGGGACGGTAGCGGTGCTTCGCCGTTTCTACAATGTTGGCTTAGGAAGGAGGAAAAGTATCAGATATCTTTGAAGTCAGCTTGCTTCCGGAATAATATGGCTCAGGATATTGATTTTTTTATATTAAAGTCCTTCGAAGATTTCGTCGAGGATAGGTACTATGTTTGATGTAATCTTGGGGTAATAGTTCCACCATCGTCAACAAGCGGGGTAGTTTTGTTCTCTTTATTTAGGAACAGCAAACAACTACATTATTACATATTTATACTTATTATAAATTATGTGTATTAGTAAAAGTGCAGTCCACTACGCTGTACACACAGATTATCTTATTAAAAGTAAGAAAAAAAGGAGATAATCCACTTGGTATAGTACCGTAGCTACAGGTAGTTGTAAAATAAAATAAAATTAAGTGCTACAATTATTATAACAGTAAAACAAAGCACAACAAAACAAAAGACTGCGTCATAGAATAGCAAAAAAAATACATTTAAAAACGTTTATTTTTCTAACACCGCGTCCTACAAGTAGTAAGTCATATAACAGAGACCCATGTGACCACCTACCACAGATATATGAGAGCCACCTACTCACCACGTGCCCGTCACCCAATCATCCCAACCAACCTTGACACATCTCACGACTTGCAATGAAAACAAACGACGTGTTTTGATAGCAAACGTGACCACACGTGTCCCATTAGAGGTTCACACTTTACCTAGAAGTTAATGTATCAATGTAGGTACCCACAGAATGACCATGGGAACGCTCTGATATCGTGACCTTGACACAAACTACATATAATAATTAAAAGAAAATACCTATGCGTTTTACATATAGGGCTGAGGGCCAACCATAATGCGAACCGAAACCGAAGATTGCAGGTTCGAGTCCTGTCACGGTCGCCATGCGGGGTCCGGCGTGTGGTGGTAAATAAGTACGCGTGTTAGCGGTACAACGTTCCTTTTATTACTGCCTCAACATATCCTACTACAATACCTCAATAATATACTAAAACTCCCAAAGGTTTCAAAGATTTTCTTTAGGACGGCGTCTTTACTTTTAACCGACTATAAAAAAGAGGAGGTTCTCAATTCGGTTGTATTTTGCTTTCATTATTTCTATACCTCGCTTTTGCATATTTACTTACAATTTTCATTTTTACTCATTTGTGAGTTCTCATTAGATTCTAGAAGCCGTAACTACCACAGCACAGCAATCTGTACGAATCAGCTGACCATATGACTCAAATATATTCTTAAAACAGTCTTCAATTCTACAAAGACGTTATGATTGCAATGTTTTCATTAACAAACGTGACTTAGAACAGACTGATTCACGATTCTTATGCACTGTTCTGGGAACGCTGAGTGGGCGGGTAGCCACGCGCATTATATTTAACTGTGACGTATCGCTCGTGTTGTGTAAACACCGCTTTACCCTACCGAGGAACGGAGTCCTCTCACCAATACCAAAGCCCTAAGAGCTGGAATCCATTAAGACGCCTTCTTAGATCTATAGTCTCTACATGAGCGATAATCCCGGTTCAGCTGGCTAGAGTATATACCTACAGACTTCCCATTAGATCTCTATGTATATATAATCTAAGGGACTCAGTCAGTACAGTGATATCACTCAATGTTCTCAATTCATGATATTTTATAAATATATCAATCTATAAAAAGCAAGGCTGATGTGTGATGAATATTATACCGGTTGACCTTTATTTAGTGGATAAGTACACCAGTTTTACAATGTTGTTTATTATATCCAGATTTTTATACACGAACCGCAATATAAAACTATTTTAGTATCCACATTTCGATTTAAATACATAAAGTAATTCGGTCGTTAACTAGAAAAATGGCGTCGACAATAAATATCATCAGTCTTGAATTGATAAAAGCGTAGATATATGTCATAATGAAGCCAGTTGAGCGATTCGTCACCAACAGCAAGTCAACACGCATCATCCAAATGAAGCCTGCAAACATTCGCCGTAGTTGGTCGGCGAATGGGCGTTGACGTCACGCGGCGCTCAATGGCCTGCCCACGCGCATACCGGCCATATGGTCCGCAGTTGTCGCTAAAGCCTATACTGAATAGGTTATTGGGAAACAATTATATCGGACTGTCTGAGCGACCATTCATAGATCTCTGATAGGTACAAGTTTAAATACTTATTTCGGTGCCAAATGCCACCTTAATATGCCAGTAGCAACGCAGAAAGTATCCACGATATATGGATTCTCTATGACCAACTTGCGTCTGTATGTTTTGTCTCCTATCTTTCATCAAACACTTTTTGTGAGACAGCAATCGGCTTACATAGAATTAGTTTTCGGTTACGTCAATAGGTATTTGATCTGTATTACGCATGATATATGATAATGGACTCGCAGTTAGTTAATATATTTTTTTAGTTATCAACAGGAAAATCCTGGCAATAATATTTATTAGCTCACTTCGTATTCGCTAGCGTAAGACGCTAGCTCTATGGTAGAAGTATCACATTTTTTTATCGTGTGTATGTATTGAAATAAAACTTATTTTAAGGATTTAATCGCGTGTATATTATATGCTTACGTTCCCGACGTTTCGGCTGCTTTACAGAAACCTTTATGTCAATGTGTAGTATTCGCGTAAATATATGAAATCAATCGTGTGTTTATTTTTCCCAGGGATGAAATCCAAGCCATCGTATATCGTTCAAATTAAGCTATCCTTTGACTCCTGTAAAAAAATTGTATGTGGGATTACGCGTGTGCCAAGTCATGGGCAACAAAATTCCCTACTTAGAATACTGAGAACATCTCATTCAATTATTTAAAGAACTGCGGTGAATTACCTACATGGTACGTTGCATCTAAGACCCAAGTCACGCGAGCCCTACACCTAGCAGCAGTGGGGTTTTCCTATGACGAATCAATCAATACCATGTTTCTCTAAATCCCCACTACTAAACATTTCATCACCAACATATTTCATCCTATATATTAACTGTCTATATATTAACATATTTTTATTATTTTGAAACCGGTTTTAAATACAGGTATTCAAAATTAATCCTGCTGTTAGGTATTTCGAAAGAAACTAGAATTAGTTTTGATCGAAAATTATCAACATGTTTCCTATTGAAATAAAACGAATTTTACAGATTTTATCGCGTTTATTTTATGTTTTTTTACGTACCCGACGTTTTGGCTGCTTTATAGAGTTTTATTTCAATGTTTAGTATTCGCGTGTATTAAGAAGCCAATATCAAGTTTCATTCTATAGTATGATGTAAGAACTAAATAGTGAATACACTAATAGAATGGATGACTCGTATATTTCTCACAATATTTTAATCGATCGATTCATTTTTACAACTTATTAGGTACTTACATAATTTAACAAATTGCTTCATATTAGTGCAGCGATGAATCATAACCAAACTATATAATTTCCAATAGTTGTGTCAGCTTAGTGAGGTCATATATGATGATCAATTCTGATGTATTTATTTATTATATGGTCATCAGAAATGAACGCAGGTTCTGAGATAAGGTACGGTATATCGAAATACTAATATTCTTATAACCATATATTATATTTATGAGATAGGTTACGCTGAACTAAAAACCTTTAACCAGACAAACATCATACCACAGAACACAGTCTTACATAATAACTTACATTTCAAACTCAAGCTATTTTGACAAGACATATTTATATGAAAGTATTTTTTTTCAACCATGATACGCTAAACGGTGAAGAAAAACAAACCGCTCTGCAAAGCAGTAGGAAGTCCGCCGACCCGCACTGGGCCGTGGTGAGCGTGGTGGATTATGGCTTGAGCCCCCTTTGCAATGAGGGGAGACTAGTGCCAAGCAGTGTCACATTATGGGTCTAATGATAATGTTAGTCTTTCCTGAAATTTCAGTTCACTATCCTATTAATCCTTGCGATAATATTTTAACATACAGTGGTCTATGGTTTCCTAATTTATTGGTTGCCAAAGATATCGAGATTTATAGACATTTCGGACCGGTTACGTTTTCTCTGGAACCCTCAACTAAAGATAGTTAGTTACTGACATAGCTATGGATTATGACCTTATACTATCTAACCACTATTTAACTACGACTAACTAACTGAATAAATATTAGTAATAGATTAGCAAATTAACATTCAAGACCCGGACGGCCTAATTTCAATTAAAAGTTCAATGTTTAAGCGATAACACTATCAGTGTGTTTATGTATTCACTTGTTCGAGTTTAACGATGTTAGTACTGCACATACTTGCATTACCTGATAGAGTTCAATGGTTTACTTATTATTGATCGCTTTATGTAGTCTTTACCGATAATACTTTTACTATTTACAAAATCATAGAAAAAAATATACTCACAGAATAAAAATATATAGACACACACAGCATACTTTTTATTGTGACATCATCATGGTATACATATTCTTAACCACTAAGTACTTATCTATCTCCATCACCGGTTTCGTCAGACTTAAACAAACAATAATCCAATAATTTATATTGACACGAAATAATCTATCGACATAATTTAACGCGTATTAATCGAATTCCTGCATTAAAACCTACTGATTGCATTTAAATAACAATTATATATTAATTTTATGGCGTTTCCGGCTATGGCTGAGCATCCGGCGCAGCGTGCGCGCGCGCATACAAAGCCTGCACTTGGCGGCGAGGGCGCCATCTGGACGCTCCGCAGTGGTGACCATATATCCGGGTTATTTCTTTTAGTTATTGTAAGATTTGTTCTGAAGAAGTTTCAACTTAATTTAATGTTCATCTAGAAAGTTCCTTACCTTTAACGATGAGACCTTTTCCGAATGTTATAAGTAGGTACAGTCTGACCAAGGAAAGTCACATTACTATCACAGTAGACTGCTAGTTACAATTACACGTAAGCTTGCTTAGGTATACATAGCATTAAGTAGATTATAATTTTTATTCAAAAATGCTTGTAATGTGGTCATTAGTTTGACACCTTCTTTGAACAAAGTCGACCGAAGATCGACGATCGAAATATGGAATTTCATTGCTGCTGAGTTATAGCCACCAGCAATTTACTTTGAAAATCCAGTATTATCGAGGTTCGTTACAAAAATTGTCAGATGAATTTGGATGCATAGGTACAGGCAATACAATCGCTATAAGATAGATTATACGCCCGTCCTAAGTTCATTAGTTTTCTATACATCCACCTAGTTCGTATCTGTGTTGTTTCAATGTTCTTTGGACGTCACATTACGAATATGGATAGACTTTCCTTTGATTGTAACACTGCTATGTATGAGGTATTATTGTATTGTATGTATGTTGCAGTCAAAACTCTTAACCAGTAACAACTCGTATTAACTAAGCTTCATTGGGCAAAACTAGTTTTGCTGTTATTTCACTCGAAACAACTTTTGACCAACCTACTAATTAGCTGCTTTGACTGATTTTGCCAGTCAAAAGTAGTTTTGACTGGTTAAGAGTTTTGACTGCAACATATACATTGACATATGCGAAAACCTACTTTATATGGGCATGCGGATATTATGTTTCGCACTTAAATATGGCATTCGTACGGCAAAATTATAAATGGCCATACGTTAAGCATGTTGAATTTAAATGACACAAGTACCTAATGACCAAATATGTCATAGTTGTACAGACATTTGTTACGTGTTATACGCCAAAACAAAATAAACCTATCTAGATGCAAATTAAGGTCTATTTTGTTTTAGGAGTCAAACGCAAATATTTGTGCAAATCCGCCATTTGAAGTATGTACATGTACACATGACATTCACACATGAATCGTGGAACCGTGCATAAGGTTATATGTAAGTAACTGCTTAGCAACGGCTCATCATATATTTCGCCACAGCATCCCTTAGGTAACAAAAGTAATGGTTCAGCTACAGGTTTAGAAGTTATTGTTTTCTTTAAATCCGTAATTTTATTGCATAGTAACCAAAGCACAAGTATATTTTAAATACTGTTTTATTATCAACAACTCAACAATTGTTACACCTTATATTTATTGTTCCAGGCACATATGTATAAAATAAGATGACGGAATATGACAAACTCGCCTCACCTGGCCGTGCTGGCTTGTGTCACCTTGAGTCAGCATCGAGCACCGTTCGGATGACATAACGCCTCCCCGCACAGATAACCATTACTAATCTCTATTTAAAGCACTACAAACCGAGTTGTCGATACTATGGCTATGGGGGATCGTTAAAATAAAGTTAAAACTAGTTCGTATTTGAGCTGAATGATGAACTTTTGTCATCTATTTGGCCTATAATTATGTTGTCAAATATTGCGGGCTTTGACGTCTGGAAGAATCTGCAAGGAAAGGGTAGCTGTATCTGGCATGCTACGGAACGAAAATGATGATATTTTTTTTAAATACAAGCGTTACTTTGGGACCTTTCAGTTGTGTTCATGTGACGATATTGATGTTATTGTTTCATTGGCTTTCGGTTCGGTAATACTCAAACTAGTGGCATTAACGGATAAACCTACTTGCTCCAAATCGATTTATCTTTAACAAGATTTCGACTTAACTTTGCCATTTATTTACAAGTGAAAGTGAAAATCGAATCCAGAGCATTATTGCGACACTTCGGTCGTTATATATTCACGCTAAATCACACGGTGAGAGGCAGCAGAACTACTGACATTTAATGCTCAAAGCTTTCGTTATAATTAATTTATAATTCCGAGTACTTATTTGCGCGCAAGCATTTATTAAAAAGATTAAAAAGCTGTTGCGACAGATTTGATAAATGTAAAGCTTGTTACGGAATGATAATGATGGTTGTTAATAGTTTACTGCTTAATTGGGCCCTAATTAACAATATTAACGCCTATAGTGTCTCAATAAATACTTTTGATGGGTTCTGAACAAAGCAGGATTGGAGGTGGTAAATGATATATATTTGGATAGAAAAAAAAAACAAATACAATCGAATTGAGAACCTCCTTCGTTTTGAATTTAAAAATATAACGAATTTAAAAATAGAATGTCAAAAAACAGCGACGGAAAGTTGACATCACAACTTTCTTCTATTCAACATCAACGAGGCCATATTCATATCCATTTTATTTCATCGCATCTCATTTCGTAAAGAAAGAAGAAGAACAACATTTCCCGTGATCCTAAAGAGATCTCTACAATGTATCATTTACAACATAATCTACATATATGTACAAGGTTATTACATGCTGAATTCAATCCAATTACATATGACTTGTTAACTAGTTTTAAGTTATAGTCAGTGCTAATCACAAAATAACTATTTTCCAAATTTGCCACTATAGGAAATAGACACGAATTGCCTAATAAGCCATGTTTGTCATAGCCCATGTCAATATGCTAAAACCATTCGTAGATTACCTTGTATCGAAAGCGTTTCGACTAATACCACGGAGGCAGCGTGGTAACGTGCGCGCGCGCCGATTCTGTGTCAAGGAGAGCGCATTTACTCGGAATAAGACTCATCAACTTCATCAACACATTTAAGGGAAAAATATTGCTTTGAGTGCAACATTGACCTAAATGTGACGTCATGGTACCCTATATTGGTACCTATTTTGAGAAAAATAAATGAGCAATTATTCATAAAAATTAGTGTAGGACTACGATTTCATATTATTCATTGAATGGTTACGCATTTAGTGCCACAAATAAAATCCACACAATACCTAAGTTTCAATGTAAGTCCTTTATGCTTCAAAAGCTTAAAAACTTTCCATAATATGCCAACAGCTTATATTTATCCTGAGCAAGAAGGGAGAGAAAAAGGGTCGAAATTTTGAATTTCGCGCCCTAACCTAGCGCTTTTATTGCGAACATGGAATCTGGCACACGTTCTATTTCATTCGGTTTTTAGAAGTTAACTAACAAATGCTAATTCGAAATGCGTTTAGTATAACATCAGCTACATACATGAAAATACATTATACCTCACATTACTGATACGAAAAACATTACTAAGGTCATCAGTTATTTAGTTCGAAGCCATCGTGCTTATTCGTTGGGACAAGTGTGCAATTAAATTTAAACTGTCTAGATATTTGCTCGGTTGCAAGGTTCATTTAATGAATGTTTAAATTGGTGACGGTATGGTAACCCCCCCCCCCCTTCTTAACCATAACCTAACCACTATATTTAAAAAAAAAAATATTTTTGTTTTGACCGATATAGTTACAAAACCCGTGCATGCCAACAATAGTAGCCGCGCAAAGTAAACGCACACGTTGTGAGGTCGTCGCGGGCGCCATATTGGTAATGAGGTCACGGATAGTCGGCGCAGGCGCAGGCGCGCGAACACTCCACTGAAGCTTCTTTTCGGTTCGTGTGATTTGTGAGTAAACAGTAATAGTAATTAATTAGATAACATTTTAGAATTTTCCGTTTAGATGACATGACAATTCGTGTATTTTGGGATTTACAATATTGACTCTACATATGACGCTAATATGAAGAATTAAGAGTGTTTGACTATTCAACTACAGTTCTAACTTTGATTAAATAACTATAAAATATTTAAGAAGCGATTGTAAAAGCTTGAGTAATGAGGAATATGATACAAAGCATTCAATCTATTTGTAAAGATGCATTTAAAAATACCAGTTTAGAGTCGGTGCACTGATGACGGGGACCGGTGCGAAGATAACGAGGGAACGGAGCCAGGGTCCGGAGGTTATCGCGCACAAACGTACAAACGCACAAGCCACCGACCTATCGCATTGCGATAGATAGCGACGCATTTTTTGGGAATATTTTCTCTTTAAATAAATTATGATGGTATCGGATGCTGTTTCGGCTTTGACTTTCATAAATGGGTCAAACTCCGTCTTGGTTATAACGATAATTTTCCAAATGGGTAGGGTATTTATATTCTCGGTACGTTATTGTAGCTAATGGTTCAGTAAATACTTCGTCAAGATATTGAGTTTGTAGCGACCTCTTCAACCGCGCTACGATCTTCCCTTTCCCGCTAAAACTGACAAGTACACCTTTTGGCCGTGGTTAACTTCCCTTGGAGCGAGGCAATCAAAGGTAGTATGGGATTTCAATCATCCAAGGATAAAGAAAACGAAAAGGTACCAACACTGTTTTTTTTTTTCTAACAGGTCCCAAATGTGGACGTGTAAAGGTTTGATAAATGAAAAGACCACACCACAAATGTAAAACACGATAGAGGTACTATTAAACATCGATCAATAATCAATAAAACACGGATCGACGCAGCTGCGCGAGCGCACCGCACATCTCCAAACTCATTACTTATCTTTACCATTAGTTGGATAAAGGACGCTTGTTGTGTTGTGACTCCGTGACTGTGTTAATGACTTTGTATGTAAGTACTAACATGTAGCCGAGGGAGGAGATTAAGCGAAGGGTTCTGTATGTAAATTAACCACTATACTTTTATTAGGTCTAAAGTCTTTCGACGTCAATTTTAAACGTGCGTAATTTTTTTACGTGCGTGTTAATAATGCACTATTTGTAGAATAGAAACCTCTACAATAAACTTTTGACAAATGAACGTTCGGCGCAACACGTGAAAAATGCTTCCAAAAACAAAAGAACATCTACCATGGTCACATGCTACCACATTTAGCAAGACAAACACCATACCCAAGAGCACTTTTTGCCGACTGTACCCAAAAAAACAACACTATTTGTAAACGAGAGTAACCATAAATCAAGCGGAAAGCGGGATCGCACCCCGAGCGACTAAAATAGCCGCATTCACGACTAAATTAAAGAAAAAAGTTTAAAAAGGGCGCGTTCGTATGCGCGCGCGCATGTGCTGCGCATGTGACGTGTTTCCGGTTTGAAATTTGCGTTTCCATTGTCTATGGGGTTGGTGGTGTCAGCGATAATAAACTAAAAAGTTGAATGTATGACGTCAGGGGTCCGGATACTAATTCCACAATCACATTTATTATAAACGCTCTCAATGAGTCAAGTAAGATGTCTCCATCTTAATATCAGGCATAATCTCCCATTTTATTATGCACGATACCTGTAATAGGTTCAGGATTATGAAAACCTATAATTGGCTTTATGTTTCCGAAGCTTATACTAACCTATCAAACTTAAATAGCCATTGGTTTTCCGTTCAAAATAAAATAAAATAATATGATGTACTAAAAATTATATGATCATCCACGAAATTAATCAAGGAGCACAATGGTGTGAGGAAATTGGAGGACGCCATGTCCATCTGTAGACGTCTATGAGTGATAGATGATTTACAAAACAACGAGATCGTAATTCGTTCGGAATAGCTACATTATTTGCGGCTTATGTTTGCCGTCATCGCTCTCCAAGTATAGATTCACACAAACCATATACCATATGCATAAAATATATATCTGGTACGTACAAAAACAATTATCTCAAATATTTAATTAAATAAATCTTACCAGAAGCGCCAACGCAACATACTAACGTCGTCAGTCGTCAGTTAATTCTATTAAATATAATTTGTAATCACCCACTTAACTAGGCAAATAATAATAATTCACCACGCAACTGCAAATTGTGCGCACACTAAATAGGTAATTAAACCTGACGTGAACAAGAGACAATTACATATTTAGTTAATGCAGGTACCTAACTTATAATCATTAAGTCAAATCACTTACGATTTATTTCGCAAACCGCGGTAAATGATAGTGAGCTATTCACATCTCACACATTCCTGTATCGTTAACGTTCAAAATAATTAACTAATCCAAGGAGAGTACACTCAACGAGTCATGGTAGGTAGAGCCGTGATAGGTGAAGACGTAATGTAAGTCATATTCTATGATTCATTAGGTCGGATATCGGAAAGGCTATAGGTAAATAGTAGATATCACCAATAGCCTTTCCGATATCAGATTGTATCCTACAGCCAATCGTTATGCCCACAAAATCATCAATTATAACTGGGTTGAGGTATTAAAGTTTGCACCGCCGTCGTCAGCTTCTCGGCCGATGATGTCATCTCGATAAACTAGCCAGTGAAGGTCTCGCTAACCTTCTCGGTCAAGTATTCACGTTTTAAATAACTGTGGAATATTAAGATTGCATGTGGAATTCGCGATTTCAAAATATGAGTGCGTAAAATATTATATTAATAATAATATCGCCAGAGGAATACACCAACTATACGGTCCCACACTGGGCAATTTTGGGTACCTTACAATGGTTGGATATACTTATTATAGATATTAAACATCCATGACTTGGGTACAATCATGACACAAAGTTTGTCCCTACCAGGATTCGATCCCGGGACCTTCGGCACAGAAAGCAGGGCCACTAACAACAGCGCTAATCAGGCCGTCAAAGAACTATGAAAGTTCTTTTACTATAATATTTCGGAGGATTTGAGAGAGAACCGGTTACTATTTAGTTTGTAATATTCGTAGATTATCACGGGATATTAAAAAAATATCCGCGAGGTGTTACGCGAACTAATTCCTAAAGCTATCGATACGGAGTTATTAAAATCATTATTTTCGTAGAGTATGACAACGGTGTAATGAGGTTCTTTCAATGTGGCACGACTCTACAATACAACATTTTATAAAACTACCGAAAAAATATTAAGTTTAAAAAAATACCATCACTGTAAGTACTGCAGTGATGCTATTTTGTACCTTCGTTCGTGTGTTTTACCCTCATTTAGTGGATGGTATTTAGTACCAAGTAATAATTCTTATTATAATAAATAAAACTAATTATGTATTAGCAGTGCACGTATTGCGGCTGTTGGGCGGTACTATATCTACCTACCCACAGAAAGCAAATAAACTTAGTATGATTAAGTGACCATCTAAAAGATATTTTCGGTAAATATAACTCGTATGATTCATACTTGAATAATAAAAAACAAGGTCGTTTTGTTTTGCGAGTAAATAAAAAAATGGCGCTTACATTCAATTTATTACATTGAAGTGACAGTTCTTAAACAAACTGCCTCTTTAATGAAGTAGTCATGCTAAGCTAAACTATACGTAATCTTAATTCGGAAAACTCGTACTTGCGATATCGAGACGGCGAGAAAGATATATGAAAAGCAACCGAAATTATCGAAGTAACATTTCTAACAATGTTTAAGGCCGATAGTTATAAGTTTTGTTTGCAAGCAGTTGGGCAAACAATGTTTCATTCATACAGTTTTCCGATATCTGGCGTCTGCCAACCAGCAGTGCGCGGCAGATCCGCCAAGTTTTATGTAAACAGAACATTAGCGCCAGCCGATATAAATATCACTCCACATCACCGATATTAATCATCGCTTCTTTTGTACGGAATTTGTGCAAAGAAGAATCTGGATATTGGGTCGATAAATATATCTAATAAGAACCTATAAATTGGATGGGAAGACGGTCAATCTGTTAATTAATCAATATTCTGCTAAGGGTAGCTGGAAATCAACCCCAAATAAATAAAAAGTACTTACATTGTTCTGTCTCCATCGACGTGCGATTGTACGGTAAATCCAAACATAGAATTTTCATTACCCTTGTAAACCACCCTCGACGGTATGTCCACATTGAACCCCATAGCACATGCGCATACGCACAACATAACACACAACGAAAACGCCATCGTTAATGTACACGTGTCACAGCACAGATACTAAAAAAAAATAACAATATCCACTATTTATTTATTTTTTATTATTACATAATTCGTCCTCATGATTCGTTCGAGTAAGTTTTCACGGAGTTCGTGGTCGTTAGCGGTGCGACCGACGTCCTATCGTGTCGGCGACCGGCACAGTACTGGCGCGTCTTGAATCTCGGCCGCCTGAAGGAAGGCTGTGGCAGTGAGGTAAGCCATTGGAAATAGTCGGAAAAGTGCGGGCGAGTTTTCGCGCTATTTGTCTGAGTAACACGAGTTACGTGGGCAGCGCTACGGAGTGCATCGTATTCCTGTGCGTGCGTAAAACTCTTATTCAGTCATTGATGACTGTTCGCGTAATGATGTTTATGAGTTGTCATATTTTTTATTGAAAATTATCCATTATAGTCATTGATTACCGCAGTCATACAAATAATTCCGCGCTTTTCTTGCGCTCGGGCGTTAATATGCTAAGCGTGCGTCAAGTAATGGCAACAACAATAAAATCTTGTTACAGAAACAAATTAAATTAATAGAATTTCTCATTACCTTATAATAAGCAAGGCTGGATAAAAAATAAAACGCGCCAATTTAAAATAAATATAGAACTTTGGCAGCGACACTAAGCGGTATCCAATTAACTTTTTATAAAACTTGTCTGTTAAATAAAACTCGAGTCCATAATGAAAACATTTAATAAACAAATAGGTATATTTTATATAGTTCGTATTACAGGCATCTTACATACGTTCGTAGGTAGGTATTACTTAAAAAAAAAATTAAGAAATTAAGTAAACTTATGCTAATAATTATACTTTATGTACGAATACTGTTACAGTACCTTTGTGCTTATATATAATATCTATATGGCGCCGTTCCCACTGTCAATCACAACAAGAACAAGCATCTTGGTCCAGACAACGATGACAAGCCAAATTAACATCGGATCGTCATTTGTATATAATTTGTCAAAATAATATAAAACTGATAGTGTGAACGGCGCCAATTTATTAACAATCAAGATTTTATATAGTACTACATCTTTCACGTAAAATACTACTAAATCCAATAGATCTACACTTCGGCATGCTTCGTCTATCTTCATTAAAACAAATTTAATATTTGAATTGGTTGGTACCGGTGAGCGGAAATATAATACTATTCGTAGGTTGGTACACTTTGCGATCAGCTCTCATTCACTCTACGCCTTATCTGATGATGATCAACTAACTGTGTTTCATCATTCAGATCATAGGAAGCAGATTTAAACATATTGCACACATTCGGATCAACTTCCCAACAAGAGTGAGACGAATGTATATGAATAAATAAGAGGCACGGCAACTGATTTTATTTGCTTATGGCTTTGACTCTCTCTATTGGGTGGTCAATGCGACCCCGATGAAGCATTCTAAAACTGCGTAAGCAACTCGTTAATACCATTAATATTTCCAAATGGTAATAAGTATATAATTTATTCCGGACAGAATAAATTTACTTCCTAAAAATATTTTTATTGGCCGCCGGACACATGCCGCGTGACGTCAGCGTTTCCACGTTATGTTTCACGATGAATATTTTATTGTTCGTTCGCTACTGTTAATAATATGCCCATTTTATTACTCTTTGTCTTTTCGGTTGAGCGTTAAGAGTTACAGTTGGAAAAAAAAATATTTATCATTTTCGGAAACATTTATTTTGCAACCTCGTTCACGACCTCCCAATAGCTACGATCTGACTTATAGATTCTGCTACCCGCTTAATGAGATGTTGTATCTTAGACCAAAGAAACTAAGACCACCAGAAGTTCTCAACGGGGACGGTACCGCCCCAAGTGGGAGCTGAAACCTTCCATGTGGGCGGTTGCGGACCCAGAGCCAAATGCAGAAAGCAGAAGGCGTTATAGTCGTGGATACGTTTAGAAAATAATTCATTAAAAGACGAGTTCAACAATGTATCAGCAAAAAGATTCCAAGCTTGTTATAACTTAATAGATTAGACAAAATATAGATACTAAATATGCAAAGATATTAAAATATGACTGTTATGGAAGTTTGGGCGTTAGACTTTTAAATCATATAACGGATAATGAGATCCATAAACGGTTGGGAGCCTTCGAGTTCAATAATTGCTTTGAAAGAATGTGAAGCACACATTACAAGGCCGTCAGTCATTACAGCGAATAATTAACAAGCGTAATTTAGACACAATTACGCATATTTTACGTGCGTCATATTCTCATATTTCAAATGTAAATAAATGCCACAAATTAATGTTATGCAAGCTAGAAACGTCTAACGTCGTTGCAATTCACAAAATAAATTTAAAAGCTAATTGGAAATAAGCGTATACAAATATAAATACAACGTTTTGTTCTAGCCTCTTACAACTACTGTCTTATACAATACAGTCTGGTTTTGGTAAGTAATTGCTACTTGTAAGATCATTTTGCGCTACGATTTGGAAAATTTGAAGACGCTCGGTGTACTTTTTTTCTGGGGTTTGCTCTCGGCGCCCTGAAAAGGATTCTGAATTAATCACCTAATTAATAATTAAGGGACTTATTAATGCTATACGTCGACACCTCAAAGATCAATTCTACCACTGTTCTATAATAATGTCGCCAGACGAACAGACCAAATGTACGGTTCCAACATTGAACTGGGGGTGATACTAGTATATAAAAGATGGACCGGGATTCGAACCAGCAACCCTCGGTACAGAAAGCAGGGTCATTACTAAATATGCCAATAGGGTCATCAAATCCAATTTTTATAATCATAATTATTAGAAAGTGGGTCTTATTTCACCGCTCTAAGGTTAATATTGCAGCTTATTATACACATGTGCGTTGTACTTTATATGATCGCACCGTACTAGTGTTTAAAACTTCATTTTTTAAATCTTGGCCTTGATGTTAAATTTTAAAAAAAATGTTAGTCATGTTTATGATTAAATAAACTGTATTAGTTAAAATATGATAAATAAACATATCTACTAATAAATTTGTTTTTTATCAAATTAACGTTAATTTGTGTTATCATCACAAAAATACTCAATTAATTATATTTATAAATAATCTGGCTATTTGCAGACTTTGTTGTCTGTGCCACCATTTTGAGCAGCACGTAGAAAAAATCCGGGTGCATTTTTTCACGAATATGTTTTGAACAGTGTGTTTTCATGTTTTTTTTTCCGCACAAGTGATTTGAAAAACTCATGACATTCGTGAGCATATGGTCATTACACTCTCGGACCCATTACCCCTCGCCTTCAGCTCAGGATGCAATCAAATCGCGACGGTAATGACCAAAGCGCACTCGTTTCATAATGTACTATCGAATTAATTGTCACAGTTTTATGAGAATCTACTTAAGCAACCGAAATCCATTGGGTGCTGCGCGTGAGTACCGACATGTCGATAAGTACCTATTTACGTAATTAGGGATATAGTTATATCAACATTTTAAAATGAGACGTCAACTAGTATGTTTCTGAAAATTGAATTGTAAAGCTTTAAGATTAAAGTTTAAATAAGACTATCTCAAAAAATCTCACGAACTGATGTAATTGTGTTGTGATTATAAGGGTTACCGTTCTCTCGCCCAGCAGCAGGCGTGCTTTGTCCTCTTCTAGCGGCTCGGGCGCGGCCGCCGCTCGCCTGTGCAGCTGTAGCTTCTGGCGAATGGCTTGCGATAATATCACCCTGTATATAAGGTCTATTATTAATTGCATTTTATTATAACAATAACAATATCGCTAGACGAACACACCAACTGTACGGGCTCTAACTAAGCAATGCTTGAATTATGGGTACCGTACAATGGACATAGGCAGGGGTTACCAAACTTATTTTGTCTACTGCCTTACTTTGAGAATGAATAATTTTTTAGCGCCCCCATTTTTTCACCTACTTAAAAACCACTATAACTACAAATTTAATTAACTATTGTAAGGCTCTACAAAACGCCCCCATTTTGTTCTGGGTCTCTTACCGCCCCCTTTAGGCCTGCACCGCCCACAAGGGGGCCTTATCGCTCACTTTGGGAAAGCCTGGACTAGAGGAAAAACTCAGTATATTAGGTACTCAGGTACAAACATTCGCGCTCATCACACAAGGTTGCCACATACTAGGATGCCAAGATTCTCCCATACTCTGCTGAAGTCGACAGTTAATCAATACGAGTTCCTTACTTCCGCGTATCGCTCTTGGTCGCCAGCAGCAGGTCGAGCCAGGTCCAGGTCACGTTGTGGTACTCCAGGGTGGGCAGCACCAGCGGCAGGTCGCGCACGTCCTCCAGGTTCTTCTCCTTGCTGCCCTTGTACGACACGCGCACGGGCACCTCGGGGATCTTGATGTAGATGAACAACTTGTTCTTCTCAGCTCGCTCCTGCGACGAGTGACGGCAGGATTTGACAATTAGACAAATCAAGAAACTCTAAAGATTTGACAATTAGACAAATCAAGAAACTCTAAAGATTTGACAATTAGAGAAATCGAGAAACTTTTAGGATTTGACAAAAATCAACTTTGATTTTTTTAATTTTTCTCCGCCCCAAATAGCAGAATAATTATAAAAACATGGGAAAAATATTTTCTTTAACAACTTTGTAATCCCCGCTCCCTCTGATGATATTTCGTTATATTTTCTGAACCCCTCCCCCCTTATGAGCCTTACGTGATCAATGGAAAACCTCTAAGGTGAAGTTTCCTCTGAAACCGTTGAATATCTTCCATAGAGAGCGTACCTTCATCTTCTCAACATCATCCTTATCCTTCTTGTCCCGCTTCACATAGAAGTTGGAGTTGGAGTCCTTCCCCTTCTTCTTGATCTTCTTGGAGCCGGTGGAGACGAGGGTGGCGGAGGCGGGCCGCAGCGTGCCCTCCGCCTCGTCCTCGCCCTCCTCCATCGTGTCCGGGTCGCGCTCCGGGAAGCAGAACTTGAGCATCGTGTTGAAGAACTTCTTTGTCAGACCTGGTGGGGTGATGATTTTATTGATGAATCTAGTTCATTGATCGAGGGGCATATAAATCAAAGCCATCAGAAGAGCGGCTGAAAACTTAAACGTTACTCAAATAAAGATTATCTTGGATTTTTGTTTGACGCTTTCATATTAAGCAGCCCTCAAATTTGAGTATCGAATGAGTATTCATCGGTAACATAGCTGAACTAGAAAAACACCTGACATTTTCTTGAATACTAGCCCTGAGCCCGATCGTACCTTAAAGGTTTTATTAGAGATGCTTTGACTACCCCTTAGTCCATAGAATTTTTAAAAACATCTTCCATAGTGCTCATCTACTATATATAAGGAACTCCTATACATAATGTGATGCTTCTACGTCCACCGGATTAGTCTGTGCGTTCGTCAGTCAGTCAGTGTTAAGAATTTTATTGAACAGAAGATTTTCGAGATCCATGATTTTTCGGCAGTTCTGTTTAGATTTCGAGCTTACAAAGGCCTTTATGTACCTAAAATTTCGATTTAAGCGACCCTCAGTCAAACTTAAAATACTTATAAAAAAATATATAGTTGTTACCAATGCGTATGGGCACGATGTTGACTTCAAAATGTTCCTTGACCGCGATGCCGCCCACGGGCGGGCGGTCGCGGCAGAACACGCGCAGCGCCGCGCGGCGAGCTAGCGGCGCGCGGCCCGACGGCTCTTGCGGGACCAGCACCTAGTGTACAATCCAATATATTCGGAACGAGCAAGAAATATTTATTGAAACACACTGTAGCTATCGAAAACAATTAAACTTCTGTTACATTCAGGATATTCACTGACAGTAAAAATACTCAGTAAAAAAGATAAGCCCGCTGAGTTTCTCGCCGGAATTCTCAGTTGAGGTCGCGTTCCGATTCGGTTGTAGAGTTAAGAAAAAAAAAAAAATTTTAAGAAGGCCCCCATAGGTCCTCCGGAATATATTTTGTTTATATAGAGATATAAACATCTATCACTCGGGTACAAACATTCATGCTTATCACAAAAAGTTTGTGATGAGTATGAAGGTTGGTACCAGGACTCGAGCCCGGGACCCTCGTCACGGAAAGCAGGGTCACTCCCAACTGCGCTAATCAGGTCGTCTTAGATTGAACGTTGACGTCGAATAACATTAACTATAAACTATTTGGCACTTACCTCAGGGAAGGGTTCATTCGGTAAGAGATTCTTCACCCGGATATATCCGAGCTCCAGTTGATGTTCCACGGAGTCGTCCGATCTCGACGTCTTTGTGTACCTGCGCAAAACATACACAGACTATACCCAATTATATATGTTTACTAGATTGAGCGATCGAATAGATCGCATTGTGCCGCTAGGCTGTGGTTCTCGAACCACAATAACTTTCACTATGTACCGATCAACTCTGAACTCTTGTTTCTCATAGTCATAAACTTATATGTCTCCCTCACACCCGCCCCACACAACAGATCTGTAATCCAGGGCCCCAAGTCTGCTAACACAATTGATTCATAATCGAACAGCAACCGCATAGTAACTGTCACTTTTGATAGATATTTTATGGGACATCTGTCAAAAGTGACAGTTACTATACGGTTGCTGTTCGATTATGAATCGATTGTGTTAGCAGACTTGGGGCCCTGGAGGTCCCGCTGGATGTACGTACAGGAAGTTGGTGAGCAGCAGGTCGGCGATGCCCAGCTGGCCGTCGGCGTCGGTGAGGCGCCAGCGCGCGCTCTTGAAGCAGATCTCGTTGTAGCGGTGCGGCGGCGCGTGCGCGTGCGCGGCGCGCTCGGCGGGCGCGGCCGCCGCGCGCCCCGCCCCCCGCCCCGCCCCACGCCCCGCCCCACGCCACGCGCGCACCATCGCGTCCAGCTCCTCGCCCAGCGACCACACTGACTCTTTGCACTCGTTCACCTGACACAGAGGCGTCTCTAGCTCACGTAGCGCCCGGGTGCAATCACCACCCTAGCGCCCTCTAGTACCGAAGAAATTTGAATTTTGGGCACCCGGCGAGTGGCGCTCGTGCGCCCCTGTGATCGCGGCGCCCGGCTGCAACGCACCCCGCCCACCATAGGTAATGACGCCTCTGACCTGACACGACGGTTGGGAAACGGGTCGTGATCGCTACGAGCTATCATATATACTGCGGCACTGGCTGTCCTAGTTACACTTTTTATTACATTCTCAACATTATTATCATTCACGTTAGGTGTCAAACCAAGTTCCGATGCCCAGCAACGGGTCATTGAAAGGGCTCATTATTATTATTAACTGTACCAAATACTAAGTGCACTCCGAGATCTAACTAAAAGACCACCGACGAATCAGAAAATTATGGTGAACAGTACAGTACATGGTGTAAGTGGCAAGGTAACGAAAAATGTGGGTATAAGTTACATTTAATTACTTTAATAAATTATTAAAAATCATTTATGTCCAAAATCAAAAGTTACAATGTTGTATTTTTATTGAGCGCGCAATGTACCGTCAACCACGCGATCACAACCCTACGCTCCGTGCGATACCCGACCCGTGTGAATGACGAGCGCGTTCGAGCTAACCAAATTTTAATTTACATTGCAATTCAGGAATTAGTCATTATAGTTTCTCTATTTCAAATCACGTTGACATACACTTCCGTTATGATTTTATGCTAACATCAATAAAAAAAAGTACTGAAAAATATGCGTATAATTCATAAAAAGTTCGACGGGATCTTCCAACTCTGGGGGTCCGGAATCCTGAGTTGAAACCGTGGTATCAGTATTGTCCGCCAACCCGCCTACCTGCACTGGGCCAGCGTGGTGGACTATGGCCTTAATGGGAGGCCCGTGCCCAACAGTGGGACATTAAAAGACTTAATATAATTATATCAGTATACGTTGCGACGCCACTTACACCTTGTATGTACTAGGCTATACCTGATCATCCAAACTCTTCAACTCGTCCATAGCGGCAGGATCGTTTTCAGTCATGGATCGGTTCTTGAGGTAGTACTCCTTCTCCATTCGGCGGAGTCTTGCTAGGGATTCCCTGACCTAGTACGCAACAAATAATGCGTGAACCACACAAAAGGACTTAAGAAGTGGAATATGGTCCGGATTCCCTCCCCGAGCTTGAGGACTGTCGGGTAAGCAGGAACTCCGTATCGTCATTGAGAGTTCACGCTGTCACTGTCATATTTAATTATGAAATCTTTGGTGTGAGCGGGACGGAGGATGTTACCGTTGCCGTAACGCTACACAAAAAAACGTACATGTCTAATTGAGAACCTCCTCCTTTATTAATCGGTATTTTTTTATTTTCAAACCACAGGTGAGGATTTTATAAACATTAGCCTTCTTTCTGATGCAGTCGGGTAAAAATAACTTGGCTATTGCATACCATTCACCCCTTTGTTGGTTGATACAGTATTATATCTTACAGTTAGTCATTCAAGTAACCGTAGCACAAAAAAGTTATTCAAAAAACGCTTATGACACATCGATAGAGTGACGGTTCTATTTATTCGCGTTATTCGAGCGTAAAATTAATCGCTGACGCATAGTTAATGAATAAGCAGTGATAGCAAAGTTGGTAGAACGCTTGCGTCAGTAACGAGGATCGCAGGTTCGAACCCTGGCTCGCATCACTGCGATTTGTGGATTTTATGTTCGAATCGAAAATTATATCACTTTGTATTCACAACTGTAATTTTGTACACTTAATCACAATCCTCGGTAGTATAGTGGTGAGTATCCCCGCCTGTCACGCGGGAGACCGGGGTTCGATTCCCCGCCGTGGAGAATTCTTTTTGGTAATTAAAATTAGTTATTTTGGTAAAGAATAACATTACTTGTATTGAAATTTAAGAAATAATAATTTCATTGTGAATTAAAATATTGAAATAGATATTATATATCCAAACCCCCCCCCCTTGCCTACGGCTTTGGTAGTGAGTGGTGACCTGCGTCTGCAGCTTGTGTATGAGCTGGCGCGGGTCCTGGTCCTGGTGCAGCTGCAGCTGGAAGCGCATGCGCGCGCGCCGCTCCAGCGTGCGGCGCCGCTCCGGCTCCACGTGCAGCACCACGTTGTTGATCACGTCCAGCAGCATCGCGTACTGGGCTCATATTACCATTATATACGGTTCGTGCACAGGGTCAAGTGTATTCTAAAGGAGTTATTAAACGAGTATTTTTAAGGTAATTAAATGCAGCCGTCGAGTTGCTGTCAATCGGTCAACATCGCGCAACAATTGCTGCAAATTTTAAGTGTTGCCCGGCGATAATGCTTTCAAAACTATTGCAACACTCCGGTAAATATCACGTCTTTCTTCTGTTTTGTATATATTGTATATGCTCTTCTCTTTCCTTCGCTATCTGCGACTGCTAGCACCAAATCCTTGACGCATCGGCGCCATTCATTTCACTTTACTTTTATTTTACTATAAAAATTGCTATGCCAAATTGTTTTCACTAAAAAGACCTCATAGTTCATAAGACTGTTTGTTGTAAAAAAATAACACTGTGTAGAATCAGAATATTTATTTATGAATCGTCAAAACCTCCCTTTACTTTTATGGAGAAGAACGGGCAAGAAACACCAAGATTGTTCTTTTTAAAAAGATCTATTAAATTTTTGAGCGTTACATTGTTATGGGTATATATATATTGTGTTCACCTGCAGCGAGTTGGTGCACACGTTGAGGTCGTGGTGCATGAGCGTGAAGGAGTCGTAGGGCGGCTGCTGCGCGCATCCAGCGCCGGCCGCGCCCGCCGCCACCGCCACCGCCTCCTCGTGCGACACGTAGTGGAACTCGCACGCGCAGCGCGACACGATGCGCTGCAGCTGGGGGCGACGACACGCAATCGCAATCAAACAACTTCACACTTAAACTTTCTAGCATTAGAATGACGTTTCGGAAGTATGGTCAGTGGCGTAGCTACCGTGGCACCGCGGACTAGGCGGGGCGGGGCAACATGCTGAAGGGCTCTTTGGCCTCCATGAATGACGTTCAAAAAGTCAACTTTGCAAATTATCTGCTATATTGTGTAACGTATACAGATAATATTTGGTAGTATTGAGTTTCGCTTTGTAATACCCCATAGTGCAATAAGGGGCTGGTGACGATGATGATGAAGTAGTTTTTCGTTTGTCTGGCAGCGTGGTCCTGGGTGTGCTACAGTACCTGCGGCGGGTTGGCGGCGGCGCCGGGCCCCACGGTGCGGCCGATGACGCCGCCGGCGGAGTGGCCGCTGCCCACCAGCCGCGGCACGTCCGGCAGCGTGCTGATGTCGGTGCTCTGCCACCGCTCCTCGATCTCCTCCACGGACACCCATTGGATGTTTTCTTTAAACAAAACACCAATATAAGTCCTGGCGGCGCAAGAGGCGGCCAATCGAAACCGTCGCTGAGGTTTACAAGCTCTAACAAATCTTTGACCATTGAATTTAAAATCATAAAATAAACTTTCCCATTGACGAGGCAACTTCGTACACATGGTAGCGCTTGGGCTGACAGCAGTGTTACCAGATACACGGTAATTACCGTAGATGCACGGTAATTTTGAGCAAAACACGGTCTACGGTAATGAGCTATTACCGTGTTCTTTTCTACGGTATTTTAAAATATTAATTACCGTGTGAATAATACTCAAATTCGTACTCAAAAACGTGTGTTTTTATGAGTAATACTTAATTAGCAACACTGGCTGTCGCTGTTGAGGAAATCCCTAAGGATTTCATTACTTGGCAGATAATATAATCCGGCAAAATTAAAAATATTTTTTGGTAGAGGCATTTCAATTCCTTCTCACGTTCATGTTAAACGTTCTGTCATTACCCGACTGTAATGCTGCTTGTGAGAAGCTTTTCAGCCTAGTAAATGATATCAAATCTAAAAACAAAATAGACTGATTACGAAGACCATAAAGGAAATATGTTGGCTCAACAATCCATTCGCCGAAATGAAAACTGTTGATTTTATACCATGAAAAGATATGGTTAAAAAATGTCTTCGTCGATTTATGACCGAGAAGTAGAACTTTTGGAAGAATAGTTGTATATAGAATAAAGAAATTTTAAATAAATTAACTATATAGAAGTGTTTTTTTTTTAATCGCCACCGTAATATACACTGTAATTTTAAAATAAAATCAAGGTAATTATACTTAGAACACGGTAATTTTAGTCTGCAGACACGGTAGTTTCAAATTTTCACCTGGTTACACTGGCTGACAGGGAAGCAAATGACAGTTTAATTTTCGGGTGACGTAGTTCGATCATTCACTTCGGACAAGCACATGGGCGAGTACTCAACCCGTAAGCGAGCGAGTGATCACAACAAAAAAAAATGGTTTGTACTGCATTGTAAACAGTTTTTAACTTCGATTAACTCGTTGGCAACTGTATACAATCGACACAATAATTTCCATGTTTCGCATTTCAACTAATATGACAGTCTGATAACCGAATGCAAACTTAAATGGGGCGGGGAGGGGTCCCAAATTTTGTGACATCACATTTTTTCAAAATATAATATTTTATATCTAAGTATTACAACTATTGATTTTATTGAAAAATAATTTAAATGGAAATAAAAACAATTTCGGAACACTGCTGTTTTAATTTCATAAATGTTAAATGTACAATTGCAAAATATGTGACATCACACTAGTTAGGGGGGGGGGGGTCTCACAAATGTGACCAGATGTGACAAGGACGGGGGAGGGGTCAAAAATTAATGAAAATCGTGTGACGGGATGGCCCCAAAGTACTGACCGTCGAGCTGGTCGCGGTCGGCGGCGCTGACGGTGGCGTAGTACTGCATGGCGGACAGCGCGCCGCTCCAGGCGGCGGCGGCGGGCTGCCGGCGCACGCGCTGCCGCACGTCCGCGCGCGCCGCGCACAGGATCACGTAGCCGCGCGTCTCGCAGCCCTTCAGCACCACCTGCGAGTTCACCAGCTCGACTGCCCCCGCACAATACATTACTCATACTAAACTTGACAGGTGTCAAGGGACACCCGGATGGAACGAAGTTCATTTATTATGTACAAAAAACCCGTATACACTCAACAAAAATAATCGTTGCGATACCACACTGTTCAATGCGAAATAGAAAGACGAAACGAAAATATCTGGCTTGCTTTCTATAAGAGAGAGAGAGAGACAGACAGAGAAACATGCGCACGCCGCACGGCTTACAAAAAAGTGTCGTTACAACTTTTCGTCTTATTTTTTCCCTTTTAATGTCCCACTGTTGGGCACGGGCATCTCCTCAATGCGAGTAGGATTAGGCCATAGTCCAAAACGCTGGCCCAGTGCGGGTTGACGGACTTCACACGTCTTTCGAGGGGTTCTCTCAGACATGCAGGTTCCCTCGCGATGTTTTCCATCACCGTTTAGCAAGTGATGATCATGGTTGAAAATGAGATTCGCACATGAAAATCCCAGAGGTGCGAGCCGGGGTTTGAACCTGCGATCCTCGTTACCGAGGCAAGCGTTCTACCAACGTGGCTATCACTGCTTCCACATACATTACTAGCACTTCACTAACTATTAGTCGAGAGTGAACAGGTACCTTGTAGGCAAGTATGCTCCATCGTACATCTCATCGTCACTTACCATCAGGTGAGATCGAGATCAAATACGTGCATATTATGTAATAAAAAATATTACAATTATAATTGACGACCTGATTAGCCCAGTTGGTAGTAACTTGCTTTCTGTGCCGAGGGTCCCGGGTTCGAATCCTGTTAAGAGCAAACTTTGTGTGATGAGCACCAATGTTTGGCCCTGAGACATGGAAGTTTAATATCTTATAAGTACCTAATTATATACTGGGTTCGTCCCCAGTCTATTGTACGGTACCCATAATACGAGCATCGCTTGCTTTGGCGTAAATATATCAATATTGATAGCCTACACCACACACACCGACTACTGCCTGGGCACAGATTAACTAATAGTTCTTATAAACAGATATTTCACTCCGTAAAGACATTTAAGCAAATAGCAACTTTTTTTTTTTTAATACATTTATAGGCAAGTATTTGATCTCGATCTCACCTGATGGTAAGTGACGATGAGATCTACGATGGAGCATACTTGCCTAGGTAGGAAGGCGGCAGTAGATAGAGACGCTACATTCACTAGGCACATGCAGCGCAACTGATCTGACCCGCCATCCATGAATGGCAACACCGAACATCATGCCGGAACACGGCTAGGCCGCTTGGCGACATGGCTTTGTTCAGTGGGTGGTGACTAGCCACGGCCGAAGCCTACCACCAGTAGAGTTGTCACCTGGTTGGCACCACCCAGGGTCACGTGTAGGGTATCTCGAGGGTACTTAATTCTCCTACGGACGAAGGTGACTTGACCCCAAAACTCTTTTGTTATGCGTTTTAAAATATTTTCTAAATGTCAAAAAAGACACAGTGACGTACTGAGGCAGGCGGTGTGCGCGTTGTCGTCGTCGAGCGCGTGCGCGCGGTGCGGGTGCGGGTGCGGCGGCGGCGCGTCCGCGTCGGCGCCGCTCAGCTCGTCGCTGAACACCACGGGCGCCTCGCCGCCCGCCTCCGCCACCAGCGCCGCCAGCATGCCGCCGCCGCCGCCGCCGCCACCACCGCCGCTCACCTGCTCAACAACACGCACCGGTTGAATACAGTCTCTCAGGGCCCCAAGTCTGCTAACACAATCGATTCATAATCGAACAGCAACCGCATAGTAACTGTCACTTTTGACAGATATCCCATACAATATCTATCAAAAGTGACAGTTACTATGCGGTTGCTGTTCGATTATGAATCGATTGTGTTAGCAGACTTGGGGCCCAGTACAAGAGTAGAATCAGAATCAAAATTAACTTATTTTTTTATATCGGATGCAGCGGGGTTAAAGGCAAACTGGGCGGATCTTTTTAAAAAGAGCAACCATGGAGTTTCTTGCTCGTTCTTCTCCATAGGAACGGAATTCCGAATGGGTGGTAAAGTCGTAACTTAGCATTTTGCAACTAATTACTGTACTTAATGGTTTACATGAATAAATAATATTCTGATTCTAAATCCGGAACAGATGCTGGAGGTGACAATCAAAATTAGATATTTTTGGTCCACAAAATGTTATGCTTAAGATTTTACTACGCGTTCGGAATGCCATTCCTATGGCAAAGAAGGGGCAAGAAACTCCATGGTTGCTCTTTTATACATTTTGAGGCGTACTTTTTGTGGGTAGGGATGGGTAGGCGGGCTTCAAAAACGGGAAAGAAAGCAAGTAATTTTCGAACGACGTGCCCGTGTCGAATACTTTTATAGATTCGCTTCGATTCGCGGAGATTTGGGGTCCCGATACTCGTGACAGGCAGTTTCTCGAATAACATCTTAGAGGAGTTCGGTGTTGCAGGCTTCTTTAATTATCGATCAACTTGTTTGGTTTATAATTGGAAAAGTTGACAAGGCGAGGGTCAGTGGTGGGTTCCTCTTCCCTCATTTCTTTATCACAGTCAAGGTTGTAGTTACACTTACTTGCGTCGTGATCGGTGGTGGGGATGTGACGTCAGCCTCGCGCTGGTGTTTGGGCGACGTGTTCGGGTGCTCCTCCTCTTTCAGAGCTTTCGTCGAGAGATTCTTCTTTAGTTGCTGTACAAAGAAGTCACGTCATGATATGTTGATGATGTCAGTTCAATCTTCGATATTGTGGACTTGATATACATGTTGTAAATGGCTTCGTACCGAAAACTGATACCATGGATTCAGCACATGATTCTGGACTAGAGACTTCCGCCAGAGTTAACATTTTACGTCGATCTTTTCATGAATACACGTGTTTTTTTCAGTACTTTTAAAATTATTTTAGCAGAAAATTCTAATAGAAGTCTATATTAACGTCATTTTAAATAAATAAAAAAACATAATTATTTATTCGGACCTAAAACTGCAATGTAAATAAAAACTCGATACGCTCGAACACATTTGTCACTCACACGCGTCGGGTATCGCGCGGAGCCTTGTGTTGTGATCGCGTGGTTTACTACACATTGCGCGCTCAAATATTAAAACATTTGCAGCCCATGACTTTTGACAAAAATGATTTCTATAATTTTATTATAGGCATAAGTGTAACCGTTACCCAAAGTTTTCGTCACCATGTCTCTTACACCTTGTATTAGGATTAAATCGAGTCCACAATATCAATTAAGAAAATATCTAATTTGGTGCCAATTTAATATAGGCGAGCTTATCGCCACACGGACACCGGGAGTGGGGCCATGAAATGTATTTCCCACCCGAGTTAACAATACCTCAGCACACCATGTTAGTATTAATGGAGTGGCCTTAACAAAGTCATCCTGGACCTCAAGTCTGCAATCACAAGCAAAAGGCCGAAACCTGTCAAAGATGGCAATTACGATTCCATTACTATTTGATTGTGATATCATTAGCAGACTGATCTCACTTGTGTCATATAAGGGTACACTTGGAGCATATATGAAGGTGCCCCATAACTTTCTTGGCCACATTCCACCCCCGTAGTCGCCAGCTACGTACACACCTGGGTCTTGATATAAGTGTCGATGAGCGCGAAGGCCAGGTCCCGGTTGAGCTTGGTCCAGGCGCCGCGCAGGTCGTGCACGGCCAGCCGGTGCGTGGGCGGCGCGCCCGCGCTCACGCCCGCCTCGCGCCCGTACGACACGCGCCGCACGGACAGGCAGTAGCACTTCTCCATGATGCGGGGAGTTAGCGTCGAGTACTGCAGGTTAACCGGAATATTTTCTACTCATTTAAATCCTTACAGTACTTATGAATCATCAGAAATATCAGAGAATAAAAATATCACAGATGTTAAGATAATCTTCTGCCACCTGTTCGGAATAAATATCCGTTTCTATGAAGAACGAATCCTTAAGAAAATTCTTCTGCTTATTATAGTTCCTATAATCCCTTCCTGCAGAATATCAAATCAGGGATTTAATCGTCACTTATACATAATTATATTAGGGTTTCCGAGATCTGACTGAAAACGTGTGATGAACAAGGTACTGTCGGTATTTTAACACGAGACAATTGTTAATATTTTCTGATTATCTGATTATGATCCAGAATTAACAATAAGTCACTCACCTCATCCCCATCATTCTCCTCAGCCGCCGCCAGCGTTTTCAGCCATATCTCAGCGTCATTAAGGTCGCAATTCATGTACACAGTGGTCCAGTTGGCCCTGGGCCTCCGCACGAGGCCGTCGTTGCTCGGAACCAGGCTGAGGCGATGCTTGGAGCCGCAGGTGACTCGGACGCCGAGCATTTCTATGCCGCGTTGCAGGGACGAAGATGACCAGTAAAATACCTGGATCGAGTTGAAAACGTTATCACGGAGTAAGCAGAGGTGCATTGTAGTGCACCCACATTTCACTAATCAATGGAATTTTATGGGAGGTTAGTGATTATTTATACACGTGACTTTTTTCTATGGGCTATGCCGTGGGAGCCATTTTAGGGATAAAAGAATCAGAACCACGACGTGTCGAAGCCACACTACACTAAACATTTTGTTTCAAACGATGAATGTACCGTGCCCCTTTATACCCACATCCGGCCAGAGAACATATGTAGATTTTATGTAGTACTAGCTACGCCCCGCGGTGTTACCCGCGATTAAAAAGTATGAAATATTAAAACAAATCTATCCCAGTGTAACCATACATTTTGCCGGGATAAAAAGTAGCCTATGTGCTATTCCAGACTATAATTTATCTCTGTGCCAAATTTCATCCAGATCCGTTCTGCCGTTCTGGCCTGATTGAGTAACAAACATCCATCCATCCAAACTTTCACATTTGTAATATTAGTGGGATGTAGAGGAAATCATGCGCTAGAGACGTGGTTAAACTATCCATCCTTATGACGGCTATCACTAGTGCCCGAGTGACACGTGCACAGACAAAAATAAAAAATAAATGCTTTTGTTTTCGACACCTCTCCAAAGCTGTGTACATAAAAGGAGTTAAATTTAAAGTTTAATCAGAACTAAGCACTCTTGTACGGGATGTATACAGTACCTGCAAGTTGTGTAGAGTAACAGACACGCTGACGTTGCGATAATGTCTCGACAATTGTGGCTTGCGCGGGCGCACGTTCTTGAAGATGCGTCCGCGCCGAGTTGGCCGGGTGACACCGGATAAAATCAGCTTAAGGCTCTCAAACCATCTATGAGACAACACCGCGAATTGTGAAAACGAGTTTTAAGTCAAGCTTTGTAGGCTTTGTGAAGATTATATTTCACAAAGGAATCAGAATATTTTTTATTCATGATAACCATTACAAAACTTAGGAGAATTACAGAACTGAATCGTTGAAAATGTGATACAGTGCCTTTTCGGATGCAATGCTGTACCTATAGAAGAAAGGGCAAGAAACTCCAGGGCTACTGTTTTTAAATGAATATAACATTTTTGTATACTGGAGAGAGATCGAGATCAAATACTTGCCTATAACGTAATAAAAAAAAAATACTACCTAATTATGGTATACCTGAGTGTACTCCCATACACCAATAAGACCGGTCCGCTCCCTTCATCCTTGTCGACGGGTTTGGTCTCCATAGTCAGATGGAGGTCTAACCCTTGCGAACGGAACGCTCTGTACGAGTCGTGTTCCTGAAACAATATGCTTGATGAGTACCTGGCATTTGGATATGATTCAATACCCTTACCATTTAAGTAAAGTTGCGGGATTATGTTTTGGCAGTAGATCGTATTTCTTATGCTCGTTATTTTTATATATTTCTAGGGAAACATTTGATATTTTAGAGATATTTTTTTTCAAATTTGAAATACTGGTGCGTTCCAAATCCGAAAATTCACTTTGTTTACTTCAGAAAAATCCTTTATCCAGCTTTCCAGTCATGGGGGAAGTATTCTCTATAGCAGTATAAGGATTTGAAATCTACGTTCAGCCATTCTTCAGTCGTACGGCAGAGGAGCAGTAAAGCTTATTACTTCCAAGTGTGACATCTTCACCTTTCATGAGCCATTCTTGTGTATAGGCGGGTACACTGGTACCTGGTTGCTGGAGTACTCGGGCAGGCGCGTGGGCGCGCAGGGCGCCACGGCGTGGTGGTCGCGCGGGTCGGCCGCGCACTGCCAGCCCAGCTTCACGCCCAGGCGCAGCGCCGGCACGCGCAGCACGCGGCAGTCGTCGTACTTGCTGGCCGTGCGCGCGTACACGTCCAGCGTGCCCAGGAACCCCAGCTTACCTGCACCATCACCACTCACCATCACACTATGCTTTGACTATAACCCGAATCCACATCGAATTGAGGGGTTACCCTTGCCATTAGTTCCTAAACATGCAACATATGGATAGCTTAATTATGTAATTTACATACAATTCATGCTGCGCCCGCGCATTTATCGCTTTCGTTCTGCAGCTTCAATAGTGAAAACCTCATTGAAATAAAACTAACTAAGTATTCAATGTGTAGTATTCGCGTAAATATAAGAAATCAATAAGTGAAAACCTCATTTAAATTGGTCCGGAAGATTTTCCGTAGAAGAAACAGGCACACAGATTATAAATGTTAATTATAAAATAAATAAATAAAATAAAAAATAAAAAAGCCTTTTATTTCTTTCAGAAAATCTAGTTTACATTAATTAGTTGTTAGTAACAAGAGAGATATATATGTTTTATTTATATATATATATATATATATATATATATATATAGTACACTCAAAACTCTCTATACAAAACCGAAAAAACACTAACCACCAAATACCAAACCAAATGTTAATTAACGAAACAAAAATAAGATCATCACTTCGACACTCGTATTTTTTTCATTTATTTATTTAGAGACATCTAATTGGTCTAGTAGGTCTCGAATCCAAACCACTGGAACAATTCTCGTCAATATTAATTATTATAACCCATAATACATCGCCATACAGATATACAAATGCCTTACCATTAGTCCAATCCAACACCAGATCAGTCCAGGTCACCTCCATCTCTTCCGTGGTGTTGTACGGGTCCAAGGACACGTGCAGCAAGCACGTGAACTTGGCACAGTGGACGGTCAACCGGCCGTGCATCAGTAGACGCACCTTGTCCCACCACGCGAGTGGTGCTGACGGGTCCAGCGAAGGTCGGGAAACTTGGTCGAAAGCTGTAGGGAACAAAGAATTATTGGAAGAACAAAGCCTGGTTGAGGATGCCTCGTTTAAAAGTCGAATACATTCTGAGATGCGCTTCGTTCAGTGAAGGATTCCGTATTAGTTACGGTCCCTGACAATCATCACAGACTCTCAACTAAGTCCGTAGGGAGTTCGGCTTTGTTAGCCTCTTCTATAATCGAACAACATGTTTGGTTAATTGATAATTGGAGATTGACAAGCCGAGAGTTAGTGGTGAGTCCTTTCACAAAGTGTTTTCATCCAGATAAATTGTCCTTTATTAAAGTTATAAAACAAGCTTCTCAGGATAAGGTGGTAACGGATTTATGCTCCATATTAAGGACATAGGGGTGGTGAGCTTTTTTTTTTCTTTGGAACTAGGCCTGCCACACACTCCCACCACTGCTACTCCTGTAAGCCAGGATCTACAGCGGTGTCCCATGATGACACCGAGGTTTGACCCTCGGCACGTCCCGGGATAAAGTTAATTGTCTTGAAACCCCCAAGAATTTAATCGAAAGATACAAATAGGTGGAGTTGGTAAAATTATCCACTTCCCTCCATTACAAAGCGGGAGATAAAGGGGTGTTGAGCTGAACGATACCTTGATGGTCTGGATGCGGCAGGTCCTACGACGAATAAATAAGGTCGAATCTTACAAAGGTTACAATGAGCTATGACCGGCTCCCAGCACGGCCCGAACGCGTAGCTGTACTCGGCCATCTCGCAGCACAGGTCGTAGTACCACTTGAGAGGCATCATGCTGCGCTCCAGTTCCTGCTCGCCCCACGGCTCGCCCTGGTCGATCACCACTGTGCGGACCGCTGGGGCACACATGACAGGGTTGTTGAATATTTTACAATTATATTATAAAATATTTAAAAAATACAGAAGAACAATATCGAAATAGACGCTCGAAATATCCAATCAGAAAAAAACGAAAAGCAGTACCTACCAACAGGTGTACTGACGTCACTGCCATAATTCAATGTGAGTGCGATAAGGATAGCGCGTAGCCCTGTTGTCTCCCCACTATTGCATTTACAATATTTCTAATAAGTTATGTAGTACTAGCTTCGCTCGCGACTCCGTTCGCGTGGGCTTTAGAGTTTTTAGCATCTAATTATCTATCTAGCAATATTCTAGATTTTGATCTTCATATCACTATGCCAAGTTTCCTCCGTTAAGTAGATTTTGATAGAAAGTTTGTGCGCCATGTATTTGAGATAGTCTCGCAAGGCCATGGTCGGTACGAACACGATTATTCAAAGAGGACTGCATATGTAAAGCCTTTTAACAACGAGAATAAAGACTCCATGGAGCCTACACGTTTTAAATATAGACATGGATATAAAACCCGCTTGATAGGGTCACCCGACATGATGAACAAGGCATTTTCATTGTCATTGACGACCTGATTCGCGCAGTTGATAGTGAACCTGCTTTCTGCGCCTAGGTTTCCGAGTTTGAATTGGTAATGACAAACTTTGTGTGAAGCCCGACTGTTTGTACCCGAGTCATGGATGTTGAATATCTATTTTGGTATTATATACTGGGTTGGGTACGCATACAATCGTTGCTTAGTGTGGGACCGTATATTTGACGGCCTGATTCGCGCTTTTTTTTTTTTATTATTACATTATAGGCAAGTATTTGATCTCGATCTCACCTGATGGTAAGTGACGATGAGATCTACGATGGAGCATACTTGCCTAGGTAGGAAGGCGGCAGTAGATAGAGACGCTACATTCACTAGGCACATGCAGCGCAGCTGATCTGACCCGCCATCCATGAATGGCAACACCGAACATCATGCCGGAACACGGCTAGGCCGCTTGGCGACATGGCTTTGTTCAGTGGGTGGTGACTAGCCACGGCCGAAGCCTACCACCAGTAACCACCACCACCACCACCAGTATCGTGGAATGGATTTTAAGGGAACACGCGCCGCGCAAGCTGTGGCCTGCCTAACAAGTTGCATTGATTAAATAACGAATTGTACGACTCTGATGTTGTAGGTACGGTACGTTTAATTGCCGCTGAATTATCTAATCACTTCTCATCGACAAATGTACTTGACTGACATTGTTACGTTGTTCTAGGATTTAAATACAGATCAACCTACCCCGGATCTGTTGGATTTCGATTTAGATAAAACGTAATCTTGTACCTAAAATTAACTTCCGTACATACTTAATATAGCCACCAGTAGAGTTGTCACCTGGTTGGCACCACCCAGGGTCACGTGTAAGGTATCTCGAGGGTACTTAATTCTCCTACGGACGAAGGTGACTCGACCCCAAAACCGCGCAGTGGTAGTGACTCTGCTTTCTGCGCCGAGGGTTCCGGGTTCGAATCCTGGTAGGGACACAAGCTTTGTGTGATGAGCACGAATGTTTGTACCCGAGTCATGAATGTTTAATATGTATATAAGTATTATATACTGAGTTCGCCCTCAGTCCATTGTACGGTACCCATAACACAAGCGTTAAGGTTAAAGTGGGACCGTATAGTTGGTGTGGTCGTATGGCCATATTTATTATTTATTTATTATTCTGCCAACCCGCACTGGGCCAGGGTGGTGGACTATGGCCTAATTCTCCCTCGCATTGAGGGGAGGCCCGTGCCCAGCAGTGGGACATAAAAAAGGGCTGGAATTATTGGTGTTTTCGTCTGGCGATATTAGAATAGTGTGGCCACCTCTCGGCGGCGGCTGTTCCTCGGCGCCCAGCAGCGTGCCCCACATGCGCAGCTCGCTCATGCTGAGCAGCGGCTGCGGGAAGTCGCGCAGCAGCAGCTGCCACTTGGCGCACGACAGGTTGATGCTGCGGCACCACAGCGTCGTGAACTCGATGCCGTCTTCGGGCCACGGACTGAAAAAAATATCATTCAATTGCTTGACCGAACTGGCTTAATCGCAAGCTCAGTCTGAACATGGCTCAGCGTTCTGAAACAGTTTTATGGTGTTCCTCGCAATGCCGTAACTTAGTATTGAGTGCGCACGCGGAGCTTGTTGGTTGCAGCTACATTCGACGAATAAGTATATATTATGATAGTCTGTTTAATATTATGTAACTATGATTTAATTATATAAATAAATAGATGTTTGTTTAATGTAATACTAGGTGCGCCACGCGGTGTTACTCGCGATTAAAAAGTGTACATTTTATAGGGATAAAAAGTAGCCTTTGTGATATTTCGGATTATAATGTATCTCTGTGCCAAATTTCATCCAGATCCGCTCAGCCGTTCTGGCGTGTTTAAGTAGCAAACATCCATCCATCTATCCAAACTTTCACATTTATACGAGGCATGCCTTTTAAGTTCTGTCGTTTCCATATTTCCCGGCAATTTTGAATTTGGAACTGTTCTATATTCAAATGTGTTTAAATTTTGAATCTCAAAACAGTTGAAAGTATTAGGATTAATGCTATTGTTTAGTCACAGCGTCGATTGGAATCTGTCAGGTTACGTACGAAAATGAATATTTCTAAGGAAAATGTTCGTGCAATAATTTTCTACAACTTTAGAAGAGGCCTGTCACGGCTTCAGTGTTTTGAAGAGCTAACATCTGTGTTCAGTGATGAAGCCCCATGTCTGCGGACTGTCGAACGCTGGTATTTAGAATTCCAGCGTGGACATACTAGTGTTAGTGACAAATCTCGCGAAGGACGCCCAAAATCCGCCTTCACTGAAGATAACATCATTGCTGTGAAACAACTAATTCTCGAAGATCGTCATGTGACGTATCGAGAGATAGAGGCTCTATTAGGCATCTCAGGGACAACCATTCAGAAGATCTTGCATGAAGCGCTTGGTGTGAGAAAGCTAGTTTGCCGTTGGATACCGCATCTGCTTTCCGACGATCACAAGGCGGCCCGCGTCAGATGGTGTAAGAAAACTCTGCAAAGGTTTAACCGAGGAGAGTCAAATCACGTCTACGATATCATCAGTGGTGACGAATCTTGGATCTATGCCTAAGATCCTGATTCCAAAAAACAATCTACAATCTGGGTCTTTCAAGACGAGCCAAAGCCGACTAAAGTTGTTCGTTCTCGAAGCACTTCAAAGAAGATGGTGGCCACGTTCGTTGGAAAAACCGGCCATGTTGCGACTATTGCACTTGAAGATCGTAGAACGGTTAACGCAGAGTGGTATACCACAGTTTGTTTACCACAAGTCATCGCCGAACTTCGAAAATCTAACTCAAAGCGGCGCATCATCCTGCACCACGACAACGCAAGCTCACACAGCGCTCGTCAAACGATTGAGTATTTGAAGCAGGAAAAAGTAGATACAGTCCTGACCTAAGCCCTAACGATTTCTTTACATTTCCTAAAATTAAGAAAAGTCTTCGTGGTCAAAGGTTCCAGTCCGGTGAAGAAGCAGTCGACGCTTTCAAGTCAGCCATTTTGAACACCCCCACTTTAGAGTGGAATAAATGTTATAATAACTGGTTTGAGCGAATGGAAAAGTGTATTAAGCTACGTGGTGAATACTTTGAAAAACAATAAAAAGTACTATAAGGTTCTAGTTGTGTTTTTTTCTTCAAACGACAAAACTTAAAAGGCATGCCTCGTAATGTTAGTGGGATATATAAAAACAATGATTTTTCTTTAAGACGCTTCGTATACAGAAGAGAGTTCAGCGTTCTACGTTCCGCGTTTTTTCTAATGTTTTAATTTCGTAGCACTATCGAAAACAGTAGACGGTCATCGTCCCATAGAATCCAAAAGAACGCGGAAGTGAGATCGGTCTCGGATCCGTGCGACTGCGCAGGCGCAGCTGCAGCAGATGTGTGACCTGTCATAGTCGATGTCGCGCAGCTTGTCCCGGGCGCGCAGGCTGGGGTCGGCCAGCGCCACGAGGCGCAGGCGCGCGAGGCAGCAGGCCACGAGGCGCGCGCGCGGCGGCGGCGCGGCGCGGCAGCGCTGCACGTAGATCTGCGCGTCCTTCTGCCGCAGCGCGCCGTACAGCTCCTCCACCTTGCCCGCCGGCAGGAACAGGTGCGGCTTGCACAACTCCTGCACCTGTGTTGCCACGCCAAAATACTCATTCGTCATGATCATTTTCTTCCTTTTTTTTTCTATGGCAACACCACAGAACAGAGACGAATGCATTATATGATCATTGTTTTAAGTAAAATAATACGATAATATGGGTGTTTTCAAGTCAAGAGTGAACAGGTACCTTCTAGGCAAGTAAGCTCCATCGTAGATCTCATCGTCACTAACCATCAGGTGAGATCGAGATCAAATACTTGCCTATATGTAATTAAAAAAATAAAAAATAATAATTTCAATAGGGAAGATGGCTGGGTGCTACCACCAGCTTGGGACCCTGTAGTAAATATCATAAAATCCAGAACCAAGCGTACCATTGCAAGACCTCAAGACACAGTGAGCTCTTTCTGCGTAGATCGGACCGCAAGTAACAACTAAATATGAGGGTACCCCCGCCAAACTATGACACTAGGACGTCAACCACCTCAGTCCTCCCGTGACCATGGTTGCTGCAAAGCAGCCGAAACGTCGGGAACGTAAAATAAAAAATAAACCGCGATAAAATCCTTAAGATTAGTTTTATTTCAATGTGTAGTATTCGCGTAAATATAAGTAATCGATAAATAATAATAACTAAATTGAGGAAGCGCGTGCCCGTTATACTGCCTATAGGCTCACCCTCGCCCCCTATTACAGTGGAACCGAATACGATCGGGGAACTTTTGGCTCACTACAATGCAGCTACCCTGCAGAGATTACAGAGGCGATGATATATAATTATCACGATATCTATAATAATGATGTAATGAATTCCCTACCTAGAAAATTTACTGGACAACTTTGGGGACACTTGAAAGGACAAGTGACAACATTTTATTTTAATTTCGTTATGTTTACAAGCTCGTATAGGCGCATATATAAATATTATTTTTTCATGTTTGTATAGGGGCATGTATATTTGCGTTACAAAGTATTGGAGTCGTACCTTGGCGTCTAACATAGTCCTTCGCTTCAGACTCTCCTTGTACTCGTCTTCAAGCAGCTCATAGTTGTCCCGGAGCTTCACTTCGAATGGATCATCACTCATTTCTATTAGAAGTTCTTCAATCTAAAATACAAAAAAAAAAACCTAGAACTCTATTAACCCGCGGAATTCATTGTTGCGTTTCAGTTAAAGTAGGAAAGGACTTTATCATTTTGCGGATAGTATTGCTAATTATCTAACTATCTATCATCCGGAAGACATCCACTGCTGGACATAGGCCTCCCCCAATGATTTCCACACATCACAGTCCTCCGCCTCTCGCATCCACCGGCTTCCTGCTACGCGTGTGATATCATCGGTCCACCTTGTGGTGGGCCATCCTACACTACGTCTTCCGGTTCGTGGTCGACATTCTAAAACCTTTCTGCCCCAACGGCCATCGGTTCCGCGAGCTATGTGCCGCCCACTGCCACTTCGCTTTGAAATTCTTTGAGCTATGTCGGTTACTTTGGTTCGTCTACGGATCTCCTCATTTCTGATTCTATCGCATAGCGAAACCCCGAGCATTGCTCTCTCCATTGCGCGTTGAGCGACCTTGAACTTTCTTATGAGGTCCATAGTTTTTATCTAACAATTGCTGTCAAATGTGTAAGTAGTTTACATTTAGAACAGCGATGCGCTACCTTGATATGCAAATCGCTTGGCAGAGGGCTGTCCGCAGTGTCAGGTTTCTTCTTGATACCATGCACCAGTTTAATCCATTTGAATAATGATACGAAGTCACCCTGCACCGCTTCGGCGAAGCGATGCTTGTATGGGAATATCACCCGCACTGAGTCCACGTTCACTGACCTGGGACGAATTAAATAGATTTCAATACCTCACTACTACATTATATAAATTGCGTATCTCATTTAAAGCTATGATTATCACTTGCTAAATGGTGAAGAAAATACATTGTGATGAAATGTGAAAATTTAGTTATTCGCGCTGGCCCTGTGCGGGTTGACGAACTTCACACGTTATTCGAGGGGTTCAATCAGACATGCAGGTCTCCGCATGTCTGATTGAACCCCTCGAATAACGTGTGAAGTTCGTCAACCCGCACAGGGCCAGCGCGAATAACTAATTTTTTTTTTGTATTACAATATAGGCAAGTATTTGATCTCGATCTCACCTGATCACAAAGCCTGACATTGACGGAAGGCCCGTGCCCAACAGTGGGTCATTATTCATAAAATATAATGATAGATATGCACAATGGCATTGCCCAACTAATGATAGTAGAAGCTATACACGGAAAAACACATCGACCGAATCGAATTGGTTCTTAAAAGGCCATTCGACAAACCAATCTCGTATAAGATCAAGCAACAACGCTAAACCTCGAGGATGAAGAAGATGGATTGAGAAAAAAATTTATCCACTTACCAGACCTTATTCCACATGAGCGTGAATCCCTCATTCGCCTTCCTCTCGACCCTCACGTCGTGGTCATCCGTTACCCGCTCCATGGAGTACCCCTCGACGGTCACCACCTCGTCTCCGTTCAGGATCATGTTCAGCTTGCTCCACAGGATCGAGAGACCGGCCTCGTGGTCGTATGCTATTGTCATGTCATCTGTAGAAAAAAGGACATATTACACGCTATAACTGGTGTTCGAGGTGTAGAGCTAAGTCGATGGTTGCAGACCGAGCCGAACTCACCAGTAGCAAACAACAAATTATTATCCTTCGACAACAACAGCCCCAGATTGGTTTCACCCTTAAACGAAACTCTCCAATCTAGCGCCCTCCCTTTCTTCGTTCCTGGCGCGCTCATAGCTCCATCTCTTTCCCTTATTATCCGCAACTCCTCTTTGAAGCCCTTCACGGCTCTAACGAACGTTAGAACTTTGAGGTGCAGGTTTGCACTCCACTCTAAGTCGACGTTTTCGATAAACTGGAAGTCCAGGAGTGCCGAGTGGCGGTCCTTAGATGGAACGTGTTCTATCCTGGCGAGTCTGACGTGGAAGAATGTGGTGGGGATCTCGTCTGACCTCTGACAATGCATATTACCTGAAAAAAAAACATTAATTTAAAACAACTTGTGCGTGCGGAGTTCTTCAAAACTGCAGGATATGTCGTGACATCTGGGTTTTTATTAAGACTTGTCACGATCCCAATTGGATTATGTAACTGCCAGGATTATTCAAATTCAATTTATATACTTACAGAGATCAATTTTGTCAATAATGATAGGATGTTTTTCGGCAATTAGGATTGTAGCCCTACATGTCAGCCTTATATGATGAAGAGATCCTCAGCTCCGATAGAGAACACATATACTTAAATCAACAACAAAATATGACTTCCTCCACCAACTCACCCTTATAAGGCACCATATCAACCACCTTCAGACCTGATATCATCGCGCCAGACTTACTGGCCGACCTCTCCAAGGTCACGGCGTCAATCCTCGTCATCAGGCACATGTCCTCACTCACTATGAAGAACAGGTTTATGTGGGACAGCGCCACGTTCATGGCGATGTTCAAAGGCACGTCGTGACGGTCCGAGGCTTGTTCTAACTTGGGTCTAGTATCTGATTTGTATTGGTTAAGGCATTCGAAGAGGGAGATTATAGTTTCCGCTATGGTTGTGCTCCATTCGAGTCGGAGGCAGTCTATCATAGCTTCTACCTATAAAGCAAATATGGTTGATAATCAATTGAGTTTCTTTTATACTGCTTAATTTTAAAATTTTGACTATATATTATGGTCGCGAAGTTTAATATGGGACCCATTTCAGGGAACACTCGTAATAATGAATAAGGTTGGATTGGCATGGTGAGAGAGCAGTTGCCCCCAGGTAACAGGTACAATATTCAACCTTAAATGTGTCTCAAATTAAAGTTCGCGATTGACCCACGTATATAATGTATCCATACCATTTATGTGAGAAATAAAAGGGCACCAGTAAAATAATAATGTGATCTTCAGCTAAACATAACATGTGGGTACCTTGGAGTCGGTGGGTCCGTGCGTGGCCCACTTGACGAGCGCGACGGCCAGCAGCGCGGAGCCCCAGGCGTGGTGGCGGCGCGGCGGCGGCGCGCGCGCGGCCCGCGCCCCCGCCCCGCAGCCCGCCCAGCCGCCGTCCACCAGCAGCTCCGCGCCCCACTGCCGCCCGCCCACCACCATGCGCGCCACCGACCAGCTGTACGGCTCTTCTGCACAATAGTTTACTTTATCCACTTAATACGTAATATTAGGATATTTGCCTATTATTTTTTATTGAATAGTTTACCGATTACTAAGAGTTAAACATTTCACGGAATAACTCCCACTGTTGGGCACGGGCCTCCCCTCAATGCGAGGGGGATTAGGCCATAGTCCACCACGCTGGCCCAGTGCGGGTTGGCGGACTTCACACGACTTCTGAGGGGCTCTCTCAGACATGCAGGTTTCCTAAGTCATCGTGCGTGTGTTAAGAGCACAACACCATTCTTTCCCCATATGACTGCTTTTACCAATCTTTGATGACGAATCTCTTCGTAATATATTATACAGGTGAATTTTTCAAGGGGGCGCGGATGATCAGAATTCATCCGAGACTATAAGGACACACCGGCTTGAAAACCTCAACCTATATATCATTAAAAAAAACCGATATGTCATAGCATAATTATATCTTATGATTCAAAAGGACAAATATGCTGAATACAATTATATTCAAAGTTCTGAGTATATCGCTCTCTTATAAAAAACATATAGTGATTGTGACCTCTTGTCTCCAGCAGCTGGTCCAGCTTGACTTTGATCCCGCTGCAGCCGAGCCCCAGCGCGCGACCGCGCGGCAGCTGCGCGTGCGCCACCACCGAACGCAGCTCCGCGCACCCCTGCACTATGCACGCGGAGAATATGCGACCTACCCACCGCGGGGGCGAAGACGCTAAAATAAAACGTTGCAGGTGCTAAACATCGCCAGACAAAAACCAACTGTACGGTCCCAAACTAAGCAACGCTTGTATTATGGGTACAAGAATGGACTATGGGCGATCCCAGGATATAATTAACTTTCAAGTTGATCAGATAGTTAAGTCAGAAGTTATCATCATTTCGATATGCCAATTTAATTATTTATTTAATCTTTTCTACGAGCCTCGCCGAGGGTCAACAATCAGCACCTTCGTTGGCCACCGATGGATCCTGGCTGGTGGTACTGTGTGGCGGGTTTTTTTTGTATCCTTTAGGGTTGTCACATTTGACGGCTGTCAAATCGACAGATCAAAAAAGGCGGCAGAAAGGTCAGGGGTTCGGCCACAGGTTTAACAAGTTTTTGTTTTAGTTTAATCCGTAATTTGATTGCAAAGTAATAAAGCACACGTATAGTTTGCAACCTGTTTATTATTATTAAGCCAACCAAGTATTATTAAATCTCCTGCAATATCGTAACTGTCATTTTGTTGTGAAAAATATTCATAATGGCGTCGGGTAAATCAATTTAAAAAAAACAGCCTTTAAACTCGCTGATCGTGGTTAATGTTTGTAATAAATACTTACGTTGTTCCACTTCTTTGATCAGCAACGGCTTTGAGTGCCTCATCTTCTGTTTCGCTGACTCGTACCATTTGAATGTCTCGCTATGATTATAGGTCACGTTCAGCGTGCTTATAATCAAGTACAAGTTTAAAACACCTTTCTCTAGCTAAAACAATAATCGTTAGTCGCATATACCACTTTAGAGTTTATAGTCTAAACCGTGTTAACCTTCTAAAACCTATATTCGCACGGCGAATAATGCCGACTCATCAATTCTGTGATTTCTTATATTTACGCGAATACTTTGAAATAAAACAAATTTTATTTCACATTGAAATAAAACAAATTTTAAAGATTTTATATCGTTAATTTTATGTTTTTACATTTCCCGACGTTTCGGCTGATTTACAGCAACCAGGGTCACGGGAAGACCAAGGTGTTATACATCCTAGTGTCATGGTCATAGGCAAGCAGCCGAAACTTCAGGAATGTTTTTTCACAATACTCCCGATAGATCCATCGTTCAGATACCTGAAGAGAGGAGGGATCTTTGTAATAGCTTCATAGGAATATAAAAGAGTTTTTATATCGATCTTTTATCTCACCTTGGCATCCAGTTTGAGCTTATTCACAAACAATAGTTTCTCTTTCTCAGTGGCCAGCTGGTACTGGTCCATTTGGAACGCGACGTATACTTGCGGTAGACCGATCACCTCCAATCCCTGCTCGTCTATTAGCACTGATGCTGCACTGAACCTAGAGTTTATCTGGAAACATGCAATACTACATCATTTGTGTTCACAGAACACAAAATAAATAGAATAGTGATTCGGTTAGTACATGCAACATGCATTGTGAAATTCGAGTCGAACCGTCCGGTTGCGAAGGTGGTCGAATCGAATTTCCTGTTCGGTTATAAAGAATGGCTCAGAGATATATCTACGACATGACAAAATATTTAATCAAATCGATTCGGTTACTGATTGAAAAATTCGAGCATGTCTTTTTTTATACGTGAAATAACGACAATTACGTGCTTGAGGATTGATATAGTTTGATATTTCCCCGCGACTGGTCACACAGCAAGTGAGATGTGTGGGCCAAGTAACATGCACTTTCCAGTAATTCTTTGTTCAGTGCTTGATATTCAAATTGTATGAGTACCTACCATCCTTGTAGTTACCTTCACATTTTTTTTATGACCACTACCAAAAAATAAATATGGAACATGATGGGTATTATGTATTTGGTGACTTACTTGTAAACTCTGCAGGGACATTTCGAAGTTAGTATTGGTACATTTGTCCGTACAGCTAACCATTGTCGTGTCTATTTTTAAGCTGAAGATCTGCAAGGACGAACTAAGAACTTACTAATTTTACAGTAGACAATGTTCGTATTCAAAAATCCCGTCACCACAACGGAACATTTACAAATTGTATTATTAGATACCAAAATAAATACGTCAAAGACCGCTGTAGAAACAGGGTCACTCTTTTTCACATGTATTTTCGTGTACCTCTGTTTCTGTCACTATCCAGACAAATTAAATTATGTGGGAGCATAACATACCCCAAGAAAAACAATTCTTGTAAAAAAATCCAAGTCAAAGGAAGGCGGAGCACTAAAAAGTTGTGAGATCTGTTAGGACCAAGTTCAAGGCTTTGTATTCAAGGTGCACCATGAGAAGATTTTCACAGTACCTGCTAATACTATACACTAGATGTGGTACCGGATGATCTGCTTTTATGGCGCTATCTGAGGAAAGCTTGCGCTTACCAGCATGAGAAAGTAAACACAATAACAACGTATTTATGATTTTAAAGATGGCGTAAACTAGTAGAGCTACGATAATGAACGCTGGCAAATTTAATTAACACAGTAAGGGTATTCTATCCTGATAATCTGGCTTCTGGAGTCGTACCCACGCCGACGTAATAAAAGTAAAAAAAAAGCCCTGAACTGCTTGGAGATAACGGTACTGTAGCGCCTCCTTTTTTTATGACCTGCCGGCGTCGCTACAACGATGTCAGATATTATAGCAGTATGATACCTTTGGTATGACAGGCGACATTCTAGGTATGAGCGTGGCCAAGTGGTCATCGTCTATGTGCGGCGGCCGAGGGGTGTGTCCGTACTTCTTTTGCTTCTGGATGAAATGGTACATCTCTTCTTGAAACGTCACTGTCATGTTGCCGACTATAGCGTGAATTTTCTAAAACGAAAATGTGGAGTTAACTTCTTAGGATACTTTAATAATAGCAAGTGATACTGAGATTCTCACAACATCCGAAAATTTTAGAGTTTTAAAGTAATATTAATAAAAGAAAAGAACATTAATGGCCAGTTGGTGGATCCTACCTCCACATTCAACGGTCCATCAGCTTTCACAGTCCCTTCAATCACAAGACCACAAGCTGCTTCTCCCAAACACTCCCCTTTACCCTCCACCATGACCCTCATATCCACCAACTTGGTGGAGAAGACCAGAGCCCGTGCCGGCCCACCCGCAGCGCCGTCTGCGTGCACCTCGGCGGCTTTCGCTGTGAGGCACCAGGAGTCTGATGTACCGTTGTGAATAGTGATGGATGCATTAAATATGTGGACTCCCATGAACTGTAGGATGGAAGTTGTAAAGTAAAGTGGCTTGTCTTTTGAAAGGGTTCATTGACACCTTCTAGTGATTGTCGTTATAAATGAGGATAGTATGCAAATAAATAAATAGCCTCACTGAGCGGTCTACACAAGGCTCTTACTACTTGTTTACCTGCGTACAGTCATTGTGAAAACCAGGCATAAGGTTTTATGATTTCTTTTGAGATAACATTTCATACCAATTAAAATAAAGTTAAAATCTTACATCCATTTAGTATGATATATTCTGTAATATATCAAAAATAATATCTATACAATTATAATCCCCAAAAACGTATATTTGGAATATACACATTAATTTAACATAATATATACAGAGTGAATATGTAATAGGCAGTGAGCCCATTATTGTAAGCATACCTACCAGCTCTTAAAAATTCTGGTATTATACTTTTTATACTCTAACCCAGCATCTTTAGGGGGGGGACATAAACACTTACCTGAGCAAACATAATCAGACTATGTGGCAGTTTTTTGTCTCTGAAATCCAAAAGCTTTGTCTGTGCTAATCTATTCAAACTATTCTCAAGGTCCGTGAGCTCTGATGCCACATCCTCCAGCCCCTCGCCTTTCGACACTGAGTTCTGTTTGGACAGTAGCGGTTTGAGGATGGTCTCCACCACCACACTCCTTTTCTCCTCGACATTATTGGTAATCTCCACACCGCGGATGACAACAGACACCAATTTGTTTATTACAGAGTTGAAAAAACTGCTTTGAAATGAGATTTCATCAATATGCTGAAAATATATTTTTTATGAGGAAAACTAACATAATGAATATTCAAAAGTATTTATTTTCCCAATCTTCATATTCTTGATATAAATAGTCTAAATTATCAAGGGGCTGCCTGTTGAGTTAAATGGTTTGCTTTCTATTGGCACTACCAACTATTACACTTTTGGTATGAGTCTCCTCTTATATTACAAGCACAGTAGTTTAGTCTCTGAGACTGAGACTACTAGTAACTTGTGAGAAGTTTTCGTAGAGTTGGTTTATTACTTACAATTGAATACCTATCTTTCGATAGACTAACATCTTTCAGTATCAGCTTCGGTACAGCGATTCTGCCTATTTTTAACTTTATATGGAACTTTCTCATGAAGAGCCATGCTAGTAACGTCGGCAACAGCCTAAAAATACACCAAATGTTACCAAAATAGTAAACAAAACACAAAACAATAATAACTACAGCGATGCCATCGTATAATGGGCTACTTACCACGACACACATGAGTAAATAACAATAAATATAAAGCATACTATCAATAAGGCGTGCATATTGTATATTTACAACATTTCGTTCGGTCATTCGCTAATTATAAAGGTAAATGTTCATCAGAAACTGAGATTCTCGAGAAACATAACCTCAAAAACGCAAACGTCACGAATGTCAGCTGTCATTTATCCTTCTATCTTAAGTGAGCAATTGGCTACAAAATTGACATTGGCAAAATACCCGCTAAGTTGTGGGTGAGGCCATATTCATATCCATTTTATTTCATCGCATCTCATTTCGTAAAGAAAGAAGAAGAAGAAAAACGGGTCCATTTTTGCCAGTGTCGGGTATTTCTTGATAATTGTTCTAAATTATAAGTATCCCTGACGATAATTATGAAGTTTATGATGATGATGAAAATAATCCTGAAATGAATTGAAAGGAATTAGTAAATATGTTTGATATTTTACTAAAGATTTACCCACCATTTCGGGAGAATTTATTTCAATTTCCTTCACTCGTGCACGTTTATAAACACACAATGGTTAATATCCCACTAATGTTACACTGTTTCACATTATATATAAAAAAAATGTGGAAAAATAAAATAAAATTGTCAACTTCACGGTTTCACTTCCCGCCAAAAAGCCATCACTTATCCTATTCATCTCTTCATTTTTTTAGGTTGGCAATCTGTCGTCATCCAAAATACGTTCGAAAATCCCGGAAAATATGAAATACGTAGATTTAATATTGCTACAAGAAATTAGTAAATGCCAACTATATTCTATTGAGGAACAACTACGTCATCGTGCTCGTCGAAAATCTCCCAAGTTAATTTTACATGAAGATTTTAGATGCTGGCCGATTGAAGGCTAAGGCCAATATGAGGATACTTATAGTTCGGTTCGGCTTGACCACGTTGGCTCATGCTAGCGGGCCACGGTTATTTCACAGCTTTGCCATCTTTTCTTCAGCCCCGTCATTGAAAGTTAATGACGAATAGCGACCAGGAATTAATAAAATAGCAAAACTTTCTCCATATATTTTATTATTATCAACTAGATCTATAACAATTATGAACTTATCACTTAGGAATATAAATTAGGGCCATGATCTCTTGGCATTGAATCCTTCATACCTCTTCCTGGTCTTCAAACCAGTCACAATGGTGGAACTCTTAGGGAAAGCTGACAGTCCACCAAACATAGTGTCTTTATCTGAAATAATAATTCAGTTTAGTAACAAGACTAAAGACTTACTCCCTAATTTATCAACGTTTTATAACTTTATTAAATGTCATTTAGTACTGCACAGAGCAAACACTTGTGTGCAGTACTATATGACGTTTGATAAAGCTATACAACGTCTATAAATTGGGGGGTTAGCTAGTAACACAGTAGGTATAAAAACGTAATAATTTCTATAAGTACTTATCATAGCTGGATCAAAGTTAGGTACCAACCTGGATGGAATCTGACATAATCTTGCTGCACATGAAGATTTTTGGGCAGTTCCATTCTCTTGAGTGCATCAAATGGTGTTGCTGTGTCAACTGGAGTGCTGTAGAACTGTTTCAGGTCAGCTGTAATTGTAAAGAAATTGTAAGAGTGTGGATCTTGCTTCTTATTAAATTGCTGCCATACATCATATAAATTTAGTAAATATAGTTTTCTTTAAATCCTCAACCTAATGGGTGTTGAAATCATTCTCTTATTGAAAAATCTTTGATTTCATTCAATATTAATTACATCACTTATCCAGTAGAATGCTTACTTGATGTCTTAATTATTTCAATACAATTACTGGAATATATTCTTCATACATTTATGTAATGACAACTTTATTACACATAGGTCAAAATGTTGGATGTAGTCTCCGTTTTAGTAAGTATATTTTAGGAATTTTACCAAAAATTATGATATATTCAGCCATGCACAATTAACATTTCCACTCAGCATACTTACCAACACTCTCAATAGTATGCAGCAATGAATTTGGTACACCATATTTAGTTTCTTCATAGCATGCTTTCAGTACTCCAAATTTAGTTTCAAGAGCTTCAAAAGTTGAGTTAGTGTTCAGGCCATTGTTGGCACATATCTTCAGAATAGTCTCATCAATATTGGCGGGAGGATCCCATGGCTTATTAGGTCTCAGAAAACTGAAACAAAATTCGAAATGGTATCTTATTACTTCATGGCCTATATTAATTACATTTTAGCCATTTGTACTGCTGCAGATGAACTTTATAGCTCACCCAGTAGAGATAGCTAGCACTTAGGCGTACTCTAGCCTTGTAGGGCTGACTCAACATGGATATGCATCTTTGGCACATCGAAGTACAATAAATTAAAAAAAATGTGTTAAGTACCCTCTGGAAGCTAAGGATTCTGCAGAGGCTTGTAGTTTCTTATCTACTTTAGGAAACTTCTTCTGCTTGTTTCTTACAGATATCACCTGTAATATAATTTAAGTAGATGTGTAATTAGTACATAATTACTTATGAGTTTAAAACAAAAATGTATAAAAATATAACCACAATAACCTGTAAATTTTTGCGAGGTAATGTAAATAATACGTTACGTATCATGCCGTTATAAATGTTGTTCATTTTAATTTATTTATCAATTTTCTACGATGATTATGAAATAGTTATAGAGTAAACTCAATTATTTTAAAATAATACAATATATTTTTGTGGTTTCACTGACACGACGCGACCGTGACATCCATAAGTTTTCCTTTACACGTTGACGCCATATATAATTTTGTCTGTTGGACCCATGTTAGCAGAGTTTAATATTAATAAATTTAAAATACAATAGTTATATTTTATATACTAAAATTATTTAACTACAAGTATTAGGTATAAAAAATATCGTGGCACAAAAGTGAACAATGTGTGCGAGGGATAATGAAACGCAGTAAATTTCTGGACGAAACCAGCTTCCATCGTTTGCCGCATAGCAGCACTGTCGGCTTGGGTTGTTGTTTCCTATCCGCCATTTTCCAGTCGCCATTGAAAGGTGAAAACTTCACTAAATGTCGGTGATGATTTTAAGATTTTGAGTGGTTTCTTTAGGATTGAACCTGTTTTTAGTGTTGTGAAATGAAAATGAAGTGCCCTGGACTACCATGACGCATCAAAATCACCAAACAAACGGTGCAAGTCTCGAGGATTGCCACACAAACTTCTTCGCCTTGGTAAGTCACTTTTACATTGATGAAAGAACTCGTATGTACTTTTCTTTCGAAATCATTACAATTTACGTGTCGCTAGTACCGTCCGATATTGTTCTGAGGTGTCTTGCCGTATGTTTAAGAATTTCTAAATAATGAGTCCACGACGTCTAAGTAGTCGATGTGATTATCGTTATTGGACGCTGATATACAAAAATCACCTTATTGAGCTACGACCGCCGAATCAATCGAATAGCGTTAAAATTGGCGTATGGGACATATTTATGCTTAGGCGGCTAATGACGGCCGGCCGTTAGTCATCCTGGCATCATTCTCGTTGCAGCACGGAGTCATGTCATGTTGCTAACCAACAAAATGTCAATGCATTCGTCGTTCGAGGCCACAAGAAGCCACCGGCCCATAGAGGTCATTTTGAATTCACCTGGCCGTAACGCGGACCGTAATACGCTCGCGAGACTAGTTTCGCCAAGTTGAGGAAATAACTTTCTTATTACATTTTTCGCCTCGCACCGTTCGATAATGCAATACGTTTGCGAGACAGCGTTTGATATGTTTACGTGCTAAAAAAACCGTCGGGTCATTCATTATCACGATGCTGTAGTGTTGAGTAGCTTTGCGTAATGTTCATAGCTGGCGCGAATTTTATCAGATTGTGTTCGGGTGAGGATTAGCGGGTGGGTGGGTGTCGCGCGGGGCGCCGGGGCGGTCGGTCGTCCTCGGCGAGAAGCGAGAACAGCACGGGCGCCACTTCCACCTGACGCGTTGCCATATCCCCGCGGCGGCGCGCGCCTGCCTGCACCCGTCTCCCTCTGCGCTCCGCCTATCTCGGCGCGATACAAATTACCGATTTCTTGCCCTGCCTGCTTATTGTCTAATTATTTATGCGTCGTTTGTGGACATCGCTGCTTTTGTCGCGTGGATTTTTTTTCTTGTCCACACCGCCAAGGCGGATCGGAGGCCGGTGACGCATCGGTGCTTCTAGGTGTCGCGACTCGGGTTCAATACACTTTTGTACATACATGTGTTTGCATTGCACAAAAAATACAACCCAAGATCGTCCACTTGCCAAATACGCTTTTCGAGTATATTATTATCCTGAACTCCTAAAATGTCTGGGACTATTTAGCTGTTTGTATTGGTGGTATACGCGGTGACATCACAGATGTCGCGGGGGTCGCTGCGCGCGCGCACTCCGCGCCGGCTGCGCAGGCGTCTTGCGCTCATTCAACCGTTTATGAATGGTTGTAATGATTGTAACTTTCCTATAAGCGGGCCTCCGCCCAAGCTCAGCTTGCGTGCACCGTGATTGTCGAGCTAGTTGAGAGGGCTTTGTTATTTTACCTGTTTGTTTTGTCGCAATAAATATAGCACCTATATGTATGAATACGCAGTTAATGAAAAAGGTTATTTTATCATGACTATTACTTACCCTTGGCATTAAAGAAATGACCTGGCCAATTATTTATTCGATAACGAATTACTAAGTGCCGGAAATTTGTAGGTACCTCTATCTATAAATAACTTACCCGAAAGCGGTTCTAACTGCGACCCATTTTGTCTAATTTTTAGTGACAGTAAGATGTCCATTGACTGTCGCAATTCAACGCTAAGTTATTCATGGCATTTGACGTAGTGAGCACTCAAGCCCCGCACCCCCTCATCGCCCTCTGCATACAGAGCACGACTTCAATTTCATCCTGAATGTGCTCATATCCCGTGTTATGAATCCCCCGCTTTCTAGGTCATGTATATCATCAAAACATGTCTGAATATTCACTATCTTGTTAAACGGTTTTTTTTGCTGACTTTCATAAATAAGGCACGATCATAATACGATCGTGTCAATGTTATAAATAATCACGTATTGAAGAAGTGCCATCATGAGAAATTTGAAGGACATCCTACCGTTATTTAATGCCTCACTCTTAGCTATTGCTTACTACTCCAAATTTCTAGTACAGTAAATAAATTGCTTAAAATCCACTCGGCCTATCTATTGGCCAGTCCTAAGTCGGTACCGTTCGGAACTTTATAGCAGATTCGTTGCAATAACACAAATCGCTTAATTTGATCGGTTTCCGTTAAATACTTAAGTTTATATCAATTAAAATCATTTTAACTCTTTAAAGTAGGCACAAATGACCACATCGTTAACATTATAATTATGACTACTTGATTTTATAATGCCTTGTTGCTTTTTATATGTCGTAAATGGTGCGAGACAATCGTAAATCCACGCAGTTTGTTAGTCGTGGCTACCATTGAATACATGAAATTTACACTTTCTTAGTGGAAACGCCATAAAGCTTGTTATTCTGCTAAACAGAAGCAATGTCTTGTAAATAAGCAACTAATTAATATACCCGATGAGAACGTGCTTTCTTAAACTTCCAAGGTCGCCGAAAAAACTTCTACCTGCCTTTAGGAAATCGGTGCTATACTTGAAAGTATCACATCCGTAAGAATTTGAACTTTATCTTTAACAAATTAGAGTTATTTGTACGGTAATGATGACCAAGCTGGCTGTTGTGACCTTTAGTTTGTTTAACGCTTGATTTGTTTCACGGGTCAGAAGAGTCGTGAACAGGAACACCCAGAGCTCGTGTATTCTCGTCCACAGAAGCGAGCCGTTGTGAGTTGACGATGTTTTTAAATCCGGTTTATTGTATCATAATTATGTGGTTAACTTACGTTGTTACCATGTTACACTCACTGGGCATGTAAATGGATACATTCCAATTTAATAGCACTGGAATGGTCTTATAATACCTCCTTAACACTATTATGATTACTGAATACGGGAGACAGACAAAGGGAATATAACATAAAGAAAACAGGAGGAAGATAAGTGGGACGATTCTCGGTTATAGAAACGCTTGCAATGGTGATCAGGCTACAGGTCGTGTGCTACCTGTAGGATAGACCAGATACTCAAAACTCAAAGCCTAGTGTGACTATAAACCGGTTCACACAACTGGCTACATTTTCCAAAAGGCTGATAACTGCTGAAACTCATTTCAGAATCCAAATGCAGTCTGTGACCCTTCCTAATCTAGTCAATTTGAATAAGAAAACTAACCACTAAGTCAAAAGTGTCAATACGAGGTTAGCGACTTGACGTAGTCTGAAGATGTGTATCGAATGGAATTTTATACATCTCAGCAATGACGATCACGAGATACCAGATAATTTCAGAGAAACATATAACCCTAAATGGCGACATTCTCCCTAAGTAATCTATAGTGGAGATAAAGCCCAGAAATTATATTTTTCACAGCAATTTATTGTAAGCCTTCGGTCACATTAAGTACTATTGAATTAAAAACCATGCTATGTTATGTCGCGGGGGTCGTTATCTATCAGCTGATAAGTTATCACTTTCGCACAGTATCAAGGTCTGAGCGGGCGATATTTGAATACATTTGTCGGTCGCCAAAATACAAAGCGCGTGATTAGTGTAAGATATCATGATATGCTTGGATGATGCATTGACTGACGCCAATAAACGAGTTATTAAATTAAGTAATCTGTAAGTAACATGCTTGATCTATAAGATAGCAAACTTAGCCTCGTTTATTTATATTATTATTCAAACAGATTTGGTGTAACAAAAATGTATTTTGACACCTTTATGTTCCGGATTATTATTGCAAGCGCGATTCTACTGAGCAACTATATTGTGGCAGGCGGGAAAGAAGACAAAACGTTACTGTCCCCAATAAATAACATTAAAATCTGAAATAATTTAATATTCGCAAAACATAGAATACAAACAGTCCAGAGATATGCTGATAAAATCTCCACGTTGTAATTGCTTCCCTTCCGGCCTTGTGCTACAACAAACTATCGTTGTTAAAACAATACGGGCCTATGCGACATGTGTCTTCAAAGCGTGACAAAAATCAGAAATCGCATATAGCCAAATAAACATTACACAAATATTTTTCCTGGCGTTATTTCAAATCCTCAAATGTTCCAAATGAGAGTTGCAATTTAAAATTCACGGTGTTTATTTAGCAACTAATATAACATAATGTTTATAACGCAAGCAATAGTCGCTTCGCTACGTCATTATCTCGGGCGATAAGGAAACAATTGCGGTGGCGTTATCTCACGCTTCTTCAACAGTTGTATCGAATGTTTCTGTATTCGTCCGTAGGCCATAAATATTTGTTTGGAAACCACGCTGCGGGAAATGAATCAATACGTAACTTTTGAGTACATATAGTAAGCAATACTGCAGTCCATTAAAGATGTAATTTGAATATCTTCAATGTATAATGCGTTTAAGTAGGAAATGTTGAAAATTGAATACAAACCAAAGTAATAAAATTTAAAAAAAAATATTTAAAACTCGATTGAAGGAAAAACGCACGCCCATTCTCGGGTAAAATTAATTAATATCTGACGCGGTAATCTATTAACTCAGGGAATGACATGTAGCGTTTATCGCCATGACCTCAGACTGGAAAATGCAGGTTTACGTTTTGCATCGTAAATAACAATTTATATCTTAGCTCTATGTTAGAATATGATATGACTGCTCCGGAAATAAAGATCGTATTTGAAAACAAAGCTGAACACAGTCAAAGATGACAAACACACCCACACATTATCCTGATTGACAGTTAAACATCTTCATGAAAGCCATGGGTAACATAAAGCCCTGTAAGTTATTGAAAAAGGAGCCGATTCCTTAAATTATTCTTTGTCTTTTGTTCGTCGTGCACTTTCTCTTCAATAGCGAATACTGCGTAAGTCAAATCTTTTAATGTTGTAAGAAGAATATGAATTGCTGCTAGTTAGGTACAAGGAATGCGAGGATATCAGTATCGGCAGCAAACTGGTTGTCGTTCCGCATCCTATTCGGAAAATGACGGGCTTAACAGGAGCCCTTCACAGTGTGCTCCTAGTGTCAAAATGTATGTTGCTAGATTTTATATGACTATTATATCACTCTTGAAGTTGTACTATGATCTAACTGCCACTTTAGCAGTGTGGGTTTAGAATCGCAAAATCTAGCAATGATACCCGGTTTGCTCAGTTTTACATTGTATGTAATGATTATCCTGCCTTTTAGGGTTCATGCAGCTGCGTGTGAGGATGAGTTAGCTTAAAATTTTAGGTGGATCTAGGTTTTCCTACGTTAAACATCGTAGTTTTTTTGATGTAATAACAATTGTTGAGTTAATATGTTTCGTCCACACCCTTGCACCATCGGAGAACAAGAGTAACACACGCATTGGTACCCAAGGCTCAATAATTTATAACTCCATTATCCTGATTAACCTTTACCACACTGGCATGATGATCTTATTTGGTTGTATCCTAAAATATTACGCATCAGAAGGTCAAATGTGTTGATTATTAAAACCAGTCTTAAATACAAGATGAGTCGTGAGTGGATGAGGCCTGACAGCAGCGTGGTATCCTTTTCCTCTTATATCATTATGAGCCACACATTCTGGGTCAAGGTTCTGTTTTGATGATACTGTCGCGAGGAAAACGTTGTCGCTTTCGTATTTATTTGGGTTTTACAATTCTCACATTCATAATATCAGAATATTTAGCACAGTTTTTCGAGCACTTATAAGATAAGTGTTGCGTAATCGGTATATATTGCTGTGTATTGGAATTTGCCATCTTTTCTTGCTTTGAATACATTTGCATAAGGTTTCTCTACTATAACCTCAAGATGTACATATTTATTCTGATAACTGTGATATGTTACGGTTTCCCTGAATCTTGATTTATTCGAATTTCTGTTTATATATTTTGTGCCCCTTATATTCGCGGCATTTTCCATAAGGTGGTAATTAAGGTCTTCCGCTATTATAGCGACAGTGCGGGCCGGCCGCGACCGCGGTCACGATATGTGGGTCAAGATAACAGAAGTGCTCTCTGTGCCCGTTCCAGATTCGATGCCGCGCCAGCCACTCGACGTGTGCAGGGTCCTGTGTGACACGTGATTTTATGACTTAAAACAACGCACAGGTTTTCATATTTATCGTGGATATTGCATAGTAATTTTTATAATATATCGCTCTGAATCAACTTTTTTATAATGATTTCCTACGACGGGAGATTGTAATTGTAAATTGATTTCTTAACAAGCAGAGTTGATTATACGATAGGGAATACACTGTGCTGTTCACGTTTCTGCGTTATATCGATCGGTAAAAACAAGTCTTCACTAGCCTTGTGCTCCACTTTCGCTTTTATCGGCTAAAGGTTATTTCTACACGAGTAATTTTACTCCGTAATTCAGCGACTCCTCCGTATGCTGGCGACTTGAGTGTGTGAAGTCGTGAAAGTACTGAGTGACTGACCTATATTTTTTGTCGTGTAAACAACATCGTGTCGTGTATATACTGCATGTGGAAAATACTTGGCACTCTCCGATTGTTCGAACGGAAAAATGGTCAAGACTCGTACTTTTAAATGTTGTAAAACTGTGGCATATTCGTGGTAAAAGTTATTTATTAAAAGACACGTGTAAAGTTTGTGTCCCAGATACGAAACTTCTCGAAAGCTTTTGTTGACTGGCCCTACGCATGTTTTGGCTCTCGACTATCGAAAAACAAGTTTCACTTGGCTATTAACTGCGATCGTATAATGTTGGTACACCAAAGATTTTAATTCATCACCAACAAGTTAGATTAAAGTTTGACATTTGGCAAAATGTTTAGGCATTTAAAACCAATTAGTTATATGAGACTCAACTTTCACTTGTATTAAACATATTGTATACCTTAAGAATTGTTCAACAGCACTATTAAAAGTATTATTACCTAATAACCGTTTAGCGATGTATCGGCTTGCAAGATTGACCTCATTTGTAAGACACTAACAAAATTAACTGTCAACAGACAATGCAGTAGCGAGACTAGCGCAAAGCGCTCAACAATATTATTTAGTTTACAGACAAATTAGATTGTCAAGCAAGAGATTTGAACAATGTTGTGTTTCGCAACCATCGGCTCGTAGACAATTAGTAAACAAGGGCCTCTTCGTGATGGAAACTCGGTCGAATGCAAACTCTGAGGGCACACGATTAAATTGAAAACGCTTTCACTCTATAAAAACCCCTCCCCTGTCCGCCTCCCTCCAAGCCTCCATCGCGGCAACTCGTGAAGGTGAGAACTCTTCTGCAATCCAACACAACGATCTGTTATCGTCGGATGCTTCTACTCGATTAATTTTATTCAATGCTGCTGTTAGAATCGACTGGTTATGTCTCTTGAATTTTAAATTCTGACTGACGCATTATATCAAGGACAATCAACATTTTATCCAGACATTTCATTGTTTTTATTATCTTATTATTAGCCAATTTCTATGAATTTTGTAAGATTTAGCAATACCTCACCATTCTCACCTTTCAATTAACAATTTTTCTAACCGTCCAAGTGGCTTGTCCAGTAATTGTTGCGTGCCACTTGCTTTACAGTGCACGGAGTTGTATTTACGTGTCACCATAGAGGCTAAAGTTTGAAGCGCGTGAGAAGGTATGCCGTTCTAGTGAGTAATAGAGACAGAACTATCAGATGCTGTGACACAATCGGGGTTTGGATCTATTTTACAACATCTTGGTAACGTCGATTGGTACCTGTGTGAATAAATTGTCCGTTTCTACATAAACATTCACATAACACTTTTGTGTTATCTGTAGCTGTTGAATATGAACCAATGTTTCACATAATCATCAGGCTATCAAACTTCTTTTCTAAAATATTTAACATTATGTCCTTAACTCTTATAATATTGAGCCATAGAGCCATCCTATCTTTTTAATACAGACAGACGAATGTGTATCTTCTTCCACGTGAACCTCTGCAAACTTTTACTAACCATCTGTTTTTTGTAAGTATGTCTTGATTACTGCAGCCCTTTCGCCATGAAATGTTTTTTTAAAGGGCCTCTGTATCATCTTACATCTAGTGCGTGCAGCTGTCCTAGTAACTTGTGTGTATAACTACCTGCAATGAGTACAATATCCTTGCGACTTCCTTTGTATGCATAAAGCTATGCGGGCTGCGAGTCGGAATATCTGACTCTCTGCTTGTACAGGCCATATCGTCGTCTGCGTTTTCAATCTGTAGATTGAAAGTGTTTGTGTACATGTTGACATCAATTATTCCACTGTTATTTGTAACGAATCAAGTGTTTTGTTTGCACTTCACTATACTACTCCGAAACCATTATTTTTACCTAGACCGCGTCATAACAAAATGTAATCTATTACCAAAAATTAGGGCAAACCCTCTTTCTAGACTAGACGTAAAGTCGTTGGCGAGTTCGTTGACCGCAGTCGGCGCGCGCCTTTACCGTTAAAAGTGTAGAGCACCGCAACACTGCCTACTTGCCCACCCTATACCCTTCAAAACTGAGGACATAATATAAGGTTTCCAATAGCCGTATCAAATTTTAAAAAACATTAGGCATTAAAATTGAATGAATCAATAAAATGATTTTTGTATTTTTTTCTTTGGGTTGCCGTAATATTCAGTTAGATTATTTCAAAGGTCTCCTTTTTAAACTAACCATTATCGAATATTCTTTTAAAACATAACCACGTTTTTTTCGACAGTTGATGATCTTGTAACCGTTTCTTGACTCGACCTCCTTCCTGAGGTTGTCCACTGTGCCTATCGTCGTGGCCGTCGACCTCGAGTTGCCGGTTTATGTACAAATAAACTACCTGTGTCCTGACGTAAAATGTAATAATCACACTCGAAAACAAATACGAATTTTAAGAAAAGTTTTCAGGCTTAAGCTGCCTCTAGGTAGCCCCGCAGGAGTGGACCCTTAGGTGCTCCTTAGGTAATTTTGAATAATTCAAAATTCATTCTTCAGTTTTAATTGTTACTACAATAAGAGCTAGGTCGACAATGGAGTAAGACATGAAAAGTCGTACATACCAATTTTCCAAAATCCAAGTGAAATCTGTCAATTTTGATTAAGCCAGCGTGAAATGATGGATAGTGATTGCTTGTGCCCAACAGAGGGTCCAGAATACAGTTAGAAATTTAAAGCACTAGAGCCGAAATTCGTGCGGGCAATCGTATGATGTCATGCATACTCGCCCAATTTTAGCGTAGAAAGTTTCGCATAATTCTGCCTTCAACCCGAAGAATATGTCTTGAGAGTTCATTCACAACAAACTTTTCTTTTATTCTTGTATTTTCTTGTTGGTCTCACACAGCCAAATTCTAGAAACGGCCTTTGATTAAATTTGTGAAATTGGTGTTATTGAGGTAGATCCCATTTATCATAAAATTGTTTTATTATGTTCAAAGCCATGTTAGAAACAATAACCCTAGGTGTGTTGTGTACCGATATTTATTATTTCTATGTATACCGGTTCGCAAAAGTTTTTATGCTGATGTCTTTTAATTTGCATTGATGTTTGGTGTGCGAACGTAGATACATGCGCCAGCGCCTGCGATGTGGCCTCTAAAACGATCCACGGCGCGTGCTCCTTGACGCGTTTGTCGCATAACAATCCCATAATACCTCAATGCATGCAATATGATTCTGTTAAGTTGGCAAAATTGCTAAGCTATTTAACGTAACGTATTTCCTATTTTTCATTTGGCTACATTTGTTTATGTACTTCCAGCCACAACTCAGTTATGTTGGAAGAATTTAATTTGGATCAACAATGCCAAATCTAAACTCAAAGCATCTGAAGTATTCTTCTGCGGGTGGAATTCACAAATCGACGGCTAGAGCGCCTGTTTTGTGCAAGAAAGGGTGGATTGGCCGGTTATTTTGGCTAACCAAACTTCCCCAAGAAGTACCCTAGCTTCATCATAAGTTTTAATCCCGATTTTATCCTTCCACGTTCTGACTTTCATCAGCGCCGGCGTCTATTTGTTCTTTCATAGTCGCACTTATTGGTGTTTTTGCCACCTAACATTTGTGATGATGTTTATTGATTTATATTTCACATATTTCTCTATAAATGCATCTATTATTACCATCGTAGTATTCATTCGTCGCAAACAAGCCAAGCTGTTATAACTATATAACAAGAATCCCTCGCCCCTGGAAAATAATACATTACGCTTCTCAAATTTCTCAATTTGTGAACAGTGACCCGATTTTCTTTTGACCATATTATACAATGTACCTACTTTCTACATTTTGCTTGCTGTTGACAATCATGATCACGGGCACTTGAGATAATAATACGTAAACCAACCACCGACGCGCGCAAACGTGCGATATGAATCTCAAGGGTCAGAGGTAATCATTTTATCATGACAACATTGGTAAAAATGTAGCGCGTTCATTCTTCCGTCCTTCTCGCATGGCAGTGCGTGTGATAGAGTAAGAACTACTAAATGGTAAGTGTCTAGCGGTTTGCTACCGCCCACTGTGCCCAAGTTATATCGTTGTTTGCATGTCGGGTCGTGGGTACTACACTGGTTTCTGTATGAGCCACATCAATGTTTAAGATTTATTTTTATGCACTAAATTGTTTATGTTACTGATTGTTGCTGTGAATACTTGATTCTATTTATTATCATATTGTACTTTTTTCATGTTCTTGTAAAAAAGTACTTCCCTAATGCTGTCTACTGTAGTAGAGAATCATCATTCTCATCGGTACTTAATGGTTGATTTAGATTTTGTTTGAATTTAATCAGCCATAGTCTATTTAAGCACTGATTTAAATCTGATTTCAAGTTCCACCACGTTATAAATGAGTTTGTAGCTAAAGTCTAGGACTAAATTTAACCTTGTAACACGAGATCTAGAACTTCAATTTAAAACTAAGTTTTTTTTTTCATGTTATAAGTGGAGGTAATAAATACCTGCCCATGGCTATACAATTGCAATCGACTAAAACTAGATTTGTTAGATATGGTTTTGTATGGGACAAAATATCTCCCGCATAGAAACAACCATGTATGTGACATAAGTTCAACACGCGCAATCCATAATAACGATGACGTTCGCGGAAGTAGACGAGTGCGAGTGGCCGGCACTCGCTCCTCGTCCGAGGTGGCCGCCGCCGCCTGCGGTACCGTAACTGTGCCATTACACGCGAAATATTCGCCTCCACGACCCCACTCCACCACCGTGTGAAATAATAGAATTTTGCAGACTGTTTACAAACACATTTATTTTTAGTTCATCATATTAAAATTGTGCTGGTTGCTCAGGCATAGTAAAATGACGACTAGCTTCGCAGACATGTAACTGAAGATGTTAAGCCAACCTTACCCTTCCCCCCCGCCCCCCGCCTCCCTGAAAACAAAACGTATCTAATGACGTCACACGTCAAAAATGCAGTAGCGAAGTGCACGGCCGGGGCGGTCGCACGCGCAGCACACCGTCATATCATCCTCGATTGTTTACCCCGCTAGTAACGTAACTGCGCGACGTTGCCGTACCGTGTCTCGCCTCCTCTCACTTTCGCGATTGCTTCTGTCTTGCTCGTGCCAGATATAGCCGTCTCCCTCGCTCGACTAGCGGTGCTCGACTTTTTTGGACATGCAGTTTTTTTTCCGTTCTAGGTTATGATCGCTTTACGGGATCATTGTTTACAGGAAACTGATTATTAAATAGGTTTCTTTTGTCGAGCCTTGGCGGTGGCAACACCTGTACAGTTCAATGTAATACGAATGCCATACTTGCCTGCTTCTTCTTGATACATTTTAGTAAATGTATCCGATCGGTACTTTACTTACTCAGCACTGCATTAAGCAAAGCACATGCGAAATTTGTTAGTCGGTGTGTATACCCAAATATAGTGATGCAAAAGACATCAACGTAGAGGCGCGCCTGCGCATCGATCAGACGAGTGGGTGATCCCGATAAAAGGACCGAATGGGAACATCACACTGTTATTTATATATTACGTCAAGATAAAACTACAATTGCACGAAATTTAGTAACCGTTCAAATATAAACTTATATTAGTTATTTCAAAATATAGAGGGATGAAGACATAGAACCTTAACAGCGCTCTCATTTGACTTTAAACTTTTCAAAGGCTTGCAGCATCCAAGTGATGTATCGCCCCGCTCTAGTACCAGATACTGTCGGAATTTTCCGTACAAGGTCCGGCTTTTAGTTTGATCCGGGTGTTATCGTCGGGGTTCCGCGAACGCGACCATCCGTCCCTGGTTTCGCATTTTAAATTCAAACAACCGGAGATTTTCAGGACAAGGTTCCGCCGCCGCCCTGCTCTTTGTCTAAGAATATTTTTGCGTAATATCCCGCCGCAGCTTGCCGCATCATACGGCGTGGAGCTTTTGAATTTTCATCGTAATCCATTGACCTCAGTGTGGGTGTATTGGAAATACATTAGCGATTCGCTAAACGATGTTTTATTGATGAGTTCCTTTGCTCGGATTGTAGGTACCTTCTATCCTGCTTGACCATATTTTGCAAGCAATACTGGCTTGAGCTATTGACTCACGAATATTGTATATTTACCCTTTGAGCCTCAAAGATATTGCGCTTGCTTATTATTCTATATGCGTTGTTTGTTATCAGCATCCAGCCTGTTGAATGTTTTCCAGTCAGTTGGTCTTCAGTTCAGTACCCGCTGAATACTCTTCTTTTACTAGGGCTTCGGCATGGTGGTGGACCGCCTGCGTGCTTTTGCCGCCCGCGTTTAGGCTGCAAGGTATGACACTGCCTAAACTAGATCAAGACAGTCGTATGATAGGAATTTTAACCGTCATCTTGACACATCATTAAATAAAATTGTATTAAGCGAAGTCGTCACGCCTTCGTACAATAGAAAGTGAAGCGGGGCTGCGCGGGCGCATCGGGCGCGTTAGAAAGCGGCCGGCCCCAACGCCCAACGAACCAGCATTCACGGTAACATGGCACATTCTTTCATATGTACTCACAAGAATGTTATCCGACTACTTACTTCCACCAAAGAAAACCCTCTCGGATCCATGTCTAAACAGAATTGGTCTCAAGTTACCTTATCAGCTTGATCTATAATGAAACCTAAGACTCAACGCCACCTAGTTACTTTCCCAAACACACTTTCCATATCGACTTCGTTTACAACGCGTATCATGTAACCGTTAAATTACATAATGAATTCACCAATAAATCAGTAATAAACCGTCCCACGATGAAGCAAGGTGCCATAAAGTTGCTTACATAATTTAATATCTAAACATCGTTTAACATTCGTATTATAAGCGTTGCGAGCACTAACCCCTCATTTCGATGTTAGCACTAAACGTTACTTGTTCCACCCCTTAACGCCTGGTCGCGAGAACCCCACGCGTCTGCCAGGTGCGTTAGGCCCCTTCCGCCGCAGATGGTAACATCGTGGTAAAACTTTACAGTGAACACCGCCTAAAGATTCTAAATGAACACTTCACTGAACTTGGTGTGTGCCATTTTAGGGCAGTTAGTAAATATATTCTATTATAGGGCCCTTAAGACGATCTGATCTATCTTCGTGTCTTATATTTATGCATAGCTTTATGCCTGTCGGTTGAAAGTTATCTGTAGGTGCTATTACAGCTGACACACAAATTTTCTCAAACGCAAAAGTGAAAATTCAAGTATGTCTGTTCAAGTCCCCAATGACTTGAAAAAAACGCAATGCGTTTAAACATATAAATCACGTATTTTTTTAAATTTAACATCTGTTTAAATATTACCCAATATGACCAGAAATTGAAAGTGAGAAAACCACATAACCGATCAATTATAAAGACAGGGGCGCTGCCGGCAGTTTGTAATGTTCTTCGCGAATTGCACGTCCACTCCAGGGCGTTGGTTCTTTGACCCTATAAAGTGTTTGCATATCCAAGGCCAACCAACACACCACCTGCCGGTTGGTCTTACACGCTTCATGCCGCCTGCTAGTTAGGTTTACCTAATAAGTCACGTGAAACCGAGTACACGAAAAACATTCATGGAAAAAGGAAACAGTCGCACTGATTGAAAAAGGACGCTATTATGAAGAGGTTTTGGTTGTGCATTGATTGATTGTTCTTTGATGAGCCTTCGTAGCGTTGATGGCGATTGTAATGCCACCTGATTAAACAGAATTGTACTTATTTGAATAAGATGTAATATTTTAAGCATAATATTTGAGTGCTGTTGCCTGTGACAAAGTAATTGGTTGAAACTTCTGTATCCTCCATGAATGTCGCGTTTTATTTTTGGCGCCTTACGACAATCATTTAGGATTTTGTAATTGTCTCATTTTTTGCTAATGAAATAAAAACGTTATTTAGATGTTAACTCCACTGAATCTCTGAGACACGTGTTAAAGCTAAAACAACATGCTATGTTGATCCTTTTTACAACCCCCTCGTTACTACTACAGAATGTGGCTTATATTCCACACAAGGCATATTGCAAGCAGCTCTCAAACACAGATTATTGCAAGAACAAAAAAGCTCAACTAAATGCAGCGCTACTTCCGGATGCGTTGAGGAATCCCTACCTTGCACCTCTGTGCTGGACATTTGCCAGTGACAGTTATAGAACATTTTCGAGGTCCCTGTGCCATTTTAGTCCTGATGATGCAGTCGATTTAATTTAACCAACTGCAACTTTTGTTAGGGATATTTTATAAGATTCTTTAGATAGAGTCACAAAATTTTGAATTAGATCGGCACTATAAGTAGTTGTTTATATTACAACTGAAAAGGCAAGACACCTCAGTTATCTGCAATATACATGGTGGTATGTTTAAGCGAACTGTAATTTGTATTTCAGACGGAGCTGTATGGCATAAAATGGCGTAAGCTCGTATGGGGGGAGACGAGCGGCGGTGGTGGCGAGGGGGAGGAGGGCGGCGCGCCGCTCGCCGACCCCGTCATCAGCAGCTACGCCCGCTGCCTCGCCGGCGACATCCTGTGCGTATGGCGGCGGGTGCCGGCCCCGCAGCCAGCCGACATTTACGAGATGAGCACGCCCGTGCCACCGCCGCTCTCCCTCCGCGCCGCCAAAGAGCTGTGGATATTCTGGTACGGCGAGGAGCCCGACCTAAATGGGCTTGTTGCGCCCGAGCTGATTGCCAGCCGTGAGTATTGACGATATCATTAGCGTTTAAGGTTCCGGTCGTTAACGACTCGACTCAGTTGATGCTCCTTTGAAAGAAAAATAGATTAGACCTTGTGCGTGCGAAATAGATTATTCCCTAGAACACAAACGGATTCTCAAATCGCACTACACAAACACAATTCGCACTATATTGTCCCAATAGATTAGATAGATTATGATTAAAATGATAATAAACAACACGGTAACAGCGTCACGCAATTTTAAGATAATCTCGCGTAGTCGGGAGACACAATAGCTCAAGTTAACAGCTCGTTAACCAAACTCGGCGACATTGTATCGCGACTCGCGACAATTAACAGACAGATTAGGATCTCGCGGCAACGAAGTCGCGACGTCATCCCTATGACAATAAACCGAGATCCAGGAAGGAACCGTTTCGGGGAGAACGGGCTAAGTATTCAACGTAAAGAATGAATCCTGAAAGTATTCCGCAGTGTTTTATATATCATTCGAGACGTAAACTCTTGAAACACTTCTCAGAAGTATTTGGTTTTAAATCTGGTTTTAGATATTTATCCATAATAGATTTTATGGAACCTAATTTTTCACCCACTTTGCGCTTTCAATATGTTTCGATTTCAAGGGATTCTATGAATGAGCTGTCATAAGTACCACTATTGGTTGCCGCGACTTTAGTTGGTGTCATTAATCAGGACCGAATATAATGTCCCCAATTTTCATCAAACTGGCGCCCATGACTGCGGCAAACTCTTCACGCCGCCCGCCCAATGTGCCACGCTATATCAAAGTCAAAGTCAAATCATTTATTTCGTATAGGCCTACGGGGGCACTTACAAATTGTCATTACATTTTTTCCTTAACACTACAACCGGATCGGAACGCGACCTCAACTGAGAAGATCCGGCAAGAAACTCAGCGGGCTTGTCTTTTTTTTTATCCATTATTTTACAAAAATAAAATAAAAAGTAAGCTCCAGTGTGTTGCCATGCGAGGCGCACACACGCTACACTTTAACATTATAAATATTGATATTAGAGCGATCAGTCCCAGGCTGCTTTATCATCCAAATAATCCAAGATTCTGTAATAACCCTTACGACATAAATTACTTTTAACAGTTCTTTTAAATTTACTAATGGGCAAATCTCGGATTCCTTTGGGAAGTTTATTATAGAAGCGTATACATTGCCCCATAAAAGAGTTATTTATTCTGTGGAGACGAGTGACATGCACGGATAGTTTGTCCATATTACGAGTGTTAATAACATGAACATCACTCCTTTTTTCAAAATTAAGAATATTTTTCTTAACATACATTAGATTTTCATAAATAAATTGAGACACAACAGTTAGAATATTTATTTCTTTGAATTTATCCTTAAGGGAATCTCTAGGACCCATGCCGTAAATTGCTCGTATTGCCCTTTTCTGCAAGATGAAGATAGTATTAAGATCTGCAGAGCAACCCCAGAGCAAAATGCCATAGGACATTACGCTATGGAAATAACTGAAATAAACAATTCTAGCTGTGTCTATATCCGTTAATAGTCGCATTTTTTTAACAGCATAAGCTGCCCAACTCAGCCTACCAGATAGTTTTTTAATATGTGGACCCCATTGCAATTTAGCATCTATGGTAATACCGAGAAACACTGTTGACTCCACAAGGTCCAAATCAGTTCCATTCAATTGTAAATTGGTTCCAACTTGTCTAACATTTGGTGTTGAGAACTTTACGCATTTAGTTTTCTTCTCATTAAGGAGAAGATTATTTATAGTGAACCAATCAACCACTTTAGCACTAGCACTTTATATGGCCTCGATTTCGCCAGCCTTATTACTAGGACATTCTGTTACACACAGACAATTGTTCCATACATAGAATTTTTATTCAACATAATGATTTTTATTTGGTACAAATTTAAATATATCAAGTAAATATGTAGGCACTAGATCTTCTTCTATATTAACTTCTTTTCTGCCCTCATTAATAAGCAGCTATTAAATCTGCACAGTGAATAAACTATTACGTTACGGTAATAAAATCATTAACTCCGGTATATTATCGAACACGGGTGAAGGGTTCGACCTCAACACGTACAACTGAACTTCATTCACACAAAAATAAGTTCTTTGTATTCCTAGAAGCTCGTAGTAAATCGGCTTTTACACGCTGACATAATTAAACGTGATAGGTCGGGGATGGAGTGTGGTGTAAACAAGTTTTTATTATTGCGAGAAGCTTTCGCTCTCACGCGTAAATATAGAAAAATCTTATAAGGATTATAAGGTTTTTGTATATAGGTTTTGCAAAGATTTAAATGAACAGTTGGCAATAATGTTCTATTCTATCGCATGAGCGGTGAATGGATTTACATAATTTATATGACCAGCTTTGATATAGCCGTTAAATTTTGAATTTTCTGTTGCTACGGCTAGATGAAATGGCAACTAATGACAAATGATCTGACTCTTCTATGATATAGTATCTCTATTTTTTAAAGGCTTATTAAAAATACGAACCGGGCATATATGCTACTCTTGGAGTACCTTTAAATAAAAAAAATGGCTCTCAATGGCACATTGCAGATCAACAAGTGGTTTCATCTTAGACCGAGTTAACACACAGGTTCTTTAAGCTTGTCTAAATAAACAAACGATTCCCTTCTTGATTGGTGAGACTTAGAAAATTCACCTTTTCGTATCATACAATTATATTTTTAAACAGACTTGTAACAGTATTATAATTCTGTTTTCAAACCTGTTTCATTCATCTCGCGTATTGCTATCGACAAATTAGTGGATAGATATAAACAGAATGATTGAAACAGAGTTTCTTATTAGCTCTGCAAATTAAGAAGCCTTTAACAAGCTATTCTTTTTGGTACATGCTAATTGCAACAAGCTATTAGCAATTAAAATAAATAGTCTCCACTTTTTGGATGTTTCAAGTTTATATTTCACCATTGATTTCAATTTCCAAAGATGTTATGCATTGGGCCAAAGTGACACGATTAAGCGGCTTTGGCTTCCGCATTGGCTCGTACCGGTCGCACCAACCTGCATGATTTGCTTGTGCTAAATCGAACATGGCGCGAGCTTCCATCCCTTACGATTGCGATGAGGTCGCATAATTTTAGGGGATGATGATTCATAAAAAGCTTCTCAGTATTAGTTCAACTGAAACAGTCAGCCTGTCGTAATACCGGCAAAACGATGATGACGTTTCGCTTAAAATCATTCTCCATCTCATTCAAAATAGTCGTAAAATTACTTACGCAATGACTAATGCTCCTATCGTCCGTTCTCCGAGTAGTGAGGTTTTATTTCCTCCTGTACATTTACGAAAATCGAACGGCGCGTGCGCACCACCTCGTTGCGCCCTCTGGTGGGCAAGTTCACGCGTGACTGGCCGAATACTAAAATAGATCGTGACATAAATCTACATAAACGGTCTTTATTTTGGTCATCGGCTCATCGCCCATTGTTTTCTTCTCGTTGTTCAGGATTTTACATGTTAGACTATTGATGTGATAGTTTTAAAATTGCCCATACGTTGGTTGGTAAGCATCAAAATAGTCTGAATAAATGTATACCTTTACTAATACTATCTAACACACAATAAATAAACTTCCTGTCATTGCTTCAGATATTTATGGTGTAGCTGAAATACGACATTGTTATAGTTAATAGTTGTAATGTTCTAGATTCAAAATGTAATCTAATCTTAAACCAAGTTGAACTAGACCTAGCGGCCGTTTTCACTCCGTAGTCTAGCGTCTGTCGAAGGTCAATTGTCAATTGTGTCGCATGACATTGACATTGGTCGACGATTCGGATCTTGAACGGCTCTGCCATAATTTGTTTAACTTCGTTTCCCGAATTAAAAAAAATACTTGACTTATCAGTGAAATCTTTTGGGAAACTGCTTCAAATTATGGAATTTTTTACTTCAGTGTAAACTTTTCACAGATTTCATACCCAACTTTTGTTAACATGTATCAATACAAATGAAGTAACAAATTTGATGCATTTCCTCCATTATGGTTAAGGCAACAGATGTCCCGCTACCTTGGCTGCACTAGTCGTACTACTGTACATAAGGGCTAAATACCAGCGGATAAAGTTAAACCATGTTCTTCTTACAATCTGATTTCTTAGAAAACCTCATTTTATAGACCTTGGTGTGTTGGACCCGACAAAGGTCCTATTATGTCGTGTGTCCCACCGGTGGCGGACAGCGCTCGGTCGAGGCCGTGGTCATCTTCAATTGTTTCAACCTTGCGATTCTATTAAATAACGACACGCCACTCGATAGGTTGATAGCCGCGCACGTAAGGTATGGAATGCGATACTTACCTGTTCTTCATTTCTACAGAAATTTTGAACCCATATCGATCCAAACAATATATGAACACTAAACGGTAGCTTCCATCGGATATGCCACAGATACGTCATCTGACTTAGGAATAGTTGCGTAATATCGCACCTATGTGCTAACTAACCGTAAATGTTACACGCCTCCTTACCCACCTAATACACATGTTGAAACGCTCAATGGCCGCTGCGTACGTGCTAACACTTCTATTCGCGGAAGTCTCTCTTAAACTTACCCTTATACTAATCGATACCCAGTTAGGAATTCGTTTTCGTTAGTTGTGGAAGGTTGCCAACGGAATATTTTAGGAGGTAGCTTTCCTTGTCTAGTTCTAATAAGTGTTGCAATTTTTTTTTCTTTTAAATTCGTTATTTGGGTACCAGTCGTGGCCAGCTGTATATCGATGACTTTAATCTCTGGAGCTAAGAATATTTTATCTGTCACAGGAAGACACCGTTTTTGGACGAAACAATAATCTTATACCATCTTGATTATTTTCAGTCTATTTTTCTATTCAACAACAACGTATATTAACGACTGTGTCTTACAATTGGCCCGGCGAGCGTGGGAAACCCGTATAATCTGCCACCATTTCTATAGCGCTTAACATACCAAGATGCCGACCGACGGCGGCAACGGTTAAACGCTGTCCTATCGGTCGGTCAAAGGCCTCGCATTATGTCCTTGACGTCTAAAAGGAAGCGATTTCAGATCGGCCTCACTGTCATGGCTACTCTGTAGTCTTCGTATGGATAGCATAATATGGATGTCTCTTGTTGAAACATTGCCAACTTTGCAGAGGGCCGATCGTTACATCTCGGATATGCGTATGTTGATAAGACAATATTGTTGATGCGTATAAGAATAGCTTTGTAAATCTGAATACAAAATATCTGCAGTATGTAACCCCGAAGTGCAAAGCATATGAACTGGGAAATGCCATGCATACTCTTTGGTTTTTTGTTGTACTATCCATTGGTATGCACTCAAACAACACCTTGAAAACACATACAGCATTCAAACCCAAAATCGATATTTTTTGAGGGCATCTCTTGTATATCCCTTGGTTTCTCCTTTATGTCTCCAGGACCCTATGTTGAGCTTAGTGTGACATAATTTTAACTGCAAAAGTGTGTCACTTTTTGCACCATAATTTGGTCTTCCACGACGTCAGCGCTCGTCGAAATCCATCCAATCCAATAATTGTCGTTTAACGAACATCAATATTTGCATTTCCAATGTGTTCGCACGTCGATGTTAAGTTATTTTCGAGTGGAAATACTCGCAGGATACCGCGAGTATTTCCACTCGGAAATTTATTTTTAGCCTATAGGTATACAGGCTAAAAATAAATCCGTTATTGCTACGATAAATCTCTCCCGGTCACCCAGTTTCAGCATATATGGAAACGGATACCGCAAAGACGTTGCGATGATACTATGGCTTTTATCATTAACGCCTATTACATACCGAACAGATAATTTTGGAGGTTTACGAACAGATGACATTGTAAAATGTCAAGTTTATATAAATATAGAAAAATTTACAACGTAAATCTGCTAGTAGATCTGTTTATAATTTGGAGTGGAAAATTATTTGAAATTTTAATTTCAACATACCACCTACAAATCAACACACTTTTAAAAACCGCAACACTATGATTGGGTTCAGAAATATTGTTGTGTACACACTAGAGATGGGCCCACTATGCATTTTGCCGACTTTCAGTGTCGGCCGAATGTTTAGTCCGGATTTGACCCGACCACGATTGTTGACCTAAATCTGGCATATTTCGCGTGCCAGGATATTTTCGGTGGTACTTGTTTCTTGCTACCAGGAGATTGTCGGCTATAGCTGCCGACTTTCGGTTGAACTAATGGCGAAACGAGAGTCGTCAGATTCCTATTATACTCACACAGCACACGGAGAAACTGGTTTAAGCTCATTTCCAAACAGAACCAGTTGCATATTTGACAATGTTCAGGGCGCGCTAACTGGCCGAGACGGAGCACATCGTCGGCTATTCGCGCTTTGTGTATGCAACCGTTGCCGGTGCATACGAAGGTCGCTGTCGTCGGCTCTGCAACTTCGGACGGACGGAAATAGCCGAACGTACAGCAATTTCCCGTACGTATAGGCCAGCTAAATACGGATTTCATTTCAAATATTAATTACTCAGTTAAATTGATAAATTTGCCGAATTGACCAGCTCCCGATCACAGCGCGGTTCATTACCGTTGTACGATTGTCTTTCTGTGTAGTAGTGTTCTATTTGTATGTTTTCAAATTAAATTTACCGCTCTCATATCACTAAATTGTTGTTTCATTCAATTTGCCTGAATGTGAGCCAATAGCGAAAAGCTAAATATTACATTACTATGTATACACTCATAACAGCACAACATTAAGATAAACCCTGATCCCAATTAACCAACAGTATCCCATAACAGGCGTTCCCCATGTAAAAACATATATTAACACATCACGGTGGTGTATCTGGCGTGCTGATCTCCCTTAATATTTAACCGTGCGGCGGCCGTTATAATTTCAGCGGCATCCACCGTTGCTCTACGTGAGCCTATTTGCGCGGAGATTAACGGGCTGACCCCGCAGGCAGCGGTGGACGCGCGGCGGATAATCTGTTTAGGCCTCCTCGGTGCGGAACCGGGGCGTGGGGGGTGCTGAGCGAGGAGGGGAGAGGCTAGACGTGATGATCAAATTGTATTCCATTGCTTTCATTTTAGCGTGAAAGGCATCTGGGTAAATAAATATACAAATAATTGTGCAGGTCACAGATGCCTGATATTGTCCTCGTCAATTTAAGTAATTTATGCATCTAACTTTTCGCGCACCACAGGAAATCTTGGGGATTTTGATGTAAAATTGGCATTGTAATAGCTTCATAACCCGCTAGCAACATATAAGATACTTTTTATTCCGATGAATAAATCAGTTACCGCGGCATAGACAAAAAATGTCTCAAAATCCATGAGATAATTTTTAATGATACCTTAGACATGGTAATAGCTTATAACAAGATCATCATCTAGGATAGATATCCCGGGATACGGAGGGTTACCTCGGGATAGCCCTAAAACGAATGTCCACAGCCATGCGTACGCATTTGCAGGCATTGCTAGACCTTAATATATTTCGTAAACAGGTTCTGTTTTGCTGATGCTGTCTCTCCCAATTTTGGTCATTCTTTATTTTATTGTTATTAGGTCAAATGTCTATTTAAGTTTGTTAGCAAATCGTATTTTCATTATTATTTAGGTACTGCACCCATTTAAGCGTTCAAATCGGTTCGCTAAACATAATGAAGAAGTAAACCTTACACTTTGCTTGTTTACTATTAAATTATAGGTTCCGAAGGCTACTTGATCTATTGTTCGGGCTCGGCACGTGGGTCGAGGGGTGTGTTGCGGCTATGTGCGGAGCCTCCTGCGGGGAAATGTCACGTTACCCACCCTGTGTGGGCGGGCTCGCGGTTTAGTTGGAACAATGCTTTATCGCCAACCGTAATAGAACAAATAAAGGTCACACACAAGTTCTAGAATTGATTACTATAGAGGTCTTTCAGCGAAGTTTAGCTTCCAAAGAGCTGTGTGATAAACTTAAAGCAAATTCGTATAGGTTTCGTCGATTAGCTTAAAAATTTAAGACCCCGTTATGAATCCGTGGGGATTATTTTGGAAAAATTGCGAAATAGGTTTTTATTGACTCTAAATAAGAATTAACACAAACCTGTTTCGCAATTATCCCAAAGTTTTCACGAGGATTCGTAATGGGGTATTTAAGATTGTATGGAGAATAACTCTTAAATTGTGCTACAGAACTCAAAATTGGTAAACATTTTATAAAACATTAATACATTGGAGTTTTTGCAGTTTACTAGAAATCCATTTCTTAGGGAGTGTATAGGGGATCCAAAGTTAAAGCAAATGTGCTCCGTAGCCAAATTTCTACTCCGCCTTCATAGATCACAAAAATATTGCCAATCTTTCAAAGATTTTCATGCAACCGGTATGTCTCACTGTCTCGCTTGGCGTTATCGTTCAGCTCGAGGTCCTTCAAAAATGCGAGGTCTGTGGCGACGCGGCGGGCGTGATTTCGGCCCGTCATACATTGCGGGCGGATTCAGAAGCGGAGGCGGGCGCGGCTTGACGCTATCGATCCGCGCCGATGTCCACCGATTGGCCCCTAACCCCCGCGTGCCGCACGCCCCACGCACCCGGTTTAATTTACGCGACGACCACGTGTCTGACGACCTTCACGGATCGGTACACAAATAGTTGTAACCCGCACTCGTACAAAATTATGAGTTGTATAAGTGAAAAACGTGTTAGTGCATATTTTAATGGCTGGGCGTCTAAAGTATTTAATGGCTTTACTATGAAACAGCTTAGTTATAAAATGTTTTTGAGTAACCGATGCAGTGGTGATTTAAGTCAATGTAAAGTTACCTAGTATAATAAGGATCTGCAGTCGGGTGATGATAGCAAAATGAATAAGTCCATCTGTTTATTTTGAAATTGCCTCCGTGAACTAAGCACCACCCAGTGAAACTTCCAAACGCTCTCATAAGCTGATATAATTTTATCACGTAATAAACGAACATAAAAATATGTACATAAACGGTAGCGGAGCATCATAACCGTGTATACAAACATCGGCGTCGATTGCGACACGCGATAAATTAGGTGTGAAGACGGCGATAAGTGCCACCTACCGGCGCGGCGCGCGCTTCCCGCACCACACCGCCGCCGCCTGCCGCCCCGGTGCCGCGGCGGCGGCCGCTTCACGCTGATCGATACGACCCCCGCACGGCACACAGCGATTTGTGTACAAACCCACAGGCAGGCACACGGGTTACTGATATTCATCCTCAGATTACATACGTGTTGATAGTTTTACAGAATCTCCAGTTTGTTTACCGCGACATTTTCTGCTGAATTTGTATCAGGTAACAATTTCTTGGAGATAGTAAAAGTAGAAAAAAAATCAAAACAAATCTTGGTATGGGCCAACCATGAACTGAACGTGAACACATTTCATATAAAGGAATACAAATGTAGTTTACAAAATCCTAATGCTACCCTGATGATGTTGTCGTGTTGTGTATCCGGGAAGTAATATTTTACAATTTGACGCCATTCAGTTAGAATTAGAAATAACAATTTAAAAGTTCACTTTTCAAACTGGCAGCCCTACACCCGCAATTACATGAAATCGTTCAATGAATACGTTGCTACCAGAGTGCCACCTAACTCTCGGCGCCACCTAACCAGATGGCATCATAATGGCCTATTTGTTAATAATCACATGTCATCTATAACCGCCTTCTTGTCACCTGTGTTCTTTGGTGATCAAACGATCAATTGCGCTATCTGCCGGTGCATAAGCATCATGTGATCTTGGATCCGTGCCAGTGACTAGTAAAATTTACCAAGTTCATTGAGTAGGCCAATACGATCTCCTCTTTTAATGTTATTCTTTCAAACTTTCCGTGCGGTTGCGAGAGTAGGGATCCATAAGAGGTCGTTTTTGTTGGCAATTCATTATTTTATTATACATATTTTAAAATTTTCATAACCCCTAAGTTTATACCTCATAGAGCATTCATTTATATTTGCTCCCAATTGTTTTACCTATTCCTCTGTAACTTGGGATGTCCTTTAACGGAAAGAATGCCTCATCCGCCAAGTTCATGAGCTTTGATAAATGGAATTACTGGCCTCGCTCAAAATAATGCCAAAGAGGAACAATCACTATAAAAGCTTCGCCAATCCACTGGGTCCTAATCCATCGAGTTTGTAACAAACCCGTAACGCTGTAACATGAGAGTAACGAGAGGCGTCTAATGAGCGATTAATGTACTGCTTTGTCCTAAAGCAGGGATTTACACACGCTAGTAGACACGCTTTTAGCCTCTTGCCTGGCTCATGGAGCCCTTGCAGGAAAATGTTTACTTGATTCTATTAAATAAATGTGATTCATGTGTCACAATAACGTCACTATTAATTTACATCGGACTTATCGGAATATATCAGCTGTTATTCCTCCCCTTTAAACGCTATAGTAATGTAAACGCAACAGGTTGTTTTGTAGGCTAAGTGTGGATGCAATTAAATCGTTTATTTTCGCCTCGGAGCCCGCTTCGTTATCCGTAACGAGCCCCACTCTAAATCTTTTTGTTGATGCAACATCGATGACTTATGTTCTTATTGTCTCATCGTCGTCGTCGTTGGCGTCCTTCTCGTTTTCGTCATTGGTCCTGATCGAACCGCGATGTTAAAAAACTGCCTTAATTGGCGCGCGAACGTTATCGGTTGCATTTGATGTAGGTATCGAAATATTTTAGTTTTTACTTTCTCGTGTCGGTGGCCGGGCCGGGCGACTGGCTCGGCAACCCGTTTCGCCGGGTTTGCCCGCGGTCAGTGCGACACGACACCTGATCCTCGCTGCACATGTCTACTTTAATGTGTGTAGGGCATTATGTGGACAGATGTTCAAGGACTACTTACTCGGGAGCTGGTTTGGTTGCACTGTTTTGAAATAATGTGTACGACAAGATTGTTTTAAACATTTAAAATCTTGCATTTACCGCACAATATTCCGAGTACGAGTATTTTGGATTCGGGGCCAATTTAAATGACCGACGATAAATGGCTATCATGCGCGTGCGCCGCCCGTCTCGTCGCCCGAATTCCTGACAATGGGCCTGTTGAAAGCCGTATACGTGTTGTCGGCCTGTCACTGAACTCTACTGTTTTAAATTTTAACCGACATACTTAAACAGGTTTTGGTTACTTTTTTTTCTCTATTTGAAATCCATGTTACTAACACGGGCGACGCTCAACTTTTAGAGAAAACGATAACGTGTTCCAAATGGCGAAGCGAGAAATTTTTTAGTTGAATTGCTACTCCACACTCTTTCTATATCTTCATATTCAAATAAATGTGGCCTTTTCGCGGTTCCATTATATATGACGAATTTCCGACCCAGGGTACATCTAATGGCATTGGTATGTGACGATCACCATGTCGCGGCAGGCTCCTACGGCCGTGTCGAATGGAATAGATGAATTGTTTCACCTCGCGCACGGGCGGCCGGGGCGCAGTCGTTGACCTGTATTGCGCTCGTTTCATGCCCATCATACCCCCTCCACAGATAAGGGTTTCTGATCGGTAAATCCTCTAATACATGGCATATTAAGTACCAAGCTTATCAATGTTATCTGCGCAGTTATTGATCTTTTAGTCCGTCCCAGCGACAGCAATAAGCAAAGTTTTTTTTTTTTTTTTCAGAAAGTTTCCGTTGAGCTCTTTAGAACTCTTTTTAATTATTACTAAGTCTACGTTATGGTTACATCATATTGGTTTCGGTGTCGTTATCGTCATACAAACATTATCTCATCGAGGATGAACTGTTTGTGATGAGTCTAGCTAGAGATAAGGCTTCTTCCGTTCGTCTGCACACCTACTACACTAAATGATGGACTTGATATGATTACATAACTTAGGTATTTTACAATGTACAGCTTGGCGCGCCCTTTTGTGGTTTTGTTTCTTCTGACGATATTTTCCTGTTTTGCTTTCATTTCTTGTATCAATGATGAATGCTATGACTACAGCTAAATTGTAAGGTTACCATACTGTTCCGCTTGGTCAAACAAATCAAGAGAGTGTGGAAACGATCCGTTAGGTTTATTAATTAGTAGTTAGGGTCGCGTGGGTTGAATGCGCGCGCGCTGCCGCCGTCTCTGTTATTGTGGGAATTGACTCGAGTGAAACGCTCGCTCGTCCTTCACCGCCCGCTTTCTAACAACTGCACTGCGATATTTTCAGGATGGGGTTATACTCGTATGACGATGTCTGATTTAAACATTTGGAACTTCACATAAAAAAGGAACATTCACACCGTGCCAAAAGGTTGTGTGTTATCTTTACCTTATGAATGTAACGTGTAGCGGCACATCTATTGAGGCTTCATTTCAGCTCATATTTTTCCTATTCAAAGTCAAAGTCAAATCATTTATTTCGTATAGGCCTACGGGGGCACTTACAAATTGTCATTTCATTTTTTTTTTCTTAAGTCTTCAACCGGATCGGAACGCGACCTCACCTATTCATTACAATATCGTCGATGTACACTAATTTCGCAATTATTTGGCGTGGTCTCGCTCTGAGGCCGTGGGAACGCAGCTTCCTCGCCGCTGCGAGACGCAACTCCACTCTACCATAGTTCATAACGGTGCTACTGGCCCAACTAGACGGAATGTTCCACATTTGTTTCAGGTGTTCATAGCCGCGATTCAGATTACAGAGACGTTTAGTTCTTTACCCTTTTTATAGACGCGTGGAGAATAATCTTGAATGTGGATCAGGTCATAACGCGCTATATTGTGATGTAACTATGTAAAGAGAGCGTAATATGCTGGCCGCGCGGGGTTGTTGAACGTTCGTTTCGTCCGCACTTTGTTCGGCGTTTTATTAATAAAATCGTGGTGACGTGTATCGATGGGCGCGCACCGGATCGGGCTATTTATTGATGCGCGTGCGCACCGCCCGCTAGCAGAGTATCGATCGATGCCGCTATTGCCACTCTTTATTGGTCGGATTATGATTTTCCTATTTGAAACATAAACACGAACGTTAGGTAGGCCGCCTCCAATCTTACCGTTATTATCGATTGGCCATGGTTAGGTAACGTTTGACACCATAAGTCCATAGCAGTATTGCACACTGTCTATTGTCGATTGCGATAAATCCAACTTTGCCGATGCATTGCGAGTGCGCTCACTCGTGTTACGTAACAAATTTGGAAATATTGATACGAGTATCATGAAATGTTAATTAAAGCTACTTTAGCGGATACAAAGCCGTAGGTTTATTCATTTATATGGTAGGTAAGCCGGTTGGCATCATTAGTTGTCTCAACGTAACCATGAGTGTTTGTAAGGTAAGTAGAGACAAAAGCTATGGAGAGGGTGGGTCGACGGTGCGGCGTGCAGCTGCGTGGCTCGCTCGAGGCCGCGCAGATGGCAGGGCGGGAGATCCGCCCCGCTTTGCAGCACTACTAAAAGCTTATACGGTTGTTTCCGAACACACCATTAAAATCATCTTAACATTCTTAAAACATTCATAATGTGTGTCGTCTATTGCATGATATATTTCACTCAACTCTATGTTGATTAAAGAGCAATTTTATTGAACTTAAGCAATACATAAATTATGAATAGGAATAGGTAATCATTATTGTTACTAATTCCAGTAAAATAGTAGACCTGCAACTAAACTCTTGACGGTGCGGTAGTGATATATACCTAATTAAGCACTTATGAAGTCTGGGTTCCCATTTCGCCGATGCCGGCCGGGGGGCCACGCCGATTGCCGAGGCTTTCGGGCGGTCCGTGACGTCGAGCGGGAGGCGCGCGTATGACGTCACGCGCGCACGTGGGCGTGTGCGACCGAGACGGCAACACAAGAACCGCACGGGAGGAACGGAGGCCGAGCCGCCGCAGAGGGCGCGCAAATTGACAGTTTTCCACGCGCTCGATACGATCTTGAATTACATTATCAGGCGGCGCCGAACCGGGTTAAATGCCCGTATCCGCCTATTCAATCCGACGAACGCCCGCCCTTTTTAACAACGATTGTTGAAAACCTTTTTTTTTCTATTGTCTTGCTCGGAAATGGAACTAGATATCCTTCGATTAGAAGCCGTAAAGAACCGGTTCGGCAACGGGGTTAACCGGCGCGCATCTAGAAGTCCGCGTATCGCGGCCCCCCCGCTCCCATGCTCGGCGAATGTAGCCGCGCCGCGGTTAACCTCGCCCGCCGCGGCCGGTGGGTTGTAAACAAAACGCGCGCAGATTGAACGCGACGTTGCCGTGTCGCGCCGCTCCATCCAGTCTTCATACCTACGTAGCTGTTACTTATTGTTTACTATTTTTCTTTTGTCTTCCCGCACGTTTTCAATGTTTTCATGCCTCTAATATATCACGCTTTTGTAGTCATAAAAGTTGAAATACTTTCATTAGTCTCAACAAGGTATATCTATATTTACCTTCTTGTATGGTACTTTTGGTAGCACGTAAGTACCAAGACAAGTCATTGCACTCCCATTTCCCCAAATAATTTTATTTTTAACAAGTAGGTATCTTTTCAATTTTTATCGACGTAAATTAGTACATACACCGGTCAGCTAAGCTAATACCTAGTCTTGTAGACGATAAAGTAATAAATTGTCATGCAAGATGCGCATTCCATGTTTTACATGTAGCAAACACGCAGCTCACGTTGTACAAACTAATCTTACATGTTGTTCGAGGATGTTCAATCTCTTTAGGTAGGTACTATGGATGGAGTGATCAAGGTCTTATAATAACCTTCGGGTTTGTCTCCATTTGAATTTTGGCACGATATAAAACGCCCTTGCAGACATTATGAACGCTCATGGAGTAACAATGTGCAAATTGACGCAGTAGTGCAGAATTAAAGCAACCACGGACATTGCGAAAGTCTGCTTTTAGTAGAACACTACGACGCGACGCGAAGATTGTTCCGAACATTGGGTGCGAGAGGGACGCTGCAAGTGCAACCGCGGCCCACGTGCCGAGCGATAATGTTGTTGCGCTGTCACCGTCAGCGATAAATCTTGCCGCTCCACTGTCTACCAGCCAATCGTTAAATACCATTTTTACTGCCGAAGCTGGCTCATTAATAAAATTTATCAAACGCCGTCATCCATCTTTTTGGTTTAACACCAAAGTACATTTCGTTTATGAGAAGTTCAGAGCCTAGTTGGTTAACTCCCGATATAATCAGCGTTGGGTCGGTCGGACCTTGGATGGATGGCATCTGCATCTGTGGGGTACACAAGCAGAAGTAGCCTGGCTTGGACAATCGAAAATCTTCCGTTTGGCGCATCTATTCGCCACAATGACAAAATGTTTTTGCCATCAACACAATAAGAATAAATACAACTTCTATAAGCTTCGAACGGCAATTTAAGCTGGTGGTTCCGGATGACATGCTTATATCTTTGGCAGTCGGTACAGGCAGTTAGAAACCTGAATAAATCTCATGGCCTTACCCTTATGTTAACGTTAGTCCTACTAGTTGGCCTCGACGAGCAGTTTGCAATCGATCTGCGTAAATAACGTCACCAGATAAATCAGAGAAGACTGACACTCCACTACAAGAATGGGCAAAGGACTACGAAGAAGACAATATCGTTAATTCAACTGTATCTCATACCGGCAAGGTGATTTAGTTATCAGTTCACATTCAATGTTTGTCTCGTCTGTTATCAGTCTTATCTGCGACATTAACCGCAACGCGGCAGCCGGTACTGAACAAATAGTACTTAGGCAACAATAGTGATAATCGTATGGCGATTACACCGTTCACATCGGCGAGGAGGCGGGTAACGGTGCGGCGGCGGCGCGCGTCGTCTGCCTGCTATCGATCCCGGCGCAAGGTGGTGCCAACCACCGTTGTTATGTTACACCGCGACAAACATGCGACCTTGAACCTTCAACTTTCCCCATTATTGCACTTTTAAGAGTGCACGCACACAACCATTACAAAAGAAAGTTGAAAAGTAATTAAGTATTTACATAACTTTGTAACTCTATATAACCCTACTGAATGGAGTAACCGCTTTCCAACACTGTAACAGGTAATTCAAATTTGAGTAATGTCGTAATCGCTACGCGCCGTACCCGCAGAAGCCTATCAACGTCTCCCACAAATTGTCGAGCTACATAAAACCCAATATCAACATCCAAAACTCAGCTGGAGCTTAAGGCTTTTTCGCATTTGATACCTCATGGATCGATGCTGAAATCCTTGGTGGACCTCGATCGCGATGGTACCACGCTGCGGATAGACTCGTGACTCGGCCCGGTGTTCGAGAATACAGTAAACGTACCGTTTGTTGCGTTAACGACCTTGGGAGATGGAATCGATGGTGCCGAACCGGCTGCTTCAATTATTTCTGTGCCTATAGCATATACTCCATCCAGCGTAGCGCTATTTGGATAAAATATCACCGATATTTAACACTGAAATGATGGCTTAAGACGAATGAGTCTTTTACTTCAAATTCTTCTGTCTCCTTGCATAATGACTTTTTCCAATATTCTGTTGTGTGAATAAGTGGTTTTGTTTCAGGGATATTTGATTGAAGTCTAATCAAAATGGCCTCGCCCCTTGTTATATTAAAATATATACCTAATTAAATCCATTCCACTGTACAAATAGCGGATTGGATTTTGGACCTTAACAAATGGAATTGACATGTCAATTCCATTTGTAACAGTCAGGTCAGGATACTACTAGACCCTGTCACTTAAGTCATTTGACTTCATCAGCCAATATCGGACTAGTCAAGCTGTGTTCGTAATTAAAATGACTACTTATATGATCTTTTCATACCACTTACCGCTTTGTCTGTATTATCTGTTATTACTACTGTATGATTGGCCAATGAAATTTCTTAATCAGGTTATTTTATGCTCACGCGCCACTGTTCTTATTGTAATCGATAAAACAAACGTACGATATGAAAACAGAACTAAATAAAATGTTATTTATAAAATTTGTTTGCTAATTGTGGAAAAACTAGTTCAATTAATACAGACGGTTGATGGCGGACGTACACCTGGAGCGCGAATGTCAAGGCTGAGCGCTCGGAAATGCTTTAGTAAGGCGGCAACCAATAGGTGTTATCGCCATCGATGGCAACCAGGTAATAGGTAAAAAAATATTGCCTGTACCAATACTTAGGTTTTACTGCGGTCTTGTAGCTGTGCCCACACAAAATATTCGTAGGTACAACTACGGACGGAGTAAGAATCCTAACTGACAAAATCTCCGCTTTAGACTTCCTATACAATCAATATAGCTCGATATCCAATGTCGTAATTCGTAGGTATTGTGATGCGCGCAAACGATAACCCGTTATGATAACCACATGATAACACTAAATACAAATTAAGTGTCAACTTTTTTAGAATAGGTCCTACTACGAATAGGACCTTCTACAATATATTATTTTAAACATGTATCAGTCACGTATTTATTAAAATATTTTAATCTTGTAGGTAGCCATACAATAGAATATTCAATGTCAGTCAATTAAATTAACTAAACTCTCGCATGTGTGTCGTGTACGGCGCGCAACAAACACAAGCACGTGCGCGGTGCGACCGCGTGACGTCACACGGGTCGCACCGCCCCGCCCCCCTAGGATGACAGGGACGGCGCTACGGGGTACAAAGCGGCAACGTCGCGCGCGCCGTTCTGTTTTCGCGTCTAATGCCGCGGCATCGGTGATAGGCCGGTTTATCTTCCTATTGCAAATGCAACAACAGCTATTTCTAGCGTTACGTACCACACTGCAACAACAACCAGATTTTATCGCTTCTTAACAAAAGGTTCCGCTATTGTAGTATATTTTCATTATCATATCGACCTTGGGCGCATATTTAGTTTTATTAGAATACAAATCGAAATAACTATCTATTAAGAATTCGTATTAAACGACTTTTTGAGTTTGTGCCTGGTGCCTATCCTATATGTATCAAGTAAAGTATTTACTAGCTTTTGCCCCGCGACTTCGTCCACGTAAAAAAGTAAAACATAATTATCAGTTTTAACAAGTGTTCTTTAAGATCGATAAAATGAACCCTGACTCGATAGGTCTACTCGCTTACCGCATCAAATTCCAATAACCGTCTTTCGGCTTCATCATCAGAGCCTAGCAACTATTTGTGAGCAAAGTGCTCTTCAAGACCGATATAACTAACGAACCAACTCGGTGACTCTATTCGATTCCCTCATCGAATTCCAATGACCACCATTCGACTTCATCATCAAATCCTGGTCACCATGGATGAATAAAGTACTCGTAAATACCAATCGAATGAACATATTCTTGATGGTTCTACTCCTAAGCTTCCTCTAGGAAACGGATCCTCTAGGAAACGGATTCAAAACGGAACGGAACGGTGTCAAAATATTTATGCTCAATAACAATTTTATTAAATTTGAACACTAGCACTATTTAGTAAAATTACTCCATACAATATTTAGGTAATACCCCATTATGTTAGGACCCCGTGGGGGGTTATTTGGGGAAATCGCGAAATACGTATTCAATGAATTCTTATAAACAGTATTCTTAAAGAATTTCAGTGAACACACAGAATACAATTTGACATACAAACATTGTCCTCCACCCTTTGACCTCAGTGGAAACTTACGTCATAAAAAGAAGCTACTGATCAAATTTCACGTCCCTTCTCTACGTCCAGCGACTTAGGCTGTGCTTTGAAAGATCGTCAAGAGTCAGTCAATAGCTAAGTCCAGACAAACAATTTTATAGATACAGATTGTTGATTATACCAATGTCAAGGCAATTAGGCCTTGTCAGGACAACAACGCCGAGGTTAATGGCAACGAACAAGGATTATAAAACTTGTACTACTACCTATCTAGTAAAGTAATATTATGTTTTACGTTATCTTTTCTTATTCACAGAAGGCGACCAGGGATCATGGGACAGCGGACTGTCTTACGAATGTCGCTCGCTTCTATTCAAGGCTCTTCACAATCTCATTGAAAGGTAAACTATTGTAGATTTATTTAATTTCTGACAGATTTTTGTGTTTTGAATTAGAAACAAAAACGTTTTTGTTTTTCTATTCAATTGATTCGAGCAATGAAACTGTTTGTTAGACGTTTAGGTGATTTATTTAAATCACTTTTTGATTCAAATATTGATTTAAATCAATAAACCTAGACTCTATGAAATGATTAGTCGTTGAGTGACAGCTACACCTGGTGATTGAATAGTGGGACTATCTCATTCTTCAATAAAAAATAGACAGCAGTCTTGGCTATGAATATTATGTGAAATTTAAAGAATGCAACATTGGCGACCCACTACCCGCGAACCAATATACCTATATACTAACTAATATTGTCATTGTATGGAAGCGAATTACCTACTTAAATACTTAGAAGCATTTGTGGGTAGTCCGTTTAATGTTGCACCTGGCCGGTGCGCGGGCGCATTGCTCGCACGCACGGGCGCTCGTTCTGCGAAGGTCGACGCATCGCATCGAGCGGGGCGTTCTAATGTCGTTTTTTGCCGCGAATGCATTGGACGCCCGTGCCTTTTCTACATTGTTATCTGCTGACGGAATCATCGCTTCATGTTTCTTACTGAACCATGTAAAAGGCTACAGATTTGCTATCCATTACTTTCCTTCCGTCTCCTTCTCTCCTTATCCTTTCCCCCAAATGATTATCTAAACATTAATTAATTATATTAATTTAGGTAAATAATAATAAATCTAAATCATTGTTCCCCATTTGGAGTAGTAAACAACTCAATGTGAGGATCTGAATTCTGCTCATGATCTCATGTGTCGGTACAGCTTAATATTCCAATCCATACATTAACTATCTTATTAATAATCAAGGTTTTGGCGATATTAAGTATGTACGGAAGTTAATCTTAGATACAAGATTACGTTTTATCTAAATGGAAATTCTACAGATCCGGGATAGGGCGATTTGTATTTAAATCGTAGAACAACTTAACAATGTCAGTTAAGTACATTTGTCCGTGGAAAGTGATAAGATAATTCAGCGGCAATTAAACGTACCGTACCTACAACATGAGTCGTACAATTCGTTATTTAATCAATGCAACTTGTCAGGCAGACCACAGCTTGCGCGGCGCGTGTTCCCTTAAAATCCATTCCACGATTTGCGTTTCGAAGGATAGATACCATTCAGTCGTTCGGTAGACGTAGTTCAAGCAGTGTAGAAGATAATCAACCGATCTCCCTCGCTAGACTACAATGTTTTCAATTACACAGCATAAACAAACACTATAAAATGTAACAGTGACGTTACATAGCGCATGCATCGGGCCTCATGCGTTCCCGTGCGGAGTCGGAGCGGTGGCTCGCCACGGAATCTCGGCGTATGAACGAAATCCAGACGAGTCGTTGACCCCGGGTGTCGGCTGGCGGCGCGGCGCGTCAAAAGAAACAATGCGTTCGTCGCTGCGACCGGGGATGCGGGCCCTTACGACACCGCGCTTTATCGCTATTACTAGTACCTCTAAGAAGTGTCAAAGCGCCCTGCGGGCCGAAATGACACGCCTAATTTTTTTTTTCGAATGTGGTTCTACTCGTTCAACCCCATCTAATTAAAGGGTATCAGATCGATGCCTTGCCGCATCCCAATAATGCCATTTGCGCTAAAGATGCTCAACTTTGAAAATCTGATTATTCAATTAGATATATTAGTGCCAAGAAATAAATCATCTGCTACAGGATATAAAGTGGCTTTAATAAAATTAATGTAAAACTATAAAAAGGTGTCAGGTTATGTTCGCAAATGTTAAAATTGATTTACGGACTCATTGACGAATCAGTACAATTTTGTTCGACAATTTATCTAGGTACATCAAAAATAACAGAATTCTATTCTATCTGAATATTAATTTTAAAATTTTGAATTCTGTTTCGAATAGAAATAACCCAAAGTTATTTGTCTGCGTCTATTAATTGATCGATCTCGATTCTGTGAGTGAACTTAAATTGCAGCCTTGGTTGCAAAATTACATCACACTGATAGTTAAATACATTAAAAAAAAAATGAAATAATACTCTTATTCCGACGTATACCTAGCGGCTTTGATTTTTTTCTTACACACAAAAATACCGCGTGCAATGGACCGAAAATAGGATTTGCATCGTTTTATGTTTGACGTAAGTCGTTACGAGGTACTTTTAATTTTTTTTTCAAGCCGTCTCAGAGGGCTGTGTATCTAAACTGGTTCAAAGACCGTACCGGCGACGACGCGGAGTCACAGAGCTTATAAGGCACACACATTATAATTCTACGTAGGTAAAATATCTAGGAACTTTTCTTTTTTAACTTATTATTACTTTGTTATCATGGTGGTCAATAAAAATAATACTCGAAAGCAATAAGTAAACTGTTTGCATTATTGAATCTTAGATTGATTTTTGTCTGAAAGTCTCCGGAGACGATGGATAAATGAATATGTATGAAAAAAGAATTTCATACCTTAGATGGTCTGATATTGCAAAATATTATATTTTTTTACAAACATACCATACTATCGTGGCAAGCGGTCGCATTCCACAGTGAACCTCGTAGTCAGCGGGCCGCGAACACCTGCGCCCGCGCTTCTAAATCTCTCCCGTTATGAAGGCGCTTTGCATGGAACTGCGCGCGCATCCTCCCTACCACCGCGATGTACACGCATGACCACGTAACAACACGCGACAGTGGCCTTTTGAATTCGAATGTTTCAGTATAAATATGAACAATGGAATATAGGAATTAATAATCAGGCGTGTGGTGCCTTCTCATACTTCCTTGTTTTGAAGACCTGGTTAGCGGGATCGAATACTGGTCAGGGCAAACTTTCTGACCGACCCCGAGTCATGGATGTTTATCATATATATATAAGTAATATATACTGGGTTCGCCCCGAGTCCATTGTACGGTACCCATAATACAAGCGTTGCTTAGTGTGGGACCGTATATTTGTGTGTTCGTCTGGCGATATTATTATTATTTTGCTCTGGATATTGTACAGGTGACATAAAGAATTAACATCACGCATGATGCATCTGGTAGGAACTGCTTATTTTCGGTAACGGGCTAGCCACCTCCGCCTCATCTATTGAATTCTTTAGGTTTGATCATGACTGGAAACTTTTGATTAACTCAAGCGGTAGACCGATTCCAATGATAACAAAAATAACTACAAATTTGTTATACTTAATATTTATAACACATTTCAATACCTTACCAACTAACTCACAAAACTATCATGGTAGAATCATTGAATGAGTCACGTAGAAGTTTTGTTTACATTGGTATGCACAGCCATGGAGTAGGCAGGCAAGTAGATGGCGGCCGGCGCGGGCGCATCGCTTAAAATAAATTATCGGCCAATTAATTCGATCTTTGTGTAACCACCATTTGAGCTCTTATTCATCGATCGTTCGATCTATTCATCGTTTGCTCGTTTAAAATGTAGGTTTTACACTTTAAACATACCAAACAATAGTTACCAATAGGTACACATTAAGTTAAAATCACAGACCGTCAAAGAGAATGTAACACACACACAACATTGTATAGATTAAGAAATGTGAGGTAAAATGTGTCCGAGCAAACTCTACTATAACTAAAGTTACGAATATTTCTAACGACCTTTTTTATAATCGCATAAAAGTAATTATGTATTTAGAATTTTAAACCCGAGTTTCCATTCTTATGGAAACTGGCATGGTCTTCCATGCAATAAAACTTAACATTGAAACCTAGTCTTGGATATTAAAAGCAGCATTGATCCTGTACATAAAATAAACGAGTATTATGATTATTATACATGAGTCGCGTTCAGTAATTAATTACACATAATTGTAGCCGGTCGATTATTCATCGGTCGGTTGTTTTACGCGTCGCCGTTACACATAGTGGCATTTTGCTGGTGACATAATAATTCGCCGAGGCAATATAAGCGAATCGATAACTGCCGAGCGGCGAGTTGCGACACCGCGATACATGCTTTGCCTACTACACCTTAGTAAATTCCATAGGTTATATTGTACTAGCATTGTTGCACTGCCGCGATTACAAACTATTTTGAACTCAAATCGCATACGATTTAGATTCATAATAGCACCTGTTATATCGTTCTGTCGTAATGGCGAAATTCGAATTTGACCGTTCATAGATTTTCTCATTGCCAACCCAGTTTGCCATGAACATGTTAGGCAAAATTATATAAATATTATAGGTATTAACTATATACCTAGACAAGATCTGGCATGATAACGTAAATTCATAAATATCACTAGGCACACACACCCAACATTGGCCCAAACTAAGCAATACTACTACTTGTACCGTACAAAAGGCCGATGTTAAGGATCTAAATAATTACCAATCAATCAGTCAAGCCCAATGTAGAGTATTTTTATTGCGCCAGCGCTACATCAGCTCACTTACTTGATCACGGTTAAAATCTCCATCGGAAACCCTCTTAACAATATATTTTATTGTTCAAATGCCGTGTTAAAAAAGGAAACGTGATACAATCGTAAAGTGGCAAAATGTTGCCAGTTCTCGAGTCGTAAGCTGTTTGGCTGTGAAATTATATGGCCTTTTGGATAGCTACACGGCTATCCAATAAGCTATATAGGATCACCGTTGTGCCCTTAGCGATAAAAATACTCGCTTCTAATTTCATGGTGTTGGTGCTTATAGAATAAAGGTCGTTGTATCAATATGACTGCAGGGCTTTTAACGAGGGATATCTTGACAACACACACAAGCTGTGTTGTTCATATTGTTAACTGAGAGAGAATGAATGGTGGAGCGAGGCCAAGCACTTTGTGTTAATGGATCCTAGGTGTCATGTTTCCGCTCAGCGGGTGTCACAGCTTCATACAGATACTTAAGTCCTTAACTGTGTGCAAAAGCAGTGTTAGCCAAGTTAGTAGAACGCTTGCCTCGGTAACGAGGATCGCAGGTTCAAACCCCGGCTCGCACCTTTGGGATTTCTGGATTTCATGTGCGAATCTCATTTTCACCCATGATTATCACTTGCTAAACGGCGACGGAAAACACCGCGAGGAAACCTGCATGTCTGAGAGAACCCCTCGAAAGACATGTGAGGTCCACCAACCCGCACTGGGCCAGCGTGGTGGACTATGGCCTAATCCCCCTCGCATTGAGAGGAGGCCCGTGCCCAACAGTGGGGCATTAAAAGGGCTGGTATAACTATTATTATAACTTTGTTCGTCGTTATCATGCATTCTGGGTATAAGTCAATACAATTGACAACCTGATTACTAATTAACGCGGTTAGTAGTGACCGTGCTTTCTGTGCCTAGGGTCCCGGGCTCCAATCCTGATAGGGACAAACGTGTGATGAGCACGAATGTTTTTACCCGAGTCATGGAAAGTATAATAATACTGGATTCGCCCCCAATCCATTGTACGGCACCCCTAATACAAGCGTTGATTAGGATGGGTGCGTGTAGTTGGTGTGTTTGTCTGGCATTATTATTAAGTTCCTGTAAATTGGGAAAACGCAATATTATGATTCGTTTCAGTAGACCCACAGCTGTAGTTACAAATGCCTGTAAGCTGATGTATACACGTCATGACGACAACTAAACTACTATTACATTTACTTGTGTTCCAGATGTCTTCTGTCGCGGGACTTCGTGAGGCTCGGCAAATGGTTCGTTCAGCCGTACGATGGCGACGAAGAGGACGTCGGCAAAAGGTAACTGAAAACCTACTCTATTGTCAACACAATAAACATCAGTTTCCGTGTTATATGGAACATGATAGTGAAAGTACAGTTAAGAAGGTATGATACGACACGCTTGTGTTTCGCGTGTGCCGTTACATGTTACTTAATTATATGGCGTCGATTGTGTCCGAACGGATTGGTTTTGATATTTATGCCAAGTAATATTTTCTTTAATCTATGCATATACTAGCTGTCCCGGCGAACTTCGTACCGCCACAGAATCAATTGTATGAGAAAAATTAATGATCTTTATTATTAGTAATTTGTTCCCATGCTTTAATAGTTATTCTGTTATTTGGGCGGAGACAAATTCAAAAAATCAAATATTGAAATCATAAAACTCGATCCCCCCGTTCTTGAGTTATGAATACAGTAACTCACACGACTTTGTTTTATATGTATATGTAGATTAAGGCTTACCTTTGCCGTGATGATGGTGCCTGAACATACGATATTTTAGAAAAAAAATCGTAGGTTATATTTTATAACCCGTGTTGACATAAAGCATACTTCTTTATCTCGGGACATATATTAAAATCCACTAGTCACCATTTTTTTACAATTTGGCAAGCTGCAACATGGGTCAATGTATGGGTTTATAATGTTTATCTTAGAGAATGAAAGGTATAATCAAATCAAAAAAATAAATCCTCGCGTATGAAGCCCCGGACACAGCTAGTTCAGTATGTACTAAAAAGGTTCTGTATTTGTAGCATTAAAGAGTGCTTACTCATGATGGAAGTGCAATTTGAAGCAGTCCCAAATGGATCGTTCTCAAATCGCCTCCGGTGTCAACTTCCTACATTAAAATGAGGATCTCTGTGTTGTACTCGTTAAGACATCAGAGTATAACTTCGTTCCCCTTCAAACATTTTACTATACTTACCAAGAGTATATTGTGGTCATTTACGATCCTGCTATCTATCAGGTTCTCAATGCTGAAACCCTTGTTATGGTTTAGCTACTTTAATGAGACGCATAACAGTGTACAGCAATCTGCCCATTGGCCGTGCCCAGACCGAACGTGCGGTGTTGCAAGTCTCAACATAATATGCTTTGCTGTCAGCCGCGCGCGGCAAGTTAATATTTTTTTCGCGTATGTAAGTAACATAGTGTTATTTGTTTCCAGTCCGTGGCACCTGTCGTTCTCGTTCGCGTTCTTCCTGCACGGCGAGAGCACGGTGTGCGCGTCGGTGGACGTGCGCCAGCACCCGCCCGTGCGCACGCTCACCGCGCGCCGCCTCGCGCGCGTCAACGCGCCCGACGCGCAGCCCGACGACAAGGGTGAGGGGAAGTTTGGGACAAACTAGTATTTAAACTCTCCATGGTGCCTTACACATGGAATTAGTCCAGCTCTAAGAGTCTTGCTTCTGTGGAAATTTGTCTACCGGATCTTTTTTGTCTCCCGCTTTGCAATGGAGGGAAGTGGATAATTTTCTTCCAACTCCTCCTATTTTTATCTTTTGATTAATTTCGTGCGGGTTCCAAGACATCCTGGCTAACAGTAGTAGCAGTAGTGGGAGTGTATGGCGGGCCTAGTCCCATTAAAAAAAAAGGGTGAGGGAATTAACACCTCGGATCCTAAACAGACAGCGTTCTACGTTCCACGCTACGCGATTATTAAAATGCGGTTTCGCGCGGTCAGTTAAGACCTGAACGGTCTTCCATGTGTTTGGACTCTTGACAGAGCTCACAGATGTTTTAACGCCAGAGGGTGCTTTCTGTGCCGTTCGGCATTTTTACTTGGTTATCGCCTGCAAAATTTTGCTACTGAGGCATTAGCCAGAACGAAATTAGGCAGTTTTACTTACACAATAAGTAAACCGCGTCTGAAATCTGAGGCTTACAGTAGTAGTAGTGGTATCGGATTGGGAGGCCAGTTAAATAGATTGATACCACAATTATTATCATAATATATCCGTACCTCTGAGAGACTTCGATAGGCTATAACTAATAAGTTAATTTTGTCATATGTGTAAAGTTAGACAAAGGCATATATAATTATTGTTTATCTATGGTTTACTGACAAATAAATTATTGTCTACGTCATCGTATACGATCATTTTGACGTCATTACGGTTCAGTTAATAATATTTTAATACATTATCCTGTTCCAACTACATGAGTAGTATGCTCATTGCTTTTTTGTATTTTATATTCCACTATTTTTAGTACACATTATATTGTATTGTTGCAGTGATCTTGGCACCGTTCGGCCTGGAGGGTAAGCTGACGGGTCGCGAGTGGTCCGACAGCGACGCGCCCACCGCGCGCCTGCTGGACGCCTGGCGACAACTGTACCCGCTGGAGCAGGGCTGCGGGGCCGTCGAGGTGAGTGGGAATAGGAACCTTAACTACCTGCATTTAGAGTGCTATTTTACAACCGAGGACTTTTTGTGAATCACCACATTCTTCCTGTGCCCTTTAACAATGGAATGTTGTTTTCCATGATTATTTGGCTTTAGTCTTTGTTAGTTAAATCTTGGTGTTTTCGCTGGAGATCTCTGTAAATCCTGGCTTACATGGGTACCGAATAGTGATGGGCTAAGTCACAGAAAATTAATGAGGTACATATTCCAGTTAATATAATACCTTCTATTCGGTACCGAGTAATCGTGGATCTATGAAGTGTTATGTATTATTATATCGCTAGTAATGTGTGGATGTGGCGCGCAGGTGGTGTGCGGCGGCGCGCGCATGCGCTACCCGGCGCCGTACGTGCTGCTGACGCAGATGGAGGCGCGCGGCGGCGCGCGGCCCGCCTCCCCGGCGCGGCGCCTGGCGCGCCACGCGCGCCACGCGCTCGCCACGCCGCAGCCGCACCAGGTATCCCGCGCCTCATGCTGCCACCACCCGACCTCCACCCGGCTCGGTGTCACAACAAATCCATATACCATATACATATGCTTGACGCTCCTATAGCGCAGTTAGTAGTAATCCCACCTTCTGTGCAGAGGGTGCTGGGTTCGAAGCCCATAGGAGCAAACTTTGTGAGCACGTGTTTTTGTACCCGAGTCATGAACTATCGTTAAATATCTACGTTATTGATTATATACCACCAGCCTATACTCATAATTCCAACTTTGCTTATTTCGGTCTGTACAGTTTATATGTCTGTCTGGCAATGTTTATTATATACGTTGCATACATACTCGTACAATGACTCAATTGATGTGACGGAACATTAATTACCCTTTATACTGTATGGAAAATCCCAAATAAAATAATACCAAACTCAAGAGATTCATTCTTGCTATTGTCTGTACATACTGTAATCAAGGCCAAGAGATGCATAAGATGCCGAAAGGTATATACGTGAGCATCTGTTGGACAGTTACCCCACTGTATTATGGTATTAAAATAGATAAAGATGAAACTAATATGCTGCTCTTCACCTTTAAGCTTATCCAAATCGTGCACATAGTTGTTCAGAGGCTTCAGTATCTCATCCATACATTTTACGTCTATGGACAATCCATATTACGACCCAACAATCTGTCGGAAGCAGGGGAAACAGAACCGTCTTTGAATCACCAGACGCAGCTCTGAGACTGTACTTCCAATATAAAACATAGAACATAAATATAATTATGCACATTGTAATTTCTGTGAACTTAGAAATGCATTCTATGAGTTCTAACAATCCTTCAACATTATAAAGTGAATATTTCGGACGTCATTTTAACATGGACGTTCGGACTGTTATTTAAACATCTATGAGCATGGTAACGAGCAGTCGAAACCCTGAAAACTTAATGGTCTAAGACTTTGTTTACTGGTTCTCCCTCACATTGGGTCCCAAATGTTCAGACGGCATTCAGTGCAGTTAGCCAAATTCAGGTAGCTTAAAGCAATTCCCAAGATCGTTATTACAATATGTGAAATGTTACAGCCGGCGGAGATCTGCTACAGCGACACGTCCGCCGACAAGGGCGAGGACTTCGTGGACCCCACGCGCAAGACTCCCTGCACCTGCGCCAAGTGAGTACCGACGCCTTCCCTCGCTATGTGCCGCTACACACACATACGGTTTGTACGATATATGCTCCCTAGAATACTATACATACAATCAAATTAAATGTCACCTCAAAAAAGTGTCTTAAAAAGTTTCGAAACAGGGCGTAATATTGATCTCTTATATTTACGCGAATGCTACACATTGAAATCAAACTAATTTAACGGATTTTATTGCGTTTTTTTTATGCTCCCTACGTTTCGGCTGCTTTACAGCAACCATGGTCACGGGAGGACTGAGGTGTCGGGAACGTAAAAAAAAGCGATAAAATCCGTTAAATTAGTTTTATTTCAACTGTGCGTGATGTTATCAGTCAGATAACTATTGTCGCCTATTGAGCGCACGATCTTAATTTACAACATTTTTGCCCCTCATTCTTTAAGGACATGACAGGGACGGTAATAGATGTTAATGCCAAACAAAGTATTGTTTAAGTATTGACGTCAACGCACTTATCTGAATAATAAAAGAATTAGCTGCGATTCCTTGGAATGCCCTTGCTTTCCACCGTTGTATAAAGTATCTGTATATTGTGCCACTTTGCCGAAACTAGCCAGCTGTATATTTCTATGGTGCATATAACAACAAATTGTATTATTATTAGTAAATATATATGTAGATAGGAGCAGTGCAGTTGTATTTATACGATATTGTGTGCTATGCATCTATATTTTACGTATGATATGTAATGATAGATTTATTTTTTATATTTTTTTTTTGTATTTTTGCATTTGAATGAGAGATTAAACCACCGTGTCTTTCCCCGCGAATTTCGCTTATAAAGCCGGTTGAAATTAGCGGTGAATGACAATATGTGTAGTGAAATATAACTATTTTAACAGGGTGTAGATTGATAGGTAGATGTTATGTATGTGAATGTATATTTTTTTTTATTTAGCAACAATATTTATCATTATTATCAGTAGTGATATGAGCAGTAGAGGGTACAGCTTCACCAATAATTACGTGTTTCGTTGTTTATTGGTGTTTATGGCGAAGGAATTTGCACCCAAAATATTGACGTACTATTTATTATATTGAAAGTTTTATACTGATTTTGAAGCTCGAATGGGAAAACTATAAGGTAGATTTTCCTTTGAATTCCTTCGTCATAATACGCGGCGACTCTCGTCACACTTTTATATCTCTCGTACACTTGAGTTCGCGTTTGTTAGTATATGGATTAACATCTCGTCAGCCGCAATGACTTTTGATTATAAACTTAGATGTCGCGTAGAGTTACCAACGTTCCCGGAATAGAGATGTTTAGATTAGTTTTCCTCTATTTTTCTATTATTTTTACCGACCGTGGGTATCTTGCTAAACCGCGATCGTATCATTCTCGCCACGGGACGATCACGTCTCGCCTCGCCCGGCGCTCCCCTGAAACTTCCCCCCCAAATCCGTACCGACGTTTAACCGGACCGGTACGTACTAAAGGCACTCGGAACGGCCTCGCCGGGATCAAGGTCGAGGATAGACGGTAGTCGGCAATGAGATTAAGTGTGCGGAGTCGCCGCGTGGCGCTCGCGGGCGGCAGCGGGCTGAGGGCAGCGGGCAGCGGCTAGCGTTGTGTTGGTGCAGGTGGCGGCGGCGCCGGCCCGCGCGGCCCCCGCCCTTCCACCGGCGCGCCGCCCGGCCCCGCCCCGCCAAACCGCACGAGCGCCGCCCGGCCCCCGCGCCGCACCGACACGACCGCGCGTGAGTACCATGCACCCGCGCACACACACCCCACAACACTGTACTGCCCAAGCTTCGGCTGCTCGCGGATCGATCTTACACTCGTACGCTCTGCGATACCTCGATTGTGGGGCTTATTTAATTCAAGCTTTTGCCCGCGCTCAACTCACGCAACCATGGGCGTTGCTCCCCAGTCGACTCTATTGGTCATAATGTCCAGCAGTTTTTCCGTGTCGATTGAACAAACATAAAAAAATGGGTTGGATTACGAGATGATCAAGTAACCTGCGCCAACTTCTTTAATGTTTTCATAGTACAAGCCCAATATAATATGTACCGAAAATATTTCAAAGTAACGCTCGCTTAGTAAATAAAATGATTATCGAATAAAATGATAGCTTTTATCTAACAATTTTGCGCCTAATATTCACTCTATAATATTACACGATCGGTATCAAAATTTCATTAATTAAACAGATTCAATTTGACACACGCGACGACGCTACACATAACATGGAGACACAGAGTCACAAATAATGCAATGCTGCTTGAGTTATGCATGCAATGGTGCCTACGTAATTAACGTTAATTGTAATGCATCGTAGACGAACTGTGTTGCATGGTTTAATATAGGAACGTTGAATTTTATCATACAAATTGCATGTTTTGTGTCTTTATTATTTATTTCTATTTTTATCTTCTATGTTTATGTAACATTTTTACATTTATATATCTCGTTGTGCATTTGGCAACCTTATTATGTTCAGAAATACATATTAATAATTATACCAGCCCTTTTAATGTCCCACTGTTGGGCACGGGCCTCCCATTAATGCGAGGGGGATGACGTCATAGTCCACCACGCTGGCCCAGTGCGGGTTGGCGGACATCTAATTACTAAACAAAATATCTTAAATTAATTAGACAGGGAATAGGTATAATTTATATAGTAAATTCTCATGAAATCTAATAATGTTGTCAATTGAAATGTTCATGGAAGCAAACATTGGGGCAATATCACCATTGTTTTGTCACCAACATCATACTATAAGGTACTTCCTATATCAACGTGAAGATCTCTGTGCCGTGTCCGTCAAGTCTAGCGCGTGGCTTCGTTCTCCTTCACACATGTGTATATGCTCAACACTGACACTGCTTGTAATATACTCATTTCATTGATTGGTTCTCGAAAGGACACTAACTTCAGTCATTTATTTGGAAACAAAAAAATAAACAGTGTTTGCTGTATGCTACGGCCACATCTGGATTAACGTTAGTGTTAAATTTAGTAGTCTTAATTAAGGCATTAAAAATTACCACGTCAAACGATTGGCTACATCAATGTAGTTCTGCTCTTATAGTTTAATGTCTAACTTAGTAAATTAAACTGTTGGTCACATCTGTTTAGTGCCTTTATTCAGGCACTAATAAGTGCACTAAGCCACAGATGTGGCCGTAGCATTATAATTATTCTTGTCGTTCCAATATCAACTTAAAATTCGCTGAGGTGCTGATTGCAATACATATTTGTCTGTATTGTCACGATACTATTTTTGTATATGCAATCCAAACACTTTATTTTTTATCGAATTATACTTTGAACCGGTATCCCCAAAGCGGGGTGGAGACCTTTTAAGCTATAGGGTTTCATTGTTATCAGTTCTGATGTGATAATAATGTCATGCTATTGTTTATTTCAAGACATCTCCTCATATATCATGGCTACTAGTATTTTGTGCGGTAAAGTGAGCGGTGTGTTATCAAATCGTCATGGTACACATAATAACATCTACCTTTCATCTGGCGGCTCTAACTCGCTCGATACGTCACGCGACTCCTATCTCATGGGAAGGTTCATTCATTCGGGCACCTATCCGTTGTGTCGTCTGCGCACATGTGCGAGGTGAAGCGATACAGTTGGGTGCGTTGTGAACATTATCGTGCCGTAAATATTGGTGATAAATAAAAGTTTGTTGTTGATTTTACTTACTCCGATATTTGACTCTACGAGACCTGGAGTAAAAGAGTTAATTTTATTGAATTTTTCGGAAAATTTATTGGTCAAAAAGTTTCCTATTTTCTTGCATAAAACGGAGACCTGTCAGTGTCTCCATACTCAACAATGTACGGTATGTTCATGGAACCTACAATTGTATCGTTTGACGTGTCGCCCGTGTTGTATCAGGTATATAATGTGTGAAGTAACCGTGTGTGTCGCGCGTCGCCAGGGCGAGCGGCGGGCTGGGCGCGGGCGCGGGCGCGGCGTGCTCGCCGGGCAGCTGCGGCGGCGGCTCGCCGGCGGCCGCCGCCTCCGCGCCCTCCTCCGCCGGCGCGCCGCCGCCCTCGCCCGCCACGCACCACCACCCGCCCTCCAACCTGCAGGTGAGCACCCGCCGCACCAACAGGGACCACATCGATACGATAACGTCCTACGCGCTGGGAACCACACCAACGGCTCAACCGCACGAAGTGTTTTGGCGACGTAATCCGCATGCATCCCGCTCACACCACAGATGTCATCAATAAATATGACTGTGACAGCATGATTTCTGAATGGGCTACGATTACATTAGGAGTTCCTGCTTATCCTACAGGTTACTCGCATTGGAATGCATTTTGGATTGAAATCTGGGATTAAAAGGAACCACGTGAAAAAATAAGTGCATTACATGCTCTTCCCTGGGATTCCACCCGCCTCGACCATCGATTTTTCTTGTGTAGTTAAAAAGACGGTCACGGAATTAGATCGGTCGGTGTATAACGGTAATGTGTGCGGCAGTGCCCGGGCGCGGTGCCGACGTCGCTGCACACGCCGGCGCCCACGCCGGAGCCGGCGGCGCCGCGCACCCCGCGCACGCCGCGCACGCCAGCCTGCGCGGCGCCGCCGCCGCGAGCCGCGCACCCCGCGCGCCGGCCCGCGCTGCCGCCCGCGCCGCCGCGCCTCGACCCGCGCGACGACGAGCACGCGCTGCACATGCTCTACGACTACACCACCGTATATGCCTGGTCAGTACTGACCTCCCTCGCCGAAAGATTCTACATACATTATACGTGTGAACTTTATTAAGACTCACAAAAGAACTAAGATTCCGAAAGGTATCAATAGAAGCATTATCTAATGATAATTTAAAACGCAGGAAATCACTCACACACAAACAATTCTATCAACATTGTAAACAATATGAAATAAATCAAGTATAATTCTCGCTCACCATCGAGGCATGAACGGGTAGTGAAGTCCGCAATACACACACACACACACACAACTCGCGAGTATCCGGTCACGCCAAAAGTAATTAATTGGACGTGAATCTTTAGGCTCGCCAAATTATCCAACCGATTTGCGCATCAATATTATTCAAGTTTTTAATAGATGTGTTCATTTTTCGGTGACATTTCTTTCTTGCAGCATCCTACCCGCATATTTATAGAAGTTTAAGTACTAGAAAGTTTTTTTCCTTTAAGAAAAAATACCTTTTGTAATGGCCAGTGTAAATAGACGCAGACTCGATGACTTTTGTGGTTATTCTTTAACAATAATAAAAAGAGTTTTTTCTTTATGAACCTAATTTAACTATTGTTGTTCAGGCTGGAACACCCCGTGAAGCGATTCAAGTCTGAGGACAACTGCTTCCACGAGGAGATGGCGCTTGGCGCGGGCGCGCCCGGCGACCTGTACGCCGGCCACGACCACACCAAGATGGCTGTCATGCTCGACCACGGGAGCATCGACATCAAGCAGGAGAAGCAGGACCATAATGTGAGTGGCGGCATAGTTGCACGAGGCGGGGGACTTGGTCGATGACGTCGAAGACCTAAGACACAATTAACAATTGACTCACAATGGAATAACAAGGGTATCAGGATATATAGTAACTTTTTTTTATTGTAATCAAAATATAAATCAGTACAAAAAAATACTCAAGAAGTTGCATCATAAACTCATACGAGTACTACAGAGTTATAATTGTATTAATGCATCACGCAAGGGAGTGACGCCTACTTACTTTTGAGTATGCGAAAACTAGAGACAATTATGATGCCATTGTCATTCGATTATCAGCAATGACGATGGTAATGTACTGGACGATTTCTTAGTTTCAATATTTATGGGGAACCTGTCAAGTGTTTGACAATGTTAGTAGACTTGTCTATGTTTGGAATTTGGATACACAACTCGGTGCTATAAATCGGTGTTTATTCTACAGGACGACACGAAAGAGTACAAGAATCTGTTCACATCCGATGGGCTGTGTGCGAATTACAAAGACCTCGACCAAATGTTCGACAACTCCGACGATGCGGCCAGCGGCGACGAGGGGAGACATGTGAGTGCCCTTCATGATTTATTTCGTAGTTCTAGTAGCTCCTGCGCGGGCTGCAGTGACAGCCCGCGCACAGCATGTGCTCCAGACAGTCTGCACACGGCTATTAACGTTAGCATTACTCTCATTAGGGACAATGCTTACTAAAACTTGGGTCTCTGACGTATTTACATCTAAAACAGTCCGTAGAGTGATCACTTCAATAAAAATTGTTATAAATATTTACTTACCTATGTGTGTCTTGTATACCTTTGCGAAATATTCCCTGAATTTATAGTTTCGAATTTACAATGACAAAAATGCATTTTAAAGTGCTCTGTAATGCCATAGTAAACGGAAAATATTTTTAGTATAAATTCGGCGGCGGTGTGTGATTAGCGTGTGTGTCGGTCAGCTGCAGGAGTCGACGCCGCCGGACTCGAACAGGTCGACGGAGGAGTCGCGGGGCCCGCGCGGGCTGAGCGCGTGCCCGCGCGCCGAGGAGCTGAGCAAGATGTTCCCCACGCCGCCCAGCATGGAGGCGCACGCGCAGGCCTCGCCCGGCTTCTCGCTGCCCGACGACGCCACGCCGCTGCGCGCGCACCCCGCGCACGCCGCGCACGCGCACGCCGCGCACGCCGCGCACCCCGCGCACCCCGCGCACCCCGCGCACGCGCCCGGCTCGCCGCCGCCCGACGCCGCCATCGAGGTGACGCGAGCCCTCTAAATATAAACATTTACCTCTCTCACATTACGCATAGCGAAACGACAGACCAACTTCACTCTACAATTTATCAAATTGATACCTACCACTATACCAACATTCTACTCTTCAACGATTCTAGCGGGACGCCTAGTCCGACTCACAAATTAATGAACTCAATAACGCCCGTTCACATTCATATCATCAGACTCATTTTATTGATTTCTTATATTGACGAGAATACACATTGAAATTAAAATAATCTTGCTGATATTATTGTTAAAAAAAATATGTACGGTTGGTCCCCCAGGACTGGTCCTACGTGTTCAAGCCGCCCACGATATACAAGTACGTGGGCTCGTCGAAGTACGCGCCGCTGGCGACGCTGCCGAGCCAGCTGCAGCCGCCGGTGACGCTGCCGCCGCACGCCGTGTACCGGCCGCGCTGCCGCGACGCCGAGCGCGACCACGAGCCCGCCAAGCGCGACGAGCCCGACGCGGACGCGATGAGGATCGGTCAGCAACACATACTACTACTGTTTCTGTCCCTTTTTTCTGTCTATACAAATCAATGACCCTGAGATGTAATGTAACCACACAAAATATCATTTTTTTTTATGACAACTCACGCACGACTGAAGAATTAACTATGCCAAAATTATTTGAATCAAAAGCCACATAGATCCTAAGATAGTTACGCGGATTTCCCCATACTGATCCATTTAAAAAAGACATGATGTATAAGCTAAACTGTTAATTTTGTTTTGGCATTTAATAGAGTATCATAACATAATATTCAAACATGTTTAAACCAAATCAAGGCTTAAGCATTCTCATAGATGACGTTGTTCGTTGGCAGGTATTAAAAGATCCGCGTCCCCGGCGTCGGAGTCCAGAGAGGCGCGGTCGCGGCGCTCGTGCTCGGCGGGCGGGGGCGCTGGCGGAGGTGGGGGCGGGGGCGCGAGCGCGACCACCGGTGGCGGTGGCGGTGGCGGTGGCGCGGCGCGGCGGCCGCCGTGCAGCGGGCCCACGCACGCCGCCTGCCCGCTGCTCGTCAACGTGCTGCTCGCCGACACCGTGCTTAACGTGTTCCGCGATCACAACTTCGATAGCTGCACGCTGTGCGTCTGCAACGCTGGACCCAAGGTGCGTGCTTGATATATGCATTATTACGTGCGGTGGGTACTAACAGAGTATAACACTCTATTGGAAGAGTCAGTACAGTCTTTATAGGAATTTCCCAATATGGCAAAATGACCGCTAGAAATTTAGACTGGCATTTTTTATATTTAAAATTATCTATATTAAAATTTTCAGTGTAATTGAATAACCGTCGAATTTTTTAATTTCGTATCTTGTCTAGCTTTTTCAACTACAACTGGATACGAAGGGGTTTCATTTTATAGTCCACTCTGACCCAGCGCAAGTTGGCCGCCGCCCTCGCACTAACATCGAAAACTCAACTGTTTGAAAATTAAAATTTTCATGTATCATAATGAAAGGTTCTGGGCTGAATGTTAGCCTGATTTACAGCTATTGTACAACCTTTCAATAGCAGTGGGGTGCGTTCTTGACCGTTCTGAAGTAGTAACGTTCAATGGTGTCGTGCAGGAGGTGGGCAACATCCGCGGCGCGGACGCGGCGACGTACCTGGCGGGGTGTTCGGGCGGCGCGGGCGGTGCGGGCGGCGCGGGGGGCGGGGCGTCGCCGCCGCCCGACGACGAGCCCTCGCACTGCACGTGCGGCTTCAGCGCCATCCTCAACCGCCGCCTCGCGCACCGCGCCGGACTCTTCTACGAGGTCAGTATCACCATACACTGGCTTACTCACAATATTATACTTGATTCATTCAAAATAAAAACATGGGTGTAGGGACTCCCACCACTGACTTTCATTGTCAATTTTACCAATTTAAAACGAAATAAATTGATCGATATTTGAGTAATTTTATTCGCTTCCGCCAAGTATAGCCAACTTCTATCAAAATTATCATTGGAAGGTACAGTGAGCAATGTTTTTCTCAATTCATTGTCACAGATAATGAATATTTTGATTCAAATTCACTCAATTGTGGGAAAAAAATCTGTCTGTCTTGCTAGCAGTTTGTTAAACACCCAAAATTTCATTGAGAAAGTGAAACTCCGCGCTAAAGTTACATGGCCGTGTTTTGTAATAGTTGAATGCGTGTCAACGCTTTGATGAAGTAGGTCGCATTCGTGTCTTTACGCTACATTCATAATAGGTTTACCAAAGTATAGTGCAATCTGACTAAATGAATCGTTATAATGTTTTTAAAATGGTACAGTATCATTCCTGTGTTTGTTGTAGTTTGCTTAGATGTTTTAGATGTATACACGGTGTTTCCAGGACGAGATGGAGATCACGGGCCTGGCGGAAGAGCCCGGCGGGGGCGGCGGCGGCGGCGGCGGGGGCGGGCTGGGCGAGGTGGCGGGCGTGGTGGTGGCTGCGTGCGCGGCGCTGGCGGGCGGCGACGCGTCCGCGCTGGCGCGCGCCGCCCGCCGCGCCGCGCGCCCGCCGCCCGACGACGACCACCGGCTCAACCTGCTCGAGTCAGTACAATACAATACAACACATTGATTTTGGTTTATTTAAATTATTAATGTCGGGTGTGTATTTTCAAACAATATTTTCCATTGTTCGTGTTCTGAAATATGTAAATTGTCGTTCCCCAGGTTCACGGACGGCAGCACGGCGGCGGCGCGGGCGCTGCGCGCGGCGGTCAGCTCGTCGAGCGCGCCGGGCTCCGCCCCGCCCCCCGCCGGCGGCGGAGGCGGCGGCGCCGTGCATCGCTGGCCGTTCATCGGCGCGCGCGCGCCCAGGTCCTCGCGGGACGTCGTTAGGTAACGATACACTAACTTCGCTCTTTTTAATGATACCGCTAGGGTAAACTAGCCAAATTTTCGATACCGTAAATGTAAACAGTAACTGGTATATAATTGGAGGGCGCGTTTGTGGCGACAGATTAATGCGTCGGTTGAGGCCGCTCCTGCAAGACGCGATACAGAAGCGGTGCTGCGGCGCGCGCATGTGGGACGGCGTGACGGGCCCGCTGACCTGGCGGCAGTTCCACCGGCTGGCCGGGCGCGGCAACGAGGACCTGTGCGAGCCGCAGCCGGTGCCGCCGCTGCTGGTGGGCCACGACCGCGACTGGGTGTCGCTGGCGCCGCACGCGCTGCGCCACTGGGAGCGGCTCGCGCTGGAGCCCTACTCGTACTCGCGCGACGTGGCGTACGTGGTGCTGGCCGCCGACTGCGACGCGCTCACCGACCCGCTGCGCAACTTCTTCCGCGAGCTGTCCGCCGCCTACGAGGCGTGCCGGCTGGGCCGCCACCGGCCCGTGGCGCGGCTGGCGCGCGACGGCATCGTGCGGCCCGCCGCCGCCGCCGCGCCCGCCAGCGCCGCCGCCGACGAGTGGTGCGGCGCGCTGCCGCCGGGTCGGCTGGGCGTGCACCTGCGCGCGCTGGCGGCGGCGGCGCGCAGCGAGCTGGCGCCGGCGCTGGCCGCGCTGGCCGTGGACCGCACGCTGCTGGACGCCGAGCGGCCCGACCCGCCGCGCCCGCCCGCCACGCCCGAGCGCGGCTCGCGGCCCGCCTCGCCCGCCTCGCCCGAGGCCGAGCCGGCGGCGGCGGGCGCGGCGGCCGCGGCCTGGGAGGAGGGCGGCGCGCCCGCGCTGGTCGTGTACGTGGTGGAGCCGCCCGCCGCGCACGCGCACCGGCCGCGCGCGCTGCTGGCGCTGCTGCGGCTGGCGGCGCGGCTGGCGGACGCGCTGCGCCACCACGGCCCGCTGGTGAAGCTGGTGTCGCTGGAGAGCGTGCGCGCGCGCTGGGCCGGCTGCGCGGCGGCGGACCCGGCGGCCGACGTGCGCGCGCTCGCCTTCAGCGTGTTCACCGGCGCGCGCCGCCTGCTCGCGCACCACGCCGACGGCAAGTCGCTCACCGGCTTCGGCACCGCCGCGCACGGCAACCTCTTCATGCAGTCCAAGGATGTGAGTGCCCGCCGACGCCGAATCATCATTATTCATAGAACCGCATTAGTTACCGATTCTGACGAGCGCGTGTCTGGTGTCGACAGGAGAAGAACCGCGAGCCGTACAAGCTGTTCTCGCCGGCGTGGGTGCTGGCGGCGCCGCGCGCGCTGAAGGAGGTGGCGGAGACGTGGGGGCAGGGCGGTGGCGAGCAGGGCGGCGTGCTGTTCCTGGCGTACTGCCTGTCGCACGACCAGCGCTGGCTGCTGGCCGCCGCCACCGACGCGCGCGGCGAGCTGCTCGACACCGCCGCCATCAACATACACGTGCCGCACAGGTACACACACGTTACACATCCTTCATCACATCATTCTTCGTTAATCCGAACTCATTGGACGGTGAGAGTACCAAATAAAATATTTAAAAAAATATATTCGATTTGTATTTTCTTGATTTTGTAAATTGATCTATGACAGATCGAGACGGAGGCGGAGCGGGCCGGCGCGGCGGCTAGGGCTGACCAAACTGATGGACTTCACGCTCGGTGTCATGAGCCAGTCTGCGCAGCCTTGGCGACTCGTCGTCGGACGCGTCGGTCGGATCGGACATGGCGAGCTCAAGGGTATGTACATTTACAAAATGAATTCGATAATTGATCGCTCTTGTTACAAAAGTTGTGACCAAATTTTGTACAGAATTTGTTTTACTATTCGTATTACAACATTTGACCCGGGCTATTATAACGCTCACGAGAATGGTACTAAAATCCTTAATTATACTTACGTGGTGTCGTGATGTACGTATGTAGGTTGGAGTTGGTTGCTGTCGCGCAAGCACCTGGTGCGCGCGTCGGCGCAGCTGCGCGACATCTGCGGCAGCTGCTCCGTGCTGTACCCGGCCGGCGTGCCGTGCATCCTGTCCGCCTGCCTCGTGTCCACCGAGCCGGACTCGTGCCTGCGCCTCATGGCCGACCGGTTCACGCCCGACGAGCGCTTCTCGCAGGCCTCCATACAGTCGCATCTGCACACGCCCAGGGACGTCACCGCCACGCACATACTCGTCTTCCCCACATCAGCGACCACACAGGTTAGTATACTATAGTAATAGTAGCCTACTAGTCGATAGAAGGTGTCCAGATACCACAAATATTTTATCTAATTTGAACTTCTGCTATTCCTACCTAAGTCGATCCGCATTTAATAAAAATAGTCAGTTTTTGAACGAAGTGCCATAATTGTTGTCAAAAAAAATACCTAAATGTTCCTAACACGATTTCTCTTTATCCTATAGTTTTTCATTTGTCCATACTATCCCATGTAAATAGTGTCAGTGAGCAATAAATAAATATATTATTATTCCATCTCGCAGTCGAATCCGATGCCGTTCGAGCAGCCAATGGCGAACGGCGAGGACAACGACATGATGTTCCTGAACGTGGACATGGACGAGGACATGGGCGAGGACAACATGAACATGACGGACCTGCTGATCGGCGACATGTTCAACAACATGTGGGCGCCCGGCAGCCCGCGCCGCGCTGACGATGACCCCGCCGCCAGCCCCGCCGCGCACCACCACCATCCCGCCGCCTACCACCATCAGGACGACACTAATTCTGTGAGCACTAGCTTTATACACTTACTGATCAACTGGAAGCTGTCTCCGCGTTCCTTCAACCCTCGGACGCTCGTAAACTCCATCCTATGGAGGGGTAATCTGCGGGAGGGGTCTCCTAGTAGTATGATAGACTTATCGTTTGGATACGCGAACTGGGCAGGAGTTACTGGGGCAATAATTGTTATAAAAAGCTAATTGTTATAAGTGTAGTATGTGATGTGTGTGTGTTCGTGCAGGAGGCGGTGGGCGCGCTGCTGCAGCAGCCGCTGGCGCTGGGCTACCTGGTGTCGACGGCGCCGCTGGGCGGCATGCCGGCGTGGTGGTGGGGCGGCTGCGCGCACCTGCGCGGCGCCTGCCCCGCCTTCCTGAAGAACGCGCTGCACCTGCACGCCGGCTCGCTGCAGGCCGCCGACGACTTCACCTCGCTCACGCAGCGCCGCGACCACAACACGCACCCGCTCGACTCGCAGACCACCACCGATGTGCTCAGGTACGTGTGTGCTCATCTCATGGTTGCGGCAATGGCCCCTTTGGTTACCTAGTTTAATGTTTGACGTCAAATTGCTGACTGATATTAAAATATCATTGCAGATGGCAATGATTTAACTATCCCAACTATCCTTTACTTCATATCTATCCTTTAGCTTAAGTAATTGCCATCTGCATTAGTCAGATAGGTTTTATAATAAAGTACTCCTGACCATTCAATTTCGCCACTTTTATTGAGCCTAGTCTGTAGAATAGGCCTGCATAGAATCTCTGATATATGTTAAAAGTTATACCTACTTGATATTGAAAAATATAATTACTGGTTTTGATATAAAAAAAAACTAAACATTTTCCTGATCTGGGTGTTACTTAGCTTGGCACCAGTCCATTGTTACCCATATTGTTGCTTAGTTTTGCACCACAACTTCATGTGTGTTTAGTTCATGTGTGTTTAGTTTGGGATTGTATGGTTGGAGTGATCGTTTGGCAATATTATTATTTTAAAATACCTCACTCTCGTTACAGATACGTACTAGAGGGCTACAATGCGCTGTCGTGGCTCGCGCTGGACAGCAACACGCACGACCGGCTCTCCTGCCTGCCCCTGCACGTGCAGGTGCTGATGCAGTTGTACCACACGGCGGCGGCGCTTGGCTAGCCCACCGCGCCACAGCCCACCGCGTGGCATGCCAGCCACGATAAGGAATAATGATTCAAATGTGGTGGCTAGCCCGCCTCGCCACAGCCCACCATGTGATGCGCTAACTACAACTAGGAATATGTAATTGTGAAATTGCAAGCAAGTTTGGTAGCAATTTTTGGCAAGAAATAGTGATGCAAGTGTTTAGTGATTATGGCCATTGATTGTTAAGTGTAGCAGTGATGTGTTGTGTAGTTGTGCCATTCTTAAAAGAAGGGTGAAGTCAAAGAAGTTGTGTGTGTCAGTACTGTTACCAATCATCAGCCTAAATGTCACTCTATTTATAATCTTTTCTGTGTAAAAACCAAACTTAACAAATGTAATTAAAACTGCTATGTGCAGTAACAAATGTTGCACATGGCAATGGGTTACAACTACATGAGATGACATCACTAATCTGCCTATTCAATAATTTATTTGAGTATGTAAGTTATTAAAGTTGGTATATGGATGTTCATTTGTAGTGGCGGCATTGGTAATGACTTAATATTCAATATTACATGTCACCAATGGATAAAGATGTACCTTACATAATATATTCATAAAATAGCATTCAAGAAAACACTTTCTATTCTCAAGATAAATCAGTTAGTAAAATTAACAATCCATTATCCATCCATCCAATAGACAACACATTCAATTACTTGTGCCCCATTACAAGTTGAAATGTTAAAATAATGTAAAGGCAGCGTAAGAGTAGTGTCCTAGTTGATTTGTCAGTACTTAGATAAATGAATATTATTGTAGGGAACGTAAGTAAGAAGGCCTCGTTATGATGTTGTTGTTTGGTGTTGGTGTGTGCACTCTACTAGTTGTAGGGGAAGCCAATTGTAGGTTCCACATCTGATCACTCTGTTTAATTTGTAAATTTGTGTCTTGTTATATCTCAAATCTAACAAATCAATGAAGCCCAATTTTTGCAAGATTCCAGTTATAGCATAGTGCTTGTCAATGAGATGAAAAAACAATAAATGCACTTATAAACTCATTTAACAGAGTGAGAGGATATGAATGTTACCACACACAAAGTTCTAAAGCAAAATATCAAAAATGTTATAAATAAATAATAAGAAAAAGTAAAAAAAAAAATTAGATAAGCCAGTGGAAATTAGATTTGACAAACATGGTCCAAATTGGTATATTTATATTTGTGGTTGGTTCCATAATTTGAGAATAACCAAATTCTCAACTGGTATATTTTGCCAAAGTTAAAATACCTTTCCAATGAAATGGTTGCAAAACCCACTGTAAATTCAATTAAATTTAGCCATCCTGCAGTCAATAATGTAGTTCTATCCTACATAACATTTACATCCACCTTTAACCATCAAACAAATTGTCTTGTTTCTTAATAACATCTTATTTCATCACAGTAAATAGATCCTTCCTAAGAAGTAACACTTCCATTATAGTCTTGTTGCAACAAGAAACTATACTTCCTGATCTCTTGCTCCAGTATATCATGAACCGCATTTTGTGTAGCTTTCAGTTTTAAATATATGTCAATTTGAAGTTTGACACCACATAGGCATAAAATATGAATGTTTGGCAACATTTAAAACAATTAGATATTGCAATAATTTTTGCTTACCTTGATTAATCTAAGCTCCGCTAGATGGGAAACAAAACACTGAAATGGAATTATTGTTGCTAGATAAAATATATTGATATTTACGATCATTTTAAAATCACTTAATCCATTCATGACACTAACTAATATACACTTTGGCTACTAGTGAATCTACTCAAAGCTGCAGTGCCCCAACCTATGTCAAATTGATATTCTCCTTCACAATAATCAAATTTTGTTTTGATCTCAAATGCAACTATTTCTCTGTTACCATAAAATAGATTTTATATTGAACTTAATCAATGATTAGTATAGATCGATTTTTATATAGAACTGCGAGATTATAATTTAACCAAACTTGCACTATTTTATTAATTCTCATTAAATGCCAATAAATAGACACTCATATTAATATCATGTTTCCAACATCTATCTGCAGAAGGTTTGTCACGACAAGTCAAGAGTAGTGATAGTATGACGCCATAGGATATTATCCTGTATGAGAATTACGTCACAATGTTTACAACTGTAACATACATTGTTGTGTTGTATGTATATTGTAATATATTCTTTTTTATTATTTTTGTTATTATAATAAACCGGTATGAATTACCAAAGGAGTTAGATATGTGTAGTATTTTAGATATTTTTTACAGACATTTTGTGTCGGTTGTCCATATTCAAACATCTGATTTACCTGTTTACTTTATTACAATCTTTAAATCATTTAAATTTATTATTTTTGTAAACCTTTTTTGAAAGTATTGTATTTTTCCAACATTTTTTATTTGCGAATCACATAGTATATTGTTATTTAGTGACAAAAGTAAATTTGAACATTTCATGACCATTGATATAGATAGATCATGTTTGTGTATTCATGTACAGTTTAATATGAGGGAACAAGCTCAAATGTTGCTTCACACGCGTACAACATTGCACGACGATTCAATACAATAAAAAATGTTCAAAGTATTCAATAATCTTAACTGCCAATATCGTCTGCAATGTTGGTAGTACATAATTCTAAAAAACAGATTTGCTAGATATTCTTATGATGAAACCTCCGTAGCTCGAAAGCTATTAGTAACACCAATAGTATGGTTAGTTAGGATAAAAAGAGCCCCCTAGAGCATGTTCTAAGTAGCATTTGTATAAGTAGACATTGTCATTTTATAACAAAATAATATATAAAATGAAGCCATTTGTAACAACATAGAAGAGCGTGTTATACGTCGAATCTCCGACAGTTTATTAGTTCTAATGAAAGTTTTCTATTTTAATATATAATTAAACCGTTAAGTGTAGAGAGGTGTGCTGTGAAAACAAAACTGTATATATTTGTCCGATGCGTGATTTCGATCGTGTACCTACTAATCATTTTTCATTGATGTATTCCATTTTAATCTTATTTCTGTGGACTGAGTTCGGAAAAATCAAAAATCTTAAATCATTTTTTCGTTTTGATTGAACAAATTATCAGAAATCAGATTGTAAATTATTTTTTGTTGCTTAGTACATAATTATTATTATTATTTGTGTTGTCAAGTGATGGTAGGCAATTTGTACAGGTTTTTGTGTGACATGCGCGTGCGCGCACGCGCTGCGGAGATATGCATAAATTATTTAATTGTAACGGCGGCCCATGCGCCACTTAACTGAATTATGCCTGGTTGAATATGAAATGTTTTAAATGTGTTACAACATTTGAAAATATTTAACGATGTTGTATATAGTTTCTTATTTTGTTTTGTAAAAGGACATTTTGTACATACTCGATGTTGTATCGAATACTGTTAATTATTTGCCCACTTTGCCGATGTATAATGGGAGCACGTTTTAAAGAAACCACTCGTAATATTTTGTACAGTCGTTAAGCGAGATTCGTAGTTGAATGAATTATTTTTAGGATTTCGGTTTTTGAATTTTTTGTTATTGTGATGTGTCAATTTATTTAGGGAATTGGGATCGTACTGTACATAGACCTCACCATTTTGTCGTAAATTAGGTTGTAAGCGGTCAAATCTGATGATTGGGGTGGAAATCAAATTTTCTAAATGGAGCAATCATTAGAAATTCGTAAACAAAATTAGTGTAATACTGATATTAATATAACTTTATAAATAACTGTGAAAATAGGTAATAATAATTATGAATAAAATATTACATATTTAAAAAGTATTGTTTTAATTTGTCTGCGTTAAATATAAAATCTTGTGGTGGTGATGGCTGTCCAGTCATCAAGGAGCGAGGGTGCAAGGTTTTGGAAAGTTGTATGAGTATGCGGCATGAGCATAAAGTTTGTCGAGTGAAAAAACCTATTGATACACGCTACCCAGATCTGAAGCCACGACCTTTGGATCGAAAGGCGGCTTTAAGCTTACTGGTCAATATATTCTTCTTTCTTTACGAAATGAAATGCGATGAAATAAAATGGATATGAATATGGCCTCACCCGCAACTTAGCGGGTATTTTAAGCAAGTAATTAATAGTAATATTAAATTCAATAAATACACATTATAAATAAAATAATGGATGTGACATGAAGAAATGAAAATCTAACCAAAATATCGGTCAATACATTACTCTATTGCAGTCACGCCTTGGATCGTGACATTTCAAAATATCGGACAAGTTCTTCAATGAGCTTAAGTCATTCAAGAGGAATCCCTATTATTTTACTGACCCATCCAACCACTAGCCCACTAACGTAACCCTCCCTTTTGAATAGGGTTTCGCAATGGTTTTCTGAGTTTTGAATCGACATTTAAAATAACGAACTTAGTCTATAAAATACATTGGTATGGGAAACCTTTTCGAACGGATAGAATAGGGTTTTGCGCTTCACTTAGTTGAATCATAAACTTACCTTGTGTTTAGGCAAGCCCTTTCAAAAGGTAAGGCAAGCGAATGGGTAATCATAAGTCAAATTTGACAGCAGTTAAGTCGTTAAAAACCCAATCAGGACCTGTTCACAGGCATTCCGTTTCCAGGACCCTGTAATGGTTTATGCCGACCTTTTCAACCTCGCCACAAGCTCCAGAGGTGGCGCTGCAGACGACATTCAGAACAAATGACGAGGTTTCACACAATCCTGAAACGTGCTTTGAGAGTTTTCGGAGCACGTAACAAATATACCATCCTGACAATAACCGTTGCAGCGTAGCGGCCGCCCCGCCAGGCATGCCCCCCGCCTGGCTGGGAAGATCTTCCCTTTTCCGCTAAAGGTTAATTGCTCGATATTATTAATTTTTGCCTTGCGGTAAAATAAAAGTTTAAAGCTACGAAAATTGTATGATTTTGGAGGTAAATCATACAAAATTTGGGGAGAAATAAAATATCACATCTGGCAATCCTGATGACTAAATCTTGAATCTCAAATTTTTCGATTTCTGTTGTTGATATTGGTCGGTACAGTTACTTTTTATTGTTAATATTTTGTAGTTAAAATCATAAAATCACTATTTATCGCAGTACTTAGTCTCTGTAAACCAATCGATATTGGAATTTGGAATACCAATCTACAACATAGCGAACTTGCCAAACCATTTTCTATGAATAAAACATAAATGACAATGAAAATAAACGAGAAAAATATGTGCGCGTTCGCATCGTCCGCGACCCCAGTGGACCGCGAGGGGTGGCTTGACATGAGGGGCGAAGTTGGAAAGAACTACCAGAAACGATGGTTTGTGCTGAAAGGCAACCTGCTCTTTTATTTTGACAAGAAAGGTGACAAAGAGCCAGTTGGAGTAATTATACTGGAAGGATGCACTATTGGTAAGTTATATATACCGATGTTGAGTGTGTTTGCATCTAAGCATCAACTGCTTAACAAAAACAGTATAGAATGCTAATAAAATCTTTAAATCTCTTTATCAATAGAGCTTACAGAAGAAGAATCTTACAGTTTCAAGATTGTGTTCCACTGTGAGGGAGGGCGCACATACTTCCTATGCACCAGCTCGCAGGCTTCCATGGAAACCTGGATGAAGGCACTTGCCTGCGCTAGCTACGACTACATGAAGCTCATGGTGGCCGACCTGCAGCGGCAGCTTGATGAGGCCGAAGGTTTTTACATTCTCTGATATTGTTGTCTTGCTAAAAGGACATGGAAGTTTGAATGAGCGTGCAGCATAGCAGGGAAATCTGTCTATGACCGACATTAGCATCACACTTTTCTAACAATTTTATTTGATCTCTCGCAGCAGCTCCTGACTTCATCTAGTGCTAAGCACCATGTATTAGACCCATATCATAGTAACATGAAATTTTATTAATTTAATTGTTGTAAATCTGACTTAAAAAATGCCTGTACGTTGTGGAATGACTAAATAATCTTAAGAAAAATTAAAGGTTACTATGATTGGTGAAGCCACTAGGAGGAGCAGTATGATAGTTTGTTTAGTATAGTGGCATCATCCGAAAGCTCTCATGTACAAAGGCAACCCTTCTAACCACTAGGGTATACACCCTTACAACAAGTATACATAAAACCCATGCTAGCAGTGGACTCATGTCCCTCAGGATCTTTGCCTTGAAGTGATAACCATTATTGAATCAAATCTGATTGATATACGGAATCCGAAAATCTCAGAGATCCCAGCGGGGGTCATTTTAGTTTTATTTATTTAACAGCTGAAGCGGCGGCAGAAGCGGCGCTGGTGACGATAACTCCTCCAGATGACGAGCCGACGGTGCCGCCGCGGGGGCAAAGGTACAATCCCTTCAACAGAGGCCTGGAGGGGGAGGGCAAAGCTGTGCAGGGGAGTAGACGTCGTGAGTACCAATATATTGTTTTTTTTTGTCATAGCACCAGACTACCACAGTCTGCATAAAAGCAACTTTTTGCATATTTCTTTTTTAGTTATCAACAATAATGTTTAATATCTATATAAATAATATATATTGGGTTCGCCCCCAGTTCATTGTATGGTACCCATAATACCTGCATTTCTTAGTGTGGGATAGGGACCGTACAGTTAGTGTGTTCGTGTGACGATATTTATTTATTCATCTTATAACTTCCAGACAAAGAGAACCTGAGGCCCGACCTGGCGCGCAAGAAGGTCGGTTTCCGCGACATCCACACCGCGTACGGGCGAAAGATCCTCGTCGACAGGAGCGAATGGCGCGCCAAGCTGGCCAAGCTCCGGGAGGAGGCACATCCACTCATACACTTGTAGATATGTGTACACCTATAGCTACCAATTTAGTACAATATGCTATTAAAAGTATCTGAAGGTGATATCACTAGAAATGCATCTCTAGCGGAAACTACCGTAATGTCCGCGACATTACATACGTATATTGAGTGATTATAATGCTGTACCAATTAATCGGGTACTGTACTAATAAAACGGTGATATTAATTTATATTTTTATTAAAGGAAATATTAATTAAATATATAGCGAAGCAGTATTATTAATAAACAATATTTGTAAAAATATTTTTAATTGTCATAAATCATGTCCATAATAGATCTTAAAATTATTACAATGGAAATCACAAGGAGACGAAATGCGCTTTGCTCAACTATATAACTTACTGTGTATTTTTTATATTTTGAGGTCTGTATTTTGCAATTATATTTAGTTAAAAAAAATAATGAATCAAGCCTAACAGATAGTCATGTACTTCTATTACTGGTTCCTAAGAAAAAAAAAACCTCTTTATGATAAATCTTTTTTCATGTTAAATTATTACGTTTAGTTTGCTTTTTTTTTCATTACATCACACTATAGGCTATGGATATTTGTAGTATAATCCTAGTGTCGCGTTAGAGTATTCGTCTGTACAATTGGTACATGATATCCTATTGATAAAAATAAATTGTGTTTTTATTATTAAAACAATTGGATTTCGAAAACAAAACGCTTATTTTTGTACATGTTTTTATATGGGCATTACAGTTTGAGAACCGATTTGAATATCACCAATAGAATCATTACTTACTACTATTACCACTAGAGCAACTGACGGGTGCGTGTGCTGTGTGGAATGCTATTGGTGATATTCAAATCGGTGCTCTAACTGGAGTTTCCCTTTTATATTGCTTGCCAAATAATTATATTTTTCTTATATGACGAATGTTTGGCGCTTGTATTGTTATTTAACGAGACTAGCAACATGTGTCGCATTGTACATACGCTGAGCCACACTGACATTATTTATTTTAATTTTTTAAATATAAATAAATGAACCAACGATCAAAGCGTTTTTTTCTATTACATATAAGTACCCATGCTATATCACGTAAGATGTCCCGGAGACGCGGCGCTGTAGTCTTGCGATGGAATATATCGCACGCTTAATAATAAACTGACCAATTACGGTTTAAGCCCAAAGTGAGAAAAGCACACGGATAGATTTATACCAACGCCACCTACCTACCAATCTCAGAATTTTTACGATATCTTATTCCTAGACTGAGAACCTGCTATGTTGGTCTCTTTTACTCATACACATTTTGACAAGGTTTATAATATGACAGTGACATAAATCACATTGCGTTTGAGATTGCAACAGGCAACATGCAGTGATTTTATATAATAGTGACACATTAATTATTGAGTCTATCTTATGTAAGAATCTCAGGTAAGTTTTATTTTAATTATTTATGCATCAATGACCTATTGTTTATTATGGCAGTTTAGTACAAAAAGTGTCAAATTATAATATTTTTTTTAAGGATTAGGTCTGTTTTTTATAAAAATGTGTAATAATATGTGTGACCAATTAGGAGTTGCGTCTGTTATTGATAAAATACAACACTAATTTTCAGTAGGCTTTGTTGTCATTAGAAGTTGGGTCATTTTATTATGAAAATGTTTTCAATATTCAAGGTCATAATTTGATATCAGTCTTTCTATAACAAAATAAAGGTGAAGATAGAATATTTGTCTTCTTGATATAAAGTATTGCGTCACTATTTGATAAATATTATCCTAAAAAATAATAAATAAAATTGAGTTCAATAACTCGTTAAACGATTTTTAGGATGAATTCACGATCGAAGAAGATAATGGATATGTTAAATTATAAAACAATGCCGGTCGCCAACCCTCATGATCATGAAAACCAAGTTCCGACTCCAGATTGTCTCCTCAAACAAAGTCAATCCTCATTGCAAGATGGTCATGCCGATTATAGTAAATCTCCAACGCACGAAAGTCTATCTGACCATAGCACATTAACGATGGACATAGTTCAAGATTCAGTTCAAAGTGCTCCAGTTAATGTTGTGGTAAATGTTATATTACTCTTACTTGCTATGCTATATTGCTATTTATTGGAACATAAAAAAATATTATTTATCTTAATTCTATTTAACTATTGTTACAGTTGCTATCTGATATAACCAATAAACCAGAAAATCAACGTTATATTAATGTTAACACCTTTTTTGAGACAAGGATTGGCTCATGAAAATAATGTCAGCCGAAAAAGAGACTACGTTGATTACAATGTCTCACCCGTACATTCTAATGAATCAGACGTGGATCTAAGTGACCAAGATCCAACGTATGACCATCGAAATAAACACAAAAAAGCGAAACCTGTACCCGCATTGTTGCGACGATTATCATCAAGTTCCAGCAGTTCCTCGTCATCTAGTTCTAGTAGTTCCTCGTCATCTAGTTCTAGCAGCTCCTCATCATCTAGTTCTAGCAGTTCCCCATCTCCCACTCCCGTTTCTGGTGCTGCGCCCGAAAATACTACCACTGCTCACAATAAAGACTGCAATACCACTACAGTTAATACGGAGTCATTTACCCTACAAGACAGAAACCAAATTGAAGACCCACAAATTATAAATTATGACATTGAGGAAGAAAAAGAGACTTGCCAGAAAAAGGGTAGGAAGCGGACCAGTGATCCTACAAAATGGAAACAAAATATAAATAAAACACTAAGAAATACTGGACATTCTTATAGGTCAGCCATAAAAAAAACAGTTCCAGCTCGCGAAGTGAAACAACCTTGCACAGACAGGTGCAGGCTGAAATGTTCAGAAAAGTTCACGTTTGATGAGAGGCAAGCTATTTTTCACTCTTATTGGAATATTGGTGACATTGATCATCAGCGATCATTTATACTGTCTTGTATATCCGACATCAATCCTAGATACAAATACACTAACGCCATACATCCTAGGCAGTGCAATAAGGCTTTCAGCTTTATTCTGAATGGCAAACCAATCAGGGTTTGTAAACAATTTTTTATTGGAACACTTGATATATCCGATCGCGTCATTCGTACAGTAAAACAAAAGACTGACCACCTTGGCATTGTACTAAAAGATCACAGGGGAAGACATAACAGTCATCCCATTACTGATACAACTCTCATTTCTGATATAAAAACATTTATAGACTCTATACCAAGAGTAGAGTCGCATTACACAAGGCAGACTTCCTCTCGTGCGTATATAGATGGAGGAAAAACCATAACTGATCTTTTCACAGATTTTAAAGCTCGCCAAGAACAAAGCAATAAGTCCTTTGGTAAATATTGCACATTTTATAAAGTTTTTACTAAGGAATATAATATATCATTTTTTGGCCCGCGAAAGGATCAGTGCGATCTTTGCCTGCAATACGCCAATTCAAACGTTGAGCAGAAAAATGTGCTTTGTGAGAAATTTGAAACTCATTTAGAAGAAAAAAAACTTAGTCGCCAAGAGAAATACAATGATCGTTGCAAAATAAATGATAAGTATAAAGTGTTGGTTTTTGATCTACAAGCTGTATTACAATCACCAAGGGGAAATACTTCAGCATTTTATTACAAGTCCAAATTAAATAGTTTTAATTTTACCGTCACGCTCTTAAATAAGAAAGTGGATGGACAAATCAAAGACGCCTATACCGATGTACACTCCTATTTCTGGAATGAAACGGATGCAAAACGAGGTGCAAATGAAATAGGCTCTTGTTTACTGGATTGTTTTGAAAAACTCTGTATTGAATCAGGGGATAACGACGGCGATGGCTTAAATTTAATTCTTTATTCCGATAATTGCGCCGGTCAAAATAAAAATAAATATATAGTAGCCCTTTATCTCTATGCTGTGACCAAACTTAACATAAACTCAATAACACACAAATTTTTGATCAAGGGACACACTCAAAATGAAGCCGATAATATTCACAGCCCTTATTGAAAAAGAAATAAAAAAGAACTTAAAATCAGGACCAATATACTGTCCCCACCAGTATGTAGCAATTATTAAAAATGCCAAAAAGACTGGCCAAAAATTTTTTGTCCACGAACTTACTTACGATGCCTTTATAGATTTGAAAAAACTCCAAGAAGATTTCGGTTACAATTTTAAGGATACTGAAGATAAAAAGTCTTTGTCATGGAAAGACATAAAAATGCTAAAGGTCGAAAAAAGTGAGCCCTTCACATTTTATGTAAAAAAATCATATAACGATAAAGATTTCATAAAAATAAACATAAGAAATAAAAGAAGAAAAATGAAACCATTGACGGAATTGGCCACTGTAAATGCATACACTGGCCAACAACCACTCAGCGATAACAAGAAGAAAGATTTAAAAGAGCTTATTAATAAAAAATTAATCCCAAATTTTTATAAAGATTATTATGAAACAATTATGTAATACAATTGATATTATTATTTTATAATTGATCATGATTATCTTTTCAAAGTACAACTATTATATAAGATTGGTTTATATTATACTTACATAGTTTATAATATTTAGAGTCATATTTTTGTTTTAGACATTTTGATTAACAATCTTTTGAACTTGTCTTCTTTCTCTATGGGTAATAATGATTACTAATTAGCTAAATAAAGTTTAAGTTGAGACTGATTTTTCATAGTTCCTATACTAAACAAATTTCTTTTAAATAAGTATGTTTTATATTGTGTTTATCATAACTGTTATAGTCATATTTATTTATGTCACTCACAGCAGTTTTATTGCAATAGGAACTGTTGTTTGTGATATAAATAGATAGAGTTAATTTGTATTTAATTTTACTGAAAACTTGCTTTACTTTCTGATATCTTTTTCTATTAAACTTTTATATAAAACGAAATAAGATTTGCTATATTGATTGATTACCAAATATTATTGGCAATATTGATTAGGTAATTTGTTATGTTTTTTATCATTTTTTCATTATTGTTCCTATTAATATTGAGTTTATAAATTGCTTATGGAACTTATTTGTATCACAGACCATTTTATTTTAATTAAAATACACAGTAAAAGACTTACAACATAAAAATAATGTGTTATTATTTTATCAAGTATAGACTTATAACATAAAAGAGAAAAGGTTTATTGAAATATTTAATAAAATACAGACATATAACAAAAAGTGTCATCAGTAGTACAGAAATATATCATTGATTTTATTAATAAACAGACGTATCTCAGGGACAAAATTTTAAAAGCTATAAAAGTATAAATAATAATAAAATTTCTTCATAATTACATTTTAGTATCAATAATTACTTAATCAACTATTCTTAGAATTCTTAATTTATTCTTATTATGCTATTTTCATTGAGATATAAGTAATAAAGTCAGACAAGTTGTAAATGACAAAACGTTTTTGCGATTTCCCAACAATCAGCTTTTTTGAGTTAAGTCAGTCTATTAGTAAGCGTGCGATATATTAAGTACATTTTGTTCTGACTTTTTCCCGCGACTGGAATAGAGTATCGTTTCAATGGAACTCTGTTTTATTTTATGATGCAAAAATACTCTTCTCATGGGTTTATCGAGCGTCTACAACTATACTGACTTTTTATTTAAAACCTTTTTATTATTTGACTAATCCATTCATGGGTTTTTCGCGTGTGTTGTCTAGGAACGCCGTAGGGACTAGGAACGCCGTCTAATTCGGAGGAATAAAACATAATAATTCTCACCAATAAAACGATAATAATTTGTATTAAGTAAGTTTACTTTCCATTTTATAATATGTTATATATAAACACAACGTCAATAAGTACAGTCGGCCGCGCAAGTATGTTCACATTCCCAACAGAACACCAACACTCAATTTCCATGTCACACTTACGCCGCCGACTGTACAGAGCTCAGTAACATAAGTAATTTATTATAGCCATGAAGATTTACGTTAATTAATGTCATTTCTATACTACGAACATTCCAAGCGAGTACTTACAATGCACACTATAGTTTTGGTATATCAGTTTTTATAACCCACTAGATAACATTGAGCAAATTTTACCATTCATAAATAAAATTTCGTGCAATAAGGTACATATTCCTTTAACTATCCGCCACGCTCGGTTAGTGTTATACTATACATAACAAAGTGAAATGAACGTGCGATGGAAGACAGGATCGAATGCCCAGAACTGAGGAGACAATGGTAACAAGTTGACAAACACATGTTCATGTAGGACACGGGTGAAGAATAACGTTACTTAAATATTTTTCACCGTTATTTTTATGGCGATACACATTTTATAAATATGCCTCTATAATAACCGTCCCAATGACATTTCATTAAATCATTTACTGTCTGGTAAAAATTTACAATGATCAAAAATGTTGCCAATTAAAAGTAATTTTCTACGTTTCAGTATAAAAAAACGATTATAAATGTTTGAGACGGTATAAAACATAGTTACAGTACACTCAATGCGTAAATGAATAACACTCTATAAACAAAGAATATAATGCATTTCGTTAGATCGTAGGTGCAATGACACTTGATTTAAACAGGCGCTACCTATTTATCTGGGGGACTGTACTAGTGATAGTTAATTTACATAAAATAGTCAATAAATTAATTGTATTAGTAAATAAATAGAAAATTATTTTGAAATATGTATAAGATACTTCTATGATAGAAAACAATCGACTCTAAAGCTTAAGTAAAAACACCCCCAAAGTTGATATTTTTTATCTCACATCTCAAGTATTATTGCATCTCCGAAAAGTAATAAAAAAACACATAAATACGAAAGAAATATTTGGTAACAACGTCTTAAAGATTAAAAACATAGCAAAAACAAACAATTAGGGTGCGAAACGTTAGTATTTACAAAATACAATTTACACAAGTGACATCACTAACCAAAAATCAACTAAAACTAACTTAGGAAATTAGTATACATTCGTTCCAGTGAAAAAAAAAGGTGGACGATATAAACGCGTTGTGTTATATACTCCGCTATACATACAAACTAATAGCTAACCAATAATAAAGTCAATTTGCTTATATACATTTTGTGTGGTGGGTGGGTACAAGTCTGGCCACTTAATGTTTTATAGAAGGAGTGTTTTTGGTCTTAACATACGAATAATTATTATCTAAAATCAGCTGTCACATGTTAAGATTAGTAATTTTGAAGAAAAAATACCGTCGCAAAACGACTTTGTAAGCGTTACAAATCATAGACATTTAAGGGTAAGTAGAAATGAATACTTACCGATCATTAAGTGTCACTTGAAACATACAATACAACTACTCAAAACTCTGAAGGTCGATGTGGTATGACGTATTCAAATAAAGTAGTTCTCAAATTTGAGTGGCACTAGATTATTTGATGTAAATTTTTTACAGTATATAGCAATAGTTATTCAAGAGAGCTGTTGTGAATGTGTGGTAAATATAAAATCCCAACTCAACAACACTTCATTAATAATTTTAATTTACTTTTAACGTAGCGACATGTGTGCTAGCTTCTTATTATACGAACGTCTCATGATATATATATAGCAGCCATTTTTATGCAATAATTGCAATAAAATTATACCTCCCGATTATAATTTCTTTGTATTATTTTTTTTACTTTACCCAGCTTATCAGATTTCAACTCAATCTAATTCACTACTCATGTGCCTTTTTAAGATAAATTTCATATATCTATGGCAATAGCCTAGGGTCATATATATCAGCATAGACAAAATGTAAATGAAATGTATCGTAAACTACGATTGTTACAATCAAAATCATATATGATCATATAAATAGGACATACTGACTTATGTCATGGATATATGATAAATTTATTTACCCCCATGCACTCCCAACACTGTGGGGCACGGTAGTGCTACCGCCAAGTCGAGATCGAAGGGTGCTGCTATATTTTATATTAATGGTTACATAATTGTGTGTGGGATATTAACAAGCGAGTGGCCAGGTGCGTGCGTGGTGGGTGCGTGTCCGCCGCTCGATACATTGCGGCGTGTGTTGGTGGTCGCCTACAGCTCGAAGCGCTTCTTGCGCTCCGCGACCATTCCTACGAGCGGAGCTATCGTCGCCCGTCCGCTCACCGAGCAGCGCTGTTTCGCTTTTAATTCTGTGGATTAGATGAAACAAAACGTTATTAACGAATAAGTAAGAACCTAATTTAAAAGTCAAAGCATGCTTATTTATACAAATAACCAATCAACTACATTTCAAAGCACACAGTTTGAGCTGTGACGCTCAGTACTCAAAGTTCATATCGTATTAATAAATAAGCGATCGTCCAAGCGCAAGTCGTCCCGACTCGTCGCGGACGATTTTTTTAATTATTTAGTTTACACCTTATATACGATGTAAGCTCTTTGATTTCTTATATTGACGAGAATACTACACATTGAAATAGAACTAATTTCACGATTATTTTATGTTTTTACGTTCCTGACGTTTCAACTGCTATACAGGGCCCCAAGTCTGCTAACACAATCGATTCATAATCGAACAGCAACCGCATAGTAACTGTCATTTCGACAGATATTGTATGGGATATCTGTCAAAAGTGCCAGTTACTATGCGGTTGCTGTTCGATTATGAATCGATTGTGTTAGCAGACTGGGGCCCGGAAACCATGGTCACGGGAGGACTGAGGTGTTAGACGTCCTAGTGTCATAGTTAGAACTGGGGTACTCTCATATTTAGTTTTTGTTTGCGGTCCGATCTACGCAGAAAGTCCTCAGTCCTCCCGTGACCATGGTTGCTGTAAAGCACGATACGTCGTGAACGTAAAAACATAAAATAAACGCGATAATTTTGGAAAGTTTTATTTCAAAATTCGTAGTCAGTTTTATTTCAATGTGTAAGCCCCTTTTTTAAATGATTGTATACCTGGACGGGTGAGAGCTGCAGGTTTCTGGTGGTCTCGGTCTTCGCGTACTGTATCTTGGCGGGGCGCGTCGGCCGGGCCGCCTCCAGCAGGGGGCTCCCTCTTGACGACTTCGCCTACACATAGGGTATAGTTAATTTATCAAATATACAATAGGATGGCTACGTCATCGCCTTACGTAAATATATTTAAAAAATGCAATAGGGTCGTACACACATTTTTAAAAATACATTTAATATAAAGTAAACCTTAAAGGTACTAGGTTAAAACCAAAAATCAAATTTAAATGATGTAGTGTACTATCAATTTTGTGTTCCTTTTTTTGATGTTAAATGCTAAGCTGCCAAAGCTGTTTGTTTGTTAAATACACACCGAACAAATCATCCAATTATATACATATTTTTTGCACTCAGTGTGAAACAACTCAATGTATTGTGTTAAAAAAACAATCATTTAATATATCCGCAAATAATTATTTCATTTCTCATTCCATTAAAACCAATCCAAAAAGCATACATTCAAAATACTTCGTGGAGTTTATCACACTCATAGTTAGAAAGAGATAGTTAATCGATAAAAAACAAACAAAAATATTTTTGAGAAATCCGACAAGTGTTTTTGGGAATTCTTGTCTGTTTGTTCAAGCATTATGAAAAAAACTGCTGGAACATTATTACGGCGTTTTTGGTATTGGATAGCCCATGAACCACTCAAAGATAATATAAATTTCATCATGCTATGATGGTCGAGTTGCAGAGAAAAATCGATTATTGCGCTGACGGAGCCGCGGGCAAAAACTAGTTGTACCAGTAGAGGACAATCCTTATTCGACTCCTTTTCCTCGTCAATGTATAATATAAATGATTATACATTTTTACACAGATTTTGAAAGCTTGTTAATTTGTCTTATCAAGATCCTCTTTGATGACCAGTTTAATTGAGTGACTATCTTAAAAAAAAACGGCTATCCAACTAACTAACCAGCAGTGGCGAAGCTATACCACGATTACTGCTGGCTTCATTTTCGAAATAAAAATTTGGGGTATCTACTGGCTCGAAGACGTTTTTTTTTGTTGTGCGGAAAACCACCAAAATCTTGGTTGTTTTCTGCAGAACAAAATTATATAGTTTTAATTGGAGATCTAGATCACATTTAGGGGTTCTTAAGTTTTTGTGCACTCAATGGTAGGGCTTTCTCGGCTATCCTTGTTGGTATATACACCTTCGCCGCTGCTAACCAGTGGATCATATCAAACATTGATATCGGTTACCTGTGGAGTCGTTGGCCCGCTGCCAGGCGGCCGCCAGGTGCCGCAGGTGGTGCCACAGCGGCGCCTCCGCCCTCCCATGCTGTTAGTGCACCCGTTTACATGTACCGTCACGCCTTATTGCAAAATTACAAAGCGCGCCGTCCAATTAAGTCTTTTAAACTTTGTCGAATAGTTCCTACAGATGCCTAGTACAAGTTTTTACAGTACCACTAAGGAAAGTGATCGAATTTTGCTTTACGATTCACGGCAGTGCCCCTAGTGGAAACGGGCAGCTTTGCCGGTAAGTATTTGATCACTCGATTCGTATTCGAATACCTTCAAAACTAAGGGTCCTAAGTCTTTGACATTTTGTTGAATAACTAAGACTTTGAGACTATACATACTGGTGGCGCGAGCACGGAGAAGCAGGGACCAGGGAAAGATGGTAAATTAGGTACGGGAGATGCGAGAATATCAGGGATAGGAAAGCGGAAAGGGACTCACCAGCTCCTGACGTCTACGGCTCCTCTCGTGCAGGTCCAGTTGAACGCCGCCTGTTCTCTCTTCGATAGCTGCTGGCGGCGGTTGCTCCTCGTTCTCGACACAACCACTCAACACTTACTAGGGCTCAGTGCCCGTGCCTGCGATGGCACATTAGGTTTATATTGCGGCGCGGCGGGTTTTATCGCGGATTAATTAATAGTTTTTGCGGGTTTTTGCGCTAGCGGGGCGATTAGCGTGCGTGCGAACTTGCGGATTGTTTTCGAATATGGCGGCGTTCCCGTGATGGCGCTGTTGTCGCGCGTCGTGTTGCGACGGCCAATCAGGAGCGGTGATTAAGGATGGGAAAGGTAGGAATTTGATTCGATTATAGGGATGTGGGATTAAGTCTATAATCGATGTATGAATATTGGCGTTACCATTTCCACCCGCCCTTAAAGGGTCACCTTTAAAAACATTCATAAGGAAGATGCTCACTCTAGGCGAGAGCGCTCAATGCGCGAAGGCATATTCTTAGAGTGATTCCATAGCGAGAAAATATAAATAATTATAGAGAAATATAATGAAATTGCGCTATAGATATAGTAAATATAATATAAACAGTAAGCGGATGATATAACTAAAATTGCGATGCGGAGTTAATTTATTGTTTTGGTAGAGGACACAAACGAGCAACAGGGTGAAGGCAAGTTCCCTTTCCAGTTGCTATGCGAACGACGTCGTCCTTTGAGGGATGAACAGTCTCTACAATCGTCAGTGACCAGGCTAGGGGTGGTGCGTTGTCAGTTATCAATATCACGACAGTTGCCGGTGTGATAGGTGCGGAAAGAGTAATAACATATCTGCCTATCCTGTGAACCGTGTAGATATTCCATCCTCCAACACTACCAAAACGACTAGCTGGAATAATGTATGCGATAGCGCGTGCTTATGAAGCAATCGCGGGTTGCTGGTAGCGATAATAAAAACGCGGTATGTTAAATATGACTTGGAGTAAGAGCCGAGGGCTCAGCGGGATCAAAGCGTAGTACTGTCAGCGGACGCGAGTTAAGCAGATATTCAATCTGTGGTCACAGTAACAAAATTAGAGATCGCGATATGTTGCGGCGACAAATATTGCACGTAGACTCATTGTCTCACAATGCGACTTGCGGAAAGGATCCAGTATAGTTCTGGTCCGGCGTGTAAGAATAGCGTAATTATAATAATGAATGATCATGATCACTACATTCTCATTTCGCGGTAGATAACTGGATGCTGATGTCCAGCGCGGAATTGACATGGCGACGCGGATCAGACCGTTGTCAAATGAAAAGCCTAAATCGAGTGAAAGTATAAATTGTATGCTAGCGAGTTTATATATTTATTTATGCGAATAAACAGTCACTGAAGCAGTGATGCAGCGGGACAATAATTTTGCGAACGTTTAAGCGTACTCAGTCTACGAGGAAGTATGCTCCAGGAGGAGATGCGGGTAGCGGGGTCATGTCAAGCGCATTGCTTTACATGTGTGCACGCAGTGTGCAACAAACCTAATACTTAGGTACCTATGTCTGCAATAGACTGATCGTCCAGGTCTCGCGGAGGCCACTGGAACGGATCATGGCGAATAAGCGAGGCCACTGAGGCTCGTAAAGCCGCAGAGGGGCGAAAAATAAATGATTATGTGGCGCAGTGCCAAGCGACACTATGTCCACGGGTTCGTAAAGCCCGCGACATGAATGCCTTACTCCTCCTAGATGGGGAGCTTGCGTGAAGCGAGAAAAATATTTAAAAGCGTCCACACTCAACATCCACGGGATGTTGAAAGGGCGTAGCGGAGGGAAGCTTTTTACGCTCCCTGTATCGCTTGACTAAATCGTCAAGGGCGGAAGGCACTTGGACTAGGCCACAGACCAAGGCCTCGTGCGTATGAAGTGTGGGTCTCGTGGGTACGGAGCCCATAACTACGTAGCCCAGCACTGTGCGTAAAGTAATAGGATCCGACGGGCCACGCGGAACGCGATCCACATCGGGCAATAATAAGCGCGGAAATAGGGAAGCACCTATTAAAACATCTACTTCGCTAGGCACCCCATACATCTCATCTGCCAGCGGTAAGTGCGATAAGTTTGATAAGGCAGATGAGTCTACAATCGCGGTCGGCAATAAATCAGTAATCTGATCGACAACTAGCGGAGAAATATTAAAATGAATGTTGTCGTCAAAGCGCGAGTGAAATTTAAAACTATTAATTGATTGCGTTCTTACTGTTTTCTCAATTCCACCGAACCCCCTAACATTAGTACGGCCGGTGTCTTGAAGCTGGATACCCAATCGATCACAGCACGTCTTCGTAATGAAGTGGCTTTGTGATGCGGAATCTAATAAGACGCGAATAACGTGCCGTCGGCCAGTATTATCGTACGCGACGACTTGAGCGGTTGATAATAAAACAGTAGAGTGTATATTATTTGCGGGCGAAATATTTTGCGTTTGCGAATTGTAATTATTAGTAATAGTCGTGGCAGTAGCACACAACGTTACATCCGACCGCGGGTCGGGCGCGTTGGCCGAGTGCGAGGGCGCGGGGCGCGCGCACACGGCTTCGTCGGCGCGCGGAGTCGGAGCGACGAACGGTTGCGGCGCAGTGGTTACAACTGCGCGCTCGAAGTGTAAGAATGTGTGGTGTTTGAGATTACATATGCGGCAGTTATGATTAGACTTACAACTTGACACTCTATGTTGTAAACTAAGGCAGTTCACACACGCATTCTTATTCTTCACGCAATCAAAGCGTTGTTGCTGGGTCATCTTATTAAAATCACTACACTTGAATAAGTGCATATGTGTGATATTAGTGCAAAGGCACTTGCGCGTGGAATCAGATAGTGACGCGGAGGTACCTACAAAATATGTTTGAAAGGTCTGCGGTGGCGGCAACAATGATAGCGGGGCGTTATTAGAACGGCGAATATTATTTTGGTGGTTATTAGGCGCACCACTAAAACCAGCACTGGGGCGTCCAGGGCCACTAGGTGTAGTACGCTCTAGAACCTTAGCGCGAGTCTTAATAAATTCAACCAAATCGTCGAAAGCGGGAATGTTCGAGCTACTATTACTTAACTCGAATGCGCGGACAGTATCCGAGTCGATTTTCTTAAGCGCGACATGAAGGATAATTAAATTATTCAAATCCTTTATATTTAAGTTTTGTAAAGCGCGCACTGCACTCACAAAGGAATCGGTAAATAAATCATAGTTTGAAGCGGAAGCGGAAATTAATGGTTTAAAATCAAACATTTGATTTAAATACGCGGATGCGAGCATACGCTTATCTTCGTATTTGTCGATAAGCGCCTGCAACAACAGGTGATAATTTTCAGCGCAGGGCGATATACCTGCACACACCGACTGAGCTTTGCCTGACAACTTGCCTAATAAATAATACAGTCGTTCGGCATCAGTGAGTGATGGATTATCGTGAACGGTCGATTTAAAGCTAGCGTAAAACAACGGCCACGAACGAATGTCACCTGAGAATGTCATCAACTCAATTGACGGAAGTGTGGGCCTAGCCTTATGTGGCACGGCGGCGGCGGCGGGAACATTCTGCGATTGCGTTGGTTGCGAATACTTTAACTTAGTGCGTTTAATCCTGCTATAGAGAGCCTCGAATGAGACGAGACACTTATACTCAGGCTTGGCGGTAGAATTAAGTTTTAACAAGCGGGAATTATATCTATCCACTGTGTGAATATATTCTTCGCGCAATGTATCGACGTTAGAGCTTTCGTCGAGGAAACTTTCCCTAACACTAGCGCTCGTTTGCGTTTCTATAGAAAGATCGTAAATCTTTTGGACGATTTCAAAAAGCGCTTCGCGTTTAGCGGCTAACATAAGCAAATCAGGATCCTCAAAATCCCCGTAGTCGAAGCATTCACCACTGGGAGCGGCTGCAGGTACAGGTTGCTTTTTTGGCGGCATTTTTAAATAGCGGGGAAATAATTAAAGTAAATATTAAGTACTCGTGGAATACGTAGCGAAATTAGCGGAAAAAATAATAATAAATTTTATAGCGAAAAACCTGCACCTCTGCCGACCACGTATGGAAATGCAGCGTGAATAAAAATAATATTATAGCGGCGCGAGAAGTCGCGTTCGGCGGTCGGTCGCAGCGCGCGAGATGCGCGAGGCTCCTGCGCGCGGGTCCGCGGCTGCGCGCGTGAAGCGGAGTCACTCGGACGCTTGGCGCGAATTTATTTTAAATGCGAATTAATAAAATGAACTTTAAACTAGTATAAATAAAGTAGGTAATTATAAAATACTATAAATAAATTTATGGAACAATATTGGCGGGCGATGACCTTTTGGCGGAATTATAATGCATAAATAAAGCAAATCGAATAAAATTATTTTGAAATGGTATAAATGATGAGTTCGTAAGTATGCGTAACTCAATGTTAAGGATGAAATTAAATATTATAGTGATAAATACCTAGGTATATAGGTTTACTAGGTTTATTAAACATATATACGTGAATAAATTCCTATAAGGGATCACTTATAAGAGCGGTTGGCGGTTGGAATTTGCGAAGAAATGACTGCAATAGTCATATAGATAGCGGGAAAAGTAATAGGATAGCGGTTGGACAATCTGCTCACGAAGACCTATCAGGTCGCGTGAGCGTGGGAGTATTTAATAGCGGTTTTATCCGGCTCGAAGGACCACAAATGGTGGCGCGAGCACGGAGAAGCAGGGACCAGGGAAAGATGGTAAATTAGGTACGGGAGATGCGAGAATATCAGGGATAGGAAAGCGGAAAGGGACTCACCAGCTCCTGACGTCTACGGCTCCTCTCGTGCAGGTCCAGTTGAACGCCGCCTGTTCTCTCTTCGATAGCTGCTGGCGGCGGTTGCTCCTCGTTCTCGACACAACCACTCAACACTTACTAGGGCTCAGTGCCCGTGCCTGCGATGGCACATTAGGTTTATATTGCGGCGCGGCGGGTTTTATCGCGGATTAATTAATAGTTTTTGCGGGTTTTTGCGCTAGCGGGGCGATTAGCGTGCGTGCGAACTTGCGGATTGTTTTCGAATATGGCGGCGTTCCCGTGATGGCGCTGTTGTCGCGCGTCGTGTTGCGACGGCCAATCAGGAGCGGTGATTAAGGATGGGAAAGGTAGGAATTTGATTCGATTATAGGGATGTGGGATTAAGTCTATAATCGATGTATGAATATTGGCGTTACCACATACGGTACTGAGTGAGGATTCAAATGCGGACTTTAAATAGTCTACCATAGAGTACATTTTACTGTTTAGACGACGATATTACAGTTACCCACTATTTTATCAACAATCTAAAATGTACTGTATTTAAGAACATTAATAAATTACATTTGATTGCATAGACATACCGTAGCACTCATTTTTGGACGACGCGCTCAACAGTGAAACTATACTACTGATGATGATCGCGTGAATTGAGCCTTATGATGACTAGCGATAAGGCTAAAATACAAAACTTACTAAATTATGTTGAAATCCCAAATGAAACCAATCCAGTATAAAACACCCACTTTAATTTTCTTAGCATCCATGAAACGTTGTAGAAATGATAGCTTTTGTATATTTTATAGATTGGTTTTGAAAATTCTTTCATAGTGGGTGAGTTTAAATGTTATGGTTGGCTTATTAAAATATCAATTTATTTGTAATCAAAGCAAGGCTAGTGCGTAGCGAAGCTTACAATCTCAAAAAATATGATAAACAAATAACAAAAAAAAATATAAGATGCGAAATCATTCTAAGCTCAATTTATGCGATCTAGAAAAAAAAGTAAATTTACTATAACTATGTCTCTTAGAAAATTAATTTACAAAACATTTTTTAGGACAATAAATAAAAAGAAGATTTCTGTGTAACGAAAATTCAAGTAATTTTCAACTGTATCACTAGCTCCACAGAGTTGATAATGATCGGACGGTGCTGTAGTTGTTATGTGCGATGTATCGGCATGCAAGCATGTGGCTTGGAGCGCGGTTTGAATGAAGAAAGCGCTAGCAGAGGCTGAATAAGCGTGTGTCGTGGTCACTCGGTAAATATGAGGAAAAAAAAAAATTTGAACGTACCGTCCCAGTGTCCTCTATGAGTTGAGCGAGGGAGGACGCTTCGTTGCTCTTCATCTCATTCGCTTCGGATATTAGGTGCGCGCGTAGCTGTTTATTTCTGTAATTAAGAATGTGATGGATTAGCGCTAAGACACTATCTGGAGTGATATATCCAATGTAAATCTACAAACATCATGGATAAAAAAGATAATATATCGACATCTTGAGCCTTTTTAAGCCATTTTGGCGCTGGTTGGTACAGTAGAAATTAACATAATAGTTGAGGTAAAGTAAAAATAAAGATAACAGATAATATCTTTATGTTTTATTTTCTTTATTTTGTGTATATATCATTAACTTGTTTTTATTTTTAAGACATTTTAGTAAGATGTGCATGATGGAGCTGGTTGTACATCTTAACCTGTCGTAACGAACATTTTACTTTGTCTTTTGTTGTTGTATTGAACAATTGTTATTTATCCCAAAAACAACGATAACAGTAGCAACTAAAATAAAACCTCAGGGGCTCAAGTGCAATATGTTTACTTTGCGCCTATTTAGCATTTGCGAATTGTTAGCGTATTGCGTCTCCCTAACACCTGTGTTTTCATAAATAAGACTGAAAGTGACAGCATGCGGTATACTATTACCAGTTCCTGTTCTTATCATTCTTCTAAGCTCTCCGGGAGCGCTCATTTAGTCACTCTGTTTAAATCTATGGTTTTGAAGTTGTCATGTCGTGGATGTTACCTGGCGTCGAGCTGCATGATGTGGTTGTGCGCGTGCGCAAGCTGCGCGGTGGCATTCGCCAGCCTCTCCTCCAGCGCCGCCGACTCCACGCACTTCACCGAGTACTTATCAGATAAGGACAGAATCTCGCGCTTGATCTCTTCCAACTCTTGCCTGTAAATGTAAATCGGCCTTTAAGGACTTGCGGTACAGTCCGTCCAATCGTGCGCGAGCTTTTAAGTAACAGCATAAAGACAATACAGTTTTTTTGTAAAGCAATGGCCATACATTTTTATGGCACAAAATTATATTTTTAAGTGCGGTTATGTTTGTGTATCATAGATGTATATTTTTAAGATTGCGCTGATTTTGTTGAAACAGGTTATAAGCTAGGTGTTGCAAGCTATGTGACATGCTTCGTCAGAGAGACCTTTCCCCAAAGTTAGAAAGTTTTTCTCACACCACTTATGAAAATGAATTTGTAAATGCAATTTAATTGTTTAATTTAAAGTTTGGGGGCTAGTTTGTCGCGGCTCGCCGGCAACGTCTATCTCGTTTCGTTGTCTTAACTCAGAGAGAAACAGACTGTAAGGCGGATAGCCCACTTGCTATCTTAGACATTTGGCCTACTGTCGTCTGATAGGGCCTGGCCTAGCGCACCAGTATGTATGGAACATCACAAGTCCCTTGCGTTAAATGTTAAGGAAAATAGCCCTTAGTACTTGCAAATGTGTCGACAAAGCTTTCTAGATGTGAATAGTGTTGGAACTGACTGGTGCCTGGAGCTGAGCTGCGACAGGTCCCCGGCGCCGGCGCCGCGCGCGAGGAAGTCCGCCTTGAACTTGTCCACCTCGCGCCGCACCTCGCTCTCGTGTGCCTTGCGCATCGCGTCCAGCGCGGCCAGCGTCGCGCGCGTCTCCTCCGCCAGCGCCTGCTCCTTGTCCAGCCTGCGGGGAGGAGAGGGGGGGGGGGGGGGGTGTTATAACAGTGTTTAGAGTATTAGTCGGTTCGTAGAATTATCGGTAATCAGTCAAATATTGTGAGATTGGAAGTCGAGCCAACAAAATCTACAAAAACGACGATTGGGTTGGACGATCGATGTCGGCTGGCAATTCGTGTATCAGTGAATGCATCGGCGCTTCAGTGTCGGCTGGTGCGACGGCGGGTATACCTGAGCTGGTCGCGCTCGGCGCGGTGCTTGTCCTCCATCTCGCGCACGATGCGGCGGTGCGACGACTCCATGGCCAGCAGCCCTTTCTCGCACAGCGCGCGCAGCTGCTCGATCTCCTGCTGGTAGCGCGCGCGCAGCCCGTCGCCGTGCGTGTCCGCCGCCACCGCGCTCTGCCACCACAACATTGTTCATTACCATCGGGGCAGGTGAATGATGTATACAGAATGAAATATCTCCTTTATGCTGATGGAGTGCTGTCCGGCACTGTCATATAACATTGCCGAAATTAGGAGCATGTAAGTAAAATAGCGTGTATATGTGTCCGCCGCCACTAAACTGTAGCAACACGTACCTGGTATGCGGCTCGTAAGTTCTCCAGCTGTGCGGAGTACTCGGAGTCGAGCGCGGCGAGGCGGCGCTGCAGCGTGCGCGCGCGCTCGCGCAGCGCGCCGCGCTCGCGCTCGTGCTGCGTCTGCAGCTGCGCGCGCGCGCGCCGCGCCGCCGCCAGCGCGCTCGCCTGCTGCGCCAAGGCGCATTCGCCGCGGGTGCGCTCCTCGTGCAATCTGAAGTTTTACATTTCGCCTAAGTTTCACACTTACCTTAGTTTTATATTTTATTTCGTTATGATTCTGTAATTGATTCTGTAATTGTAGGCAAGTCTTCATGCAAGTCAAGGTAGTCCCAGCTCACCTGTCCAGTGCGTCCTGCAGCTGCTTACAGTGCTGGCAGGGCACCAGCGCTTGCAGAGCCTCGACGCGCCTGCGCAGCGCCTCGATCCGGTCGAGCGCGCTGGCCGGCGCGGGGCGGTCGGCCGCCGCCCCCTCCGCGGCCGCCTCCCCCCCCGCGCGCGCCCGCAGCTGGCGCTGCACCTCGGCCACCGCCGCCTCCGCCCGTTCGAGGCTCTCGCCGATCTTCATCGAGTCTTCACTGTTACCCGAACAGTCACTGGAGAAGAGCGCTCGGCACTCGGTCGAGAACCGCTGGAAAAGGTAGACGAACTCCGCCTCCTGGGCGGGGTCCGCTTCCAGCGAGGAGACGGCGTCCTCCGCGGAGCGGCGCGAGCCGGCGGCGTGCGCGTCGCGCGGCGCGGCGCGGTACGTGCCCTCCAGCACGGCCACGCGCGCGTCCACCAGCGCGCGCTGCGCCAGCGCCTCGGCCAGCTGCTGCAGCAGCGCGCGGCTGTCCAGCCCGGCCGAGCCCTCCTTGACCCGCCGCGAGCCCGCCAGGCACTCCCGGTAGCGCGTCGCGATGTCCTTCACAGCGGCGTCCATCTCGCAGCGCAGGTGGTCGTGCGCCGCCTGCCACCACAGCTCCAGGTCGGCGCGGTCCTGCGCAGTGAGCGTGAGCCTGCCCTTGCGGGACTCGTCGAGCCGGTCCTCGCAAAGCGCGGCGGCGCGGGCCAGGGCTCGCGTCACCTCGGCCTGCACCAGCTCCGCGCCGAGAGCGTCGCGCGCGGCCGCCCACGCCTCCCGCACCCTGGCGGCCTCGATGTTAGCCCGCTGCTGATCGATGTCTCCGTCGGCGGGCGACGCGTAGCTCAGGGTCTCGCAGGCGAGCGCCGAGCATAGCTCTGCGAGTTTTTCGGTTTTATACCTGTCAACCGCTTCGGCGACCTCTCGCTGTGACGCCTTCAGAGCCTCCAAATCTGCGCCGTGAATGATCAGCTCGGATTTCCGCTCATCCCGCGGGTCCCGCGGCCCGTTGACGATGTCGATCTTCCTGCTGAGTATCCTGGCGAGGTAGTCGAGCGAGCTCCTCGTGCCGCTGCCGCTCCTGAGCCCTTCGCCGTTCATTTTACGCTTAAGGTTATCTATTAATTGACTAGTTTCGGTGATTTCAGACTTGATCAATCTGGCGAAGAATCGACTGCCATTGGACGACTCCAACGCTTCTTGGATCCTTCCGACGAGCACGGCCTCGTATGCTAGCTTCTCCGCTAAAATCTCTAGGTTCCTCCTTTGAGTTAGTTCACCCGCCTCGTAAAGAGCCGCCTTTCTTCTTGATATATCCAGGAGCTTCGTTCTTAGCTGCTCCTCGAGTTGAACGACGACCTGTGCGACACTGTCGTTAATTTCTTGGTCTTGATTCTGTTCGCAGTCGACGACGCACTTGTCAAAGCACTCCTGTAGCCTTTTGCTGACCTCCGTCAAACATTTCTCCATCGATCTGATGCTGTATTTCTTCTCGATGCTAGGAGACGGCGATCTCCTCGACTTGGCCGCTCGCATCGCACTCATTTGACATAGACATTCGTTCACCTTATTTCTCGAATGTATCACTACGTTCTCAAGGCTCTGTAGCCGCTCTAACAGGTGCCTCTGTGACTGTGTGCCGATGGTGGAACTTTCTGGACTATCGTTTAAGAGCGGGCTCTCGGTGGATCTCGTCGCTTGACTTAAAGACTCGCAGGAATTCGTGAGATCCCTTCGGTTCTCTAAGGCGGAGGCTACTTTGGTTTCTAGCGAGCTAAGTCGTACTAACATCTTCATGGGCTCAGAGCTGGTGGCGCTGTCGAGGGATTTCCTTCTCAGTCTAGCGGCCAGCCGCTTCATTCTTTTCTCGTCTGAGACGTTCTCAGATTTCGAAGATTTTTCTTTGGCAGGTGACGCACTTTTAGATGGAGAATTTATCGTCGGCACCGGCTCGCCGGATTCCAACATTGTGATTTTGTTCTCCAGTTCAGTCAACTTCTCTTCTACTTCTTTGCCTAGAGTGAACGACTCTCTTCCTTTTAAGGAGAGACTTCGTCTTTTCTCTCTGGACTCTGATTTTTGTATTTTGTGTTTTAGAGTTCGTACTTGTTTATCTGACGCCGTTAATTTTTGCGTCAAGTCTAGTATTCTAGCCGCCATTAGGTCTATCTCGGACTTGCTGCATTGCTCTCTGAGCTTCATTTCGTTTCTCAATTTCAGGTTTGTTATTTCAAGTTCGTCGTACATGTTATGTGAGTCTCTAAGCTCTTTCTTCATCGCTTTAATTTCTTGAATAGCTTTCAGGAACCTGTCTCTCAGTTCAACGTATTCCTCTATAAGCCTATCTTTTTCTGCCGATTCTGGGTTAAAATCTTGATTGATGTTAGTGAGGTCGCTCATGGAACCAATGCTCTTCCTCTTCTCCCTGGTGGGTAATACTGATTCTGCGATCGTTCTTCCCTCGAGATCTCTTATTCTCGTGTATAAGCTGTCATTATCTTTGACACTCTTTAGTAGTTTCTCGTTTAGTTCGTTCACTTCTCGTTGTAACTGAAGAATAGTTTCCTGTGCTGACGTTAGCTGTCTCGTTAATAGCTCGCAATGTTCAGTCGATTCTTTTAAGAAGTTCTGCGTTTCTGTCAACTTCGTCTCCCAGAGGGATTTGTCTTGGCCGTATAATACTTTAATCGCGTCCAAGTTTTCAGCCTCTTTAGTCCTAAGCGACAATTCTTCTTCTTTCTTCTGTAGCACAATTACTAGATCTTCCATCTTCTTTTCTTGCAATGCCGCCTCGGTTTTCAGTTTCTGTAGTCTGACTATTTCAGCTTCTGCAGCACTGACGTCATTAAGTGCCAGTTTGAGTTGTTTCCTCAAGTCATCCAGTTCTATGGATTGTTTGTCGATCGTGGATATGTAGCTACGCTTTCTTGGTTCGTTCGATTTTTCATTTTCGTTGATATCATCTGATGCGTGTTCTTTTTCTTTGGTGGAGTCTATTTCGTCTCTTTCGCCTTTGGGTGTATCCGGGCGTGGTGGTGTTTGGTGGCAGCCCCGAACACGAACTTTTTCTTTGACTTTGGATATCGGTGTTCTGGTTAGGAGTGGGGATGGCGGTGGTTGGGATCCTGCGTCTCCCCAGTCAGCGCTATCTCTTCGGCCACCTTCAGACGCCGTTCGGTACTCTTCGTCTGATGAGAATGGAGCAGATTTGCCTGTGATAGGAGTAACAGGCGTGATAGGTGATGTAGATGACTCAGATGCTTGGTCAATTGTATCTTCGCGTAATATAAGCGATAGTGGACCGGTGTCCGGCAAACAAGCTGTTCTTCGCATCGCTGACACCCAATTGGCTCTGATACCCGCTGTAACTGCTGACAACACTATATGCTTTCCGTCCCAAGTCTGTAACATAAGAAAGAAATATTGAAACGCTATGTTTCATAAAAAATCTAGTCAAAAAAAGTAATTAGCTTACCTCAGTCTCAAAAGCATATCCATTGGTAGATGCCGAAGTCGGCAGTTCCACGACCCTCGATATCCCACTCAGGTCTATCACCCCATCCATTAATCCTCTATGTTCCGCATGTGGGTCTCTAAAGTACAGCAGAGCGGCCCCTCTTAGGACAAACCAGTGTCGCGACCAGCCCGCTGGTCCTCTCCTTTGCAGCCAACCGGCTCTTGCATGTAGTAGTCGTTCTGCCGGCAGTTCAACTCTGCCGCTCTCTCCACCCTCCGTGGCCTCTACTGCATCAGCAGGCTCGCTGCCTTCGCTTGCTGAGCTAGAATTGGTTTCCTCAGGTGGTGCACCTCCGTCTGGTGATCCTCGGGCCTAAAATATAAATGCAATGTCGTCAACATTAAGAAGATACGATTAGATTTCTAAAGATCCCCTCTAAAGAGTTCGTCCATCATTTGCTTTTAGCGTAGATTCACAAGTCTACTCTAAAGACTCACGGTAGGACATCTAAGAATAAGTCAACGTGAATTGTTAGATGATGTCATCATCAGCCGGAAAACGTCCACTGCTGAACATATATTTCAGATAATTACACAATAAGCCATATTCTGGCACTAAATTGACATACCTTCCTGTCACTCTTTTCTTTATAACCCATATATTCAATTGTATTTTAGAAATTGAATTGTAGGTAGCTTACCGGCAAGCGGTCTGGCGGCGGAAGCCTGGTGGGTCTCTCAAGGGTCGGGGGCAGCGCGCGCCTAGATCGCGGCCTGGTGAGAGATGCTGCGATATCCCTGAGCTGCTCGTCATACTGCTGGTGCTGTTGCTGGAGTAGCGGCGAGCGGACTGAGGCTGCTGCGTGAAGACAAAATCATTAGTGTATACTGACATTCCAGCAGACTGGTCTTCCAAGAAAATGTAGCCACGTATTCGTTACTTCGTATATGGCTTACCATCGTCATTGACGGGTGTAGTCGTGGGCTCTGCCCATGTATCCCGCCGCCTGGATCTCGCCTTCTCTTCCCCGTTGATCTTATCTCGAGTCGGTGGTGATGCTGATGATACCGGCTGATCGGTGTATACTGTAAGAAAGAAAAACAAATTCTATTTATTTTAATTATGACTTTGAACGGGCAATTCGATCTTACAGCATAACTAACACCCTAAGAGGGTAATTCAAACCATATATTAATCGGGACACTAACATAAAAAGTCTGTTTCATATAAGCGGCCCTAAATTTTACTAATATTTTATCTACATAATCGTGGTGTGACAGTATTTTTTCATGTTTCGAAAGAAAAAAAACATACGTCTTTTAAAAATTGGAATACATATTTACATAAGACTTACTTAGTCTGTATCGAGTTGCGCACGCAGCTTTTAAAAATAAACAAGATGAGAGCTAAAATATCGGCGCTTTTCATATCGGATATTTATGATCAACTGTGATATGTGCCCCGTAAGGGATGCAGTGGACGCAACTTATGTTGGTACTCTGAAGTAGATCCAATTTTATTACTGAGAGTGGAGAATCTAAGAGTCTGTGACAGGTTTTATTTAAATTAAAGATGCCATATGAGTCCTACCTTTGTATTGTTTGCCCTGAGATCATACATACATCTTCCCTTTACTAACAATTTTATTATTAAATTCTGAATTAAAGACTCCATATCTAAGTACCCAATGAGTATTATAATATATATAAATATGGGTTTACAAATGATGCAACATATGCATTCGCCGGTAGCCCCCCGGGGCCGAAACGAAGATTCATAGAGTTAATAAAATATCTATAGTCCGGGATAAATTGAAACGTTGAGAGCGCATGCGCCGACAAAGCCCGTGCGCCCATTGACGTCATCTTGTTTATTTTGCCTATTAATAAAATTTTATTAAATATTGAAGACATTAAACACAGCCATATGTAATAGTACATTATGATAAAAGTGAGCTAAGTTGGTGTAATGACCAACGAGGCGGAATTGCAACTCGAGCCGAAGGCGAGGCCGTAATGGAGCCGAGACTGTAATGACCAAGACGTTTTTCAACACACTTGTGAGGAAAAACTAAATTTCACCTGCTGGCCTGGCCCTGTGTCACACTAATTTGTGACACAGGGCCTCAGAACAAAAATGGCACGCGCTTTTTTTTTTCGCTCTTTGGTTTTGTAAGAGAAGCAGATAATAAAGCCCGCAGCCTATATAATAAAAAAAAACTTTTAATTAACGGAATAGCTTTGTCTAATTATAAACTAATTAATGTTATTTAATGACAAATATCAATAATTTCTGGAAATAAAACGTTTATTTATAATATTTTAACTAACACAGTTGATTTAATCACAAAAATCGTTTAATTTTTTAGACATGAAACCTCTTTGCCTACTTGAACAAAAAAATTACGTTTAAACAGTAGTGCGGTAATATATAGTGAAAAGCACGCGTGTATATTAAGCTGCATTATGAACCTAAAATCGGTGCAATAAAAGCTTACGAGCACTTGTGTAGAAAATAATATAGTTCATTCCTTGTACGTACAGTAGGGAGTCTTAATCGTATTTGATGTTTTTTAAAATTTCAATTAAATTATCATTACTAACTGATACGAGTAGGTAAGTCTTTACGTTAATAGATAAACTACCTTTAAAGGCAGTTTAGGTACATATCGACTCCCACCATACATACAAACGCTGTCTCCAACGTCAAACTGTCGCGTACATCATACACGAATGATTTAGTGCGTAAAAAACTGCGCACTTTAATAAATATGAACGAAGCGGCCCGTAGACAAACCGGCGTAAATCATCCACACCCACTGCGTGCGCGCAACGCATTGCGCCGGCGGCTGCGGTCACCAAGTTTTAGGATTTTTATGGAAGACTAATGTCCCAGTCTGTCACTGAGAGGTATTTCACTTTTCAAACATCTAATAGCTTGCCCACACGAACGACACAAACACACGCTGTATAATGTTGCAGCAACTTTCTACAAGTAAATATGTTTCGCAATAAAAGTTTCTATCTTCAGAACTCGTTGTAAGATCTCACTTAAACATACCGAAAACTGAGCTAATCGGAACGGATAAACCACGTTTATAATGCATTTCCCTCACACCTATCCATCCATTAAAACAGCATGAAATTCTTGGTTGATTAGAGCTTTGAGGTCGTGAATTTTTTGTAGTTGAATTACAAGCAATTGTTAAATTAGTCTTGTTCAAGTTATGGTGGCCCTATTGCAGCCGGTCCTTCGCCAGTCATGAACTAACAGATACACTTTATTTGCGCGTGCGCGGTGGAGCGTGCGACTAAACATACTGTTTTATTGGCATGGTGTCTATGTGTTACCAGTAGTTATATTATTATTTTATTATCTCTTTAGAACATATTACGATCGCAGAATATTATAAACAATAATGCGATATGTTTTCTGTTACATTCGTCTAACGACATAATCTTCTATCATATATAATATATTGAGTTGTTTACGTTGAACTGTTCAGGGCCCTCAGTATGAGTTTTAAATGTATCAGAATCAGAATAGTTTTTATTCACGGAGACCATTATTGTACAGTACTTATGAATCGTCAAGTTACAAAAATATTATGCTACTGCTTTACCACCCGTTCGGAATGCCGTTCCTATGGAGAAAAACGAAAATGTATTCAAATAACGATTAAGTTATGATTTTTTTCCATACATTATCGTTAGGGGCGCTGCTATGCATTGGTATTGAAAGATTCGATCACTCGATCGGTAATAATAATGTCGAAACTCGTACTTAGCCCCCAGCCATTCTATTATTTACAATGTCCTACAATAATTTGTAGAATTGCTTGTAGAGTAGATAGAGTTGTTACGACATACTTTCATGACAATATTAAACGAAATAGACTTAACGACTGTTTCTTTCTTTGCGCAAATAACATCAATATGCGATCATTACCAGTGGCTGGAAAAAAGTTAAAAAAGTTCAGCTTAGATTAAAACATAGCACCGCAAAAAATGGCTAGGAGTCAGAAAGTCCATTAGCGGGGTTCGTCGACCCGTTGTGTCATAAGTTATACCTGCCCTGGAGTCTTTCGGAGAAACCCACTCGCCACTAATAAGTTTTTTTTGCTCATTCGACCGAACTCTTTAGCGTCAGCGAATACAGTGTATGGAATTGAAAAAGTATCGCCAAGCAGACACTGTCGCGGCGGAACCCAGCCAGGATACGAGAAACTTGACGGTCTGATTAGCGCAGTTGGTACTGGCCCTGCTTTCTGTGCTAAGGGTCCCGGGTTCGAATTCTGGTAGGGACATACTTTGTGTGATGAGCACGAATGTTTGTACCCAAGTCATGGATGTTTAATATCTATATTAATATATACTGGGTTCGCCTCCAGTCCATTGTACAGTACGCTAGTACCCAAACTGCAAGCGTTGCTTAGTGTGAGACTCGGTGTGTCCGTCTGGCGTTATTTATTTATTTAATTCGGAAACACAATTTCTTCTTTCTTTACGAAATGACATGCGATGAAATAAAATGGATATGAATATGGCCTCACCCACAACTTAGCGGGTATTTTGCCAATGTCAAGTAATTAATAGCAATAAAGAGTGAATTCTCAATAAGTATACACTGTCACGAGTACTAAGGGCATTTTATTCGTAGAGCCAGAGTATAACGATCTCTCACAGACTCTCGTTAAAGGTCGGCCGGTCCCCGCGGCACCGCTCTACGTGTCCAAAGTGCTGGAATGTAAATATGCAGCGTTTATGTTCTCTTGTTTATACTGCTGAGAATTGAATATTGTGCACTATTATACGGGATCCTTTTGGCCAGAACTCTACCCTGGGAAATTTAACGTGCTTAATATAACAAATCTGATCGCGATGACCCTACAATTAAGTCTATGGAAAATTTCAAGCTTTGTAGTTTGGAGATTTTGGTTGGGTAAAGGTAATTCGTAGTCTGGAAAGTAGCATGATGGGTAAGCAATATAGACAGAATTAAGGCAGAGATCTGGATGAGAATAGATCTGGGCGAGATAGAGGTGGCTAGCGCCAATGAAAGAAAATGATGAAGTGTGCGTGGCTTCTAAATTTAGATAAGCACAGTAGAAATCCATGCATTAGGAAATATTGAAATATTGGCTGAAACACCATTAAAAAAAGTATACTTAGGACTTAGATACCTACTGTTAATTTCAAGGCGCAAAATTGTCACTACACGAAACGGCTTTTTCATCAAAACCGCGGTATAATTTGTCATGCGCAGGCGCGCAGCGGGGACCTACATTAAGATTGTCACGCTCGGCGGCGCGCGCGCACCGTAAAACAAACGAAAGTGAAACAAAGTAGCACTCTTACTGCTGACTACGTGAAACCATTTTCATTCAATGGACAAAAAAGACATCAATTCGGGTGGATAACGATAATTCGAATATAACCAATGAGTAATAAACAGAATGGTCTTGTGTAGCAAGTGATAATCATCATTGAAAAGAGATTCAGACGAGAATATTAAATATCCCAGAGTACACTAAAAAAATAATCCACTAACCCTTTTTGGGTATCACAAATATAACTAAAATTTTGTTAAAATTATCTGAAGTTTGATTAAATTTAAAGTTGTATTTGTTACTAGTAACACATAGTTCGCATGTCACAATATTTGTGTCAAGTAGTCAACAAAGATTGTAAGTATAAGCAAACATTACACTACACACTGCGCTAATGACACTTTGGTCCTAGCTTTCTTTCAGTCGTCATTTTAAAATAGTTACTAGACTTTAGTGTTATATTGATGGAAAATAATCAATTTCAGAAAAATGATTGAAATGGCAGTTTCTAAACAACATTATTGCAATCAGTAATTAGAGGGCGCGTGTTGCCGTTAGATCGGTAATTAGGATCTGCGCGCACGCACGCCCCGCGACTTGTATGCGTGGGCGCGGCACACACACGTCTCAATGTTGGCGGCATTGTAGGAAGATGATATTTGCTTATTTGTAGGTATTATTTATTTGCTTTCGTAAGAAGCCAAAATAATTTAAAATCAGAATCAGAAAGTTCCATCCATTATTTATAATGGAATTACAAATAGTGTTTCTGAGACGATGAATTACAAAGTTTAACTATATGAGTCGAGTGAAACATAGACCTATCATTATTAAAGTAAGTCACATTTATAAAATCGATTGAAGTACGAATTGTGGGTGAGTACGCTGTCATTTTCCGCCCCCGCGGTTGCGCGTGCGCACTTACCTACACTTAGCCGATTTTTAATTTAGTTACCAAATGTCGGCTACGATTTCGATAATACTTGGGAGAGGTAGTCGAGTGGGCGTTGGCGCCAAGAATTGTTAAATTTTGTGCCAATTTAGTGTCAAATGTTAAGGTTATTTATGTAACTCCGATTTTATGGGAGCGAAATTCTTCAATCATGATTTCAGTGTGTCCAGGGGTTTATAATTTTCAGATTAGTGATATTGATATATAATTCAATTTTAGTTTTTTTATGTGTGTATACTTATATCATAATGGACAAAGATGACAACGGCTAATGTAAACATAATTTATTTAGACAACCAACAAGGCATACACCGAAATCATTATAAATGCACAAAGAGTATAGCATGTCATTACACAGACTTATTTAAAGGTTGCCCTGACATGCATATTATACAAAGTAAGGAACAAGAAGGTTCGCTTGTACTATAAAACAATGTTAAAATGGGTAAACATAATTTAAAAGTTATTTTTATAACTATAGGTAGCATTATTGATAATTTATTACGTATACCAATAACCTACTTGTACGCTATTGAAACGAACTATTAATGAAACATAAAAGTTGAATACGTTATCGTTTTTTTTCCGTTTAAACACCGCAAAATTGTAAAAAGAAAACTAATTAAAACAAGTCAATTTATCGCTCGTTGTATAAATTTAAGATCTCAATTAAATGGGACCCGATAGCGGCAGACGTAAGTATATAAAACGATAATAAATTTCAATAAGCCGACGCCCCAAGTGCAATATATTTGAACGAAATGTCGGGCGAACGTATGAAACAACGAACTAAATTGATTTCAAACATTTTAAGTGAACTTACCGGTCCGGTCGTTTTTCATTGATGCTTAAACAAAAATGGAGAAAAAGACAAGAATTCTAAAATCTTATGCAAACATTATCGGCCGGCTGAACGGCTCTTTGATACCTATTTGTCGAAAGTCTACCGCCATTTTCAAAACGAGAAAATACAGGGAACGAATGCAAAAGCTTATAATAGCTTGTCAAAATTTACTTATGTGCATGGCTAAAACGATGGTAGCTCACCTTTGGTGTCGATAGGCGCCGGCGCCGCCAGGCTTGGGATCTCGGGCTGCGGGGGCTGGACACGCGGCCCAGGCCACGTGGTGGTCCCGCCGGAGCAGTACCGGGGCCTGGAGGCCTGGCAGCCGTCTGCTACGTCGCGGAGAGTCGACGCGTCTGCCGAGTACTCTGGAATAATTGGAATTCATATACATGATAACATGACCACTAATCACGCGAAATTAGGTGAATGGGAGGTGGCAATAACGACTCCTGGGCGCTAAGTGCGAGTTTTCCGTGAGCAAAACGTGTACCGCATAGTCTGCGTATTTGTTATACGCCTGACGGTATTTAAATCTTTCAATTCTCGATACAAGGTATGCAAAAAGGTAGATTTTAAAGTATTCGGTTAGCTTACGAATAAAGAGGGCCCATGTAAAGTGGTTGTCGTCTGTTTGTATCGTCCATCTTTCCTTCACTAATAATACCTAGTATAAATGAAACCGCAAACATAGTAGGTAGAGTGCACATAAGTATCGCCTCAAGCACGCATTTAATATGGCATATAATGCCACATCATTAATTGTGTCAACATCCCTACATGGGCAGCGTAATGAAGATATTAATACGATATGTTTGGCTTAGAAGATTCTTTTGTCGTATTTTTCTTTAATATATTGTAGCAACGGTGAGGTAAGAACAGCTATGACTTACTTCTAGTGGTTGAAGACTGCAGAAGACTCGCCGTCTGGCCTCCAGGAAACGTCGCATTGCGCTTATGACGACCCTGTGGACAAAAAAGACAAATAAAAAAAATAACATAAAATGTCAAAATACTAATACGGCATATAACACACTCGATTATTATGTGAGGAACATGAATGCTGGATTAGGTGCTGGTTCTATAGCTCAGGAATATGAGAGACTTCTTCGAGTAGCCTGTTTCTTTCAAATATTTTTGGTTATTCCATAATTGACACACTTATACAAATACCCCATATTATAATTATAGGATTTACGTAGCCACTAACTGGTAATTTTTATACTTATGGTTCATATAGAGGTGACTCTTAAGCCGTCCTTAGTCCGACCAAATGTTTATTCCCATACCCTGGAACTACTTAACAAAAATGTATAACACCCTTTTAAAAGAGCAAGAAACTCTCGTGGAAGAGCAACCATGGAGTTTCTTGCTCGTTCTTTTCCATAGAAATCGTATTCCAAGCAACTGATTGAATTTCAACATGACATTGTTTCGTGAACTCTTTTATACAACATTAGCTATGAGGGGTACTATTTTTTTATGACATTAAATACCGATATTCCGATCGCATATATCACTTACATGTGATCTTTCCGATACTTAGAATAAACTTTATTTACAAGCACACGTTTCCAGTACATATAAACCCAAAGTAGCGCGGGGCTGGAGGTCTACTTACCCCACAAGGCATAACAAGAGCGTTTCGTGCAATTACATCGGACATTACTTCCTATTCGGTCTCACGCTAACGAGACCCGCGTGCCGGCCAATTAGTGAAACGATTTCTAAAACAACTACATTACCTTACTGAATACTGCTACTGGCGATTTTGTAGGTCAACATTACCGATTCGTGCGTAAATCGCTCAAACGTGTAAACAGCTCAGTGCAGCGAATAGATCAAGTGTAGACGCCTGCGCATGCTAGTTCGGCCGGTGCTTCGGAGTTAGTAAGCGGCAAATTGTGTTGCCATTTGGCCATTAGTCGATCTTCATCGGTTTAAATAAATAATATTGAGATACCTACATTCTACACGGTTGTCCTAGGCACGAAGTAAAGAGATTTCTCTGCAGTCCAAGGCAAGGACTGCTAATACATGATCAAATTCAAATTCGGTTTGTCCCGCTGAGACATGAACCAGGAAATAGTACCTAATAATTATCCTAAAATCCTTTGTTACTCCAAAATTCTATATTTAATCTATCTGTTGACGACCTGATAAGCGCAGTTGGTAGTGACCCTGATTTCTGTGCCAAGGCTGAAGCCGAGCCGAGCTGCCTCGGTTTCGAGTCCTGGCGAGCACGAATATTTGTACCCGAGTCATGAATGTTTCATATCTATATATTATATACTGAGTTCAACCCCATTCCATTGTATAGTACCCATAATACAAGCGTTACTTAGTGTGTGTTCGTCTGGTGATATTTGTTTATTTTGTTCCTATCTATCCAGTAGTTTTGTCATTTTAAATACAACGTATGCAGGCACATAATGGAGACATCAGGTTCATTTCGCTCATAGATCTTGTGAGTGCGATTTACTTGGCAAATTAGTGGAAACCGGCGCTCGGTTAATTGAAATGGATTTAATGTTCCTCGTTAAATACCAATTGAGCGTTGCTCAGGATTAAATGGACTTTTAAGTGCAAATGCAACTTACATTCACTGAAAATATACCTACTAAATGTAGGTAGTTCAGGTATTGGATACATAGTACTGTTTTCTAAATTATATTTATAGACAAATGATATTCTTATAGGCTGGTTCAGGGGTATTTTTCTTTTGCAAATTTGTCTAAACGTTTTTCTATGTTTGGTACAAAATTATTAAAATAAACCTCTAGCGCCGTAATTTAATCATTACCCGCCTCATCCAAAGCTTTTGCATATCACAAAAACAACTGCAGCCATATGTTTTTGCTCATGTTTTTACGAGTACAATGGAACCGGTCTATAGCAGGTACAAACTGAATTGTCTACTTGTCAGGCACTGCGTATAAAGAATATGTATAACAACGATCTAGTGACATTTGTGGGTAAAACATGGCCACAACAAGCCGAAGTCAGGATCCTGTGAAGAAGGAAATGGGAGATTTTTGAACAGCAGTGGGACACACAACAAGCTATAAAATAACAACATCGTATAAAACAGCGTTATAGCGAAATCGTGCGCAGACTAAGCAATTGAAGACTTAACAGGTGATTTTGTCTATTTCCACGGAAGCTGTTGTACATTTTTCTTATTTAAAGTTAAGGCCTTTCTCAGGACGGCTGTTGAAGCTCTTTCCTGCTGTCTCTATATAGACCACCATCTTTTACGCCCTTTTACGATATGAACACCAACACATGATTTTCTTAAAATGATAAAGAAGATGACCTATCGCATACATTTTATTATCTCCATTTTGCACCGTTCGATAAATTGTTTTGTAAAGAAGGTCCGATGATGAAAGAAGTGCTGAGCACAGCAGTGGTTTGGAGGAAAATTGCTATTATATCGACCCTCAGGATTAGATGGAACAGATCAGAAGGAGACTTGAGACCTCTCTACGGCTGCCGCTTTTTTGAAACTACGCCGGCGTTAATCCTTCGTTTGATTGGTCTGTATCATAAATTGAATCGTCGAACATAAAACAATAATATCGCGGTGCGCCGGCGCCGATGGTCCGTTAACTCGAGATGTCGATTAAGATCGCTTGCACACTTGCGACTCGGACGCGCGCTCGACTGATGATTTTATTAACACTTAGATTTCATGGCATACCTTAATTAGCATCGATTTAATTAACTAAGTTGTGGTTGGGACGACTACTGAATCTGGGGATTTATATATCATGATCATGATCACTAGCACTATAGTCAAATGGCATTACCAAGTATTTTTCAGTTCAAATTTACTTTGTAATGCTTTTGCAAATTGACGAAATACATTCGAAATAAGTCCTACATTAGTCCTTGCAAAGCCGCGTATACTTTTGTCATGGTGATAACCATTACATAGATTGAGAATGAAGAGGGCACATCATTGCAATATTTCAATAGCTATCTCCTGACAGAGGCTATAGTTATGACAAGGAAAGAAAAAAAAAAAAAAGTTATGAGGGTCGCCAATCTGCAGTAGGTGTATAAAAGTATCAAAATCGCATTCATGTATGGTCCAGGCTACATGCATCAATTATTCAGAGTAGTCGGGTCGTTGAACTAATGACTTTTGGATGAATTTTATTAGTGGCGTGATAAGGACGCCGTGGGACCGGATGCGAGGAACTGTTCATCGTATGTCATGTTTATCGTAATACATCATATTATAATAAACTATAATGTAATGTACAGTGTACAGATAAATAATAAGCTTGTTTGTAGGAAAACAATAACGTCATAGAAAATTTAGAGGAAAACTTGCGGGACCCAAAATGATTCCCTGTGGGAAGCCAGTTGAAATATGTGAGACCGGAGAAATCATTGAATAGGGGTTTTATGAAACAAGTTATTATACAGACTTAAGATAGATTAGGACTGTATATGCCATTAGGGGTTCCTATAGGATCCATAAAACTTAAATCTTCGCTAAAGATGTATCCACTATATAAAGCGTTGCTTAGAAGTAGACATTTATTCCAACATTGCGGAAGTTCAATATTAGTTTAGCTTTGATTATTTAATAGATTTCTCGATAAAGACGAAGTAGCTCACTTAGTGTTAAACGAAAATGGATGTTCGCAATTAATATATAGCTGTTAATTATGGCAACTTCAAAGTCAATCTATTCCCGCTAAGTGGAAGGTGTGAGAAGGTACTAACGATTAATCTGTAAATATTGTATGTAGTACATACACACGCATATATACATAATGTGGACTGAATATGTGCGCAAAGTTACGGTAGTTTGAACCATGAAATTTCAATTAGAATAGGATGCCGCTAAATTGAAGTCTCTACATAATGTCATTTGTAAATCAATGGTGATTTGCATAACAAGATGGACGCGGTGTCAGTTAACGAGCGAAATAATATTGGTGAGCTTATGAGGGCGGGGCATCTAGATGAAATTCAGAATAATATGGAGTATAATAAAAGACCGGCCTATGAGCCAGTGGGGTTCTCCCAATCTTATGCGTACAAAAGGGGTCGCATATTAAAACGTACCTGGAGGGAAATTTGAGTGGATTACGGTTTATGCGAAGAAAACAAAAATAAATGTAGGTAGTGCTTAGGTAAAAAGAAAAACATCCATCTCCAATATGTTTACTATCCAATTGTGCGCGTCATTAGGTGTTTCTGTGATAAATGGCTGTGACAGACTGACGCAGGAGTAAACCTATAAGGTTTTTTAACGTTCCGATGTACTAAAGGTAATCATCTTGATTTGAATACATATCGTCTTATTAGAGTAGGTACTGCATTTATAAGTTCAGTGGTATATAAAATGAAAAGAGTACTGCCGTCTAGAAAAAGCGCGATAGATCCTTTTGGAATGTTTTCCCAGACTCAAAGAATAATTATAGTGAAAAAACGAAGTAAAAAGTTAAATATAGCTGCGGCAAGGTTAAGTGCACTCACAATTAGGGAGTATGATACGAATAAGACCGATGGATAGCGGCGAGTATACACATGTATCTATGACCGAATGAGTGGCTGCTTCGTCATCACTTGTCGTCACGATTCCGGACGTTAGTGACTTATGGATAAGGGCCTTGACATTGCTAACATTATTAAAAGAAAACGATAAAAATTTTAAACCATTGCACATTATCTCTTATACACATTCCGTTCTTGCAACCATATTACATGAAACGTCTGGTGGAGACAGCAGGCACTTATTTTGGCCAACACATCAGCATTGCCATTCGTGGCAATGCTGCCAGCGTTTTGGACACCCTGCCGGCCGATGGTGGTGGGGATTTGCTGAGTGCTTTCTGATTCCTGTTTAATTTTAATTTATTTCAATTGACCATATCAAATAATTATTAAGATTCACACGGCAAGCTGCTGTGTCTTATTTTTCACATAGCAATGTCCCTCTCTGCCAAACGATGAACCACAACCTAACCAAGTTAGAGCGTCTGATAGGGCATATCAGTTGAAAGACAGTGACCCTAAGAGTCACAGACTTAGGTTGATTACTATGACCCCGAGAAGGACGGCCACTGGCACACCAGAGACGAGCTCCATGAGGGTAAGTACTCAGAGAGGCATTGGTGCGTTTCGTTTGGAAATCCCGAAATCTGACGTCCTAAAGCCGGGCACCGAGATCCTCCCTAATCCAACACCATCTGTATCACGGAGACGGGGCGCCGGTCTACGTTGACGGGGTCAACGAACCGCCTTTTCGATTATAAGCTATAGTACAGCTATTCAAGATTCAATATAAGATTTTTATTTTCAACAGCACTATAGGTAAATTTTGTCCCGTAATATTTAGAGATTCCCATAACATACAGATTGCTTCCCGGCTCCTAAGTACATCTGTAATTTTCAATATTCGTGTGTGTATCTTAAAATTTGACATAGTTACCTATAGATACTTTAGGTACCTTCTTAATTCCTACAACTCCAATTACCAATAATTGCAAGTAATCACACGTGAAAATGACATTGCAATAATGAATAAAGAGTTAAAGTACCTACTTCCTGTTGCTTATCTATAGATAGGCACGTATCTTATCTTGATAAATCACATGAATCTACCTAACCACCCATCACATAGGTAATGACTAGAAAATATACGTAAAGAGGTGAATAATAATCATGATATCTTTCTATCACACAGGTAATTATTTGATAAACAGGACATATATAAATGCGAGTGGTAACAGTTCTCAATAACTACTTCAACATCTGTCTGGGCTTCCACACCGTTCAGCAATGAGTTTCATCGGCAAAGTGGTGATAGTAACCGGTGCCAGTTCAGGGATAGGCGCCGCAATAGCAATAAAATTCGCAGAGGAAGGAGCCAAAGTCGTCATAGTTGGCAGAAATGAAAGCAAGCTTAAAAAGGTAGCGGAAAAATGCGAACAAATCGGATCCAAACCGTTGACGATCATCGCTGATGTTAGCCGAGACGAAGACGTTAAGAAAATGGTAAGCACAACGGTAGCTCAGCTAAAGAAAATAGATGTGCTAGTTAACAACGCGGGTATAATAACCAAGTCAGCAATATATGACGATAACGCTATAGAAGTGTTCGATGCAGTGATGGCAACAAATCTACGATCAGTTGCATTAGCTACCCATTTCGCTGCACCTCACTTGATTTCGTCTAAGGGTAATATCGTCAACGTATCTAGCATTGCCGCTTTGAGTGTTATGACCGAGTCATATTTCTCTTATTACGCTTCAAAAGCTGCATTAGATCATTTTTCAAGAGCTGCTGCATTAGAACTCGCTTCTAAGGGCGTTAGAGTCAACACTGTGAATCCGGGTCCCGTGAAAACGGACATTTTCGACAACACAGGAATGGATACGGTTAATCAAGAGCAAACGTGGAAGAAGCTTGAGGCGAAAGCAGCGCTCGGTAGAATATCAGTGCCTGAAGAAATTGCCGATTTGGTACTGTTTATTGCTAGCGACAAAGCGGTGGCGATTACGGGATCCACTTTCGTGTCTGATAATGGAACATTGTTGAATAAAGATTTGGATCTTTAAAAAAAATCTTATGTGCTCAGCAAATTTGGTGTTTAGGTTACAAAATAAAATACACGTAATGTTTATTTAAATAACAAAACAGACTTTATTCTAATTTATCAGTATCTACTTCTTGCGGTGCAGGCAGAAGTATGTAATTTTTAACTATTTAAATTTTATGCGTAACATAATAGTTAAATTTTGGGTGTGGAAGATTGTATTCAGGAGTCCGGGGTCATTTGGGGCACTAAAAACGATTAGATAAACTATTTTATGTACATACACGCCTGTATCCTATGGATAGAACATTTTACCACATGCTTTTTCTAAACTTAAAAAGGCGAAACGTCCGTTTCAGAAATCTATCTGTATCTATATACTATCTGTTAAAATCTACCTTTGAATAAGCTCTAAAACATTGTGTAAGCGACCCTGAAAGTCCAGTTTGGGTCATCGAAATACCCATAAAGTAATTAAATCTAATATATATAAGCTTACATAAAAGGCTTTACGACGAGTCTTCGCATCAATACGAATTTTTACGTAACGAATTTAATATCTATAAAGAAACGATGGGCCCTATCTATTGTGTGTAGCTCGTTACAGTTTTAATAAGAACACAATGCTCGACTGGTATAAATATTGGAAATTAATTTGAAACACGTATATAAGTAGCATAAGAACATGAACTATTGTTAAATAATACTACCGTCAGGTCTTCTATTTAAAATTAATTATTAAATTTTCATTAACAAAACGAGATATCTAACGACACAACCGTCTAGTTCTTGCGTTCTGCTGGCCACGTCACATAAAGATGAAAACATTTAAAATTCGAATCTCCGAAATAGCTAGCACTATGGAGCAGTGCAGGTAAATTTTTGTGACGTCATTTATTTTTCTTACCCTGTTACCTTCAAATCTAACTGTCAAGAGAAAAGTCTCCGTCCACTTATCATTTATCGATGGTCAACAGTCCCATGCTCCATGTATGGTCACAGCACCTACGATGGCACCAGTGGACACTTGCTTCCGCATGATGGTAAAAATACCATCTTAATTGGTTGCCGGTAACAGCATCGTAATTGCATCAATAGAATTTAACTTAAAGTGTTTCAAGATTTTTCCAAGTATTTTTGTGTTAGTTGGATTGAAGAGTTAATTGAGATCTACGTGTTGATGGTAATAAAGCAATTTATATAGAATTTGTGTTTTTAGCTAACTACAAAAAGTATTAAGCTATCAATTTGGTGGCTATGATTTTTTTTGAGTATGATAATTTTATTTTGAAATTTGTTATTTTTTATAGAGGATAAGTCCAAATAGAATGTTATTTCTAATTAAGTCTTAGTGGTCTTCTAATTAAGATTTTTTATGCATTTTATTTTATTTTTGGGATATAATAATTTTGATTATATTTAGTCAAATTAAATTAGTCGAAAAGCTTCTAAATAAAAATAATGTGTTTGAAACGCAATGTATATTCTCGAATCTTGCATAACATTGCACAGGTAGAACGTGAATCATCCATCATAAACAAAACATCATAAACAAAACGGAGCACAACATCTTCCCGATATTCCCGTCATTACCAAAACACATGAGTCAGTGCGCTGCGCGGGCGCACGTAACCCGATCCCGCGCTAATTGCGCGTCGGCCCAATTGCGCCGCAAAGTGGGCCAATCGCGCAGCTGGGTTATGTTCAAAGCAACTGACCGACGATAGACGAGGTCATCCGATATTTATTTTGAAAACGCCAATTTCTTTTGTAACTTCCCGGATATGTATAAGTAAGTAAGGCACATTAATATGAACGTTTTGATAACAAGGGACCAGGATAAGTTCTTATCGGATAAAACTTATTCTTCTAGTACTTCTTATTGGATGTATAATAGCATTATGGCTCTTTGGCCTTTAAGCTTCGCGGCTGGACTGGCTGAACCAATCGCACACGAAGATTTCTGAGCCAATAGTGTGGCCTTCCTTAGGTACCAAATCTTTGGAGAAGTATATTCTGAAGCCTAAATTAAATAAAAACGCAAGCTATACATACACTCATTCTTAGTTACACGACCCTGTGCTGTGCTAATTACTTCGGTCCATTTATTCTGAGTTTTTTTTTTTTTTTTTTTTTTTATTACATTATAGGCAAGTATTTGATCTCGATCTCACCTGATGGTAAGTGACGATGAGATCTACGATGGAGCATACTTGCCTAGGTAGGAAGGCGGCAGTAGATAGAGGCACATGCAGCGCAACTGATCTGACCCGCCATCCATGAATGGCAACACCGAACATCATGCCGGAACACGGCTAGGCCGCTTGGCGACATGGCTTTGTTCAGTGGGTGGTGACTAGCCACGGCCGAAGCCTACCACCAGTAGAGTTGTCAGCTGGTTGGCACCACCCAGGGTCACGTGTAGGGTATCTCGAGGGTACTTAATTCTCCTACGGACGAAGGTGACTCGACCCCAATGTCGAGTGGAAAGATGGCACAGCTGCAGGATCAGAGGAATCGATCGGGAGATTACTGGCAATTGAAAAATTGGGACACCATTTCTGAAGCCATGACGTCACGTGATTATTTCTCCGAACTCGATAGAGATGGGGTCCGTTTACATCAAAATTATCCGAGCAAGCGGAATGGATAGCAGGGAGAAAACCGCCAAAAACGCCCCTATATTTTGGCAAAATCACGGATTATTATGCTTTCTATTGAAGTTAATTTATTTTCGATTTGAAATTTCAGCCAGAAAATTTGTAGGTTCTATGTTTGCTATCACGACAAAATGGAGCGTTTATGGCATTTTTTTTGTTCGCTCCGCTTATGCGCACAATCCATCGCAGCCTTAATGTTAGTAACCCTTTCTATAGGAGACGGTGTCCTATGATGTATGAGTAGGTGGTTTTTGTCGGCATCCCTAATTGGCTTCATATCATATTTCGATGCTTCGGCTAATATATATATTGTTGGGAGCCCCAAGAATTAGGATAACATATGCAGGTTTGTTTAGATTAATCGTGTTTGTAAATGGTGGACTAGAGTTTTTACAATGTTACCGTGCACTACTGTCTATCCTTTTAAGTAACACAAGCGGAGTATTATATGGTAAACATATTAATAATTACACGAGTTTCTAGGAATACTCGCTTACGTCAAATATTTGCGAGGATTCCCAGCAACTTAAGATGTTACCCCTGTTAATTCAACGTGCAGATGGGGATATCGCGAATTCCCATCAGATTATTTGCGTCATTTCAGGAAAGTGCATGCGATATGTTCCTGCGCATCTCTGAATCAGTTAGAGTTAATCTTTAGTAATATTGCAGGAAAACCCGGTATACTTACCCCATGATTTATGAATTTACAACATATTTACGCACATAGGGTAATAATAACATTCTTGTCGTAGGTGTTACTGGAGGAAATTGTTCGCCAATCACTACTGATTCACAACCCCACAAAAATTATGATGGCTATGAACTCTAAATAGGGCATAGCTCTGTATGCCTCTTATTTTTTAACCGACTTCAAAAAGGAGGAGGTTCTCAATTCGGTTGTATTTTTTATAATATACATGTTAAAAATGATCTGTGATTTTCGGGCGATAAGCTGCGCCTCGCGACCAACACCCCCTAGTATGTGATTATAGCATTTTTTTGCGGACTTTCTTCGTGTATTAAGGAAAAGGTCTACTCAACGATTCTGGTGTGATTGCGTTACAAACATAGTATATATTTTATAAATTACACGAGATGGGGGAACTCTTTCAAAGCTACTTTAAATCCGAACCGCATCTTTAGGACCTTGACACTTACAGAGCAAGCTAGCCCCATTATTTAATCTCATTGTACCGGCATGCAGTTAAACAGGATAATTTAAGCCCAAGGGCGGCGAGCCAGTCGTGTACCTACACGTCACGCCAACGGCCACATTGTCGCGGCACCCGTGTCTGGTTTCACGGAGATGAGAAGCACAGCTTGACGAGGATTCAGAATGTTTTATGATGATGCAACGATGCATTGGGAAGATTATTGAAACATAGCATACATACATAGAATATTTATCTTAGGAACTTCAAATTTGCAACCACGCGTTCAATTATTTGATACAGAACTTATTTGATAAGGAATAAATGTCGAAATAGACTTAAAATTATCTACGCACATTATACATTGAGCAGTACCTAGTACTTAAACAGACCACAGGCCCTACCCCAACATCTTATTACACGCAACAGCGAGCCTATTAACATACTCTATAAAATTGCAGTTCATAACTCGCCCGGCGATTTGCGCACGCGCAGCTTTCGCTACAGGAAGCGGCACACGTCTTATTAACCACTTCTGTTCGATATGAAAGCGTAGTATTTTGGATCTTGATGTGAAAAGCGTTTGTTGAATAAGTGGCAATTATCCACTTTGAAGATTATTGCTGGAAGTAATCCTATTAAGATTATAGAGAGCATGAGGCAGGTAGTGGCAGCCTGCTAGTTAATACCAAGTTGTTAGGTATTAGAGAGAAGTTATGTGCAGGAGATATCTAAGATATATTCCCCGAAGTCCATTAGGTAAATAGTTTTGACGGCAGTCAGTTACTAAACCAAAACCGATATACAAAGAGCCACTTCCTCAATCTAAATATGCCGTTCCCTAAATAACTGGTAAGATATTCGTCCGAGCTGCATTTAACCTGCTTACTGCCTAGAGTTATTTAGCCAACTATGAGCTCTTCAAAAGAATGGAGGGCTATGTCTTGCCGCGTAAGGAATTCAACAGCTCCTTGTACGGTAATTTTCTTAAGTAGGTAGATGAAAAATGATATTTTGAAATTATTAGAACACACCCATACCATGTCGGTCGTTACAATCATTGGTTGCAACAATCGGGTGGTCGGTGTTTATCAGTAAACCTGGTCGTCGCGTAACCCATTAACAAAAACACATCAACATGTTTGTTAACACTTGCAGTTGTTGGTATACTGAAGTATCTTTATCGACGTTTTAAGCTGAAAAAATCGTTATACAGCAATCATCCTACCCTACGTTTTACTATTTACACCTACCTCCTAAAAGGATCTGGATAAAGGGCTTTGGTATGTGCTACGATATAGTTTAGAACTCACCTTGCTCCTCGGATACACACTCAGCACGTCTGCCCACCACCTCGCCTCTTCCCTGCAGGTGCCCTTCACGAAGGTGACTCGCTCGGGCGCCGTGATGGCCAGGCTGTGGGCGTGCCCTGTCACGGTGTCCGCATCGCTCACCTCCAGCACTGTGGTCATATCGATGCTGGCCTGAGGCACTGTGTCCGGCTGTGGAAGAAAATAAATATGGTAAAGCTTTTCATAACAACTTTATCTTGGAATGTTGGAACGAAATCAATCGTGGGTAGCGAAAATTTCATAATTTGTTTTGCTAAATTAGCATTGACCTTAGCCTTAGCCGGCTTCTCCCTAATACAAGATGTTTATGGCCACAGTTCACCACAATAGCCAAGTAAAGGTTGGCGGCATTAGGTGTCGTTCCAAAACAATATTTTAAATGTATCGCATTAATGAATTGCTGATGGCAAAAAACCCAGATCTTTGTTGATTTTCGCAAATTGACTCTCTCATTGCCTCAAATCCGTGGAGAAATCTTTCACCAAGCAATATTTGGTCATTCAATACTATAGTATATTCATTGTCTTTAAATATAATAAAAGCAAAACCATACTGATAAGGCTAATTAATAGCAGCATTAAGAGCACAGCTTCTGTACTCCTAAGAGATACGATCTACCATCAGATGTTATTCTTCATGGTCGCATTGCCTTGCCGCGGCCATAGCTCCCAAGTCCCAGTGCCCCAGCCTTCATAATTCATGAGGCAATGGTTAATTAGTCAACGTTTAATGGAATTAAGCCGTACAGCGTCCTTTAAGGTAGGTAAGGGTTAAGTGCTTCGTGTTAATATAGGTCGTGCTGTTTTAATTGATTTCGCCATTTTTATGGTCTCCTTAAACTGACTTTCTGATACTAAGTAATGATAGTTCTCGTTCGTCCATGTAGCTTTTATATGGCTTAGGCTTTTATCCCAGTGTGTAGAAAGAGTCATTTTAGTAATAGTATAGTACTTAAAATGTAATTTATTATACATATTTTTATCGCGTTTATTTTATGTGTTAACGTTCTCGATTTGGGATCCAGTAATTAATATAATGCAAGACACTGTGAGCACTTTCTGCGTAGATCGGACCGCAAGCAACAACTAAATATGAGGGTACCCCAGCTAAAACTATGACACTAGGACGTCAAACACCTCAGTCCTCCCGTGACCATGGTTGCTGTAAAGCAGCCGAAACGTCGAGAACGAAATAACATAAAATAAACGCGATTAAATCTGTAAAATAAATTTAGTTCAATGTGTAGCATTCGCGTAAATACAGGAAATCAATAGTAGTATATATATATTCTACTATACTTTAGTAAACAAAGTAAGTATGTAGTAGTTTAGAAAGAGAATTGCTTAGATATTAACTGAAACATTTAGGAAAAAGTAAACAAACAACTCAACAGGGTGATTTTTCATCGTTCAATGATATTACAATATTGTTTCAACTGGTTCAATTATATATTGAAATGATCAGCAACCTTGCACACTTGGCCATTGGGTAAACTTGAACTTAGGTTCAGCGTTTAATCGCAGTTGGTGTATAATTTTGTGTTTATCACTGCTGTGACCTAGTGCTTATCGTAGCGGTATGCTAATCTTGATCGACAGTTAGGATAGGTCGCGTGGTACACGCGAATGACTCATGTTATAGGCAAATTATTTAGCTTTATGCTCAGCTAATATATTTTCGCATTAGCAAAACCAAATATAGGAGACTCGCATGCGGCGATGAATTAATAAAACTAGGCAAATGAAAAATTAATAGAAAGTTACAATACATATACAATAGGCAGTATAAAGTAATTTTTATTTTAAATGCTTTGTAACTACTATGAATTTAGGGGTAAGATTACTAGTGCCTCTTTGCATGTGTTACAAGTTTGAAGACCTTTACCGGTATGATCATAATTATATATCACGCAGTTAATAATTAGTGCCGCAACGAGCCTTGAGTGTCACTCAAGCTGCGTCAAGTTATTTCGAAACGATTGAATAATTACAGCCTGTGAAAATGCGGACTTCAAACATTTCAATCATCATTACATTCAATTGTTGGTATGTATCCAATGAATCATCAAACCGCTCTGTAAATGGAACGGCAAAATTGTGTTAGAAGCACACTTTTCGCCAAAGATTCATTGTTCTCCATTACTACATAATCGTAGTGCACATTTGAAGCTAGACTATGTTAGCGATCGAAGCTAAATATGCTGATTTTTCAGGGGTGCCGTATTCAGGCTATGTTTATATTTTTTTACGAATTTACGTGCTAAGTCCATTGGTTTGTTATGCAATGGTATGTAGTTAGTCCTTGGTGCAGTTGTGGAATAATAGGTGCGATTCTGAAGAATGTGTTTGATTTCTCTACTCTGGATATGGGCAACTGGGGTCGCCATTACTTCGTATTGGGTGTTAACTATTATATAGACGTGAATAAGTTTGGTCTTACTAATAAGGCGTTTTGTTCGTTGACTTAGTTGCTTATGTTTCGTTCAAGCATCTGAAAATTCTAAGAGGCAAGTATCTTATGACTTGTTGCGCTTCATCCTCAGTCGACTAAATAGTGTGGTTGCGGGCTGCGCCCGCGCCGAGACTGCAAATAGACCGGAGCGCCCGCTTCTTCGAGCAACGGTATACGGAGTGGTCGCCAAACCGTAAATATTTATTATCTATGTGCATTAAGGATATCTAATATACTGGCTATTAGGTCTTTATCTCTCTATTAATTATATCGCTACCAGCTCCACCACCACCACCAATCACGTTTTAGATTTTCCGCATTCAACATTTTATTATGATGGCATAAGGCTTAATTTAGCTTGACGTAACAGGACAATCCGCACCTTAATTTAACATTGTCCCGTATGTTATCGAGTTAAAAGACACAAGAGATACCCATTCAACGTCCAATAAAATAATACTCAGGTACATTACAAAACTGATTAATGTACGGGCATTGACAATAATGCGACGGCAATTTGATTTGTAACGTAACTTTCGCCCGCTCTTCCCCTCCTCCATCACCGAGTTGACAAGGCTAGGTGCGCGCGCGCAGTCGTGCTCCGATTTATGAATTACCCAATAGTTCCCATGATTACGTATTTGGCATAGCGGTTTGCAGAGTTTAAAGAACTATTTCGATGGAGGTGTAAGTACATAGCTATTCTTTGCAAAACTGGCAGTGTCTAGAGTTTGGTTACCCCTCAGGAAAGCCAGAAACAGCCAGTCTATTCAACCATGACAGAAGATATCTACTATCGTACGAAATACTCATCAATCCTCGTATGTCTTTCTTCGTCTGTTAGAGACGGAAATACTGCCATAGAGTTCCGATACCATACACCACATCGACGATACAATCGATTCATACATAATTGATACCCGCCTACACTTTAGAATGTTGGATATTGAATGGGTGAAATTCCTAACAGTTGTATGGCTATTTAAAGGCCCAATAGATGGGACATTAAGGGTTTATGGCTTAACCGTTGGTTTCAGTGCAGATAACATTGTATCTTCATGCTTGATCAAATGTTTTGAGAGATTTTCATCGAAAAACGTGGAATCTTTTATGTGTAAAAATTAGTGTTTCGTCGTCGCTATTGGAAGCTACCGGGTCCGCTATTTTGGGTGGCTATTTTAGGGTTTAGATTTAGCCGAATTAAAAAGGGATCCTATAAAGTTAATTAATTAATGGTTGATAAATTTCATATTTCTTTTAACTAGCTGGCCAGACAGTAGGTGTCCTGTACAAATCCCATAAAATCAAGACACATTCAGTTTTCCCGAATTGACCATACAGTCATAAATGCAATGAATTTCACAATCTTTTTTTCTTTCCCTACTAAACCTATTCGGTCTATTACGTACATAGAAAACATCTAAAGCGGTCCAGTAATTCTCAACTGATGCGCCAAGTGATATATTTATTTATAAGGATATGCTATATGTACACAGCACAACAGATGCAAGTCGAGAGTGAATAGGTACCTTCTAGGCAAGTATGCTCCATCGTAGATCTCATCGTCACTTACCATCAGGTGAGATCGAGAACAAATAGTTGCCTATATTGTAATAAAAAAAAAAAATATAATTGGTAAACTTACTCGTCTTGAATTATTGTCGTGTCTACAAGCAGCTGAGATTTAGTTTGACAGTACCTAGTTTATTTAACCGTTACTTGGCCCGTGTTAAGTTATTACTATTATTGGTTTCAATTGTGAATGCAAATGTAATGTTGTCTCTTTTATGTAAATACGGTCTGTTCAATGGACGAATAAATACAATGAGCGGAGCTAAGTGCGCGGGTAGACGGCTCTACTAATTATATGCCTAGAGACGTTATTCGTAGCGCGATGTATTTCTAACATTAGGCGATGTTATTTTTTTTTTCTACAAATATTTATTTACACAATATGTAGAATGCAAATAAAAATTAAAAAGAGAATAGAAAAGCTTACCTACTAAATATTTACAAAAAGTGTAAAATGCGGTAGCGTACCTAAGATGCTGGCCACGTTTCCATGCTGGAATTAGTTTTGAGAAAATCGTTTTTGGAATACGTGTAATTACTTTCTGTACTTGTATAATTCGTTACATCAGTGCCCGATAGATGTCGCTAATTCAAAATTAGCTCGCGGTGTTAAGATGTTTTGGTCTTTCACCTACTCTCTAGAGATCAATTTTATACCAAGCAATATATCTTCATACCCCACATACCCTAGCGTTTTATTACACGGTAAACCTAGAGGTAGGACACCTTGGGACCTATACCGGCGTTGTACAGTACTTTTGACCTACATTCCCAGCGCATTAGGGTAAAGCCCGCAGCAATAGAACATTAAAAGGGCATAAGTATTTATTATTATTACATAGGTATTTTACTACTAGCTAGATAGCAGTGATAGCCAAGTTGGTAGAACGCTTGCCTCGGTAACGAGGATCCCAGGTTCAAACCCCGGCTCGCACCTCTGGGATGTCTGGATTTTCATGTGCGAATCTCATTTTCAACTATGATTATCTCTTGCTCAACGGTGAAGGAAAACAAAGCGAGGAAACCTGCATGTGTAAGAGAACCCCTCGAAAAACGTGTGAAGTCCGCCAACCCGCACAGGGCCAGCGTGGTGGACTATGGCCTAATCCCCCTCGCATTGAGGGGAGGCCCGTGCCCAACAGTGGGACATTAAAAGGGCTGGTATTATTATTTTACTACTAGATTAGCCAAATTGATTGAAAGTTTAGTCGCCATTTAATGAACCTTTACAGCACGCCGCCGCCGGCTTTGGAAAAGCAGGAGTTAACTACCAGCAGTAAAGACTCGTTGAATTTACTGATTGGAAAGTGTGAAAAGCATTAGTTTAAATCAATGCGGTCGCTGTAATATTGTGGTACTACTTTTATTTTGGTATTTATGTTTTCCTCTAACTAGGATAGGTACGGAAACATGACGACAAATTGGTTTAGTGTATTTTTTAATACTCATAAGATGACTTACATGTTTGCTAGCACTGAGGCGATTTCCAACTAGATAAATATCGCCCCCTTGTCAGTCTGGTATTCATAATACAAGCTTAGCTTCGTTTTAAGCATTGCTTAGTCAGGCAGCATTCAGTTGGTGAGTTTGCACGGCAGTATTTATTTTATATTTATTTACAAGTTTTCTAATCAACGTTAAATGGCGGGTTCTTGCCCTGGACTAGTTTTATTGCTTCGTGTTGTTTGAATGGATATGCCATCATCATCATCATTATTAAGTATCGAAACCTTATTCAGCGAATGTAAGTACATATTTATGAGTACCACACGTCAGAATTATATCTTTAGCCCGAGGGTTTGTTTGTCCTGGGCCCTATACCATTAAAAGCTTTTATGATTTTAATTACGTACTCATTGTAAAGCTTAGTAATATTAACTATTTCCCCCTTAAACGTCATTTGTTTCCCGCTCAACCATAAATAAAAACATTACTAAATTAATTATTCTCGAACGATACGCCCTATTAGTGAACGCCAATACAAGTCGTAGGGTAGTTGCGCTAATGAAGTACCTAGCGACGCGGCGGGCCCGTGAACCCGGACACTAACGCTCGTGACGTCATAAATCTTAAAGTGGGATTCCAAACAATTAGCCTTACACCTTATAACGGCTTCTGGCCAGCGTAAAATAAACCCGCCTTTTATTTGAAATATTTTCTCAATAACGCGCTTATCAAAGAGGATATATCTTGAAAATTCAAATGAGTTCATATTCAGGCCATAGTTATTAGGACTGGCAGTAATATAAAGTGTAGTCAATCAAGAAACTCCTTTAACACCCTAAGGTTGAATACCATTTGCGCATCGTGGAATCGCAAGGCTTATTTTTCATTGGTTATTTATTTGAACTTAGAACTTATCAAATATGAACCTTAGTAGATTTTTTATGAACTAGGGAGTTTTTGTCAAAACTGATAAACCGCTTTGATGGCCGAGCTTACATTGTATATGTACTTTAGATTATAAACAAGTCAATTCCAGTTTACGAGAACATAGTAACAAGACTCCAATATTTGGGAAACACGCGGCCGGAGTCGAACTCACGACTGTCGTGTCTGGCCGACACCACTGACTTATTATGCAGTGTAACACTTAAATTGTGAAAAACATCAGTATAACTAGCTATACACAACGAACGCGAGCGACCGGTTGGATATAGGTATACAGCTTTTGAAAATTCATATTTTTTTTGTAAACTCAGTTAATGCTACTACGCCTGTGTTTTTGGAAGGGGTCAGCAGAGGTGTACATCATGCCATCAGCCCTCATGGGTCGTGGAATGGTCGAATAATCATAGAGTTGGACCGCTTTCAACTAATTTAAGAATCAATTATAAGATTTTCTAGACTCGCCCATAATGACTTATTTACATTCACTATATTTAACAAAAATGTCAACCAACTTCTTCAGAGGAATACAGGCGCGGTAATCCAAATTATGTTGTTTTCAGTCCACTTACAAAGTCCCGGGTACAGCAAATATATTTTTAGTCCTTATACAGCCTTACTTATACGATTAACTCATGAACTAAAGCTGAATTAAACTTTCTATTTGTTAAGTAAGTCGTTTTGGTGATAACTTGTCTTTGGGTTGAGCGTTGGTTGCTCAGCTTACTACACCGTGTTGTTGCTGATTTCATTCCCACCAGGATAAATTTCGGAAATATTTTCGGAATTTTAAGGGCATTAATGGATTCACCCCCAAGCAAATTTGCCTAAACGTTGCACAGTTGTGTGTGTTCATCTGGCAATATAATTCGCCAAATATATTCCTCGTCCGCCCATAACTTCTACCACACCTTTCCGCCGCATTGCAAAGTGAAGTGGCTTTGTTTGCATTACTGTGTTATTGAGGCGTTATTTGCGGTTTTTGTGCAGCACAGAGATGCGCCCGCGGCGCGGCGGCGACTGCGATCGATTCAAATGCCGGACCTGCGGTTGCAATTGTGGAAATTGCGTGTTTTAGGCTACCGGCACATGGCCGACAATTTACAAGCAAAAGGTAAGGACAGACGACGGTTGAAGTTAGCCCATTTCGGACACTATAATGGCTAGTTGTTTATAGTTACAGTAAATGGCAGAGGAATCGAAAAATATGCTTGTGTGAGCTTGAAGTCAAGCTTTATGTTGGCACAAGCAGCTTGATGCACACATATTCAAGCCGCTTTATCAAGCCCAGTCATTTGTACTCATTTGTTGGTGCCGGTCGGCCCCTATGCTTGTTATCGTACGCACGATTAGTGCTCTACGCTACGCTTGATCAAGCCGTTCGCGAACTCTGAGAAAAAATTGCGTCAAGCCGTCAAGCAGAAATATATATTCGCATCATAAATGCTTGACAAAAGCATAAAGCTAACATTGAAAGCGATCGATCTAATATGTTTGAATTGAGTAAAAAGCTATGTGCTTGATTCAAGTCTTCGCGGAAGGCCATTAGGGATTACGAACGTGGTGTTGGACTTGATATGTGTATGTATGTGGCCGGCTAGAACTGAACTGAACCGGTGCAAGTGTGGTCTTGCCTTTTGTTAGGTATACTTAATTCTGTACTGAGCTGTGAAGGGGGAAATTTCTCTGCATCGATTTAGTTATTAGGTAACGGCCCGGGCGGCTCCGTTTGTCGGCACCACCATTTTACATATAAAACCGCATTTGTGCGTTATTTTTAACCGACTTCAAAAAGGAGGAGGTTCTCAATTCGGTTGTTTTTTTTTTCTGGGGCGGTTTTGTTACTGTATAATGGACGTCAATGGTGTTTGTTGAACAGAGCTCAAGATGTTCACTGGAAAAGCTACTTTTACTAAACAGGTCATTGTAATAAGCAGCATAATTGTCTCAATATTTCTTAGTTTCTAGTTTGACCAGTTTATAAGCAATATTGAAGTATAAAGTATATATTTTTTCTGTAACAACTGGTGAAGTAATTATTACAGAGCAAGTACAAGAACCTCGTCACACATTGGTAGGTATCTCTAGTTTGAGCATTGCCTTTTAAAGCTGTACTCTAGGTATATAATTCAAGTTGAAAACCTCGTAACTTTTCTCAAGAAAGTTTTATCAGTGTTATTTACGTGAGTACTTAGCATTAATAATGTAGGTATCTTACCTACACATACTTACTGCGACGCATTTTGATAATCGTATCTGTCAAGCCGACCGCAGATAACGGATGTATCGATTTAATTAATAACTTTCATAATTAAATGTAAAATCGAAATGTATTACAGAACGCGTATATCATTTCATCGATAGAGATCTTTCGATGCGCATTGAGTGAATATGTATACGATTTTTAATCGATTCCGATTATATATGAGTGTTGATTGCCGGCCGGGAGAGGTAGGTAAGTATATGATTTATTTATAATTACGTGCGCGCGGACTCATGATTTTAAGGCAATTCCGGGGAACACTTTCATTTCCCGATCACAAATGATCCTTGTTACAAGCTCATCATGCATGTTTCATCAATATCTGACCATTAGTTTTCCTTGATGCGCTAACAGACTGGCAGGAAAAGAAAAAAACTAAAACGACGGTTTCAATGACTTTTTGATGTCCCACTGTTGGGCACGAGCCTTCCCTCAATGCGAGGGTGATTGAGGCTTGAGTCCACCACGCTGGCCCAGTGCGGGTTGGCGAACTTCACACGTCTTTCGAGAGGTTCTCTCAGACATGCAGGTTTCCACACGATGTTTTCCGTCACCGTTTAGCAAGTGATAATCATGGTTGAAAATGAGATGGGAATTATGTATGTCGGCTAAGTGACATCAAGTATTTGTGATGACTCTTAATGGTAATTATTTATCGTTATACCTCATTCATTATATTCTTTTTTACCTATTTCATGAGTAAAAGAGAGAGGCGGAGATAGACACTACGACGTTTAACATGTCACTGTAATATATATTTTTTTAATTCAATTTCAAAGCATCCTAACGACCCAGTCGCGCATAACCTTTACATAATTGAAGCCTCATCGGAATTGGGCCAAACTATAATGACGTAGTATCCGGCGAGGGTAATTACTGTCCACAATGGGCCATTGTCTGCGACAGGCAGCGACACTTCCGGTGTGTGAGAGCATCCTGCGCGTGCGCATCCGACGACCGGCGCGCGCGCAGATGGGTATCTAGCGCATTGTTGGCGGGTCGGGTTGGTAACTACCGTGTGGGTGTGAGAATTAATCATTTATGCTAAGTATAGGTTATATTTATTACATTATATTGTTATATATATAACCCATAGACATATATGTCTATGTCATAGATCTGTCTAGTTCATATTAGTTATATGATCATGCAATTTGTACTTTTAATTTTAACTATGCTCACATATATCACGTGTAATCATCAGAATATCGGTCACCAAAAATAGGGTTCCGTGTTCTGAGATAATTTATTCAATAATTGCTAAGTGACTATAGGTTTAAGTTTTGAATGGTTTTAAAATTATATTTAACTTCAATGTCAAAATATTGCTTTAATTTCGCAGAATTTGACGCGTGCGGCGCGTCCCAATGTGATATCAACTTTAAACTATTTTTTTATTTTAACCAGCCGGCAACAAGGGCCAACACCGTTCCCCCGCGGCGCCCATAAAGCCGTGAAGCCGTAAGTGGTACAAATGGTAAACAGTTATCTGTCGGTAAGCCGATTAGCTGGGATCAGCTGATTGCACTGCTCATAGAGAAGCCGACACGGTAACTAGCCGTACACAGTTCGACAGTATAGCAGTTTAGTGAGAATTAACTGATTGAGGTATTTAGTGAAGGTATGTATAATGAAATAAAACTATTTTTTCGGATTTTATTAAGAACCTTTTTACCGGTGTGCAGTCATCAGATTATTTAATAAATAAAATGACAGAATGCGTTCGTCGATTACGATACGATTACATGCTGCTGATAAGGCAGACAACGAACTACATACTACCGATGTAACCGATGAACCCAATCCGATCTACCGATGTACCCGATGTAACCAACCCGATCTACCGATGTACCTACATCGGAGTTTGCTTGCAGTAAGTAGATCGTATAAGGTTTCTCTTAAACACCTGTAAACAAGCGAATGGATGTGTACAGATAACGTATCTTGCCATGTGTGGAGCACTAAAAGCACGTTCATTTAAAACTATTTAAGACGGCTTTCGCGTTGTCCCATAGTGGGCATTGGTCGCCAGATAAAAATCACTTTATGTAAGTTATAAAGGGTATAGATGGTGTTAGCTCCATCTAGTGTCCTCGAGACTTACCTAAACGAACACTAGATGGCGCTAGCAAAACTTGTCAATGTCACTATACTTGTTCTGTGAAATACCAAAAAAGCTATTGTTCTGTGCTAATTAAAAAGGTAATACAATATAGACTAAAAACCACCATCAGCAACGACACGAATTTTCATTATCAAAAACCCCGAAAATATCCCATCAAAGAAACCCCGAAGAAATACAACGCAGGAGGTGATCGCCGTGCTGGCAGCCGTACAGATGGGACTTTTTGGCGGGAAGTTGAACCGTGAAAATACGCCACAGTACCAAAATCCATTGTAATAAGCTAGGCTAGGCTTGAAGGGGTGTTTTTTCATCGATTATTCGGCCATTTGCTCAGACTTAATAAATCTAACTACGTTTACCAGGTCAAGTTGGGATTAATTAAAGGTGGACGAGGATTATTTCCGTGTTGTAATAGGATTAAGTCAAACGTTCGGATGCACAACGATACGTTCAGTTAAATAAATAAATGTCGCCAGACTACACACCGACTGTACGGTCCCCAACTATATTATGGGTACTGTACCATGGACTGGGGCCTCCATGACTCGGGATCAAACATTAGTGCTCATCACACAAAGTTCACAAGTACCGGAGTTCAAACCCGGGACCCTTGGTATCGAAAGCAGGGTGAGTAATATCTGTGCCAAATGGTCATTCTTAATATAATATATGCACTTACATATAAGGTTGTTAAAGTCGTATTTGTAAGACCATTTGATAAAGATAAGAAGAGACAAATTGTAAAATATTTACTGAATTTCTCGAGATAGTCCTAGGTTGTATTCAAATTACCTCAGTTTACAATCTTGCACGGCCATTTGTGAGAAGATAATGCCGACTGGAGTATCGAGATCACTGAAATTAGAATAGTACTGGCTAGGGAGGGATAAACTTTGTTAACCAAAGAAAAAAAATTAAGAAGGATCTTAATTCAAAACGTAAGTATTTTTTTTAGCTCTGTGCTCAATAGCAGCCAGCTTCAAATGTTCAAATAAGTATTTAGTATTTCGAGTAACATAGACTCACACAGTGTTAGTAACAATTTTGATTATGGCAATGTTAGTATGCCTTCTATAACTTTAACCTAAATACACTAACGTGTTTGGTATCTATATCCCCGCGACAGGCTCCCCACAGCAGTGGAAAGCAGCGGCGGTTCACAAAAGGGCAGTCGAGCCCGCGTGATACAATCACGCGTGCTTCAGCAAACATCCCTGATGCGCTGCAGAAACGGAGCAGCCCCATTGACTTTCGAAACGACTTCTTACACTGGACTAGGAAGGAGCTGTACAATTTCTGAGTATACTTTTTCTTTTCTGAGTATACTACAGGTTGCACTTGTAACAGGCTGTGCAATATGCACGAAATAGGGCTAGTTGATTATAAGATATCTTCTTCTTCTTTCTTTACGAAATGAGGTGCGATGAAATAAAATGGATATGAATATTATGGCCTCACCCACATCTTAGCGGGTATTTTGCCAATGTCAAGTAATTAATAGCAATAACACATTCAATAAATACACATTATAAATAAAATAATGGATGTGACATGATGATATGAAAATGGAAGATGTCAATTTATAATGTTCATTTTGTCATATCGATCAAATTGATAACACTTTTTATTTTCTACAAAATCCGCATGTAGAAATGTGAAACCTTATTTTAGCCAAAATGTAACACAAATAATTCAGCTTTTTCACACCATTCAGGATGCCGCATCTAAAATTAACAGGCTCAACTTTCCAATATTAAATTACTTTCTTTGAACTTTACAGATTCAACTGAGTCATCTTTCCTCATATGACGAATCGCTTCGTCCGTCTTAATGGCCATTTCTCACAACCAATTTGTAGTTTATTCAAAAGAGAGCTTATATCCGGCAATTATCTAACCTATTCATGGGCAAGGTTGTTCATAATAAAATAAATACAACAAAAGATTATCCAAAAAATAATCATCAAGACTAGACATCGTTCATTTTTAACCGACTTCAAAAAAAAGGAGGAGGTTCTCAATTCGGTTGTATTTTTTTTTTTTTTTTATTTTTTTTTTTTTTTATGTTTGTTACCTCAGATCTCCGTCATTTATGAACCGATTTGGAAAATTATTTTTTTATATGAAAGGATATGCTTACAGATTGGTCCCATTTTTTTCAAAAAATTGTTCTGATCATGGGATCCATGAGGAATTGAGAGGACTCCTCAAATTTTATAGGCAAACCTATAGCAATTTTGGTATTTTCATCAAGAAGTCAAGCATTTGCATTCAGAAAGTATCATTTGCTGAAGTGAAAGTGATGAAGAAGACCACAAATGGCCACCGGAACATGTCAGTGATACGTATTTCACGGGTTGCGCCAAGATAATCTCGATTATGATCGTTAAGCGACAATGAAAAAGCAAATTTAATGAAATGGTTCTGATGAATATGGTACCATCGAACTGATCTGATGATAAACCCAGGAGGAACCGGAACATTGTAATAAAACAATGTATCCAAGCCGTGTTTGGGCTTATTGAAATTGTTATGGGATGCACTTTGGCTATAAATAAATCTTTTTCGTGGATGTTCCGATTTCGATTATTCTTTTTTACAAAATAAGGTATACCTTTTTAAAATTCAGCGAGATTGATTCAGTGGTTTTTGTTTTATCTTGATTTCTTTGAATCTATGTTTTTCTCGCGATGATGTTATAATTGGTATACCTATTATCCAGTAAAAAAGATTGATATTACATTCTTTTTAGTGACAAATAATAGTAAATATATCCACTAAAAAGTGTAAAATAAAAAACTTTTTAACAAAATAAAAACCGTCTTCAAAAAACTAAAAAGCCAAAAATAATCTAATCTTGAAATCTACCTTGTCTAACTAAATCAAATATTTAACTAATCTGAAGTCGGTGCCAAATAAACTAACGATGAAGAATAACAAAAGTATACTCAGTAACGAGATGCGCGGACTAGTCTATAGTATAGTCTTTGGCGCAGACCGGCAATATTCGACTCAGCTGTTTGTTTGGCACCGACTTCAGATTAGTTAAATATTTGATTTAGTTAGACAAGGTAGATTTCAAGATTAGATTATTTTTGGCTTTTTAGTTTTTTGAAGACGGTTTTTATTTTGTTAAAAAGTTTTTCTATACATTACTTATGTATACTAGTGATGTGCCTTAAACATTCCCAATAGACGTTCCAGAAGGTATTTAATTAAATAATAAAAAAATATCGCCAGACGAGCCAACTGTACGGTCAGACACTAAAAATCGATAGGCTGAGCGACTTTTCAACGAGATCTAATTCTTTTTTTGAGGTTGTCAATCGGATACAAAAGAGTGCCATTTTTGCCAGTGTCGAGTATTTCTTGATAATTGTTATAAAAATAAAAGTACCCCTGATGATAATGGTGATGTTGTTGACGATGAGGATGATGAACTGAATCCCCTATTTCTATCAGTAAATACTTTACTGAATATTTACCGGACATCTTAGGAGAACTTGAAACGTCAAGTTATACAATTTTATTTCTATTTCTTTCACTCGTGCACGTTAATTAACACACAATGGTTAATAGCCCACCAATATTACACATCGTATATAAAAAACACATTTATTGGAAATTAAAACAAATTTGACAACTTCACGGTTCAACTGCCCGCCAAAAGTCTTACGACGAGTTATTGAGACGAAAATTATGTGTGCAGGGTTGTCAATCGCACTTCCGGTGTTTAAATAGGAAGTAAATATTTGCTATGCGTTTATACCATTTTTGGAATATGTGAAGGCGGAAATTCATTGTAAATATAAATATGTAATTACCCTTGTTCATAATTAACAACACCTGTTTTGGTGTTATAGACTTATACGGAACAAAAAAATCCGTTTTCGGATGTGGAAACCATATTTGTTATTTCTTACCGTGTCTTTATAGTAATTGTACATTATATTGCCGTAAGAAGGCGCTGTAACACATTATCCTAGAGCTCAGATATTATGTAGCTTTTGTAGCTATAATTTTTCGTTTGAAATCTAACTCTATGCAAGACGAGCAGAACAATAATGTACACCTATATTTTTTATCAATATGCATTGGCTTTAAACGAGGGCAATGACGGTTTTTTTTAAATATTGATCGTTGTTTTGTGAGACAACTTCATCTATTGTGTGGCCTGATAATCAGTGACCACCAGCGCCTCGCGGAATATGTTTGCAACTTATAAAGAGCTTGAACTGTGCCGCCCACTGGATTTGGAGAGCTACTTGGCGAAAAAACGTTAATCATGAATTTAATTGTTTTTTTGGTATAACTATGTTTTAGGTTCCCGGCAGGGCTATTGTATGGAACACAACTAGGCAATGTTTATATTATGGATACCATACGATGGACTAGGGATGATCCCAGTATATACATGTTACAGTATTATAGATAATAATCCCATGACTCGTGTACCAACATTCGTGCTCATCCCTCAAAACTTGCCCTACTGGATTTCGTACCCGGACCCTTGCTACAGAAAGCGGAGTCAATTCAATCAAGAAAAGAATATTGGATATATTTGTGTAGATACACATTCCTATTTTACTCTCAAAAGCCGTTGTAGCAACCCTACTCAAATAACGAGTTTGGCGCGCTAAAGATCTCGTCTGAGCGAATGAATGAAACCCATTTCGAAACGACGGAATGAATGGTTGCATAATCTAATACATGGCAACACAAGTTCCGAAATTATTAATACAACAATGTTTTCTGCACTTCAATGAGATATCAGTTGGTTAATTGATATCCAATGCGTCTCGATAACACGTTATTTAATCTGTAATTATGTTTAATCTGTGATTTTTATGAGCGTGGGAGCGACACTATCGTACCACTATTGTTATGTCAATAATTATTATGGTTTCACTTGTAATGTGACATAACATTTGTAATATAATACTAATAAACGCCATAAAAAACTAATAAGGTTTGATTAGAAAATGTTTAAAAAAATAATTATTGTTTTCTGACTGTATTTAAGTCGTTGTACACATCGGAAAGCTCTTAGGCAGCGACACCAACATCGGAAAGTTTCAAATACGTTTCCGACATCGATTCCGAGTGACTTAAAATAACCTAGTCAACAATTATTCAATCACAAAGGCAAAAGCCTCGGACAATTACGACCGGCATATACTCGTACTTTACTTAGAACTAAGTTATAAAAGCAAAAGTCCCATAAACCTCCACGACTGCAGTGGTAATATGCGCGGAGTCTGATTGTTTTAATTAGCGATATCCGCTTGCGCAGGAAGCAATACTTCTGCAGTACAATTATAGTTTAATTTTATTGCATTAGAACACAGGGCCCAGCCCGTAAAGTTACCGGTCCGCCGAGAAAATGCTAGGGCTACCAAGTAATCTGTATTATTGGAGACTGTCCTAAGACATGAAGACTTTAGGTTTACAATTCAAGCAACAAAATGCAGCAAAATATTAATCGAAATTGGGTACTAGACGCTAAAAATGATCTAAGCACAACAAAATAAGAAAAATCGCAGTCGATAAATAAAGGTCGAATTATGTCTAAAACCCTAAAGCTCAAAGCTCATACAGCTGATCATCAAGAAAATGTCTATATTTTATTATATATACTTATGTATACCAATTGCTTTTTATCCAGTTTACATAATATCAGCTCATGGTAGGCCTATCAAGGACGAGGAGGAGACACACGACAGCCAACACCGATCGCCGCAGTGTCGTTGCTCTAATTACCTTCGGCAACTTCCGCCGTCGGCGGCTGTTTCAAACTCGGGAGATTGAACGGTACACGATCTGGGTTGACATAGGTTAGTGAGTGACTTATTTATAATAATTTCTTAACGCCTGACTTGTTATGACTGCCGCATGGCTACGTTGAGACCCGAACCTCTTTTAAAAATCTGTTTTTTTTAATAATGTTGTAAATCATTGGTGTTGCTGGTAAAATTCTACCCCCCATCCCACTCTTAACCTAGTTGCCCCCCTAACTTGCCATAGACACTGGTGTAATAAGCGCCAAGTGAAAATGTAAAGGCCATGTGTGGTCAATATCATTGCTCTATGAAAAAGAATCTCGTGGGTCAGAAAGTAGGTAGGATCACAGAAACACAATAGGCACACTATCCCAGGGTTATTTATATTTTAATTTTGAATGTTCTGAAGAGTGACCCTGAGCGAGTTTGAGCGGAGGGCTTATGGAATCAGATTACTTGAAAGTACAGTTATCAAAACGAGCCATAGTTCTCCTAAATCTTTACATTTACGCTAGCGTGTATCGTGATACTATCGCACACCTGACTGGTAGCATCATGTGCTATGCGCAGTTGGGCCACAGTTCACGACGTACGATCCGCAACAATTGATATAATGATTAAAGTCGACAGGATATTTTGAAGTTACGATACGATTTCTTTTGTCATAAGATGCATCGATATAGCGCTTTAGTAACAATTTTAATTATAATAATTCATTTAGTGAAGTAGATAAAAAAGTCGGTAATGGATATATGGTCTAGATATTAATAATCGTGTCGAAGATTGCAATAAATAAATCAATATTAAATTTTATTTTGAACATTTTAACGAATTAAATGGTCTATGTAAATATTTGTAAGCATGATAAATATTCCAATGGAACTACCTCAACAAACTCACATTTAAAACATTAAAGATATTGTTAGATCTCTTTAGAATCCCAAAAAAACAAGCTGTTACGATGTCGATGGCTATAAACGGGTCTCAATTGGCCAAGCACACACGGAAGCGGGCAGGTGAATCGTGGGTGCGCCCGGCTGCGCAGGAGCATCGTCGCTTGCACAACGCGTGGCCGCATTCCGGTGGCGGACGCGGGAGCGAGCGGACGCACTCGCTGATCAGAATTATTAGATATTAGTACGAGTAATAAGTAATCTATAGTGTTAATACTATATAAGCAAAATTTAAAAAAAAACCCTTGATGAACGGTAGTTGAAAGGTTAAGAAGAGCCACGGAATATAGTAGACCCTCTAAAAATATGAAGGGCGTTTATTTTTCTAACGCAAATAGCGAAATTAACGTTTTCGGACCACATTATAAAAAGCCTATAAAAAGGTTTTTCTTTAAGCGTAAGGAAAATCCCAACGTTATATTTAAACGCTCTTATAAATATCACAGCATCTTACAAAATACATTGCATGACATTCTGCACGCCCCTTTAAATCGATACATAATAACCGACCGATATCATCACAATTTTATAATAACAGATAACAATGCAACCGCCTTTAATTGTTCGCCAATCACGAAAATGATATGTACGAGAGATAATATCGGCGGACTCGGCTTGCGACTCAAAAGGTACATAACAATTAATAACATTTGGCTATACCCTTAAGGCTGAATTAGGGTGCCCCACCCAGTTTGCGAAAACAAAGTCTGCCGGATAAAATTGTCCGTTCGTATTTGTATTTGAAAAATATATGCAAAATTAGGACTATCCAAGTGAAAACTAGAGATATGGTTCACCTAGTCGACTTTCATTTAGAAAACTAAAATAAATATTAAGGACATGTATTAAATTACTACTAGTACCATTACAATACTAACGTTCCTTGCAGGTTTATTATTATGGGTACAATGCGCTAGGGGTTTAGATGTCACTAGGCCATTTATTATGACACAAGTCCTGAGATTTTACGTTGTTGAAAAAATATAAGTAAAATTAATTTTAGAAAATGGATACTTTTATATATTATTTTTAAATGCTTTGTAATGCCGCTAAACCGTTCCGCACTGGCATGGCCCCAAAATGATGGCACCTTGCATGCACGACAACATAGAATAGACAAAGACTGAAATTTAAACGTCATAATGGCGTTGGATATGACGTCACGCTCTGTAATCAGTGTTTGCAGTCACGTGATAACAGTGTAAATTTAATAATATTTTCATTAAATGCTGTTTTATTTCTTTGCGTTTTGTGCTTACAAGCTGGGAGTTAAGCCATAATTTATTGCAGTTTAGTCGTTTTATATTTTATGCCAACATCCAAACTTCATATTAAAAAACTTTAATCATTTTCATTTTAAGCATTACGTCAAAATAATAGATCGCATACCATAATTTATAACGTTCCGTACTTAACTGTACCTAGGGCAAGTAGGCCATGGGCCTTATACAAAATTGAGTCATGCAGCATTAATATTGATGGTGCGAACATCAATTACGTGCGTACACTCATTGACACGCTGTAACACGGCCACCCGGCATGCTAATTGGACGTTACTGAAGAGCTGGTTACGATGTTTTATAATTAATTTTTAATTGACAACTTTATTGTATTCTGCAGGTACAAGCGTGAACATTGATAGAAGACGTGATGACATGTGTGTTTAGTCTAATAATACCAGCCCTTTTTAATGTCCCACTGCTGGGCACGGGCCTCCCCTCAATTCGAGGGGATTAGGCCATAGTCCACCACGCTGGCCCAGTGCGGGTTGGCGGACTTCACACATCTTTCGAGGGGTTCTCTTAGACATGCAGGTTTCCTCACGATGTTTTCCATCACCGTTTAGCAAGTGATAGCCGTGGTTGGAACCTGCGATCGTCGTTACCGAGGCAAGCGTTTTACCAACTTGCTTGGCTATCACTGCTTGTTTAGTCTGGATTATAATAATACTTGCCTCTTCTTCGACACAACCTTTATGGTTAAGTATAGAATTTTATGGAGATTGATCATCAGAGGTGTTTTAATATGTTCAGAAAGAATTGCACGCCTGAAAAAAAATCAAAAGATTGATTGCTTATATTTACGCAAATACTACACATTGATATAAAACTAATCTTACGGATTTCATCGGGGTACCCCAGTCCAAACTTTGCCACTAGGACGTCAAACACCTCAGTCCTTCCGTGACCATGGTTGCTGTAAAGCAGCCGAAACGTCGGGAACGTAAAAACATACAATAAACGCGATAAAATCCGTAAGATTAGTTTTATTTCAAAATCAAAAGAGTTTTCGTTATCAATTAACCTGAGCTTTTCGTATTCGACCGCCGAATACGTTCTGTCTCTTCATTCAAGGTGCGTGTCAAAGGTACTATTGTTTCTAAGCTTTACAAAATGCCTTCTTAAGCAATTATTACTCAACCAACGCTAAGAGGTATTGCCGCGATTGTGTTAATCTCTACGTGTATGCGTGTGGCATTCGGCACGTGATGCGAAAACGTTAATTATTCGTACACGAAGTGTTTTAATTCGATTTCCATTCTTGGGAACGGCTGTCGTCTCTGTGACGGCGTTTCTGCAACCGAAACGAAGAATTTCTAGTTATTTCCGTTATTATTTGATTTGTAAATCAGATTGCTAAATTTTTTTAGAAGAACGTTTTTTTAGAATAAAGCAGGTCTTGAGGACAAAAAGAAAAAAGCCAACACCCCGCACTGATATAGTTTCGCATTCACAAATTTCACTTAATATACTCGTAGGGCGCAACCACGAAACCGAGGATAAAGATACAAATATACTCATATAAAGTTGTATCCAAAAAAGAGTACAGTTTGTATTTGAATATCCTCAGTAAAATCCAATATACTAGTGAACAAGTTGTTCAACATGTTGCCAGCAGTGGCAGGCGATACAGTGGTGTAACATGCAATGTTGCAAATGCGACAGGTCACCCGCTCCGCCCGTGGCGAACGCGTAGGGCGTCCTAATCCAATATAAATGTGGGGCTTCGATGACGCGGACGATTTATCGACTTATTCGCGACTTTAAAGTAATTTATGCATTATGACGATCACTATTAAAGTTAAATATCGACTAACCCGTCTCAATCATAGAAGTCAAAATGCAAACAAAAAATATTTTTTGAAGAAAAAATATTGCATTGCTATTATTAATGGATTCAGACTGACCAGAGTTTAAAAGACCACTACGTCATCAGGCTGGCAGTTCGTTACAAAGTAGCAAAGCTTACTTGTGAAGATAAAAATCATATAGTATGGGGCATAAATTCTATGCAATCAACTGCATCAACACGGTGTAACTCAAACGCGACTAGGGCTGCTAACTTTGCTGATTTAACGCTTGCATTTTTTTTAGATTGTCATTGGCTGTCTACTTTATTATGAACGAAACATACAGAGCAATATTTATATAACTAAATATAATACAAAGTCGTGTTAGTTACACCATTAATAACAGAAGAAGGGGTGGGCCGATTTTTAAGATCTTGAAGTTTTTTTGAATTTGTCTCCGCTCCGAATAGCAGAATAACTACTAAAACCTGGGAAAAAATCACTACAAAAATAATAATAAAGATAATTTATATTCTCATACGTTTGATTATTACGCGGAACGAAGTTCGCCGGGACAGCTAGTTGTAAATAAACCTAATAACCTAAACCAAATATGGGTACGACATAAAATTGTTTTTATTATGACATTCCATTTTAAAACTACACACACTAAACTAGAAATTTCATAACTATAATAGGTGTAACTTAACTTGGTATTTTTCAGTACCGCTACGGGGACACTACATTATCGTGTGGCTATGAAATCGTTTTTGGACGTCATATCTATATGATCATGTAATGTAGACATGTAATCGGTCATAGTTTCCGATAGTGAGATAGAGATATACACTTTGACAATGGTCGTATATTATAATCCCGTATAATATCACCCGTAAGTTAATTAGAAAACTAAACGATTATGAAGAAGCCAGTTAGCGACGCCCGCACTCGGCCTGTTTACATAGCGATTTGGTTCCGTGTATCTCATTACCTCTTGCATTTATTTATGATCGGTTTGCATATGCATGCAGCGATGACGAACGCCCAGCTGCCTACCCGGTAGAGAGATGTAGGCGTTATTATACTTGTAATAAGTATGTTGGTGCGGAACTGTATGTACTGGAGTCTCTGGATCGAAAACCGTGGAGGCCAATGGAGGGCTTTCGACCAGAAATGGTACTATAATATAGTCTTTGCCTGGATAAGATTACAGGTCTGTCAATACTATCGAATCATAAGCGATTGGCAATGGCATAGTAGAATGATGATCACCACACGAAACCACCAACGCTATGGTCCCAAACTAAGCAACGCTTGTATAATGGGTCCATAAAATTGACTGGGAGTGACCCCAAACCCGATTATGAGTCGAAATTATTTGAAAATTTGGGGAGCCCTCTTTGAAAAGCCACAAAACGGGCGCTTTAGGATCACTTGAATGTCGTCGTAAATCTACATCTCAGTGGACATTTAGTCTAACTGCGGGTTTGTGATAAATCTGTAACATCAGTTAAATCCTCTAACTAGACATATTAATCGTGATCAAGCGCATATTAATTTGAGCCGATGTCACTGTCATTCATCCTACCTTGTTTTAGTCTGTAATGGTACAGTACAGATAACAGGCGTGACCCGCGTGTTGGCTCAGCCTGGAACGGTACCTGATGGGCGGCGGATAACCATCTTGTCATACAACCGGTCGTATTAGTCTTATAAATAATTGTGAAACGTCTCACCTGTCAAATGAGCAAATGAGTGATGTACGGGGAATAATAATTACAGGTTTCGTATAGGCTACCCGATTAGTGGCTAGGCCAAAATATTAAGTCAATGATTTCTTATATTTACGCGAATACTACACATTGAAATAAAACTAATTGTATGGATTTTATCGCGTTTAGTGACCTCAAGACACAGTAAGCACTTTCTGCGTAGATCGGACCGCAAACAATATGAGGGTACTCCAGTTCAAACTATGACACTAGGACGTCAAACACCTTATTGCTCCCGTGATCATGGTAGCTGTAAAGCAGCCGAAACGTGAGGAACGTAAAAAAAGAAAATAAACGCAATAACATCCGTAAAATTAGTTTTATTTCAATAATAAGCTTAAGTTATTCTCGAAACACATGATTTAAGGAGACCGATGGCGAACCACTGCAAGCTCAGCAGATATTATTGAAACCATGATCTAAGGTTACGTCGATGGGCAAAGATCCAGAACACACTCTTTTAAGCTCCCATAAACCAATGTTTTATAAACAGCCGTGTTCAGACCGAACTCTCGCGAGCCTGCCTCGAGCACACGCTGCACTGCCACAGGGGCTGTCTGCGAGGCAAATGACAGATGACAGAGCAAGGCGCAAAATCTATGATCCAAGCCGAAGCTAATTAGGAAAAGTTTCAAGTTACCGACCAATCGTAAAATACATTCAATTTAACTGAGCTCCACCGGTTAGTTAGTGCCTTCGTTTGAAGCACAATGGTGCTATCCGGGATCAGAGTTTTACTAATCAATTACCGGCTCTCCCGGCAAATATAACGACTCGTTATTCCGAACACTTGGGACGCATTAATTTTCCGACTTTCTCTACCAGCATTTACGAGTTCCCTTCTATTTTAGCGCGCGTCGCAAATCCTCAGCCATTCAGATGGTAACGAGGTGCGAAGGTACAAATACATTATGCGTCACGTTGGCGTCCAGCCGCGGCCAGCAACTGGCCTCCTTACCCTGCATAATCGATGTATTAAATATATTCGTTTAAAATTGAACGAGATACTTCATAGATATTTTAAATAGGAATTCCATGTTTACGGATAAATATCTGAGGTACGTATCTATTTTCATTGCAATGAATTTGTTTATCTACCTACTGTTACCGGTGATCATTCATTCGCTGTGCAGATGGACATCACTAGCGGTGCAACAATAGGATGACGTGAGAGTAGTAGTTCGACGGTTCGTGGGCCGCCAAAGACACACGAAGTTTTGCCGCGTTGAATAAAAGTATTTATCAAGTACTTCCGTATTTATTATTCTACTACCTGTTGCCCGCGACTTGCAGGTTGTTGCTATCAAACTTAATCAGGCGCTGCGCTGCAACATTGGTTTTAATTTTTTTGTGAGATCCTATTTTTTTTCTAAAACAAAAGTAGCCTAAGTTACTCCTTGTTACATCAGCTATCTGCCAGTGAAAGTCCCGTCAAAATCGGTCCAGCCATTTCAGAGATTACCCGGAACAAACAGACAGACAGACAGACAGACAGACAGACAAAAATTGTAAAAAATGTTGTTTCGGTATAGGTAACGTGTATACATCCCAATGCACTAAGTAAAAAGCGGTTATTTTAATATTACAAACAGACACTTCAATTTTATTTATATGTATAGATTTAACACTACCTACATTCATACTATGGATTACTGGATATCCTTTGTTAACCCTTAATAGCCTAGAGTTTCAATTTTGATACCAATCTTTTAAACCGAATGTTCACAGTACTATTAGTTTTGTTTTATAGGTTGGCTGTACGTATTTTACTGTTGTATAATATTCTTTCCAACGAAATTAAAAAAAAATCAAATATCATTATTATTAAACACAGTAACACTAAACACAGTAATATTAAAAATAAATCACTTTCGTAAATCAGGCTACTAAGGGTTAAGACTACCTTTTGGCTTATTAGCTAACACAAATGTTAACTTCAACATTTACAATAGAACGAAACAAAATGTTTCAACATGAAGTGATTAGATAGTGAACATATTTGATAAAAACGAAGGGTGAAAGACCCAGTCCTGTCCTCGTCCAACGAATTTACTAATAATCTTGGCATTCAAAACGGTACTATATATACGGCATGTGGTTTTTCCTCGAGCGCCCGGAGAAAGCCATCCTAGTCTTCCTATGTTCATTGTTCCCGGTTTACATTTCAAGTTTTTTGTCTCTCTCTCCCAGCACGCCACTGCCTATAAATGGCACGTATAAAAATTCATGTGCTCACTTGAAATTGCAACAACGCCAATTATTATGAATATTTATGAGCGTCAAAGAAAAATGCGAAAGATTTGATACCGATAAAGGTGGGTGCCGAGGAAATCGAGTGTCGAGGACGGTCCGGGCCGGGCCGGGCCGGGTCGGGTTACTGGTTTGGCAATGTTTGTTTTTGCGGCACGCTAATATTATATGCGGATGAATTTATTATTGACAATAAAATGGCACAAAAAATTTGGTACGTACATGTACACTTATAGGAATAATCAGTGGCATTTTAATGAGTATTTTATTCCTTTGCTAAAGTGAAAGCTTGTATTTTATTGCATTTTACATCCCAGAATACAAATTAATGGAGACATATGCCGCTATTTTTTTTATAATGTAGCACAATTTGGTACCTACATTTTTGTTTAACTTACAGATGAAACAATTTGCTTCGAGTGTCAATCTACTAGATGCTTGAGAGGAGCCGGACGTTTGACTGATGGTGGGATAACGACCACAAAAACACGGTTGGAGAATCAGATCTAGGTATGTGCTATGAGATGCGCACGCGAACACTACAACTTATTTATATCAAAAGAGGACTAAACTTAATAGAAACATATAAATATATGTTTCTATTAAGTTGTATATAATTTATATGTTTTATTATATTAATTTTGTCAAAAATACCTGGCGGTTTATTTACGTAAAATCCCAATTATTGTGTTTGTCAACATGATTATTTTCAAAGAAAATCGCGACGTTATTATCAATATATCTATCGGCGGACATCTCCAGGCCGCTGTATATCAGCGAACAAGTCAATTACTGGCTGCGTTACCCTACTAGGTAGTTTCAATACTGCCCTTTAAGGCACACGCCCGCTCTGAATTTGTACAACCAATAGCTTAGTCGAGTAAGATATTTGCAGTCAGTCGATATAAAATTGTACGCGGAAGCGATTTACGATGCCTTAAAGCCTACTAGAGAAAAATGGAGTATCGATAAATTTATAATATTTTCAAATTTACCCTTTTTATGGGCTTTGATAAGTACGATTGGATTTCAACAAACTAATTGTACAATTATTTTCATAGTGCTGAGCTTCGAGGGCGAGTTTATTTCTACGCAAACCGTATACTTCATAGTCTACGGATTCGTAATTTCGTATAGCAAATTGAACAGCGGCTCTAGCGGACGCTATTTAAAATATTCAATTCTCCGTAAAAAAAATAGCGAAATACGTAGTCTATAAAGTATACGGTTAGCTTACGTATAATCTCGCACTTGTCGTGCTAGTGAATGGAAGTACAAGCGCTGTAATATTTTTTCGTTTACTTACGTGCTCATCGAGCGAGTATGTTAATTCGCCGTCGTCGTATAAAACGAACCACCTCCGCTGCCATCTCTGTAACAAATTAAAAAAAAATATTAATACGGTCGCCAGTAGCAACGTGTACCAAAGTCTTTTGGGTAGTCTATTTTAGGCTTGAGAAAATATCTATCCAGCTTTACACACAGACATAGAAAATAAGAAAACTTTATTTCCGTACTGAGTTCGCCCTCAGTCCAATGTACGGTACCCATAAAACAACCATTGCTTAGTATGGGACCGTATAGCTGGTGTGTTCAACTGGCGATATTGTATTATAAAGTTAGAATCAAATAGTAAATCGATCAATACCTTTGTATAGTAACAAAGAACACAATCGTATCTACGCATCATACTTGAAAGTTCACAGAATAAGATTTTTTCGATCGCCTTGCGCGCGACTTGCATATGTGCACCTTCATACTTGCGAGAATTTCCCGCCCCTACCAGGGCGGCCAACTTTGAAGCAGTACCCTGTTTTTTTTTAAAATCTGGTAGCTTAAATACGTCACATGCAAAAATTATTGCTGGCAGGTTACAAAAATTAATAAAAAGTTCTTAAGGTGGAAGCGCAAGGTAAGGGCGCGAAATTCAAAATGTCAATGGTTTTTATATTTTTACGAAAAATTTGGACATCTTTACGATGTAATTTAGTGTTGTAAAAAAATAAAAACCATTGACATTTTGAATTTCGCGCCCTGACCCTGAGCTTCCCCCTTAAACCTACTGTCACAACATAATGTATGCCAGCCAAGTGGGCGAGTTTGGATATAAACCAATCACGAATCCCGCATACATTACAGCAAACGAGATGGAAACAATGAAATAACTCTGACATACATACGATGTACCCCGGTGCCTACTTATTATTGAAATGACTCGCTTCGTGTCCGTTGTCTAGTGTAATATCACAAATCATAAGTTTGTTACAATTGCTCGTTAGGGTATTGAATTATTTGATAGTTATTGTGTAAAATACTAGGAAAATGTTTATTTCATAGGTGTTTCCCTATTGAAATTAAAATAATTTTACGGGTTTTATTTCAGTGTAGTATTCGCGTAAATATGAGAAATAAATATGTTGCCCTATTTCTAGCTTATTTATCTCAACTGCATTGGGGTCTGGGTTCAATGTACCTTGATTTGGCTACTTACCGTTATAACCGTTGTTATATAACTTATAGTATACTTATAGTTACACTAGTTAAGATACCCTTTAGGTTTCTGAATGTTGGTCATATTCGTCTTAGATAACATGGTGTAAGTGGCTTCGTAACAAAAACTGATACTATGAATTAAACTCGAGTATTTTGAGCCTCCGATATGGTGTTCTCCGTCGACCTTTTTATGAATTTCACGCATGCTTTCAGTATTCTTGAATGGGTTTATCACAACAGTCTATCGGAACATTATTTATTACACGAGTCGGGTATCGTTCAAAGCGTTGTGTTGTGATCGCATTGTTTAAAATACATTACGCACTCAACATTTTTAACCCATTACATTCGACATAAATGATTTCTAATAATTTATTTTCAGCTTTAAGTGTAAACTTTACCCAATGTTATCGTTGCCATTTCAATTACACTCTGCATATGTTGAATAGCAGCTGGAATAGCAGCACATTAGATCTCAGATGATATAATCCATCCGAGTCACCCAGATTATAGAGCTGCGGGAACTAACTAGGTTGCGACCTCCTCCTATAGAAATGCATTAAGCAGATAGAACCCAGGTGGTTCCATGCATATCGGTTATGAATCAGAAAGGCTCATTACATGCAATCCGAGGGTACGAGCCCGTGTCACTCGAGAGCGGTCTGATACCGACTCGACGCTGTGCGACCATGGCCTAGGTAAATAATATAGTGTTAGATATGAACGTGTAAACAACGTATCATTCCTGAAGATATCGTGATAGATGTTTCAAACACTTGACACAGATTGGAATATCCTCGTTCCACCAATTAAGAGAACGGGGCCTTCAGTCTGGTAACATAGTCGAGTCAAAATCGATCGAAAATGGCATCGCAGTAGTCACTAAAAAGGTTCTTTGACTGCTTTATTATCCGGTTACTAGTCGATTGTGTTATCAGAGTTGGGTGGGGCCCACGAAAACCGTACATGTGAAAATGGTGAGCTCATAAACACAAAAATGCTGGGCATTACGACATTCTTTGTAATCCCTCTAATCCCATTAATATTATAAATGTGAAAGTTTGGATGGATGGATGTTTGTTACTCAATCACGCCAGAACGTCTGAACGGATCTGGATGAAATTTGGCACAGAGATAAATTATAGTCTGGAATAGCACATAAGCTACTTTTTATCCCGATAAAATGTATGGTTCCCGTGGGATAAAGGACATACTTTTTAATCGCGGGTAACACCGCGGGGCGCAGCTAGTCAAATATATTCATTAACCTTACTTGACCAAGTTACATCCTTATAAGTATGAAAACTGAGTTTAATCTCATGTGGATATAAATAAAAAGTTATACAGTGCCACCTCATACACTAGCACAGACCTAGGACAATCATCAAACTGGCCAGCTACCCTGGCCCTAGAGGGAAAGTGGGCCGTTCTAATGGGTCGCCGGCTGGGCAGGGCAGATACGAGGAGATAAGATAGCCATTATCCGGCAGCCATTGTGGCGGACCGCGTCAACACCGAGGTGTTTGTGCTGAACAAGTGGGGCGACGGCCTGGTTGCAACCAGGATTGCATAAAATTGTGTAAAGCTTCGATAGAGCATACGGTTGTTAAATACTAGATGGAACATTCAAACTTCTATATGTATATAGTTAGGTACCGATATTATTTTTCTATTCTGTTAAACTTATGTAAGCTTATGCTTAAGCTTTATGTGTAAGTTTCCAGTTGTATTTCTTAATCTAGTAGAAGTTTATCACATTAGCAATCCAAAACTAATAAAATATATCAAAGACAGTAACGTTTTTCAGCATAGCATGCTTCGTTTTTAATCCGTAGATCCTACTCGATTTATCAATTTTCTACAAGTTTATCTGATTAGCAATTAAAAAAACATGAAAAAAAATTCAATTATTAAGACAGAACTATGTTTAGCATTGCGCTTCGCTTTTTTTATTGTTAGTTTCGCATTCGAATTTCAAAACCGACATCAACAAGCTAGATCATCATCTGGCATCATTAATTATTTTCCAATAGCAACCCTAGGAATTCCTCTCTATCGAATGCCGTGGATTATTTTAATCGGTCGGTTAGAACGCACGCGCCTTGTATCGGCCAATCAGATCGTTTCGCGCCGCCGCCGAGTGCGATCAGAACATATGATTACGTATCAAAATCCTTCTAATAACGCATTCAACATTTGCTGGCTGAGTAGATGTTAAGCTATTTCCGCCGGCCGCTTTGATTATTCTTTAACAAGTACGTTCGTTCAATTAGGAGCAGTGATTTAGTATTTTTGGGCACGTCGTTAATATTATTGGAGCAGCGGAAATTATGCCTTTCATTATTGGTTTAGCGGAAAAGGGAAGATCTTCCGGCCAGGCGGGTGGTATGCCTGGCGGGGCGGCCGCTATGCCCCGACAGCTATTGTCGGGATGTTGTATATATGTTACTTGCTCCGAAAACTCTTATAGCGCGATTCAGGATTGTGACGTCAATTGTCTTTGTTCTGAATGCGTCTGCAGTGCCATCTGCGTAGCTTGTGGTGCGGTTGAAGTAGTCGCTACATTGGCATTATTATATTTTTTACTGCAAACACATTGGTTTACGTAACTATTCATTATGTGATTTCCAACGTTTTTAATAAGTGATGTTCTCAAATAAAAAAACAACTGTCAACTTTACGTGTTCAAACATGTTTACCGCTAAAATTGTATAGTCAGGCTCTTTTTCAGCCCACCTTAGCACAAATCATAGCAGGAAAATGCAAGTACAAAGTGAAAGTGTATCTTACGCGAATTAAAATAATTATCTCGCTATTACAAAGAGGCCGCTCCTATCGCTGGGACCGAAAGCACGAGAGCTTTGTTCACCTATGATCATTGAACGATGTGCCATTGTTATTTTTTCACACTGGCTATTATTTAACAATCATTAGGTTTTTCCTTACATGGCAACACTAATAGGTCTTTGTAAATATGAAAAGTACGACTTTTCTGTACACAACCACGCCCGTAAGTCCCGGCGGGCTAAGCAGAGGTGCACTTCAGTGCAACCCACATTTCAGCGATGGTATTAGGTCCCAATGTTATAGGGAGCGAGCCCTATTTCCTTATATACCGGGCTCATTTCTACTTAGTATGAACTTTAGTTTTAGTAGAGTTTCATGGAACATAATAATTCCAGCCCTTTTTAATGTCTCACTGCTGGGCACGGGCCTCGCCTCAATGCGAGGGGGATAGGGCCATAGTCCACCACGCTGGCCCAGTGCGGGTTGGCGGACTTCACACATCTTTCGAGGGGTTCTCTCAGACATGCAGGCTTCCTCACGATGTTTTCCTTCACCGTTATCGTTATCATGGAACATACAAGGTATCAATCTATTTAATCGATTATTACGTGTAACTAAACTTTTTTGTAATAACTGTTCTCGGGTTGGGATATGTGAATGTTCAATCACAAATGACTGTGGAATAAAGATTGAGTCGCAATGAATCATCTTATATTACAGGCTTACTTGACCTATGGCCATGTGAATGTCTGAAGTTGCATAACATCGGGCTTAAACTATAATTTTATCAAGTCTTAAACGCTTCAAGGATACGTAACCAGCTAACAGACTGACACGCCATGACCTATGATGACTCGCAAAAAAAAATCACCGGCTATTAATAAACATTGTTTTTTTCTCTTTTACTAAATCTGTGAAACGATTTTTTTTTGTTATAATTAATATCTGTCTTCTGCTCTCAATGATCAGGATTGGATACATTACAATTATTTATAGTGTTAAATATTTACAATTAATATTATTAATAGCTGTTACCCGCGACTTCGTTCGCGTGGTATTTAACAAAGACACAACCGTTGGCAACAGCCTGCTCGCGTGTTCTGAGCCCGCGGGACGCATTTCAGGTTGTTGCTATCAAACTTAATCAGGCGCAACGCTGCAACATTGGTTTTAATTTTTTTTCGTGAGATCCTATGTTTTTTTCTAAAATAAAAGTAGCCTAAGTTACTCCTTGTTACATCAGCTATCTGCCAGTGAAAGTCCCGTCAAAATCGGTCCAGCCATTTCAGAGATTAGCCGGATCAAACAGACAGACAGACAGACAGACAGACAGACGGACAGACAGACAGACAGACAGACAGACAGACAAAAATTGTAAAAAATGTTGTTTCGGTATAGGTAACGTGTATACATCTAAATGCACTTAGTAAAAAGCGGTTATTTTAATATTTCAAACAGACACTCCAATTTTATTTATATGTATAGATTAACAAATCAATAATACTCTGCTTTGGGTCGATACAAGTACAACTTTTTTTTCATTATTTTGTTGCTAATGGATGAATACACTGTCTAATTAAAAGAGGAGGTAGCCCCCACTCTAACCCTCAGGATGCCAGCCTCCCTCCTCCTCCTTAATCGATAAAAGAAGGGGAGAATTACATATTAATTGAGGTCCAAGACACTCATAATATACAGATTCTTCACTTCACACGATAACGGAGTTCGGAGTTTCTTAGGGTGTCAAAAATGGGTCAACATTTGTACCACAATAATTCAATGAAGGCGTGGACAAGACCCATCGAGTTTGGGTTCATTCGATTAGTATTTGCGAGGACTTTATTCATCCCTCTTGCCTAGGGTCTGACAACGAAGCTTGAAGATGGTCATTGGAATTCGACGAGGGAATCGAATAGTCCCGTCGAGTTTGGGTTGGTTAGATCGGACTTGTTACTTGTGAAGAATTCATTGCTCACACATTGTTGCGGGGCTCAATATTTCATTTTTTACGCGGACGAAGTCGCAGGAAACCGCTAGTATCATTATAAAGTACTAGCAGTCCCGGCGAACTTCGTACCGCCTCAGAATCAAATGTATGAGAAAATGAATAAATACCAATATATCTATGAAAAATTTAAACAAATCTATCCCACAGGAACCATACATTTTACCGGGATAAAAAGTAGCTTATGTGCTATTCCAGACTATAATCTATCTCAGTGCCAAATTTCATCCAGATCCGTTCAGCCGTTCTGGCGTGAAAGAGTAACAAACATCCATCCATCCATCCATCTATCCATCCATCCAAACTTTCACATTTATAATATTAGTGGGATAACTTAATATGTAGTTCCAAATCCATTTCAATAGCTTCGAGAGGGCAGGTGTGCTCGTCACCTCGGGGAGTCCTTATACGTAATTGAAATCAATTTGAATATGTAAGTATTATTGTGTAATCGATCAATAGTCGACCGGCGATAACTCGACTAAGAGTGTAGTCGATGGAGGTGTAACTCGATAGATCGATGTATTACGGCGCGCCGATTTGTCATAGCGCCGTATCGGCTGCGTACGCGCATGCGTCCAGATTGTATCACATGTGCTCGTATTACCGCTGGAATAGGTGTTACATCTTTTTTATATATATCTAGGTAAAGTGGTTTTCTCTGTGCAATAAGAAAACAATCTTTAAATATTTACGTATAGAGATTATCAGGTAACGAAGATGTCATGAACAGTCTTCTTAACAGATAACAGAGGTTGGGCGCAGCAGAGCGAAAGCCTTTGCCTCGGGCCAGCCACGTACTGACTGAGCGTGGCAAAGCAGTTCCACTTCCAATGGTCTTAGTTTGATGCTATTATTACAAACTTACTAAACCCATTTTTTTTAATTAAACATGAACTACTAAATATTGAAACTCCATCAAAAGCGGGTCAACAGTTCTTGCGTGATGCTCAAGAACATACATAAATTGGTATTGGAACAAAAGAGGTGGGTAACAGGTTTTTTAAATTCCAATTGAAAGATCCACATCGCAATGTTTTGAAATACGTAATTGTTTAAAGCATGCGTGAAACCGACTTAAGCACATCCATCAGAATTAATTAGTACCTCATTGTTGAGTGTTATCTGTGGTAAGATACTAGTGTTTCGAGTGCTGTAACGAATGGTTCTCGATAACAGGGATCGATCATTGTTCGTATCGATTATTTTGACGCCATCGGTGCATTGCATTGTATTATTTTATAATGTTGAAGATTAAAATGCAGTGTGGAGGGTATGTGAGGGTGATATGGGATTATGGAAGTTGGAAAATTTTATTATAATATAATAATACCGCCAGACGAACACACCAACTATACGGTCCCACACTAAGCAACGCTTGTATTATGAGTACCGTACAGTGGACTGGGGGCGAACCCAGTATAAATTACTTATATAGATATTATAGATAGATATTATATCACAAAGCTTGTCCCTACCAGGTTTCCAACCCGGGACCCTCGGCACAGAAAGCGGGGTCACTACCAACTGCGCTAATCAGGCCGTAGAATATAAATAAACCTATTGTAACATGATCGTAGTGCGTGCAATATTACTCCTAAGTATATAAGCCTTGAGTCTTCTCATCAGTTACTAACGAAGATGTGTACATTGCGTGAGCCTAAGGCCACTAATCAACCCCAATATCAAAACATTATACATAACAGTACATCAAACTTAAGACAAATTAATATTTTTTGTTTGCCAGTATCCCATTATACGCGTACATTTGCACTGTATTGAAAATAATTCGTATGAATGTTAACGGCGCTGTCATATGTTAAATATCACTAAACGCTCAACTGATTGCTTGATACGTTATAATTACACAATACCTCGGTGCTAGTATGTAAGAGTATTTTTTAGCCAACGTTTAGAAATAATGTAATTATCTCTCCAATCATTTGTGTTTGAATACATATGGATGGGTTGTTTGTCTGCTTGTGTGATGAATAACCTCGATCCACCCTGAAGATATAGCGGTATATTTTTTGCAAATGTTAAGTGGATACCTGCAATCTGTGTTCGGATACCGGTATTATAAATTGCAGGTTTTTTTTTCAGTCAGAAGCCCATTGGCATGAAGGCTGTGAGTTTTATTACTTATATTTTTATAACACCAGCTGCCACCAGCTCTGACGAGCTGTTAGTCTGCGTAGCCGTTCCAACATTGTTCTCACATAAAAGAAACCATGGAGCAACCATGGAGTTTCTTGCCCGTTGTTCTCCATAGGAACGGCATTCCGAACGGGTGGTAAAGTTGTAGCTTAGCATTTTGTCAGTTTTTTGACGATTCATAATTACTGGCCTTAATGGTTTATATGAATAAAAAAAATCAGATTCAGATTCTAATTCTGACCGTGAATACCCAAAAATAAATGTTTTTCAAAATAAAACCTGTAAAGTTACAGGTTTTATATTAAAGTTATCAATTTTAGCTTTTGACGTTCTGTCAGTTAGTTACACCATTTTTAACTCAAGAACGGGTGGGCCGATTTTTATGATCTCATTTTTTTTATTTGCTTCGCCCACGAATTGCAGAATAACTATTGAAACATGGTAAAAATTCACAAATAAAGTAATAATACAGATAATTAATTTTCTCATACATTTGAATATGATGCGGTACGAAGTTCGCCGGGACATAGTAGCTTCTTTTGGATTAAATTGTAGCTTTTATTCAATTATTTAAGTACCTATAATTTATCGAAATTCACTGATAATAATAGCCAACAAAATTATTCAATGAGCATCGAGCAATTTCTGTCTAATCATGTAACACATTTTTTATAGAATGTCTAAACACTTGAACGTAATATAAATTACGAAATATCATCTACAATCATTTTAAAAGTGTTGCGATTACTCTGAATGGTGATAAAATGCATATAAAAACTACGTGTGATTGGACGGATTACAACATCAACCTGTAGATGGAATGTCAATGGTCCAATTTGCCCGAACTGCCCCTACAACGTGTGATGTTAAACTCTCGCTAAATGATTTCGGGAATCGCAAGTAATTGCGTTGAGTGTACTTTAAGCGATTTTGAACCTTATTCCTTGTGCATAGTCCGTTGATTACTTATTTGGTAAGTATCGCGTGTGGGGCAACATACCCAGATGTTATGTACCTATATAATTTTGCGCAGTTTGTTTTTTGTTTTACTAATGATTCTTTTTTTTCAGTGATTACATCAATTTTGTAAGACTACATTATAATGCACACTAATAATTAATACATGCACCAACAATAATTAAAAGAAAAAATTATGAATACATATTATTTATAATCTAATCACGGCCATGTGCAATTCTAAAAACAAAAAACAGAGGGATTTTTCGTATCCCTAAAACTATATTGTTAATTTGAACTTATCATTAGGTTCAAAATCATTTGCATTAAAGTTCTGTTACAACGCGTTTTTGGAATCTTTTTTTTTGTTGGCAATCGGCTACAAAATATTACCGATTTTGCCAGTGTCGAGTATGTCTTCTAAAAATAAAAAAAGTCTTCTAAAAATTACCGGACATCTTAGGAGAACTTGAAAAGTCAAGTTATACTATTTAATTTTAATTTCCTTCACTCGTGCACGTTTATGGACACACAATTGGTAATATCCCAGTTGTATTACACATTATCAATGGAACACATTTTTTTTTGGAAAATGAAACAAAACTGACAACTTCACGGTTCGAATTCCCGCCAAAATAACGTTTTTGGATTTAACAACAGATATTGTTGTCACACATGTAATAAATCACGGCCTGTGTCGTTGCCCTCACAAAAATTCGGACCATAGACAGATCATCGTTCACGGAGCCGGCTATGAACACGTAATTATGGCCGCACAAGCTTTTTGTAATTACGACACTCGCTTTGTAAACACACCACAATATTTTTTTCCTCCAGTTGATACGAGGCAATTGTAACTTTATTTCGAAACCGTTAGTGTTTTAATCGTGTTGTTGTTCAAAATATGTTTGTAGTTATGTAGATGTTATCACCATTTTTCTATTGCACGTGTGTTCGTTGTTATCTGTCAGATGATCGTGTCAGTCTTTTGGAACGAAATATAGCTGTCATTTTAGTAATAGTGCGTTCAAATCGTTCAATGCGGCAAATGTAGTGTTCGCTCGAGTTAAAAAAATAAGCTAATGCTATCAACTCACTGTCGATAGTGCGAAAAAAAATTGCACAAATTATAACGTTGAATAAAATAATTCCATATTTAAATAAAACTAATTTTACGGATACGACGAAAATATAAGAAATCAATAATTCCATATTCAAATAAAATAAAAATAAAATGTCGTAATCGATTTTTTTTACATAAGTACTTACAGGTATTCTTTATTTAAAAGCCAGTCAAGTAACCGGTATCTACCTACGAATAAAAAAGTTCAAATTGATTCTAGTTAATAGACACGTACTATATGTATGTATATGTAGCTTAACTACAATAATATTACTTTTTGCGCATTAGCTGACATTTAAGTCTCAGTCGATTTCGTACATTTGTATTGTAGGTAAGTGCTTATAATATGAAATAAGCATGACAAGAGGCAAATGGAATTGTAAATGGTCCAGATAAGGCTAAACACAGAGGTTAGCGTTAAACGTTCCTTATAATGTATGGGTTCATAGTGTTGGTACAACTGCATGGTATAAACTCAAATGTAATCTGCCTGCCAGTAAGTTTTTACATTTTAAAATAGTGTTCTGTTGAAATAAAACATTTTTTTCGGATTGTAACGCGTTTATTTTATGTTTTTACGTTAATAAAATAGTTTAATATGTATAGTTTTATTTAATAAATCTTCGCGATTCATGTGGATATATTTTTGTTTGTCTTTGATTTTTCATCTGTAAACTCCAGACGTATTTCTCAAATCTCACTGGTCAAACTCCAATATACCGTGCGTGTATTCGCCTCTCTTGACATTGGCAGAATAGCCCAAAAGGACAGAGCAAAAGACAAAAAAAAATCCACTGTCTTTGACAAGCAACGACATCGTTTTCAGGCGAGGGCGTTGCTATCGTTAAAACAACGCATTTTTTGAAGAAGAAAAAGGAAATGCTAATCTATAATTTTCATAAATATCCAAGAAAATGGGCGAACATAGTCCACTCACAGAATAAACGAGCAAACCCTTTAGCAAGGTTCGGTACATTAAACATAGCAATTGTAAGACGGCGGTAACATTAGGCCGTAATTTGACGAAACGGTCGTTTGTGAATTTACAAAACGCGTTACAAAACGCAACAATGCGTTGTTGGTAACTATTTAGTTATGGTGCACGAAAACTGTGTTCTTAACAGTTTAGGGTTAACCGTTAGGGTTGTCGAAACAGTTTGTATAGAGACATGCTGATATTGCTCTCATTTTACAATACCATTATACATCTGCTGCGATTACTTACTATGTTCTGTACTATGAACATTTTTGACATTTGTGGAGGAGAGAAAGGTCTCAGGGCCCCAAGTCTGCTAACACAATCGATTCATAATCGTACAGCAACCACATAGTAACTGTCACTTTGACAGATATTGTATGGGATATCTGTCAAAAGTGACAGTTACTTTGCGGTTGCTGTTCGATTATGAATCGATTGTGTTAGCAGACTTGGGGCCCTGGACGTTTTTTCCACAATTTGAAATGTGCTTATTGGTAATTTTAATATAAACCAATTTGCAGAAATGCTGCTCATGTTTTCATAGAAGAATTGAAATATGAAACAATTAATATACCATCACTGATATAGCGAATTAGAATTGAATTCATTGTTTATTTGATGTTTTTACGTTCCCGGACGTTTCGGCTGCTTTACTGCAACCATGGGCACGGGAGGACTGAGGTGTTACCCGTAACCATGGATGCTGTAAAGCAGCTGAAACGTCGGGAACGTAAAACATAATATAAACGCGATAAAATCAGTAAAATTAGTTTTATTTCAATGTGTAGTATTCGTTTAAATATAAGAAACCTGAAAATAAATTGAGATATTTCTATCCGAAAATCATTTTGTGTGAAAATACAGTAATCAAGCACATATCAAGTTAATAACTGGAAACCCTAAAGTCACATTCCAAATAAGGAACGAGCGAGCAACAAGTTTTCATCATATCGCCGCGTCTGCGTCTCCGACGATGACGCAACGCAACGCGCAAATGTCAATGTGGACGACCGGCGAACGCACACGCGTTGCCAATCATTGCCGATGATTGATTGCCAACGCATAAGCACAACACTGGCGTGTTTTAACGTGAATTCACTTGGCAATAGTTGGCCATTGTTTTTTGGTAACGTACTAATCGTTCCCGGGTCAAGGCAACGCAGGAGTGTTTCATATGTTTTATACCACACTTAGTGTGTGTGTGTGTTAGTGTCGAGTAGACTCGACACTGAGTGTTTTAAATGGTTTGGGAATAAAAAGCTATTTTGAAGCTAAGGCTAAGGAATGAAGATTGCAGTAATACCATTACGCCTGTAATCCCCAAAGGAGTAGGCAGGAGTGCACTGAAGAGCATCCATATTTCACCGCTAGTATTTGAACTGGGTGTAATCTAGAGCGGGTTTTTTACACAGAGTACACTTGTTCTCTGTGTACAAGACCCGTGTACACAGTTATACAGCGAACAAGGTGTGTTAAATACTCACTCCCTATGATGATTCCTCTGATCCCCCTCACACTGTGGGCAGGTCCCCACCGTACCACACCAAAATGCATCATTATTTATGATGTTATTATAACATTTTCTTAACAAAAGTGTTGTGTAACATATAACACTAGAAATTTAAGACTAAGTGAAGCCTTCTTCATGTTTATAGCAGATTCAATCACAAGAAGTCAATACGAGAATTCGACCACCTTTAAGATTTACCTATTAATGTTACAAAAATAATTAAATAGCTCATTAAAACAAGCGCAGCGCGGCACGATTCAAATCATAAAATAATATTTCGTAAAGACCTGCCCAAGAACGTGTTAATTACGAGCAAATTCTTAATAAGCTATATTTTATCATTAATGTTAACAGTCCGGTCATTCATTTGAACTAATTACGTCAGAACTCAATCAAGCGAGTGAACTATTAATTCTCGAGACGCGTGCTATAAGGTTTGCAATACGGTGGCTATAGGGTTGCCAAAAGATATTCGATTGGAGCGTATTTGCCCTGGGCCTATAGCACTACTCTCCTTCCACATGCTCCAGGCCGTGCACACCCTGGACCAATTCCTATTCTATGTAAAAACCCAGCTCACCCCGCCACCTCGTTCTAGGTTTGCTACATTGCAGTTCCCTTCAGAGCATTCCTATCAGTTCTTCATTTAATCATGATTTAATTTATGTCATTGACGAATCAACAAGAAAAAAATCCATGTAAACAGCATCAGCGGTAGCCCTGCGCAGATCGTTTGTCAAAATGCGTGCGCGCAGTCCGCCCGCCGACACCGCTGCGACCCCGCGCCTGCGCAACCTACACCCAAAACTAACAGACACGCCGACCCCTTGCGACACGTGATTGATTAAAAAGTTTACTCCTATTGTCTATGGCACAAAGGCCGCCAGTAATTATGGGAATTATAGATTGAGGCGAGAAAATATCAGATGTGGGTGTGTTAAAATACTGTGGGAATGTTTAGCACATAATTTAATGGCAATGTATCTTCTTGTATCAACGCTTTTGGAATAAAGCAAAGCCTCAGATATTCATATGAAATTGATTCACACCACATACTCCGTGCATCACATAATCAATGCCACTACCATAGAATATACACACAGATATATATATACTTATATACTTCGTTGTCATTTAGTAGTGTAAAATATTTTAACAGATGATGAACAGTGAGTCTGGGTCACGTTGATGTATAAAATAACTATGTTAACGTTTTTTTTTTTTATACATTTATAGGCAAGTATTTGATCTCGATCTCACCTGATGATAAGTGACGATGAGATCTACGATGGAGCATACTTGCCTAGGTAGGAAGGCAGCAGTAGATCGAGACGCTACATTCACTAGGCACATGCAGCGCAACTGATCTGATCCGCCATCCATGAATGTCAACACCGAATACGGCTAGGCCGCTTGGCGACGTGGCTTTGTTCAGTGGGTGGTGACTAACCATGGCCGAAGCCTACCACCAGTAGAGTAGTCACCATCCAGGGTCACGTGTAGGGTATCTCGAGGGTACTTAATTCTCCTACGGTCGAAGGTGACTTGACCCCAAAAACGTATGATTATTTTTTTAAACAAAGCGAAAGGTAGCGTTTTGCCATGCGCTCAAGTACAGGGTGTCGTTATTTTTTTGTCTAATAATTGGATTTATTTCTTTGGAAACGTTATCTTTATAACCTACTGGTTGCTCTGTTGAAATATTCGTTGCCACTACCTACTTATTTTTAAGCATTATTTAAAAAATATAACATTTGCTAAATGTTCTGAACGATGAATATTTTAATAATGCTTTTTCGAATTTCGAAAAATATGTCTCCTATACAAAAAGAAACGATACATTATACTACCAATTCTGAAAAAAAATACAGATTTTGCGTTAAGTAAATTACAGTATTACATTTTACGGAATAGCTAGTCAAAGTTGAATGCCTCCAAAATTTACCATATTAGCGTCCAACAAGTGACCATACTGAGGTCTTTTGTCGATCAGAGGCGGATGACCTGACGCTGCGAGCCAGCTCACAATGATGGAACCAAATCACAATGGACTTGACAAAAAACATTGCGAATAATGAGGGACGTTACCGCGACAACGAACTCTTACAATAGACAGTTTAGTCGAATTAGTCGATTGACAATTAGTCCTGTCGATTCATAGTCGAATGGCAAATTAAATAGGACCTTCTTGGGGTAACATTAGAAAAGTGATCAGTAATATATTTTTATAGTTTTGGAAAGTGTAGTTACTTCGCTATCAAAACTAATTGGTAGTAAGCAAATACAAAACGAATGAGCTATTTTATAGGTTGTATAAATTAGCATTCTCTTATGAAAAAATTCTACTAAATAACTTTTTAATGAATGGAATATTAATTTACAACCACATATTTTATTATTAGAAAACTAATTAAAATGAATTGAAATAATTCACGATATTATATGCAGCGATCAATTCAAATTTAAACATGGAATAAGAAAGCAAACCAACCGGCTATTGACTATTCAATATTGGTTATCGTCTCCCAACGACTCGTCACAATGACGACCCGATTAGCTCAGTTGGTAGTGACCCTGCTTCTACGCTATGAGTCCCGGGTTCGAATCCTGGTACGGACAAACTTTGTGTGACGAGCACCAATGTTTGTACCCAAGTCATCGATGTTTAATATAATATGACTACTAATGCCAAAATAGAGTTACACTCCGTCGAGACATGAATTGATTAGTCTACTTTAAATCGACTAAATTCATAGTTTGATATGAAGGCAATAAGGCGCGACTTGCTCAACTGTTATTTGTGTCAACAGACAATGCAATTTTATTACTTAGAATGTACTTTTTTTTATACAGATATATATTTCTACAAATCCATCCACATAGGCTTTTTTATCTATGCTTTGCGCGGGTGTCAAACATGACAGCATTCTAATTTCAAAACGTTTGTTGTTTTGGGGGTAAAAATAAAGTTAGGTAATATAACGCAAACCGGATTACAAGAGTATGCTAAGTTATTTGTATTTGTCAAAGTTTTCGATCATAATGTACACTGATGTACACTCAAGCGAACATAATATCATGTTTGTTAAAAAAATAAAGGATTTCGGGCAATGTTTAGTGTTGTGGTTTTAAGTTCGCTAGCAAACACTTGTAATGAGGTGTCGCTCGATTTTTGGTGTTATTTATCGATCAAATAACCCTCGTGAGGTAAAGTACTACAATACCTACTAAACATACACACACACACATTAAGTGCGTGAGTTATTAACAATAAATATTTAACGAATCGTTTGATGTTTTTGTCTGAATTATTCATTTGAAAATATGCTCTAGAAGCAGTGAATTAAGATAAATAATGCCATATGCAGGCTATTCGCAACGCTATTTACGTCACGCGGCGTGACAGTTATATTCGCACATCAAAGAAAACACGCTGTTTGATCTCAAGCGCACTTGCGCCTCAAATATTTCCATACCCAAACCTCATATTTACCGAAACGGTTCTGAGAATACCCGCAAAACAAAAACACCGAAAATTTTCAAAACGTTTCAAATTCCCTCCCCTTTATTTCAAAGTGCGAAACAGACCACCATTTCGGTAGCTGGAACAAGAAAAAAAGCTATGTTATTAGCGGCCCTACTGAATTTTTTATTCGCCGAGAGGATGGGGCAAGTAAAAAAGGTTTTCGGACAACGCTGCGCCCGCGCACGTGTCAGGTTTTTGCGGCGATTCTGCTTGCGGAATCATTTAATTGTATCTCCGCGAGGCATTTTACGAGAATTAATTTGGATATCTTAGAATAAATGTTACTTTCTTTTAAATTTATTTATATTGAGCAACTGACGGATAATGATATTGTATAGTCGGAACAAACTATTCAATCAATTTGACGTTACTATGCACTGAACACTAACATCATAATATGTTTACATTCCCGAGCCAAATACCTTGCTGATTGAAAAAATAAAACAAATAAATAATAACAATATATCTGTCTTATTACACGAACGCCATTACTCATCAATATCTCGACGCATCCAATAAATAATAATGCCTGCTTGTCAACAACTCGCGGGCCTACCTACCAGGCTTATCGACCAACACATTCTCATTCGTATAAATCGAGATGTACGCGATTGCCAAATATTTCTTTTCACTTGAGCGATTGCTCTCGTCAATTTCCGAAGCATCTAATTGTCCATTGACCTTAGGGCGACGAGTTTGTATCGTCGGACCCTGGGGTCCGGCCCGAGGTGGTCCTGATAAATGACTACAATTTCGACGATCATGTTTTTGTTCGAGCATCGCGCGAATACGTTTCCACTCGTGCGCATGTCCCTGCGAAGTCTTTTTTAGTATCGTGATGTGTCCATTAAACTATAGGAGCTGACAGTAAAGATTTTGAAGGAGTTAACGACCGTATTTCGAAGATAAGTTAATTGCAAAGTCGACATGAATTAACGCAAAGTGTAAGCTTAGATAACGTCAAAAAGTCGGGATAAATGATGAGCCAGACACTGGCGTCAATAAAGAAATTCCAAAGTTTTTTAGCTTTCCAGTTGATAAGATTACAAGCCTAAAATGCGGACTTGTCGAAAGCTCCTGTCATGTCCCGATAAATCCAGTTATTATAATATAAACAGAATGATCAAGTGCAATAAAAATATGACTAAATTAGCTTCTCAATAAAATGAACTCGACTAAATCCAATTAATCAATTACTTCAACCGAACTGGCTGCCAGAGAGAAAGCCAATTTCTAACGTACAATTCGTAACATTAATTGCTAAGTACAAACGTGATCTCGGTTTCAAATAATTAACGTATGTAGCGTGCTTGATGCCATGGCCTGACCCGGCTCTGATGCTGTAATGAAGGGTTTTTATTAAATCAATGTCAGAAGTCCATTAAAGGCTGGCCCCTGAGATGTGCCAAGGCCATCAATCAAGATACGGATGGACAACCAAAAAAGGGGAACTAAACCACCTTCTGGACTTTACTTATTGGGGCCAAAATTAAATAGAAGCGTCGACAAATTTAGTTTTGCTGTTAGAGAATATAAAATTATGTCTTATTCCTTTGATTCAGGTGTTGTTTTGAAGTTTTTGGGTTCGTAAATTTGCTGGTTTATTACAAGTATAAATAATACAAAACAACTGGTTGGATGGTAAACAAGGGCTGTCGAGGTTACATACTAATCCAGTCGCAGTAGTATATAAGTAGTGAGATAATTATAAATCTGAAAATAATTTATATTGGTTTCTTTTATTTACGCGAATACTAAACATTGAAATAAAACTAATTTTACACATTTTTTGTTTTTTTAACGACGTTTCAGCTGCTTTGCTTACAATAGACAGTTTATGTTTTATCTTACATGAAACCTTTATTCTCCATTTCATTGGAGGTCAAATGAGTACACAGATATACATTAATTAGATGATTATAAAACTAACGAACTATCCATCGACACCTAACATACTATTCTCAATTTAAAGGAATAAATTACTTCTGTTGTTACAACTACCAGTTTACTGTACACGAAATATCGTCATTATAACTTATCGACATTCCAGGTATATCTTAACCAGCATTGCTTAATGTTTAAACTGTCAGCAACCTGTCTCAACTCACCATTATTCCTAAATAGTTCCCAAAAGCCGCCCCGCATGGGTATCAGTACACTATCATATACTATAAGAGTTTTAAGTTACCCATTGCTACCCTTAAATGCTCAAACCCTTTTAAAGGTCGCATTATCTGAGGGTCATTAGAGGAGAAAAAAGTTGGTACAAAAAATATGGACTCACATTTGGACATGGTCTCTGACTTTGGTAGATTACTGCTCCGGGATTTATTGTGGATACTCTCCTTTGAATCTTAAGCGTGTAATTATTGTGAGATTGGATGGGAGGCTTTGTCGGGAGAGCGATGAAATAGGATGATGCTAGAGACAGACAATGTTCCTTTTATGTTATTTTAGAATGTATGATTTGGTAGGAACAGATTGATTTCTTTTATGTGTTGCGGTACCAGCAAAATTATGCTTGGATTGGAAAATGCTTCAAAATATTCAGTATAAAAAGTGCTGTACCCTTTCCTCTTTGAAGTATGGGCTTACCACAGTAGCCTATATCCTGTGTTGATGTATTTTACCTGAAAAAAAAAACATATATATTAATTTCATGAGTCCTCTATAATCTACCTATTTACATTTACGATACACACGCATTTAACTATAATAGTTACTACTGCGCACCATTTAACATACCCCATACTATATTGTCCCTCACCCATTTCATAACATATCCTTAAAATAAACTAATAGCTATCAGTCACGGGTAACGATAAAAAATATCCTTCAGGTCACGACAGAGAGCCGTCCATTAGATAGTATCTGCACCATGGCTCAGACGCGCCCAAACGTGACGGCCATGGGACAAAAAAATCTGGATAAAAGAAGCGGATAATGGCGGGCATCCTAGGTGTCTATTATTATTCATAGGCATGTTTTGCTGTCACCAAATGTATCATAGAGTCATAAGTTTAAGAATATAAATCAATTGACTCTACATATGTAATGAAATGTAGCGCGAATAGGGTGGACGGCACTACTTAGCGCTGCCAGCGCGTTTGTGTTCGCCTATTTACCGACATTTACCGCTATTTACCGACACACAATAGATCGCAAGCGCCGTTGCGCCGCGCCGGCGCGAGCGTTACATGTAACGCTTGTATTGCGGTTCAGGAGCCGACAGGAGAGCGATAGAAATTATAAAAACAAAACATTATTGATATAAATCTATTTTTAAGGATTCTATCGCGTTTATTTTTTGTTTTTACGTTCCCGACATTTTGGCTGCTTTACAGCAACCATGGTCACGGGAATACTGGGGTGGTTGACGTGCTGGTGTCATAGTTTGACCATGGTTGCTGTAAAGCAGCCGAAACGTCGGGAACGTAAACGTAAAAACAAAAAATAAACGCGATAGAATCCTTAAAAATAGTTTTATTTCAATGTGTAGTATTCGCGTAAATATTATATAAGAAATCAATAAACAAAACATTATTCCGACATAGAGTATTAAGGTAGCTCGGAGCCATGAGATCACAAAATTGATATTATAAAGGATTTTTTTCTACTACAGTTATATCAACAATCAATCTTCGAACCGGTAGCATGACCAGTCCACCCTTATCTGCCGAGCTCGTTATCTGTGATCGCAATGTGCGCACACGCATTTGGCAATCAACAATTGGACCGCAGGATGTCGCAACTAGCCGTTGACATCGGCGGATCGAGTTACGGTTGCTAAATTTAGTAAAATCATTAATTAAGTGTCGGTTTCATAAGGATATGTCATATCAATATATATATTACGTAGTATGTAGGTAGAGAAAAAACAGGGATATAACAAAAATTAAAAAAAATAACTAATTTTAAGATTTAAATGAGTAGACATATGAAGGTGAACTTTGTGAGCCTGCTCGGTCAGTTTAGAGGCCATTTTGAATCCATGATAAGCTGGGTGTTATATATTTGGGTATTTGCCTGTCTGTGGTCTTATAGGTCCAGAATACCTGTATTGTTTAAGTGGGTGGCTATTCTAGATCGAGACCGTTGGAAAGATCATCATCAACACCACAGCGGTCTTGGTCAAGACTGCAAGACCAAGACCAACTTCGAGCAACACTAATCCAATTATGAGCACTAGATCGTGTAGTAAGTAAGCTTTAGCATATCCGCGATCCCAATCAAGGAGGTTAAGCATAAACATTGAACCGTGGTTCTACATCAATTAGTTTACCGTTGACAGCACTCGTTCCAAGCCCCGAAGCGATACCGCGCGACAACCCGCCATCACGAGCGGATATCGGTTACCTACGTTCCGTTTAATAGATTATCGTATATGGAGAACGCAATTGCTGGGTACAAGCATAGACCGAATAAAGTAGTAGATACGACACCGGCTCTGCTGGGCACCTTTTGAAGTACTTAAATTTAGATTACAGTCCCCTTACTATGAACTAAAAATGCAATTCAAAATTCGAACATCATGTCACGTTTGCAAATGTCCGTTGGTACAAATTTACGATATAGATTCATTATAAGGTACTAATTTGAGTAGTTCATAGCACAGAGTCAGGTCTACTATTTATCGAATCATAAGGTAAATGTATCTAGTGCTTGAGCTACTGTTGGCTCAATATCACAGCAATATGACACTTTATTGAATATGGACGATCGACAAGATAATTGGTTCAGATTTGAAACATTAAATAGCGGCAATGACGTATCGCTTTCGGGAAAATCGGAAATGAAAAGGTTACCCAATGCTACTAACCATGGCGTCTTAACAATTTGAAACCACAAACAAACACTTTCACCCAATAATCTGTGGTCTAAATTATATTTTTTTAGTCTAGAACACCCACCACAATGTACACATCGGATAGATTTGTACCAGGATTACATAAGACGAACAAACATCATTACTCTATCGGATGTGCGCGGTTGGGAGTACGTGACGTGTTGCCAGCGCCACAAAAAATACCAGACAATGGTCATAAAGATGGCTGGCGGAGTTTTTTTTTTTGGCTATTATGTTAGAGAAAGGAATTTGTGGTTGATTGTCAAATTGTTAATTTCTCTGGTATTGATTTGTTTTTTGGACTGTACATGCAATAGGATAACATAGGTTTTAAATAGATGGAACACTTACATAGTATGTAGGTAGGTATGTACATACATTAATCTTTGAACGCGATTTTACGCAAGGAATATAGCTCCTATCATATGTCTTTTAGCTCATAGGCCACAGCTCCGGCTATGTCATTCTAACATCAATCGATCTCAGTACCACAAATCGATGACATCATATATATATAGTCCGCATATAGTATTGAAATAAATACTTTTTACTGTTTTTTTTTTTTTTTAACTGTTTGATTTTATATTCATTAGAGAATAAGTGTCCGGCTGTCTACAAGAAATGTTGGTTGCAGTGCGGTGCGACGCAAAGGGTTCGGGATACTAAATCAGTTTGCATCTAATGACCGTTGATACAGCGACCCCGTGCGTGACTCCACCGCACGCGTCTCGCTCACGCACTGCGCCCGCGCAGCCCCCGCCTTGCACTATGAACCGCAGCCGTAATTATCATTTATCACACACGAAGATTGATCATTCGTGTGCCATTTGTTGTTATATGTGTTGCCAGTTTTGTAACGAGGATATATTGATGCGTGCTGCTGTTAAATCGACGCGGTAATGGCAACATTGTATCCTGCGTGTTTGCACTAACAAATGATTGGGCATTCACGATCTCGAATCATGGAAGTGCAATTGTGGTAAGTAGAGAAATAAAATAAACAGATTATTTACACTGACCGCTTTCATACCCTCCATAATATGGTGAAGTTATTTATTAAGGGGGAAGCTCAGGGTCAGGGCGCGAAATTCAAAATGTCAATGGTTTTTATTTTTTTACGAAAAATTTGGACATCTTTACGATGTAATTTAGTGTTTTGCGATATTATATATTATATTTTATTATATTCTGCATTGGATGTCTCGATGTATTAAGTTTGCTTAAAAAAGTACCTAATCCGATACAATACCATAAAATTTGTAAAAACCGCTACTTTTCCTAACTTTATGGTGTTGTATCGCTTTAGGTATTGACCCTGAGCTTCCACCTTAACCGACTTCAAAAAAAGGAGTAGGTTCTCAATTCGATTGTATTTTTTATTTAGCAGGTTGCATGGAAAATTACACCCAACTTTACACTTATAGGTATTAAAAGTTCCATTCGAGGTGACCTTAACACACCTCCGGTCTTGACCACAAACGGAATCGCTTAATAAAAACCAAACATTACGACCGATTCATTGAATCACAAAAAGTGTTTCAAAGAATTCTAATCGCATGCAGTAGGTGCGCATGCGCTGAGATATTCGCGCGTAGGCGGCCGCGGACAGCGCAAGCGCCCGGCTATAATTAATTCCGAGAAAAAGTTAAAATATCTAACAGACCGATTACACATCGAAAAAACCCGTGCGACTTTGAGTTCGGATTAAAAAAGGTAAAAGGTAGAAAATGGGGTGATCGGCAACGACATGGGAGCCATAGTCGATATCAGAAACCGCAAGTCCTGCCCGTTGTACGTTAAATGATCTGGGATGGGTAATTTGGTGTTGCCAGTAACAAAACCGCGATCCATAACAGAAACATTATATATACCTACAAATCGGAGTTCGCTGACAATTCTTAATTATTGAAATAAAACTTATTTAACATATTTTATCGCGTTTATTTTATGTTTTTACGTTACTGACGTTTCGGCTGCTTTACAACAACTATGGTCACGGGAGGATTTAGGTGTTTGCCACAGTAGTATGCCAAGTGCGATCCTGTGGCGCCCCGCTCAAAGGCGGTGAAGGCGGACCGTGGGGTTTTAGCCGGTAAGAGTCCGGCATAACCATATCGTCACCCCCGTGACGGTGTGGTATCCATGAGGATTTCCCCACGTAAAAAAAAAAAAAAAAAAAAGGTAGTATCATAGTTTGTACTGGAGTACCCTCATATTTAGTTCATGCTTGCAGCGGTTGTCTGTAAAATAAGTTTTATTTCAATGTGTAGTATTCGCGTAAATATAAGAAATCAATTCTTAATTATTAAGGATTGTCAGCGATAATTATTATAGCTTTAATTGTTTATATACTTTCCTAAAATGTATAGTATAAGTCGCAAATCATAATGTAGAGATGATGACTTATTGTAGTGCCAGTAACAAACGACCCCATACTAAGTTATGAACCATTTACAACACATTTTTCTATTCAAATACTTTCTGAAATGCTTTCTTCGTGCTGGTATCACTAGCCCTCGCAGTTATACGAAACTTCCTTCGGTAACCACAAGCCGAAGGACCAAAAAAAACCGAAGCATGGTGTAGGAACTCGATCCGTAGTCGATCTAACCGCAGCTTACGTGGTATCGTGGAGAAAAAAGCGTTTAGGTCTCCGCGCAGCCGCCGAGATGAAATCGCTACTTAATACACAAACACAACACAGTAAAGAATAAGTTATAGTGTTTGCATAGGCCCGGCGGGATGTTGGGGAGAGGTGAGCAAAGGAATGAATCCTGCAATGAAATGATAAGACGGTAGCAATTTCATTTGCATTTGTTTCTTGCGTAATAATATCGCTAGACGAACTCACCAACTATACGGTCCCACACTAAGCAACGCTTGTATTATGGTTACCGTACAATGGACTGAGGGCGAACTCAGTACATAATACTTATATAGATATTAAACACCAATGACTCGTGTACAAACATTTATGCTCAAGTTGAGCATAAATGTGTGTGTAACTTTGTGTGTTGAGTAGCTCAACACACAACGTTTGTCCCTAACCGGATTTGAAACCGGGACCCTCGGCGCAGAAGGCAGAGTCACTATCAACTGCGCTAATCAGGTCGTCAGGAATATGTGGAAAGGAACAAAAATAGAGCAGCCAAAACTAAGTACTCTGTATGGGTTGTTCAATGTATGCGTCTTAAACTGGAGTGATCGCATTCCGATGGATTAATAATTAATGTCAGAAATCACTGGTTGAAAGATTTGTTTATACAAATCATACGAACACAAAATTCATAAAATACCTGCAAAAGATTCCAGGAACGAGGAGATAATGACACAAGCAGGAAAATAATTTTTAAAACTCGTTGGTCGAGGTGTTGAAATTAACACTAATATCAATTTATTACAATCCGGCTTCGGGCCAAAAATAAAGCTAATATATCAAAATTACATCACACAGCCGACAAATAAAACTGAATTACCCCACAAATACGGTTCCTATAACATTTTCCTTTCAGGTTTGCCATGATATGTCGGAGTCATAAAACTTATATGCAAATTGAGTAATGGACAGGGATTGGGCGGCGCGGGTGCGCGCGCGCATGCTGCGCCGGCGCGAGCATCGCCATCTTTGGGTTTGTTTAATTTATAGTCCTATCAGGCTGATCGTAATTACAGGGAATCCGCTTCGGGCTTAGACTTTGTGGTACAGTGCCGTGGAAATCTGGATTTGATGGTTAACTACTATCGGGCACGAGAGCTAATTTATTAATTAGAACCATCGTACACTGTGGCCAATTCTACTTTCATCGAGCGAACTGCCAAGGAATGGAACACGCTACCGGCGTCTTTGTTCCCCGTTGACTATAATCTGGGTGTTTTCAGTCGAGAGTGAACAAGGTACCTTATAGGCAAGTATGCTCCATCGTAGATCTCATCGTCACTTACCATCAGGTTAGATCGAGATCAAATACTTGCCTATAATGCAATAAAAAAAAATTAAAAAAACCGTATTACAAAATGTGTAATTCATTTTACACATTCAAACCTAAAATCTTGATTAAATTCCGTTCCCTTTCATATCTTGCTTCACGCTGGTCCCTTAATCGGCGATCGGGCTGCGCGCACGCTGCCCGGCTACCGCGCAGGCGTCGAGCCCTGCAATCACCGGCCCCAGTTAGATCCTAGTTTATTTGCAAGAGGTTACTGCCCCATGCACGATGCGTTTGAGAGATATTGAAGACCTCATGTTAATATCGTCTGCAGTTGCGTAAGTATAAACCTGGATTTATTATTTGTTGTCAGAATAGAAAATGAGAGAAATTAGACGTGCATAAAGCTGCATTGAATAAGTTGAACATTGCGTACACAATTTAAAAAAATGTGAAATAGAGTAACTTATCAAAATAAAACCACAGTCGTAAGATAGTCCACATTCTAAGTGTAACTTAAATAGTCAATTTGTAAGCGTCCCTGAAGGTAGGTCTATTAAATATGATTTGACTTTGACCAGCTAGAAAAATAATTCTGCTCACAAGTGCAATTGAAGCGTAATGCCAACCTGTCTGATCCTGCGTGATTTCAAGAGTACAGAATATGCAACATCACCGTCTGCTCTCGATTAGCTTAGCGTGCGTCTGCGCACACTCCAAACAAACGTTAGTCATCGCACGCAAATACCTTTAGTATAGCGTGACTTGGTATAAAATAAACTTTAGAGCATGTACCAATTTTAAATAAAATAATAATTTCACATGAATTAGCTCTTGTTTAATCTTGCTAGTCTTCTTACAGCAAGCCCATGAGGACCTGAGTGTGAGAGAGAGATAAATGAAAGGAATCATATTACTATAACCCCAACCGCAGATAATAAGAATGAGAAAGACGATAAGCAAGTTGAGACACCCAAGCAAGGTCTGAACTGCGCAAAGTCTTAACAAAAGATGTTAGCCCAATATCAATCAAGGAATCTTGAAACAAACAAACAGACGATACAGCAAGTATTATTAGATTTCGCAATAGAATCGTGATCGACCTTCCGTGCCGTGGGAATGATGGTCGATGTTATGCTATGGCCATTTTTATGTTACCTGTTTCGAAGGGGTCATTATCAACGTGTTACAACATGTTGAGTCGATCTTGAGCTAATTTAAGTGTGTACCAAAAATAGTGGTATGATCATGATAGTGTAATCAATAAGGTTCTTGGTTATGTAGTTCACAAGGTGGACCGTTGCACCAATGATAATATGTCGCAGGATTCCGATAGTAAAGAGCCGAGTTGTTTGGCAATCTTGGCCTATGTTTAGCAATGGGTCACTTGTGTTATCCATTGAACATAAGCCATTAATGGTTGCATAATTAACTGATTTCCAGGTGATTATATCAGAAGTTTACTTAGAGGAACTAAAACAGAGTGATACCCAAACTACGAATATGCTTAAGAAAAGCCATAGACCCCCCGCGTGGTATGAGTTTACATAGTTGAGTGAACTGTGATTGAGCGACTAAGGAAGCTTAATAAAATAGAACGCATGCGAGGCAGTGCATGATATCATGAATGAAGAAAGCTAAACGTAAAGAGTTAACTCTCTTTACGCAATTCCTACAGCCTTGATCATGTATGCCGAGCAAAGTCGGACAAAGACACTTGGGAAAGTAAGATGCGCTAGCGGCTTCACAGCACCGTTCGACTCTGTTCGACATTTCGTTACGTTTTTACGGTTGTTCTCCATTAGTCGGTCACCTACCTCGTTGATACATAAATTGGTTACATCACATACTAGTAAGATTAACATGACCGTATAAGGATAATAAAAAAATCAAAGTTTAACAACACATATCACGTCATGCTTCACGTCACGATCATATAATACCACTCGATAGGCCCATATAAAGCGTAAGTTACGCGTACGGCAGCCACCTGACATTTACCAACCTGCAGCTGCGCCCGCGCATCGGAAACTCGCGCGCCGATCGGCTAATAGCTGATAATTAAATTTAATGGCGCCCCATACATAGTAATACCATATGCATTGTTCTGGGGTAATTACTTGAGTAATATTTTCGACCTCGTTTTGTGCTTTAGAAGGTCATCATAGACCGTAGTACCGATTCGTGCTAAATAGAGAACTACACGTACAATGCACCGTAGTAAATTCAGAAGATTTCTCAATTCCTTTACAATCCCGGAACAGTAGAGGGGTCCCGTGGGACGAGCGTGTCCTGGGGAAATGATCCCGCGTGTGATCCCAGAATAAGTTCCGCGTCGGCGTGGCGGCGGCGCCTTTGTACGGTGGTGCGCACGCGCATCCTAATCGTTGCGCGATACGCAATCAACGTGCGCTGTAATGGAGGCGAGATATACAAGTTACAGAGTTTTGTACCGTTAGTAGAGAAGTGGTTTAGTTATGCTTCAATTTGATAATCAATGCAATGTAGCCATATACATTATAGTTGCTTATTTGTTAGGTATGTTTCCAGTTTTACAAAATCGTCATTCTACAACAAAACAAACCCTTGGGTGTTATTAGTTTTGAGAGCGATTCGCGAGCGATTAAGTGCATTCCTACTAAAATTACATTTCTCAGTTGGCTCTCATTGATTCATTAAAACCAGCCCTTGTCCCTGTTTATTGCTCTTATTATACACGCGAACTCTTAATTTTTTTATAAATGTTGGCAAAGAGCTTTCTTGTCTAAAAAATTGTTTACAATTTTTTTAACTGCGTTAGTTAAAATATGATAATATTTTCAATATTAGGCTGTTTCATGGCTTTGTTCTTGTATCTGTGCCTCTGTTTCAACAGGGTGTGATTTTTTTTATTCTGTGGCCATGTTTCACAAATATATGTCTAGTGTAGTGTGTCTTTTTAAGAAATTGTATTTTTTTCCTTCACAAGTGTTGAAAAAGTCGTATGAGACGCGTGAGCAATTGCTCATTCCAGTCTCGGCTCCATTGCGTTCTCGCCCTCGGCTCGGGTTGCAATCCCGCCTCGACGGTAATGACCAACTAAACTCACTTGTACCATAATGTACTTAATCTAAATACGACCAACATATCGCGCTTATAACAGCCCGAAAGCGCAAGATTTTTAAAGAATTTAACATTCAATCAATACTCCATCGACCTGCGAGTGATTCGACATGTTTAAGACCTCATGCCACAACACTGAAGAGCTTGTCAATTTGCTGCCGAAGACGATATATTGTTGTAGACACGTGTATCGACGCTCTAGTGCCACCATTGGCCTTAGCCGTCGGTAATTGCAAATTGGCCGAGTGATCGATGGGACGGCGGGAAAAGTATCTCAATTCATTACTTACGATTGGCCAGTGATAGATTACACAGCCAAGAGCTCGCCATGTGAGAACAGGTAATATACTTGGGTCAAAAAACAGGCCTTAACGAGGGGAATGAGAGTTCTATTTCAATCAAGAACCTCATACCCTAGTATAAAGTAAATACCTACATTTGCAGTAAACAAACAAGGTAAATAAATATCACCACAAGAACACACCAACTATACGGTCCCACACTAACTAACGCTCGTATTATGGGTACCGTACAATGGACTGGGGGCAAACCCAGTATATTTTACTTATATAGATATTAAACATCCATGACTTGGGTACAAACATTCGTGCTCATCACATAAAGTTTGTGCCTACCAGGATTCGAGGTCGAGACCCTCGGCACAGAAAGCAGGGTCACTACCAACTATGCTAATCAGACCGTCAAATGTTATCTATCTATCCACAATCATGAATTGTTATCATAAGTGATAAGTGTGTTGACTGTTTATCGATAATTACCAGTTTTATCTTTCGATAATTATTAAGCAAAAAGTTATTGTTATAAGAATGACTAATATCTTAGTAGGAAGTATCATTGTTGCACTTTTAAAAACAAAACACTTTTACAAGATGACATTATAATTTTGTATGAATAGGGAAAAAACTAGAGATACAATTTTTAATGTCATTTGGCTATCTAAAGTCTGAGGTATCAGTTGATTTTGGAAAAGGGGTATCTTGCTCAAAATAGTTTGGGAATCCCTGGTCTACACCGTAGACAGTATACAGATACAGTATATAGTAGTAAATACATTGCGACGTGTAACTAAGGTGTAAAAGCAGCGTGGGTTCAAGTGGTCAGTTTCGAACAGGTGTCCCAGTTATGAATGAAAACACAGGGGCGCGCAGTGTGGGCGGGCTCGTATGTTAATTTTCAATTGTGGTTTCACAGGTTTGTTGAATTGTATGAATAACACGATTCTAAATAATATTTCCTCGTGCAAGTGTAACCACTTCATTAGTTTTTCTTATATTGAAGTAAGTTAATTATGACAAAAATGTTATTTTGATTGAGTAATTGGGTCAGACCGCAAGGGGTTCGTTTTAGTTAGCCTCGTCTATTATCGATCAACGTGTTTAATTCATCATTAGAATGATAGGTACGCCGAAGAGGTTAGTGGTGGGTGCTGCGCCCAAATTATTTTAGTAATCTAATAATAAATTGATATAAATATAAAATATATTCCAACAATTACGTTCACTTACCACAAACCGCATCGCGCTCGCACAAAATACATCGTTGTATTCCTCATTTGCTTTGACTGATGATTATCGTAACCAGGTCACATGGTTACTCTTTCATTACGCACTCTTCCGATGAGCATCTCATTACCAGCCGGTGAGGGGGGAACGGGAAATGATTTAAAGGGGGGAAATGACTCGAATTCCTGGTATCTTACGTGTCATTTACTTCTCGTGTGTACATGTATCGGCAATCTCCGTAGTCCCTTTTGATGTAATGTCCGCCACGATGATTCATATGGTTATTATGATTTTCGTGGTAAATATCGAGTTGAAATAATTGAGTTCGATTGAGGATAATTTTATAATAATTATCAGTGACTACTTTACGATTCCGCAACTTTTATTAAATAATACCAGAAATGGTGATTTATTATATTTATGCAAATACTACAGATTGAAATAATTCTAATTTTAAGGATTTTAGACACTGTGATCACTTTCTGCGTAGATCCTTAAGTTAAAAAAATAATTAAACGGCAATTTGTACGTGCTCACGTAGGCCAATGCAAAAAAGAAATGTTCTTCCCGTCTCGTTTTTCATATAGCCCCCGTTAAAATTCTCCACACATCACGCTAAAAGGTTTTACGCAATCGTTTCAAGACGAGCCCGGGACGTGACCGGGCGCACGCATGCGCCGCGCGGCGCGCCCGACGAAAGGGAAACCGATGCGCTTGCGCATGTGTGGAAAGAAAGTACTCGCAATATACGTAAGTTGCATTTATTAGGTCAAATTATAACGTACTTGCAATATACCCTTACATGGTATCTGTCGTAACCCAAAGAAGGGAATGTTATAAGTTCGATTTAGTTTGTCTATTAAATTGTAGCTACAGAAACGATGAATCAATTTCGATACGTTTGTGCCTGATAGCTAGTGTCGGCGATTGAATTATTTATGTTTTAATTATTAATAACAAGAAAATTATAGTTAGAATGTTGATTATTTACATTGTTTCTATCGACGTTAATTTAATTAGTATTGAGATGGTTTTTAACAAACGAAACAAAGGGGGGATTCGACGCGTATATTTGTTTTTTTTTATTTACTATACCCATGTTTGATAGAAATATTTTTGCCCTTAAGCTTCGGGGATTTTAAAATATTCATAAAAAAAAACTGGCTACTATTTCAATTTCCATAACTGAGTGCATTTTTATTTTTTTTGATACCGAGAAGGAAAGTGATCTGCGTCGCAAGCGCAAGCTTACTTTTAAAATATACATTAATCAGTGTATAAAGCCTTACGAGGAGTCCCTTAAAATTTTACGACGTAAGCAAGTAAATTCAATTTCTTATCGGATTTTTATGGCGATCCAATAAGGGGGCGCGAGCGCAATTTACGAAAACGCTGCGGGCATTATCGCTTGATTATATTTAGGGTACCGTAACATATAATGTTAAGCAAGGCGAACCTGGAGCGTTTGGCCAAGCGTTCAGTGCAGGGTGCAATTTTTTATGTCTAATATTTTTTTATTACATTATAGGCAAGTATTTGATCTCGATCTCACCTGATGGTAAGTGACGATGAGATCTACGATGGAGCATACTTGCCTAGGTAGGAAGGACATTTCTTAGGGAATGTCTTCTTTATAACCTACTGTTAGCCTCGTTAAAATATTTTACATTATTATTGTTACATCTTATATAATAGTAGTATCGACTTGAAGAGACGCGACGTGTGACGTAGTAGTGACAAATATTTTATACATTTTATAGCAGCGCCCCTAGCGGAAATATGTAGCTTTACTGATACATGATACATGTTTACCGATGAAGTGATTGAATTAAATTCAATCACTTCATCGGTAAACATATTCAAAGCGAGCCCAGATCTTGTTCGCAGTTATAGTTTTCTGCTTTATGGTAGCTATTAAAACTCACGATACGAAGTACGTAAGTACAGAACCCTCGCTTTGCGAGTCGCTCGCACTTCACCAGTGAGTTTTTTTTGTTATTTATACGGAAAGATCAAAGATGGTGCACTGATGGGTTTCTGGTCATTTACGATAACAATGAGATCGTTTATATAATAAATTTTCATGGTTACGGTTATGTAAGAAATAAGAGTGAGTTTTTACGTAACGTTATTAATTCATAAGTATTCATGGCCGTTTACATAATGGGAGGAGTATTGAAATATTATGTAAAGTCGACCAAGAACCTTCTTTATCACCTTAAGGTTTTATATCATTTGCACCTCGTAGAATCGCAAGGCCTATTTTTGTCATTTATTTGAACATAGAACGTATCAAATATGAACCTTAGTAGATTTTTTATTCACTAGGGAGTTTATGTCACAACTGATAAACCATTTTAACAGCCGACCATACATAAGTAAAGTCTAGTGCTTACGAAAGGCGTTGAAACATAAGTTTTCACTAAAGTCAGCATTAAAAATCTACAAATGGGTCAGAGGGTGGGTGGTTAAAAGATAACTGGTGAAAAACCAATAATTGGCTTAGAGATTCCAGTCAAACTTTGTGCGATAGGTGTACGAAAAATAAAATCGAATTTCGAATGTTTTATTATCGTTTTTATATCACAGCGGCTCAGAGCATGGAATAAATGTTATCTCAAACCACCGTCAATATTTACATATAGCCGTTAACATGTTACATTTACATACGATTAATTCAAACAGCGCAATTAGTATTCAAAAGTGAAAATATAACACTAAAAGTAAAAGTGTATACCTACATGTCAGCGAAAAGTTACATCGCAAGAATAAGTAATATGCGCCTACGCAGCTTGCCAGCACCTACGGCGCGGGCGCTTCAAACACTTTCTATGAACTTGATACTTTTTTTATTATACTGATGACCAGAAGTGCTAGCACGCTGAGCATGACAAGACTTATGATATGGATCATGTCGCTCTCTCTCTATTTCATATTTCGTAAGAGAGTGTGAGACAACGACTATATATCTCACACAGCTGGTCGCGTTTGGCCTGTAAATATTGGCGGACCAAAATCTACAAATATCTTAACAGGATATAATAGTTAAATAGGCAGCAACAACAAATGTTATTCATATTCCATTTTAGGTTATTAATAACTCGATTTATAACGCAACTCTGGATAAACCGTTTAATTATATTTTTTAATTAAAAACACTGAAAGAGCGGCCGGGAAACGTTTAAATCATTAAACACCACGTTGAAAACCATAAGATGGTTATCGCGGCTAAATATTCATATGAAATAAGGCCTGTTAGGAGCGTTGCTATTGCGTTTGATGTAATTAATTTGGTTGATTGGGCAATTGGAATTTTATCCCATAAACTTATGGTCTATAGATAATTGTGTATTTCTTGTTTGGTAATCACAATAGGGTAGACAATCAAGGAATATTAGAAAGAGGCTGGAGTTCGTCGTGTTTCAACACTACATCACTTTCGCGTACCTTTATATAGCGTGATTTCTAAACGGTATACTAACCCTTTGAACTTCGAAACAACAATAAAACAAAATGTGCTCACAAAAAACGACAATTATTGTCGTCGGGAACAAAATATATTGTTGAAAATCGACGTGCTAATTTCTGAGTTATAGAAGCGCAGGTTCAAAGGGTAGTACTCGTATACCACTTATGAATCACGCTGTACAGTTCGTCATGTAACCTCGCCGCTCTGAAGTAGGCTGCAAATGACTGCGCAGTAGTCAATCGACCATTTCGCTCGCAAAGCCTGGTTTCAGAGCGGTGCAGTTGCGGCTGCCCAATGTTTGAATATTCAAATATTCTTATACTCATTGAAACAAAACTATTTTGAAGAATTATATCGCGTTCATTTTATGTTTTTACGTTCCCAACGTTTCGGCTGCTTTACAGCAACCATGGTCACGGGAGGACTGAGGTGTTAGACGTCCTAGTGTCATAGTTAAAACTGGGGTGCCCTCATATTTAGTTGTTGTTTGCGGTATTCTTATGCTCGCTAAAATGTCTGTACCTAACGTCTCGAGTAAGGTTTGCTTTGCGTGTACGAAGAAAGCATAGAGTTCTATATACTGTATAGTCACAAACTGTGAAGATCTGTGCGATAACGTGCGGCTTGTCTCCCCAGTCATCACGCTTTCGGAGCGGTCGTCTCGGCTTTCTACGGCGAAAGTTACTTGCAACTAGAATTTTACAGTTTTCGACGAATTGCATCGCATCGTAGCCGCGATAATGGCTGATAAACTCGTAGATGGCATAGATTTCAAAGTCTGATTTCAATACATTACCAAATTAGCACAGGCCTCACTATTAACATTATAACAGAAACAATAGTAAAAATCACAATCAAATGCATTCTCAGATTCAAGGAGCATTTGATGTAAAAAAAAGGATATTAATTTTTAATTATCAATGTCATTTAGATAACGCGGTTGAATCATTGCGCGTAACGTGACCGACGTTGATGCGCTTGCGCATAGCAATTGCTAATTCCGTCGACGAGCGTTCGAGTCAAAGGTTATATCGTCTGTCGTAGACAGATCAAATAATAAATGATAATAATATGCACAAACATTCCTAACATCAAGAGGATTGCCTACTTTACCAAACTGGGGACTCAGCAGATTTATTTAACCAATTCGACCAATCGATTCGTGTTCGTATATTTCAAAACTCACACTAGGGGTATACCATAATTTTCGATAAATTCTAATAGTATACTTTCCCTAAAGGTTACACATCTCTATGACATATTTTATGGCCGTAAATAATGTTAATACGCACAGACTGGCGACGGGCGACTGGCGATGCGTCGGGTCGGCTCCGTGTGTATAGCACGTATTCCGCGGTCTCAAGTTACATGGGCTTGACGACATTTTCAATATTAATTATGCTCGACTATTAATAGATAGAAGAGACAAGGCGTAGTTCATCTTCATACGCTTTTAGTATGATTTGTTTGACGTTAAGGGCGTTGTTTATGCTAGCTATGAAAAAGCAATGTTGTGGCAGGATTCTTCTTCCTTGTTCCCTAAATGTTGGTCCTTATAGACGTCGATGGTGTTCTTGTGTTTGGCATAAATTTGACCTATAATTATCGCTTTACAACTCATGCCTAGAGGTCCGCATATTTCGGCCGAAGAAGCCGAAGGTCTATTCCGAGCAAATAGCCAGTGGAGCTAAATTTAAAGCAGGATTACGCCTAATATTATTACAGGTATAGGATGATGTGCGTACCATAAACAGGTATAATGTATGTATATCTTGACAATCACAAGCAAAGCTTCTCCCAAGATTCGTGACTTGACAAAAGCATCGTTAACAAAACTGATCCTGTTCCCTCACGATCTCCAGATAAAACATCACTTAATGTAAATTATATCACAATTTTTATAACAGCCTGAAACATCAACCTTCGTTCAAAGATAAAATCTAGCACTCTAGCTAAATGCACCATGTCTCAACACGTAACATCTCACTCAAAATCCAGCCGTAGACCTGAAGAATGCAGCTGAGCAGCATTTCATATTGTCCAACGTATTATCTAGTCGGCGATTATTGGAAAGCAATAAATAATAATAAAGCCGACAAGTCCCGGTTGCGTGACACACGCTACCGTGCGCCTGCGCGCCGCGTGCGCGGCTCCACAAACAAACGCTAGCAGTGAAAAATGGAGCTAAGATTTATAGGCTAAGATAAATGAGTGTGAACAATAGAAACAGAATCCGAATGATTTATTTGTTGAAATAGAGGTAAAGTGTACAATCGATTCTTATAATTAATATTGAACAGCTCTATGGATTATGCTCTATTAACTAGGAGCCACACAATGGTTGTAATAAACTATAGTAGCGCCTTGGACCCCTATAGAGTTGGTGTTGGCTTTTCCTCTGTTTTTTTTTTTTGTAACATTGAAAGCTAATGATAACAAGGCGCGAAATGACAGTAGCTGGAGTTTGAAATTAATGTATCATCATTGATTTTGAACAAAACTCAAATAACTTCTACTATTTCTAGGATACTACTACGTGAGGCCTATCTCAATGTTATACATTTAGATGTATACTATACATGTATTGCAGTAAAATAAATGAATAAAATGTAACAACATGTCTTCAGCGAAGTTGACGTCAATCACGATAACGTGATCTATAAAACTATTGATTGGTCAACACAAGGACAGCGTATTGCCATGCAAATTACTATTGTAAACAACTTCTCAGCACTGAAAGCGAATTCTCGTGGCAATTCGTGATTCCTGCCTTAATCCGCGGCGGTACCGTGACGTGCAACAATGGGTACGTACCGCGCGTCTCGTTTTGTGTCGGCGATGTAAATCACACGTTTGTGCCATTGTAGAACAGACTTTAAAGAAAGAAAAAAATATAACATTATTAGTGAACAAGTCGAAATATAAATTGGCGCTGGTTAGTCAAGTGATTGTTTCATGGGATTTATGGCGTTTAAAAATAAAACGCTGTCCATAGATAGGTGTAGTGAAATACCTTTCAGGAATATTGGGTGTCACAACTGGCGACGTATAGCAGCCAAGCATTTCTTCGCTGAACGAGTGGCTGTGGCCATTCAGCGAAAAAATGCAGCCATCATCTTGAATTTGGAACATGAGCCAAATTTTGTTTTCTTTTTCATAATATATTTATTAGTTATGATCACCTAAATTTCTCACAGGAATATTTTTATTATTTATATATTATTATTTATATATATATTATTATTTTTTTAATATAAGAAGGAAATCTAGTACAGAGATAATGTCAAAAAGTAAAAGTTGTAATAACTTTGTAATAACTATTCAATTGCAAACGTTTTAACGATGCTTTAATAATTGTGAAACTGCGCGCTGGGAGATTAAACACAGCAATAATTACTCGTTTATGCTTTATAATTATAATATACGAGGACAAAACGAAGGAAGCGGCTTATAATAAAGCTAGTAGTGTCCTTTGCTGCAGTATAGTGCTAGTTAGTGTACATATGTATCTAAATAAGCACAATCGAAGAATGTTTTAAGCTCTTCTATTTCCTTCAAAAGCATTTTTTTCCTTAGTAATATTGATTTAGAAACCAAATATATTTAATTCTTTACTATCCTTAAGATCATAATTGAGCGAATGATAAAGTTCAGATGCTAGCTAGCTGGCCGGCAGGACATAACGTCTGGAGAAAAAATGGTCATGACATATTGTTCTTGGTGATAATTAGCATTGATTATGTCAACGTAAAATATGATAAAGGTGACGACTTCATACTCTCTCTATTTGCGATTGCCAATACAAAAACCGGACAACTAAGCAACATTCAAGAAACATCAAACATAAGTGGTTTCGGAATGTACAAAATGATACCTAGAAATAGCTTTCAAGTGAAGAGGGAGGCACTCCGAGTGAAAGTCTGGCCCGGGGGCACGGAAATGGGGGGCCAAGGCCGGACCGAGATGGTTGTGAGAATAAAATGCGTGTCTAATTGGAGGAGTGGGCTCGCTTATAGATTGCATTGATAAATTTTAGGATGATGGGCTGGTAATTACTGAATTTGGTGTTATACAAAAAGTACCATTAGTATGATTCACAGTTAGTATGGATAAATGAATTCATTGCTAGGATAGGCTTTCTATTGATGAAGCTATATGATCTCATAAAGTACATAATATTTGCTCAATATTTGTAGCAGATAAAAATGTATTGAAAACAAAGATTAAATGGTCGATATGAAGAAATTGAAAAATAATAAGCAACGAGATCACCCTCCCGTCTTTCAATATCAATGATAACGATTCAGGGGTGGAACTTACGGTGGAACATTACAAAGCGGAACCATTAAATGGAGATGAATTTTAACCACTTGACCCTGGAGAGTTTCACCCAGCGACGATAATAGAAAACGATGTCAAGTTTCTACCAGATTTATTAGACAGCTAGCCGTAAGAGCATAATTCCGTTGACACAGACAATGTTTCATTACCTCCATAGAGAGATCGGATATCGAACCTTTGTTCTTGTACCGCGGCTCTCGCAACATAGTTGCCGGAATAACCGCCAATTGAGGTAAAATACGTGTCTATACCGTTGCGAATGACGAATGCCAATTTGGGAGTGTAGCCAATCTGACGAATTGCCGCCTGATTGAGGACGCTTTTCGATTTCGTCGTCGTCATGTGATGGGAAACTTTTCGATTTCGGTTCGGTGTCCAAATTTAGGTATCTAATCAAATCTAATTAAAGAAATTTATTTTCTTCTTTGGTCAGAGCAACTTTTTAAAGGAATTGGAGAATCCAATTAAATATTCTCAAAATCGTCGATACATCCAATTTAATTTTCCAAATCTCTCATAGCAAGAAAGCAATTTTTCAAAAATAGTTCATGGTTTGAAAGCTTATTAACATATTTATAATAACGGCAGAGAAACATAATGATGATAATTCTTTGGCGGCTATATCTGAAATAACTATGAAACTAACTACACATTGGGTCATATGTCTTTTGTTTGAAGCATGACCTCAAAAGAAAGGGATAAGCTTAAACAAAAATATTTTTACAAATGAATTATTGAGAATCAAATCGCTACGGTTTTTCTGTGTAACTTCTTTAGCTTAAAGCTCAAGATATGAGATTAGTGCATTATATTAGTACGCGCACCGTATTAGTCGAAATTATTTGTATATATTCTATAATCCACTGAAGTTGGTTGTTTAAGATGCTTAAGTATGGAGATTCGAGGATTGGAATTTAGTAAGTCAAGATAGTCACACGTGAAGTTCTCAGCCGAGACATGTACACTTTCGCTGTTTAAGTGCAGGATGCCAGTTCCATTTGGTGCCACAAGCGCTTTAACTCAGAGTATGAGGTGACCATCGGTCGTGGTTGCCAGCGGCAAAAATATAAAATCAGTTTATAATTGTACGACTCGACCATAATAGCACACTAATTGAATTTGCTAGTAATTATCCTTAATAACGATTAAAATTTATGCTTTCGTTTTCAAACAACAAACATTTCAAATGCATCCGAACGAGCTAGCTACCAAACGAGAATTCTAATCGCTATAAATTGTTTTAGGTGCGCGCGCGCACGGTGATAAATCTGCGGTGCGCCGGCCCAGCGACAGCGCCTCTCATAACTACACCCCGTTATCTACGGACTGCGAATAACCGCAACCATAGAGTAAAACGATAATTGATATAAGTCAGAACATGCGAAGGTCCCCACTGGTCTACCCATTACAACAGAACAGGACAAAAATCCCCGGAAGCACTTGTCAAATACCCTATTAGGGACTCTTAGCCTTAAAGTCATACGTCACAAATAGAAAGATACTGAATCAGAAGGATTCAATTTAATTTGGAAATATACACCAGTGTAATAATTTTAGAGTCAAAAATTATATAATACAGCATCTGTAAAAAAATAAAAATGATACCGAATTTCAAAATTCTATTCCTCTATTTCTATTGAGGGTTCGAGTTCATCATGATTTTGCTGGCCATCAATATTCCCACTGACCTATTACCAATTCTGATACCAAAGTCATATTCCTCCTGAATATCATCGGTATTCTATAAAAGAAGTTGGCTATAGAAAAATTATCCTTTGATCGTCATTATCAACTTGCTCCTTGGCATATTCCCAACATGCACTCTCTGTACGGATACTCTTTGAACTATTTTTGCATGCAAGACTCCGCTGTTAACGGTCCGGTTTTGGTGCTATTTGATTTAGAGAAATGGAAAGGCGTCGCCCATTGTTTTCTCTTTAAAATTTACAGAGCCCAGATAAACCTTATTTGGTTTTGTAATGAAAGCACGGTGTTTGCTTAAGAGAATGTACGTAGCGATCTGTGGATTTTGAGGGATTGCAAATTGGCTTCTCAAACATGTATGGGCTTTAAAAAGGCTTTTGTTGTGGTACAAGGAATCCTCTACATGCTGTAAAGCTGTGAATATTAGGTCCTACAAGTCATGAAGGGATCTTTTTATTGGTGTTGGACTTCCCATCGTTGTTTGGAAACCAAAAAGGATAAAGGTCTTGCGTTATATCTCCCATGGTGCATTTTTAGGATTCTGTTCCCAGAAAAAAGTAAGTATATTAATAAATACTCCTCTGATCTTCTTCGTATATGTATTTCTGATGCAATAAACCCTTTGTATGGTAAAATTTCAACAGAATTGTAACCATGCGCCCACCGTACCCACCCATCCATAACGGAAAAACCATCGAATACGTTAAAGTATTGCGTAAGTACGAAATCCATAAAAGAGCTGAGCTGTCAGTTGTCAATATCCGAATTCGGTGACGAGATAGAATCCTCGTAAAAACCCACCATGTCGTCATTGTTCTGAAGGGTAACTCGAGCGGGAGGATCACAAAACAGTGAATAATGTTAATTGCTTACTCGTCTGAACATCGGCGCGTGCGCACGTTTTAAAAACAAAAAGAACAACAGCCGTAAAAGGGTTTATGATCACAAAAGAAGCCGCAGGAATCCATGAATAAAAATGCCAATCCAAAAACGAGATGGCGCCAATTAAGGTTCGTTTGGGAATCTCTAAACTCGCGGTTCGACGGCCTGCGCGCATGCGCCCGCCAATGTGCGGTACGAAAAGACGTATTGTTGTGTTTGAGTGATTTCATAATGAAAGAAGTTCGGTGTCCAAAGTCCGAGCAAGTTTTTTGGCATAAATATTTATTTTCCCTTCTGAAGTTACCGTGAAAATGTTTTAGTTCTTTATGCAAGGAGGTAAACTTGAAAACTTAAAAGCTACCTATGAAAATATTTAAAAAAACCAATAAATTTCACATTGTAGTCTGAACGAAAGTGCTGCCTGAATGATTTTCCAAATAGCTTTGTATTGCCATTGTACATTTCTATAAATTAAATTAGTGGGTAAATCTTTGTCGTAGTTAAGTAGCGTATATGTAGCTAAAATTGCCTGGATAAGTTCTAGACGCTCATTAGTGTACGCGTCTATACACAATGCTGTAATCATAGAAAGTGCCACGAGAATGATGTTCGCTGAGGAAATAGATTTTCACTTTGATCGATGAAAGTCTTGAGCCCCGGCCGTGTGCGCACGTTTCACAAAATTATCTTAATGTGTATATGTTTCGTGGATGTGTACCGGGACTTTATATATACATTTCATAGACTCTACAGACTATTTAGGTGCATAGGCTTGAGAGAGGATTTATAGACACATTACAGAGACGTCATAAAAACTTTAGAGCAACACAGCAGAAGCTTTACAAAGAATTTAAAGAGGTTTTTAAGGAAACCATAGATATACCTCACAGACTTAGAGACTTTACAAAGACTTCAAAGGGGCATAACATATACCTAGACGGGAAAAAACTACGGAGAGATCATTTCAAATATCTATGTACTTTAGAATACGGCTTAGATTATGCGTAGAACGCAATATGTGTCATATTACATCAAGATAAATAAATTGCAGCAACAAATCCTTGATTTTTTAATAAAGAACTTAACAGTTGTAAGAATGCGAACAATTTACAACCTGTCAATTATAGACCTTACACCTGCTATCGTTATATCGTGTTTTGATTGTGTGATAATAATTATAACACAATTAAGCGCTGCAGATAAAAACAACGCTGCTAACAAAAGCACAATTTAAAGATACCGTTCTAAACGAATGAATTATTCGCACGTTTTTAAGGGCTGTTTACACCGGAACGAATTTTTATTTTTAACACTGACCTTAAAGCTTACACTAATTATACAAATATCAGTGTGCTTAGCAGGAACTCCTAACGTAGTCGTATGGTCATCGAGCAAGCATGTTGTCATTGCCATTCATATTTATGGATTCTATGGTGTGAGTGGGACGGAACACGCGTTCGTTAACCTACCTACCGGTGCATGAACGATACTGTGCTTAGGTCACAGATTGCTATCTTTTGACGTCAATCTTTCTTTATGGATAAATAAAATATTCAAAATAAAGTAAGCCCATTTTATGATTATAAAATCACATTAGTGTAGGAATTTGAACGCCCCGGACGGCCGTACAAATGTTATACGCCCTTAATTACACTTGCTAATAAATAAATACAATTGCACTAGAATGAATGGAATTATTATTCGCTTTGTTAGAAACGACCTTAATATCATTAGAATCGATTGCCGAGTATTGCCACAATAGATGTTAATTTTAATTATTTATCTATTTATAGTAAAATTATATGATTTATTTTTACCATGGGGTGCAAATTAAATATGTATGGGTGTGGCTAGAACCCTTTACTGTACTAAAGACAGGGAAAATTCAGCTGGAATAATATTCCAGCCACCCTTCGCCTGCCCGGCATCGTCATCCTCAAATATAACTATCCTACCCCACATTATCTCCAGCATCCTCAAATCCCTGAACTGTATATTTATCTACCACATTAAGTATGGAATCTTTTTCTGGCATCTCAAACTCATGAGACTGACGATATTGCTTTTATTCAAAGACCATGTTTTCTGCCGATCTCACAATCAATCCTACAAGTACACCTTTATCTAGAGCAAGGTGAAATGGTACGCAGCCATTATTAATTTCAATTAACAAACTTATATCTACAACCACATAACACGTTAATACAACACCATAAATGTCATTATCATCAATCATGACATTTTGTGGAATAGGGTTTTGTAAGCGTGAGACAATTTTTTGAGTTCCGATCGAGTTCTCGCAATTAATTATCGAATGTTTGTATCGCTATTGGCTTGGTTGCGAATAAAATTTGTTGAATGATTGTAATTTATACCGTATAGCTTTTGCGTTAGGGTTAATTATTTTAAGTAGATAGTAATGGTTTTGTTGTCAACTAAACTACTTTAGAACTGTAGACATACAACTAGTTGTATGTACTTTTGGATCGTAGAAATACAAAGTGGACTTCATATCAATGCGATCCTTTAAAAATCTCCGAGCAAGAAAAGTCCAGTTATCTAAGTTGTCTATGCTATCTATAAATCCCTATTTAAATTTTCTCGACATACGTTCCTTCCTACTTGTAATGTTTAAAGAATAAGAAAAGAAAATCTTTACTCCCGCCAAATTCACAGGCTCCCTTTGAATGTCCACACAAGGCCTCTATTATTAAAATCGCTAAAACATTCGATTATTGCGATATGAATCGAACCGATCGCGCAGCTGCGTACAATCGAGATATCGCGAGTAATAATACCTTTGCCGAAATAAATTTTGCGCATTGAAAGAAACCATTAAATGTGTGTTAAGAAAGAGGTTATGTATAAATGAAGTCTCATTCGTAAAAGCTCAAGTAAAATAAAATGAAAAAAAAAAACTTTTTGAATAAATTCTGCGCATTGATTTTCTCAGAGGAATAATGGGGTTATTGAATGATTTAATGATGGGCATATGAAAGGTAATATGAATAAGTAAAAAAAACTTGGCTTTGACGTGTATAGATCACAAGCCGATCTCAATCAATACACATTAAGGTGGGGTTATAATAGGGCGAGTGATCTTATTTGATCAGATGAAGCAAACATAGCTGGGAAGATAGGTACTAAAATTAATTGCTATTCCAAGTCAGTAATACTACTCCACATTAATCATTAAATTCATTGGATTACAGCTACATACAAGAATATTGCAGTCATTGAGACTAACCGCCCGGCCAATAAACGCGTCTATTTTACGATATGTCAATATCCCGAGTTGTTCAGCCAATCGGAATAGCCCATTAACGGAAGCAACAACAATTTTCCTATTAATTTAAACAATAACAATTTGATGATTGCTAAACGTTGGAAATAATAGGCCGATATTTAATTAAACTCGTCCGCGATGGCGCCGTAAAACCTGATCTAAATTGTACTAAAACTCCCTTTATTGCGCAGGCGCAGCGCATGTTGCGCCGGCAATGACGGTGTTCTTCGTGTAGGGTCACTCTTTTTTTATTTTTAAATATCATTTACTTGGTTCGTTTAATTTAATTAGAAATCGTTAATGTGTGTCTAAAATAAAATCATGGTCTAAATTTAAATATTATTACACTAAAATTACGGCCTTATACGGCTATCTATAAAAAAATACTCCTTTTCATGTGTAGAAAGCTTTTAATTATCTTTGAGGACTGTTCCGATAGTAAGTGTCTTGTCTTGATTAGAGTTCAATTGCAATACAAGCGAATTGCAATACAAGCGAATTGCAATACAAGCGAATTGCAATACAAGCGAATTGCAATACAAGCGAATTGCAATACAAGCGAATTATTTTTAGTGACCCCTATAAAGGGCACTTTTCCTTTTACCAACGTAATTCCGACCGAGAATCTGTAAGGCAACACACTGTAGTTTTTATCAACATCACCAGGCCACATATTTTAATGCGAAGAGGATTATAACAGGAGAGTCGTAAAACATACATAAAGTTATATTAATAAAAAATACTGCTTGATTTAATGCCACTGACCATGGCAGTTTGCTTGCGATATAAAATTAAACAAATCATCAAACTACCAACTATATTTTAATGATAATTATTGTTGACATCATTAGCGCGAGTGGAAGCTGTAGAAAGTCAATATTATCAACCGATAAAAACGTAAATTCCGTGTGCAACTTCGAATCCTATATCGACACAGTAAATCTCACTTTACATTGTAATTTCAAACGGCACCGCGGTGATCGCAACAATTGCAGTTAATTGCGCAAGTAATCCTTATAATTGGCATGCCTAATTTATCTGGCGGAGTGCGGGTGGCACCGGGTAGGGTGACTAAGCGTATGTTATTGTCGATACTACTTGGGACTTCCAGAGATACGTACGATACGATGGGAGGCCTTGTGTTGATTAAGTAGCTATCCTTTAAAACAGTGTGACTGAACTTCACGCAAAATTAGCTTGAAAGCTTTAGAAAAAATAATCCATAGGAGGAAAAGAGACATTCACGAGACAATTACACCACAGATAGTATGAGAGAAAATATGAACGTTAGTTATACGGAATAATAATGATGATGTTTAACTTAACGTACACGTAGGGTACATTTAATCTCAAAGTCTACGCGGACGAAGTTTATCTATAGTCTTTCTCATTATAATGTTTATAATAAGGTTTAAACTGTACATAGACTTGATAAATAAAACTTAGTTACATTCCTAACGTTAGTATTTAACTTACACCTTATCTTTGAGGTCTGAATCAAAAGTGGTAAATATAAGCTAATTATAATTAATCCACTTGTTTAATTATGGCCAATGACATGATATTGAAAGAAATATTCTAATATTTCACGACCTTGTCATTGTCTTTACAATTTCAATAGCCTTGTCACCCGCACCGCCGCACAATGCGCAATGTGGGCGACCTTGCGCCGGCGCATCTTTACAAATATTATGTCACTGACAATATGTGCTTACTTAATAAATTGTACACATTGATTAATAGTTTTTTTTACAAACGTCTGCCGCACGACCTTTGTCGAAGTTTCAAGTGTGAGAACATTGTAAGATGATCATTTTAAAAATGTTATAAATTAGATCGAATGTTTAGCATTTCTTTTAAAGATTACTAGTAGTCCGCGATTATCTGAATATATATAACTTCTAATATAAATATTGTAAGTATTTAAATCATTACAATCGGTTTGCAGAGTTGATTCGACTAAAAGGAGTATTATAAAACCAAATAGAATATTTCATTGATGAGTTACCATACCACATGTCTATTCTTAAGATATACGCGCGCATAAACAAGTATTTATATATCATAAATTATATAATTTCTAACACAAACGGCGGCAATAAATTCGCCGCTATCTACCCAATAGCTGTAATGTTGGCACTGCGAGTAACGGTTCGCCGAGTATTGATACACCCGGTTTGTCGTGTAAAATTATGATTACATTTCTTCAGGGGATATAAGGGGTGGAGCTCAGTGATAGGCAAAGCGATTTAATAAGAATAATGCCGGACGAACACACCAACTATAAGGTCCCGGAATAAGCAGCGCTTGTATTATGGGTACCGTATAATGGACTGAGACAACGAACTCAGTATATAATACTTATAAAGATACTAAGCATCCATTACTCGGGTGCAAAGATTCGTGTTCATCACAAAAAGTTTATCCCTACCAGGATTAGAACCCGGGACCCTCGAAGCAGAAAGGCCTTACATATTACAATAAAATTGTAGTAAGTAAGGTTTAAGAAGGCTATTCTAAATTCCCTCAATACTCTTAGATCAATTAGTAAACTATCTCAATAACTATGTGTAATTCAGCCCTTAATTTTATAGACGTTTTAAATTGTATTACAAAGCATTTTCCAGAAGGATGTTCTCTTTGTAATGCGATTGTCAATTTCTATAAATTGTTTTATTAATTACTTTAATTTTTTGAAGTCAGACATTATATCCTCCATTTGACAACAGCTGGGTCTAGTAGTTAAGTGAAGTCCGGTCGCGTCGGCTCACTGCACCGGTTGGTTGTGAGTTCGACTACCGTCGTGGCAATTTCGTAATAATCTTTTCGTAATTTGTATGAATGGGTTGGCCCCTAGACCGTTGTACCACCTCATAATATAGGCGCTTCTTAGTGTGAAGCTATACTATAAACGTTAGAACCCGCTATCTCTCCCGCTCCGCTTATCACTAACCCCAACACAATTAATGTTGTTCGAAAATTAAAATTAATTTTACTGACTACATACCCTGGTTGTCATAATGGAAATATGTAATTGCTTCTACCGCAAACATTATATTAGTGTTGTCTATCCCGTTGCTTACCTGTAAACAAAGAAATATGTCTATTAGTATATTATAGATATATGTATTCACTTGACAGAACACGGGTCTGCTTCTTCTTTACGAAATGAAATGCGATGAAATCAAATGGTATCTATAGAAATCGGTTAAAACTACAAGTATAAGTAGACAACATCAACAAACACAGCGCATTACTATAATAATAGTCCTCCTGATCAATTTCGGTCACAGCGGCTAATCTCAACGGAGACCAGCCATGTTGTGTGCGCAAGCACAGGTGCAATGGCTCTTCTCTCATTTTCATAGTCCGATGGGACAGCAATCCGACACCGACCGGAGAGAGATCAGACGCAGGACCGACGGCTTTACGTGCTCTCCGAGACACGAGCGAGTGATAATCAGAGTTGAAAATGAGATTCGAACATAAACAGAAATCCTAGAGGTGCGAGCCGGTGTTTGAACCTGCGGACCCTCAATACCGAGGCGATAGTTCTACCAACTTGGCTATCACATTACTAAAACGTGTAGCTAAACTAAGGCATCGTTCACTCCAAATGAAACCGAGCAACACCCATTTCAATTACCAAAAAACCGCATTGTTATCCTGATCAAACACCACACGACTCTCGAATGCCGATCAATGATATTACCAACCGTCCTTCTCGCACACCACATAAAGTCGTTCATACGAAAGAGACAGTACAGCTGCTAATGAATAGGCGAAATGGTGCATTCTCGAAGACAGGGACAGTGAAATGTCGTGAAAGTGCCGTGGCGCGCCTTTTAACAAATAACTTAAGTATCTATCCATCAATCAAGCGTTCTGAATTTGGTAACTGTTTGGTTGTGTGTATTGGTGTAGCCCAGGGGTCTCCAAAGTACGGCCCGCGGGCCAACATCGGCCCGCGACTTGCATTGTGAAAGATCTAGATGTCATTTGCAATTAAGAAATGGAGTTCAAATTTATTTTTCTTGCCCTTGCGGCTTTGCGGAGCAGTCATTCTGGCCCTTAGGCTAAAAATTGCGATACACCTGGTCTAGCCTTTTGTATTTATAACTGTGCCCGCGACTTCATACACCTGGACTTTGGTAGGCTATCCCGGGGACCCTTTCATTATCCGGGAGAAAGAGAATTTTGTTGATTTATGTAAGCTATCTATACACTATTAATTTCTTAATGAAGCTCTTAAGAAAGACTTTCTTTTAGAAATGCCTTATCACCCAAGAATATATCAGCATTATAGAAAGCAGTTGCACAAACAAGATACCTTTACCTATATATTATATTTACCTATATATATTTCAAGGTCAATTTACGCTTTTGATATATCACAACGCCCGGCATTGAGCCTCCACTCTAGCATGCCCAATCCTAGCTAACAATTTGTCTGAGTGATCGCTTGTCAGCGGCCGACAAATCAAGATCGATTCCGATATTCCTAATTCGAATCTGTTTGCCATCTCTTTCAAGCATACCAACCTTACACACGCCTGTCCTTTCAATCAGCGCGTGAGCATACAGCATGCCGTGATCGTACTAATCATTTGTCATGATAATTCATTTCGGTGGGTAGATAGGGATATTGGCTATGACACGTAATGTATTAGGCAAATTGACGTGTGCGATATGGGTCTTGTATGGTCAGGGTGCAGAAGGTCAAGTAAGGTAATACATGTTGTTTTGTAATACGTATAACATATATGATAAATCAAATTAAGTATCGAGGCGTTTCGATAGCTAATTCATTTTGCGTTTGTAGTAATATTAGTTTGATAGCATTCGAGACATCCAATACCCAGTAACTAATAAAGATAGAATGAACAAAATATATGGATGAAAATTCTGTACTGCGATCCGTTTTAGAACTATACTATTCCCTATAATAATAGTCCCCCTGACCGAATTTCGGTCACGGCTGCCAATCTCAACGGAGACTAGCCAACTGCGCAGGAGATATTATAGTGCACAAGTTTAGCATATATGCGCAAGCACATGCAGGTGCACTCTCTCTTCCCACTCACTCTCATAGTCCGATGTGGCCGCACACCGAGACGACCGGGGAGAATTCTATATATGATAGAATGAATGAATGCCCATACATATTCTTCTTACTTCTATAAATTCCCACCGTGTCCCTGCATTGTAATTTAAATAAATTATTTATTCAATATAATTCAGTGATAAAAATCTGAATACATTGGCATATTATCATGCAGAAAGGTTTAAAGTTCCGCATTTTAAAACGCACCGCTCTCGTGTTTCTGACAGTTCGTGATATACTTAGCACAATGGAATTTGTTTCGCGTTGGTACCTAAAGTACCTACTTGTGAAACAAAAATAGAACTACATACAAAATCACACGCTATTAGCCGACTCACTCATCACGAAATCACGAGAACTATAAAACAAACTTGTGCTTTGCACGCATGTTCTTATCAAATAATTTATATGGTTCCCTCACCCTGGTATGTGTTTCTTGTGGTGTCCGTACCGCCTTGAAAATAATTTAATAGTTTGCAGATATGTTAGTTGTACGTAAACAAAATGATAGCCAATAGTTTAGATTGAAGGTATTTTGACAAACCGACTCAGTGGTAGGTCCCTCGTTCCTCATTTGCTTAACGATAGATTTCCGCCAAGGATCGCCTAGTTCTATCAATTAAACCTTTTAGGCATTTGTCATAAGCACAGATCATAATAACAATATGTGATCGTGTTTGTGAAACGGGCCGAGTAAACATAAACAAATTTAAACGTTTATTGGTTTGTTCAGTTATTTATGTAACCACTCCTCTTCCTCGCCTATCAAGAAGAAGTCACCTGAATAAGGAAAACCGAACTGTTACATCAGGAGGTCGCAGGCGCATCCAACTAAATGTCAGGTCATGCGTGCCTTCCGCCCCGCGGGCTGCTGCTGCGAACGTAGTATTACCCGCTATGAAGCACAGGTTTCGGTGTAAATTTTCTATTACATCATATTGTAATGACCATAGTTGTGTTGAAATGGAACATTCTAGGCTAGGGTTGGTTTCTTATGGACCGACCATACTTTGTCTTTCAGTGCATCCTTGATAAAAGTTCAATATATCTATACAAGGTATATGTGGCTTCGTAACGAAAACTGACACCATGGATTCTACTCATGATTCTAGACCCCCAGAGTTAGAATTTTCTGTCGATCTTTTCATGAATTATGCGAATTTATTTCAGTTTTTTTATTGATTTTAGCATGATATTATAACAAAAGTCTACCTCAACGTGATTTTTAATAAAAGAAAACATAATTAATAATTTAGACCTAAACCTGCAATGTAAATTAAAAACTCGATACGCTCGAGCGCACTCGTGACTTGCAGGAATCGGGTATCGCGCGGAGCGTTATGTTATGATCGCTTAGTTTACAATACATTGCGGGATCAAAAATTATAACATTTGTAACCAATGAATTTCGACATTAATGATTTCTTTAATTTTGTTATAGACTACATGTAAAATTTACCCAAACGTTCCGTTGCCGTGCCCCTTACACGCTGTATGTATGTGTTTTGAGTTAATAAATGTAGATGTTTCTAACTCTACTCACTCAGCAGAACTCGCCATTACATAATATTGTTGTTTCGTGGTACACTGTAATTTTTCCATTTACCCAGTTCTCGCACCAACAAAAGAGGCTTTTCATTACACAATCCTATTAATATTACGAAACGTTAAATCAACTTCTTCCCAAAATATTGTACGTTCACAAAAGCATTGTGTTCCGGCGCGATGTTCAGATAACGTGGTTCATTCGCGCAGTTAAAACAATGAGACTAAGAATTAACACCATTGTGACTAGTTTTGTAACCGATGGGATGTCAGAGAATGGTATTTCTTTTATAAAAGCCGATTGGTTTCCGGTAACAGTCCGGTTCGGTTGGACAATAGAGCCTTTCGAATTTTCGGTGGTACAAGTTTTTATGATGAATTTTTATACTTTAGGATTTGAACTCTGTCATTTTATACTCACAGATATATATTTATCATTCTATAAAATAATTACATTTACAATAAAAGTTACTTAGTTCTAATAATCTGTCACACAACTCATTAATAGGTGTCAAACTACGTGTCATCGTTAATCCGCTCTACTAGGGGTGCGCAAGAGCAGCCGGCTTGGCGCCTCGGGCGACTTTCACTACGCCGCGGGGTCATCGGCCGCTAGCGCCAAAAATAATTGCCTTGTCGGCGCGCGGGCGCATCGCGGTTACGTCACCGCTACTTGCCGCGGTTTCCGCAATGTTCTGCGGTCTGCGCGCGCGCAAGCGACACTTTGCTGATTACGGAAATGAGCACGTGCTTGTGAGGTGGTTGTTATGGTATTATTTGAGTTTTAATGTAAGCACCGAGTTACAACAGGTAATTTCTGAATGAATTTAATTGCATCATTATTGCTTTATTAATAATACCTAATTAAACAATATGCTTTATCTCGTTTTAATTGTTAATTTTCATTTCATAGTAAGTATATTGACAGTCCAACATAAAAGTAAAAGCTTACAAAATAGCGCTGGCATTAAAATATGATAGATATTAAATCACAAAAGATAACTAAAACAATAGAGAGAGCGCGATATTTGACGCGGTCGGGTGCGCGGGCGCACCGCTGCTTGTGATCGATTACAAATGAAATCGAGAAATAAAAACGAATAGATCCGATTACATCTCGCGATAAACGAGAATCGGCCGTGTCACTGAAACAATTGGACGATGAAATGCAGAGATGGAAATATTTTCTAAATATTAATTTAGCTGTTCATAAATCCTGCAGCGTCATATAATACAATAGAACTATAGAAGTGATAATAGCGTTTCAGAATGAATATGGATGGGTAACAATACAAATTATGTAACTTTTGTGGTGTCTCTGACGTAGACTGAAGTATGAGAAAGCTAGAAAATAAATGCTCAAATCCCATGAAAATCAACCAACAATCTAGAGCGTTATTGATCACGTGATCGAAACAAAAAAATATTTTATTTAATGATTTTAAAGAAAATAATCCGGTTTTATTGTAGAATAATGAAGACTCATAGTTTTAAAACCCAATTATCTTTTAGGATGGCCACAATTTAAATCTTATTTTCATTCAGTCAAACACCCTATTTCTGGACCGTAAATGTCCTTGACTTTTCCAACCAATGCGGTAGGCATTACCATAGAGTATAGAGATTGAGTTGACTAACCGCTTATAATCTTGATAGATGTCGTAATAAAGGCTACTACTGTTCTGCCAATTAAATACTTAAAACCGCCAGTTGCATAAAAAATAACAATCTTGGGCATACTACACTTTCACAACCGTAATATATTCAGTCCAGAACCTGATTTTGATAACCATATCGCGTAAACTCCAAGAACGATACAGTTGAGCACCTAATAAGTAACAATAGACAACATACCATCACATCGATCGAAGTACCGTTTGGTACCTATTTAGACGTTACATGCAAATGTACTGTACCAGTGCAAGCTGATTGTGAACCAAATTCATACAATTTGTTATAAATATTCGGTCATTTTGTAAGACCACACTATTTATAGAGGTTATAAGGTCAACAAAATAGTTGATAATCGATGTCTTCTTAAGACCATCTTATTGGAGACTATCAAAGGGCTGTTTCCTATTGAACATTCTAAAAATATGCTTTTGAAGTAATTGAATCAGAATATTATATACGTTTCTCTATCAATAATTGTAAAGCAATTGATAAAACATTGCATAGATGAAGAACCAAAACATGACGACCACGACCGCTCTGACAAGAGCGTCACGACTTAGAAGAGGAGATGAAGAAGGTTTATCCTTATCGCTACAGGAATACTACTACCAGACGGAGCCCTGTTGTAGGGCATATATGGATCAGTAAGAATGTATTGAATTTTAGTTACCCGCCATAAATATTTTCCGCTAGCCAACATGTCGATTGGATCAACCATTCGCCGATATACCTTACGACACGGTCACAATAAATACATCTCTGTGCTTGTAATAAGTCATAAATTGGAAAGGTCCTGTTACGTTGGCGTATCTAATAAATCTCGCGCGAACAGACGGGTGAGACTTCAAGCGCGCGCGCACCGAACTAGCATACGTTCCCATAGATACCAGTTAGGTAATGGCGATGACAAAATGGTTTTGACATAGATATTATACACAGGTGGCTTAGGCACGTGAGTGGCATGAAAATGGACTATATTTTTATGTAGTCTAGAGTACGTTATCCTGGCGGCGGGTGACATTCAAATTTTTATGTCAGACAAATGTCAAAAATCTAAATATTTTTTAAGTCTAGTAAGGCAGAAGTCAATCGCTTCGTAAAAAATCGTATGTATTTAGCCATAGCAGGGTCAATGACATGAAGTAAAAATAAACCATTACAGGAAAATAAAGGTTAAAATAATATAACAACGCCGACCCCAAGTTATATGGCTAAGAGGAAGAGTCTAAAACTCAAGGTACAGACGGATTGATTCTCCAATACTGTCTTCAACTTAAGCTGCGCATATTTATTCCCTAGCGACATAATGGTATATAATATGGATCATGCAAGCTTGTAGTGGATGGTAATATATGCTGAAGGAAGATGTGGTGATTGAGAAGGCATTCTAAGATGATTTGGCCATGTAGAGAGAATCAATGAAAGACGAATGACGAAAGTAATAGAACGAGCGAACGTGAGTGGAAGTGTTTGAAGGGGGAGCCCAAGAGCCTTCGGCGACCAGATAAATGGTTTTTCCCAGAAATGTTAAGTCTGTAGCACCTTGAACGGACAGAATTGAAGATGAATCTTAATGAAGCGAAATCAGTGGTGTCTACCTACCCCACGAGTATATATCCCCGTTCACCGGCCAACCCCCCACAGAATACCTACAGACATTATGTATGTTTAAGATTATGTAATATGGACTATTTTAGTGATAAAAGAAACAAGATAACGTTTTCGTTATGTTTATTTACCACCATTAAACATGTTGCGCAACTTTGTGTTACACCTGGCGTCAGGTCGTCTAGTATGTTACTGATGTTAAGGGCCACATAACGATTAAACAGATCTATTATCCAGGTTTAATGAACCTGAGTTGGTGATGAATTCCCATCATCAGGTGTTCGGATGTAACTAGCCTTGTCATTAACATAACATCGACGCGTCGAGTTGTCGGTACGATACAATAGTCAAACTCAAACTCAAACATTTATTGCAAACTATGTGTTCATTGGTCTTACATTAGTTTTAGTACTTATGACAGTCCCTGACTTACTTTGCCATACAAATCCAATGGATAATCCAGACGGGCAACAAGCAATTTTTTTCTGTAGTTTTTATTTCAGGCTTTAAGAAACTGCGTTTCCAGGGTATAAACTATGATTAGCTTATTATATTATGTTCACGAGTCATAAATTGGGTGTTTATCGTTACATGCTTTTAAAATAGGGTGATACAATCACTGCGTTGACCCATAACCCAAATCCAGAGAAATTATATTCCAATGACACAGGTATCACAGGAAAAATAAAAAGTTCTTTGTAATGCTATAGTATTCCGTATAAATCTTTGAATTTGGGAATGAGACTATCGTTTTATATATTTAAAAGAATCGAATAAAGAAATAAGATACGATTTTTCGCTAAACCATTATAGTGTTGAGTACGATAACATCTTGTACAGCCTGTTGAGTTTTATTGGCTTCATTCATATTTTAAGAACCTACTTAAAAAATAAGAAGCTACTCAGACAATATAATGTCTATATATTTTTTTTAAATTCTACAAGCGATCCCATATTCGAAAAGAATTAAACCACATTTATTTAATTGCATCCTTGCGTTGCCGGCAACTTTTTGTGGCCGTGCAGTGGCTAGTATATGCCACGTTTGTAGCGCTCCCCGCGGGCGGGAATTAACATTTAATTGCTTGAGAAACCGCTCATACGACTTCATAAGGTCTATGGTATCGATGGACATACACTGATATGTGTCTAACGACGCGATAAAAATATTTAAAAAAATATCAACATATAATAAAAATGTATCTGATCGCTGACTTGCTTTTATCATGCTTTTATCATCGCAATATAATCCAAAACAATTATTGTTAGATTTTTTGTCTGTTTGTCTGTTCGTTTATGCAATTTGGGTGCGATTTTCACGTTCACGTGAATCCTAAGATTAAAAGGTAGTTATTAAGGTTTACGTTTTTACATGTACATCGGTCGGTTTACGCAATCACATTCGTGTGAACATTTAAATTTCGAATTCGAATTCATAACGAAATTTAAATCCAGCGCCTTTTTCATCATTTTTATTCATTTATATTATACTTACCTTACCTACCTAATTAATGAATGAACAATCAATTTTCACTCCATGTTTACTTACCAGGCAACAAAATAAATTAAGAGAACGATCATTATCTTTTTCCGCTGTATAGATGCAATCAATCATTACTGTCATCTGTTAATCGCCACGAAATGTATTAAATAACATAAGCATAACATGCATTTTATTTACGACAAAAAAAAATGTTATCCGGTCAAATGTATTAACGTCTGCATAATTTATAGCACAATCGTAATGTCTGTCAAAGGTTCTCCGAGTATGACGACCATCGATAAAATCTATAAAATTATTATATAATCTTTAAATAAAAATATATTACATTTCAACTTTCTCTACACCAAAAGAACCTATTTATTCCATTTATGAAATTTCAAACACGCCTCCCACATGACCTTCTCACATCGAACCGGATAAAATCCACCTTCTTAATTTAAATTCTATAAATAAGTATAGATTCATTCTGAACCATATATCAATGTATTTTATATCGTTACAATAATCGATTATTATGTTGCACGTATACGTAGGGTTGTCCCCGAATTTTTTTAAGTCAATACATATTAATCTTGTTATCGGTTTTTAAATCAATCAGACACTTACCTGCTCATCTTAAAAAAATAACTTCAATAACTAACCGTCCGTGACATGTTTTAATAAAACGCTCAATATGCCAGCCAAAAATAAAACGTTAAATACGCCAGCGATTTTAAAAGAAAATCCCACTTCACACTAGACACAAAATAGACATAAATCAAATAAATGTTGTATCAACCCTGTCGATTCTACATAAAACGATGACGCATCAATGAATGGAATTTGTTCGTGATCGAAGCGTTGACATCGGCCTGACCTTGGCGAGTTAATCCGAAGCGACCCAAACTGGCTCGGGTCAATCTGTTCCAATCCGATATTTGAATATTAAATTAGGAACAGACGCTTCTTACAGTCCTGTTCAGACAGGGGCGGAATCCACTTCTGCCCCTATAAGCGGTCTTAATAATATATTTAAAAATATTACTTAAAACCGTGTATGTATTTAATACAATAAGTTTCTCCTTTTTAATTTATAAAGTGGCTTCGTTTTTACGACTCAAAAATTTTAATTACGTGTTCATACACAGGGTTGAATACAACAGGCATGCCGCTTTCAAAGTGGTCGTACAAAGCGGATCTCGCAGGAGTCTGAACAGGGTTAAAGGATTATATTTTTTTTATTGTACTCATTCAGCATTGACCTAGACATTAGTGAAGTTATATGAAGTGTGTCAACTACTTATTCTAAATGACGCCTACTTACGAATATAGATATTTGAAATGCTTTCAGGTTTAGAAAATCGGCTAGCTTATACTTATTTCATATTAGTGCTATTTATGTAGTAATCTAGGTATTAGGAAACTGTGACCTAGTTTGTTTTTATTTATTTTTTAAATAAAAACGGATAACCCATTGCTCGCTATTTTCTGGGTCACGTCCATCAGAACGATGAAGCATAACTTTACTTTAATTTATGATTTTGGTGACATTTATTAATCTGATAGTCACAATAGAAGGATGACTGCAACCTACTTGTGTTAATGTTCCGTAACTCTTGTAGAATGTAAAAAAACTGTCACGGAACTATAACGGGACAGTATAGTATAAAATAATATAAAAAGTTAAACCTAAACAATAATGTGACAACCTTAGACAAAATATTTTACTTTATTCCACGCGATTTCTGGCGGTATAATATAAATTAAAATATGTTCATATATTGTTATAACATTTAAATATAAGCATATTCACGTTTCCACAGTTGATCCCACGAATCAAGACGCGACCATCGCCGCGCATTGCGATGCGTTGCGCGCGCGCACGCAGGTTCAACGGACTCGCGCATTGTCATGCGCAGCCGCGCGGGGTCGCGCGAATACGCACGAACGCAACGACGAGCGAAAGGAAATATAAACAATAGAAATTTTATTTGCGTAAACATAAAAGTGGTGATCCGTGAGCTTAAGAAAGAATGTGATGGACATGACAAGAATATCAGTGTTTTTAACCGCACAAATTGTTTTGTTGTGTGTGGCCTCCATATGCGGAATGCATAAAGCGATTATGACATCCTGCATTATTAGTATCCATTTTCTTATGATTCGTTCAACTTCTATTTCAGTAGTATGCAGTGGTCGAAATTTGACTAAGTATCTGGTAAAAACGGCTTAACAAATTTGAATAGAATAGAACATGGTAGGTATAAATATAAACACATCTAAACTACTTTATATATCCGAAAATCATTTAAATAATATTTAAAAGGATACCATTTTTAAGTGACCATACATTTTCGCCTCGCAACACACTGGACCTTAATTTTCTTTTTCCTTTTTCTTGTAATAAACCTGGCCATTAAAAAAAGACCTCAATTTTTTTTATAAAATGACATACCCACTGATTTTATTTCCGGATCTTCCCAGTTAAGGTCGCGTTCTGGTTGTAGAGTTAAGAAAAAAAATGTAAATGCCAATTTGTAAGTGCTCCCTTTTTGACTACGTGAAATTTGACTTTGAATTTTCTATTGGAATGCTGGTTACATTAAAGCCAATAATAGGGTTAAGGGATTAATAAAATAATAATCATCACCTTCGAAATCATCATTATCATCAGGGGTGCTTAGAATTTTATAACAATTACCAAGTAATACTCGACACTGGCCAACATGGCTCTATTTTGTAGCCGATTAACAAAATAAACAAAGAAGATGAAGATCAATAAAATAAACCAATTTTTTGTCACACAGCTAAGCACAGATAATATGTATACTAGACATTGTATACTTTTTGTGTCCACTACATTAAACTATAATCAAACTCGTGGCTGCGTGTCGGTAATTCTGTTACCGTGAAGGTCGGGGTTAAAAACCTGAATACTATACAATTACATTACCCCTGTTCAAATGTGGGCGGTATTCAGTCGATATGCAGGCAATGCCCTAACTACCACATTGATATTATCGCGGCAATGAATCCCGCTTAGATTGTGACAGACCTTAAAAAAATGGTTTTGCTATGGACAGTTTTTAATATTTTACACCAACTTTATTCCTACCGTCCGTTCTAGGAACTTTGATATAAACTAAGATTCATCAGATTAAGGAAATTACTAGGACTATGCTTGTTCCGATCTGGTTGAAGACTTATGGAAGTTACTTAAATGACACTTTTTAAGTGCCCTCATAGGCCTATACAAAATAAATGATTTGCCTATGACTCAGTAGAGCCAATAAACAAAATATTTATATTCCCTGACAACCCTGAAGTTACAATACAATGCATTCAAAAGTCGCAAGTTAACAAATAATGTACCTAAATCTGATTAACTTTAAGTTCTTTTTTTCATCAAAAAGGGATTTCTTATTAACTTGTAATAGCGCCCAGCCATGTACCGTACGGACGGACGGACATGATCATTTGCAAAATATTAATCACGTAATTCAATAACAGCCATTCATTCCGTCAAAGTTACAAAAGGCTTGACACGCGAGGCGACTGCAATAGTGATGTACGTCTATAAATTCGCGGACACGTTAATCGGTGGATTTGAACAACTTTTATCATATCTGTATCTTTTAAATATCCCATTACTGGACACGGGTCTTCCCTCAAAGCGAAGGGGATATAGGCAAAGTCAGGCTATAGTCCACCTCGCGGGCCTATTGCGGGTTGGCGACTTCATACGTCTCCGAAAACTAGTCAGGTTCGTTTTGACATACCGATTTCCTCACGATGACGATTTTTTATGTTGTCTCCCTCTTTTACTTTTGTTGTTGTATCTTGGGATCTATTCTGTCAATAGTTTGATCTACTTTTCCACGGGTTCCCTTAACATATTCAACAACCACCACCACCAAATTAGTTATTTACTGCTTTCAACGGTCGGATCGGTTTTCCTATTGATATCCTCTAATATTCGTATCTTTCTATGATTTATGGCTCGATTTTTTGTCTTTCCTTTTATATCCCAAGAAGTATCTTGATCCGGAGAATCATGGATAGGAGTACCTTTCCATGTCCGGATCAAAAGCACTCCATTGCAAGTCAAAGTCCAAGATCTGTATCCGGACCAACATCCCCAATCCTTGCCATCACTAAACCGTAATTTGTCGAATTTGAGCCACCGCCTGTGCTGTTGTAATGTCAATGATTAAATATGGCGGCCGGTAATTGTCTCCCGACATGCGAGGCTCAGACGCTGGAAACCGTTTCCCGGGTTAATTATTCATCTCCTTGATTGAATCCGTTGAGGCCAAATATACTGTTATTTTGAATGAGGATTCATGTTAAAAAAAAACAATTACATTGACAGTGCCAGAAACACGAAAAGTAAAATTAATATTGCTATTAAGGAAAATATTGAGCTTGTCGGAAAAAAACATATAATTTTCATTGAGACTGGAAGGAAATTGGGATTCTTTAAGGCTATTTTCAAAGTGAGCTTAGTTGGTAATTTTTATATAAAAAAAAATGTGTTTGTGCGAATTATAATTAGTAATGTCGGTATAGATACGCGTGGTATTGTCCTGAGGATGCCTCGTTTAGAGGCGAAACACATGTAGAAAACTTTTTTAGATTCGCTTCGTTTCACGGCGAATTGCATATTAACTGAGGTCCCGACACTCGTGACAGACAGTTTCTCGACTAACATCTTAGAGTTCGGTGTTGCTGGCTTCTTTAATTATCGATCAACTTGTTTGGTTTATAATTGGAAATGTTGACAAGCTGAGGGTCAGTGGTGGCTTCCTCTTCCCCCATTTGTATATACATACACTTGCATAAGTACACATAAAATTACTAATAAAATTCATAGAAGTCCGATATTTTGAAAGGCCAGTCAAGGACAGTAGCTCGCCGTCGCAGTCACTTGCAAAATTAAGTTAATGTTAAGTAAGTATTAAGAATCGCGGTTTAATGGAATACAACTCTACGAGTTTACTCCACCACTCACTTCTCCTTATACCACTTATGTCATCTTACCGCTAATAGTGGTACCGGGATAAGGGTGCCCACGCGCAGTTATTTACCAATAACACTATGGTTGAGGAAGCCTTTATGGCTTATTCGATTTGATATATCTTCATCCGATCTGGGATGTAACTGACATTCTAAGAGGTGAGAATCACACTAATTGACACTCGGAATCCACTCATACGTATCATTTGTAGCTCACGTGCGCCTGCGCAGCCGTAATGGCCGCAAAACGAGATTTAAAAGTGAAATATTCAAGGCACGTCCAGCTTGTATTTTTATCTGTAATTACTGTGACGGTCGCTGGGGACGTATGTGACATGTTTGGGCATGGTATGACTAGCTTAGACGTATGGGTTCGCCCGAGGAAAAAGAAGGGAGTTATCAAAAATCGTAGAGTTGGATTCTAAATTTGACAATGATAATTATTCTACATAATACAGTACGATATGTAAGTAGAGCGAGAGCGAGATTTATAAAGCAGGATAAGCAGGAGCTCTTAATGGCATCCAATAAGTATGCTGTCACTGTCGTAAATGTTTATAAACTTAGCGGTGTGAGCGAGATGACGCTACTTAAAAACGACGTGCGTGAGCCACAGATAATATGTTATATCACTGACGAATCAAGTATCAATTCTTTTCACGAACATTTGCCATATTGTAGTTAATTCAACGATTGTACGAACAGACCAACACCGGAGACTGCTAAGCGACTCGGGTTTTTATGACAGTTAAATATGTAGTTATCTGTGGTAGCTCGTAAAAAGTAGCTACACGTTTGCGACTTTTGTCACGGCCGTTTTTTTATCACCAATCATTAAAGTAAGCAAACATGTTTATGGTTTTTTTTGTATATAATGTAAAGTTATCATTTCAAATGATGGAGCATCGTATTACGCGATCCTGGTTGCTACAGATTCCTAAAGTTATTATAACAATATGCAAGCCCACAATTGGAGATAGGACGACTTCTATGCTACTTTGAATTCAGAGACCTGTCAGAGTAACAAATACTTATTTGTTTTTTTAACGGCAGCAGTCAATAAACACGTTTCAAAACGAAAGTGTCATAACACAACTTCCTGCTTTGTAACATAACAACTCAACCGCAGACCGCTGCGGATAAAATCATAACTTTTTCTTTCGGCCATAAAATAAAGCTTACACAACCGGCTGGACAGCATTTCCCTCGTTTTCCAAGCTTTTCCTTGGGTCATCGACCTCTCAGCATGTGAAAATGGCATAAAAATGCGCGCCACGTCACTTTCAGTCTCGTGCGAGCTTCCGACCGGCGCATGCGCTGCTCACTTTTATTTTCTAATCGACTTTCGACGAGATCCAATTATCTCTCGAAATATATCTCGATACTGATTGTAATCGATTCGTATCACGTTTCTTGGTTACATCGAGATAATGCTAACAACTGAGTTTGTAATGTAAATTATAATTTAACTACTGGTAATGAGATTAGCTTAGTACCTTTACCGTTATATAACCCGACTCTCTCCTATTCGAACAAACACCCTATTGAATTATGGGTTTCTATGACCAATTATCTCATAGTTTTAGTAATAATGGGGAGTAATATTCGGATCAGTTGGCGTCTCAGGAGTTCCAACCTTCTCTATCCATCCATCAGTCAAATATGTCTAGTGCTGGACTAAGGCCTGTTCTAATTACTTGCACACGTTAAGGTCCTCCGCCACTTACAATCACCATGCTGTCAGGAATATACAATGTTTTAATTATTCATCGACATCTAATTTACAAACATCGTAAAGCAATGTCATAGGTGTTCACTTGTTTTTCACTATCTCACTGTTATTTTTCTCAAACTTTCTTTCGATAACAACAATATCATCGATCATGTAACAAACATTGAAACAACTCGATGCCCGCTAATTAGTGCATCGACCGGTCGCTTATCGAGAATCGATTGTATCGTTTTAAATAAATCGTTGCGAACAACAATTTCACTCGGCAAATGTAACATGCCCGTGATAACTGTTTCGCCGAAATAAGTAAAAGTTATCGATAAATTTGAATGTAATAAAGATATAATATTGATGAATATAATTATAGTGAGTTGAGCACTTGATTGAGCTTTATAATTTTCTATCAAAATCAAACTAGTCATCCATTCATGATTATTAAAGTATATATATCATTCTTAATATATACGTAAATTAAAAGAGAAATACATTAATGCAGACAGTTAATTGAAGCATTCTACATATTTCTCAAGGCGATCATTGCGAAAAACCTGTAATTTAAATTAAAAGCTTCTAACGTGAGAAAGTAAAACCTATCTTGGCACAGGAAGCCAATCGCAGCATCCAAAAACTACTGCTAAAAGCCTATCATTAAATCAAAAATTGTACATATACAACGACATAATGGCAAGACTTTTACTTACAGCCATTTTGAACGCCACGGAGTTTACACTTTTACTATTGACGCGATTTAAAAACAATGATTCTGCAGAAAGATTACAACGTAGATATATTGCATCCGTGGGAGATGGGATGTCACAGATCAATAAAAATACGAGATATGACGGTAATGGATGAAAAAGTAATTGTAAAATAATGTCTTATTTAAGTTAGCAGTTAGAATTCAACGTTAAATTTGCATAAATAATAATATCGTTAGTCTACATAAGCCTAGCCTATGATAAGATTTATAATAAACTAGCTGCGCCCGGCGGTGTTACTCTCGATAAAAAGTATGAAAAATTAAAACATCTATCCCACGGGAACCATACATTTTACCGGGATAAAATGTAGCCTATGTGCTATTCCAGACTATAATCTATCTCCGTGCCAAATTTCATCCAGATCCGTTCAGCCGTTCTGGCGTGAAAGAGTAACAAACATCCATCCATCCATCCAAACTTTCACATTTATAATATTAGTATAGATGATCAGTTATATATGATTTGCGTCACCATCTTTATTGTTTATAAATATCGTTAGGCTCTTTACTAGCAACTTAAGTATAGTAAATATGTCATGAGATGTTTAAATTTGTATACATGCTAAAGTATGAATCCAGTACCTCAAACACAATCCTTTTTACGTACTATTTCGGTAACGTCACATCTTCCATCTCTCTCACACCACAGATTGCATAAATAAGTATGACTGTGACGGCATGTTTTCTCAATGACGTTACGATTACATTAGACGTTCCTGCTTAGTTCACGAAAAGAAGCAGAAATAAATTATACGCATATTAACGTTGTTGTAAAAATTACTTGCTAAGCACCAAGCTAATGTCAGACTTAACTGTCTTTTCTACACACATTTTTCTAATCCTAGTGTCAGATCAATGAGAACCACGGAATCGCAGGTAATTGATCGGAAAGAAAGCCATGAACATGGATATGTGAACGGCGCTTGGGAACGCGATGACGTAGCAATAAGCACTATGGGGCTTAGCACCATGCCGAGAATTGAAATCAATTAAACGTTTTGCGAAGAAAGTGTGTGATTGTGAATAAAAATGAAAGGTATACTCGTGTAATTGTTGGTTTCGTGGGATACACACGTATAATGTATGGACTTTTTTGGAGATTTGAAAGAGACCTTAAGGGTGTGTTGACAAATATATGCCATATATAGGGAACCCAAGAGAAAAAGTGGGGTAGATCAGTCAGGTTTAGGAGAGCTACTGCCAGAAGTGGACAGCAATAGGCTGATGATGATAGCGGATGGTTTTAAAATCTCATACGACAGACCTAAGAAAGTTTTTATATGCTTGAATTTTTGTTAGCAACATGGCATCTGTCTCATTCATCATAGTCATCCATATTTATACAATGTGTTTTTATTTATTAATTTAACATGAGATTACTAGTAATCAATTAACGTCGTTAAATACCTATAGTTGAGTTGGGTGGGCGAGGCCATTTAAAGGAAGAAAGTCGACGTTCTTATTTTCTTAAAAATAAAAAAAAGTAGACCAAATTTTCCTCTGTCTATGACTCTCACAAGTCACAAGTCTGTCAATGCTTTTACAAATTTCAAGCTGCTAAGCGAGATCGCCAATGTATAGAAGTCTCTATAAATTTGTTAGTGCATATTATGTTCGGTTTTCACGAGGACAGTACGCAAGGAAAAGATACCCAGGTAGCGAAGTAGCAAAAATCAATTTGTTGAGCTGTTTATATATGAGCAATTGCTAGTCGTTATACTGGGTATACACCACTGTACTTAGACTCGACACTAATGTCACCTCAGTGTCTATTGCAAGTGTCGTCGTGTATAGCTACCCTCACTTTCCTACCGTCTCCGTGTAAACCGAGCATTATAGATATTGGTTCAAACATTACCATTAACTTTAACTGTCAACTACCGTAAAATAACGACCAATAGCGTCTTAACTATGAAAGTAACACCACCGATAACCATTTCTTGTAACCACATATATTATTTCACAACCAATCCATCTTAAACATAGACACTCTATGATTACTGATGGCCGTATGTTTATCAGCTCGGCTGTCATTTTGTTGAAAGTTAAAGTAGGCTGCCATTTGCTGAAATTACTAGAAATCGTTGTTATCTAGTCTCATGACCGATTATAGTAATTTGCATATTAAGAAATGAAAGGGAGCTATGACTTTGTATTGGACAGTTTCACTTGAAAGCATTGAAAGTGACACTAGGGTCTCTTTTACATCTTTAAAAAAATATAGCTTCACCGTCTTAGGTATTTTGCCAGTGTCAAGTATCTTGTCACAGTTAACTCAAAACATTGTTTCATTGGCAACGAGCTATGTATCTTTATTCGTAGTTCTTTAAAAATGATCGCAGTTATTTTTTTTTTCCTTACTTGGCCGTTACACCAAACAATATCATTGACAATCATTTCCATTGCGTAATATAATGGGTGACCCATAGGTGTTAATGTAGTAATCGCGTGGGCAATATGGCATGTTACATAAAAATCTGTTTTATATCAAACTTTGTGGGATGAGCACGTATGTTTATCTCAAACCATGGATGTTTAATATTTATATAAGTAATTATTACTGGGTTCGCCCTCAATTCATTGTACCCATAATACAAGCGCTGCTTAATGTGGTGCCGTATTGTAGGTGTTTTCGTCTTTTTTTTTTTATTACATTATAGGCAAGTATTTGATCTCGATCTCACCTGATGGTAAGTGACGATGAGATCTACGATGGAGCATACTTGCCTAGGTAGGAAGGCGGCAGTAGATAGAGGCACATGCAGCGCAACTGATCTGACCTGCCATCCATGAATGGCAGCACCGAACATCATGCCGGAACACGGCTAGGCCGCTTGGCGACATGGCTTTGTTCAGTGGGTGGTGACTAGCCACGGCCGAAGCCTACCACCAGTAACCACCAGTCTGGCGATATTTATTTATATTTTTAAATATATTCATTTTATTTAAATCTCAATAAAAAGAAAACCTATCCGGCACATTCACAAACACATTAAAAATAAATCGAACACATTTCCTTAACGTCTATGCCCATAAACACACATTTTTTTCTATTTCCACAATTTCTAAAGTGACCAACCGGTATTCCTTTAAACTCTATGTATAGACAAGCATCAGAGAGTCACTAATTGATGTAACATTGGCGTAGAAAGTTGGAAAATGCATTTTTCCTGTGCACGCACGTAAATGGGGAGAAACTGATGTGATGGACGGACGTAGCTAGCGTAGGTACCCGCGGTTATATACATGTGCATACATAGACATAGTCTTAGATTAGTGTTTGTACATACAAGTTTCCTTGGCTGGCGACTCTTGGGTTAGTGTTTATACCTGTAACAAGACAATACAATCAGTTAATACAAGAATTCATAAAAAAAAATGATATCTTTGTCTTTGAAATAAAACTAATGTTACGGATTTTATCGCATTTATTATACTTAAAGATTAGTTTTATTTCAATGTGTAGTATTCGCGTAAATATAAGAAATACCTTACTCTTTGTGAGGGATACTTCTATCTAACTTAGCGACCTGGATAACACAATTGGTAGTGAACCTGTTTTCTGAGCCGAGAGTCCCGGGTTCGAATCCTAGTAAAGGCAAACTTTGTGATAAGCACGAATGTACCCAAAGTCATAAATGGTTGAAATCTCTATAAGTATTACGTACTGGGATCGCCGCCAGTCCACTGGATGGTACTCTTTGCTTAGTTTGATACCGTGCAGTTCCATCCGATCAGGTTTAAATGAATAACTATGCGATTAATATCATTAATAGCATCCGACTAAAAAAGCAAACATTCTCTTTTAATCTTCACAAATGGCTGGTCCGGGCAGCTCGTATAGCACTGTGTTGACAAATACGCAACTTTCGCTGCGCGCGCGCAGGTGGACCGCCAGCGGAAGCTGCGCCGATGGTGATCGCCCGCGGTGCTAATAAATAAATTATATGTCATTGAGGATGCATTAAGTAACTTGCACACTAGAAGCCGTGAGAAATGCGTCGTAAAAGCTATACTATATACTAAATAAAAAATAATAGGACCATTTGCAGTTCTTCTTATTATTTATTTTTTGAGAGAGCAGGTTTACTAATAATTATATTTTAAACTTTTACCTAAATATTGCTAAAAAAACATAGTATTAAAAAGTTATTATTATATGCGTTACGTATATGACGAATATAGCAGCATCTAATTATATTTATAGCATAACGACGCCTCGCTTGTAGTACAATTACAGCCTCACAGTGATTTAATTTAATTACTGCAGTGTGAAAAGAATAATTACACGAATGGCGTACTTTATATTTCGGCGTGGTAATTAGTTAATTTGTGTGTACCTAATTAGTGACCTTGGCACGGTATGTCGCTTCCGGAGCGCTCACTTTGCTTACTGTCCTTCTGTACAAGTTATAGTTATTGATATGTTAACTTTTAAAATAAGCAATAAGTAAATTAAGAACCTTGAAATAAAACTTATTTTACAGATTTTATCGCGTTTATTTTCTGTTTTTAAAGCAACCATGACGAGAGGACTGCGGTGTTTGACGTCCTAGTGTCATGTTTGTTCTGGGGTGCCATGAGGGGATCTACGCAGACCGTGCTCACAGTGTCTTGAAATCTTGCAATGGTGCGTTTGGTTTTGGATTTAATTATATTAAGTTTAAAATAAGTTTTATTTCAATGTGTAGTAATCGCGTAAATATAAGAGATCAATGAATTAAGTACCTAATAAAATACTGGACCCGGGTGCGGCCGGGTTGAATTGACTAACGAACGTACGAGTAAACGATGCGATGTTGTCGCACGACGAGATTAAATACACAATTCTATTAGACCTAGAGTGTCCTAATCGATGCTCGCAAGTCATCGACCGACCACAGAAAACAACATCGCTCTTTAATCGTACGATCGTCAGCCAGTCGATACGCCTACGCCTTTGATATCTCTTGTTAGGAATAGGTGTAACTTACCATCGTCGCGATATCATTCAATATGTTCTATGTTTTTTTAATGTCGTGCTTATTCGGGACCTACCCGGCCCGAAGTACCTTCTCACGGCAACTGTCATTCGAATGAAAATAGAAGACTTTTTTAGAATTAAATTAGATTTTTTTAAAGATAATTGATGTTCTTCTTTATTTAAGAAATATGAAATGCGATGAAATTTAATGGATTATGCCATTGTAAATGGTAACGTTACTTTCTTTCTATGTATTTGACGGTAATTATCCAGCAATGTACTCAATATATCACGAGCGTGAACACACACAATGATCTACATTAAACTATTGGAAAGCGCATCGCATATCCGGCGCGCAGACTTTCCATTTCACTATCGTGCGTGTGCGCATGACACAATCAAAGGGCCGCATATATTATCGGATGCCCGCGGGGCCTGTGCCGAACTCTTGTGACATTTAAAACACTCACACTAAAAGGTAATATGCATTTAATAAAACCAAAAAAAAACTATGGCAAGTCGATTCCCAAGAGGATTACCAGACTATATGATGATATCTATACTGAATGGAGTATACTCTTTAAATAATATACTTTAATAAACGATTGCAATCCCCTATAATACTTGCGCATATAATTATGTCCTCACCGAGTATATAAAATCACTATTTAATAGTAGCTGATAACAAGCATCTGATAATGTATTTAATAGCAGTATAATGTGTTTGTTTTATACCCGTCTCAAGCAAATATCGCGAGACGAATATACCAACTATACGGTCCCACACTGAGTAGCGCTTGTATTATGGGTACCGTACACAATGGACTGGAGACGAACCCAGTATATATAGATATTAAACATCCATAACAAACGGGAACAATCAATCGTGATCATCACACAAAGTTTGTCGCTACCAGGACTCGAACCCGGGACCCTCGGCACAGAAATACCCATATAATTAAACCAGGCCTGCTACACATGTGGTCGGCAATCGTAAAAATCATGATTTAGTATATATAAAGCCGGTGACAGACAAGCCGGCGCGCACGCCGCGTTGCGCAACCACCGAAAGCAACCGAACAGCTCCGACATTACTTAATAGAGAAATTTTTACTATTCATCAGGTGATTAGCTGGCATAAAGTTTCTATTAATTAATTGCCGCCTTTGTGAGAGATGCGGGGTCCGAAATAAATGTCGCGGCGTCCATTTTGAGATACTGGCTATAAAAAAGTAGCATTAATGAGTTCTTTATACCGTTACCATAGAGAATAACACCCAACATGAGGACTTTTTGGCGGGAAGTTGAACCGTAGTCAAAGTTGTCAGTTTTGTTTTTTTTTCCAAAAAATGTGGCTGTGATAAATAATTTGTAATATTAGTGCGATATTAACCATAAGTGTGTTCATAAGCGTGCACGAGTGAAGGAAATTGAAATAAAATAGTAAAACTCGACTTTTCAAGATTTCCCAAGATGTCCGGTAAATTTTATGTAAGGTACCTATCCACAGCTTTACTGATAGGGGTAGGGGATTCATTTCATCATTATCATTATCATCAGGGGTAGATATAATTCAATAAGAATTATCAAGAATTAATCGACACTGGCAAAAATGGCACTATCTTGCTGTCACTGTCTTACTTATTTATGAAATCTGTGGTGTGAGAGGGATGGAAGACATTACGTTACCGACATAGTACATAAAAACGATCTGAGGATCCGTGTATTCGTTCGCGAAGACATTAGTTTTTATCTATTATAAACCGACGTCAAAAAGGAGGAAGTTCTCAATTCGGTTGCATGTATGTTTTTTTCGAGTAGGCCTTTAATTTTCATGTATAGAACGTACCCTGAATCTATAACCGTACCGAAAACCCGTCACAAGATAATTACCGATCACCGCACTTAAAAGATTTCCAAAAACATTGACGCCTTTTGTATACGCAATGTATAGTAAAGCAGCACTCTAATCGTGTCGCTCGGCTAATTTCCTATGAAACGTCCATTGATGGGAGCTTTCACATGTTTTCCTGTCGTCACTTCACTTCCTTTATAACTGGATTTAAGTGAAAAGCTACACAGTGTGTTTAGTCCAGAAGTAGCCTATAGTAGTATACAAGTAAATAAAGATTATAAATGCGCTATAGAAGATAAGGTCTAAGCCTAAGTATACTGTTTCTTAATCACCTATCATGTGAATCTTAGTAATAGATAGTAATAGAATTTAGGTGAGCAAACATTAATTCAGTTCGTATAATAATTAATTAAGAAAAAACTACACGACTTACAACAACATAAATATTATTATCAACGTCGAATTCAACACTTAATTGCCACAATTTATCATATTTCGACCGAACTCGATAATAGTTATCAGATAACAGTTCGAATTGCAGTTATATAACACGCGAATGTTCCCGAGGGCATCGTACCGAACGATAATAGCTGTGACATTTGCGCGTGCGCCGCCCTACATAACGAGCGGTGGGGTTTAATCATCACTATGTATCTTGTGTTATTTTATGAGAAATGTATTGGAATGTAGGTTAACATCGGGCAACTATTATAAGTAGTATAGTATAACTTCCAAATTTATAGACGTTTTATAATATTTTCAAACGTTATATAGTACTGCGCACAAGAGTTTTGCATTGCGCAGTACTATATGACGTTTGATAAAGTTATAAAACGTCTATAGATACGGGGGTAAGTATATTAAGATCGGTATGTATAAAATCAGCATGTTGAGTGTGAGATTATTCGTAAGCTAACCGTATACTTTATAGTCTACGTATGTAGACATTTTGTATGAACAATTGTATGTTCGAAATACTGTCTACTAGAGGCGCTGTTCAAGTCTCGAGACAAAATGTCTTAATACGTAGACTATAAAGTATACGGTTAGCTCACGAATAATCTCGCACTTGACGTACGGTTAATCTTAATTTTAGTAAAAGTAAGTTAGGCAATACCCCTTAACGTAATCTTTTTCTCATGTGCCAATGATATGTGTATATTGTTAAGCAAATATATTTAAGGTAAATAAAATTATATGAACACTTTACCTGTTTGCCAAAAAAGGGCTAAAACATCGAAATTTACCGTTAAAAAAACACAACCGTCCCGATAATAACACAAAATAAATACAAATTTAACCAAGCAACCAATTCAGAATTATTAGTCAATCCTTTTAACTGCGTGCTAACGAGTTGTCTAAACATTTGGGCGTACTCGGGACTCGAACCCACTGTGTGACCGCTCAATAATATGTGAAGCAGCCACTAATGATATCACTTAACACGTTGTTACACGAATAACTGTTGTGGAATTGTTCGACTGTTTTTTTGATTTGTTGGGTGAGAAAATATTTACAGTGTTGAATGCGATGTCACGAATTAGAATGCTTATGTTTATGAGTCAATCGGATTGATAGATCTTTGTTCTGTGAACAAGCAAAGAGAACAGCCAATTTTCAAATCTTTCATCATCACATTCATGAACGCAACTTCTCAAGGATGGTTAAATATCAGGAATAAAGTCTACTAGCTGCGCCCCGCGGTGTTACCCGCTATTAAAAAGTATGAAAAATTAAAACAATTCTATCCCACGGGAACCATATATTTTACCGGGATATAAAGTAGCCTATGTGCTATTCCAGACTATAATCTATCTCTGTGCCAAATTTGATCCAGATCCGTTCAGTCGTTCTGGCGTGATTGAGTAACAAACAAACATCCATCCATTCATCCATCCAAACTTTCACATTTATAATATTAGTGGGATAAGACAATAATTTCCTATAAACAATTTTATATTATTCATAATTTAATTGCAGCCGTCTAACGCAGCACTAACTGTGAATGCACATTGAAATGTGTAAAAGTTACTGCCAAACCAACACTTTGGCGTTTATTATATTACGGGGATAGCAGTTTAAAATTTTATACCCGCTATAAAAAGGTTATAAGGAAATGCTAGCGCTAATATTCTTAGGCGAATGTATTCAGGTTAATGTGTAAGGGCCTCAGTTGAATTAACAACTGGTTATATTACGAGCGCAAGTATAAACATAGGTGAGTGTTACTTACCGACGTTAGCATAGTATGTACATAATACATTTATATAGTACGAAAACCTTCAACAAATCTATTAACAAATTTACCCGAACACAACAACGAAGGGTCTTCTATAATTAGACGAATTAAAAAAAATCTACCTCTTAAGAGTCCCCTGTAATAATTTTTTAATACGTCACCACACATAAAGTTAGAATCTGACATTAAAACCCCATAAACGATCATTGGTTTATAAGAAAAACTCTCTTGTCGACGGGGTCATTAACAAGACAGTCTTAATTTTTATTATATAAAAGCCGAAACGACATCTAACCGTCCGTAAATCTTTTGAGTCGACATTCCTGAGCTCTCGCCGCCACCACGAGATCAAGACGTAAAAATTACGGGCAATTAAAGAGGTCTATGCCCTCCATTTTACTTATGAACATAACTACAGATTACATTGATGCTGTAAAGCCAGTCTCGAGCTGTCACGCCAATGATAATAAAATAAAAATTGTAATAAAATCAAAAGTGTAGGGCGTAATCTCTCAGTGCGTACGGTCACGCAATAGTAGTTCTAATGCTATTAACATACGAATGGTTAAAATAATCAGCATATTTAATAGCACATAATACAGTAGGCGGCATTAATAAAAAGTACCAGATTCTGTATTCAGAGCAAATATTAACGTAGCTTGAAATCTTATGCAACGTGTAAAAGAAGGCAGGCACATTTAAGAGGTCACATCGTTAAAGGTATATCATATCGATCTCGGAAAAAGCAGCAATCTATTTTGCCACAAGCCTCCGCGAAACTACTTAAACCTAAGAAATGTAATAGCTCCATTATCCATCGTTTCCTATGGTAAAAATACTATATGATTGTGGAAATGGAGCCGAGAGCCGCGGCCCGCAGCTCACCGCATCACCGCAACACTTGGCATTCCTGAGCGCTGAGGACGACACCAATTAACTTGGGGCGTGTTGCGCGGGCGCACGCCTATTTAGTGTTATGTGCGCCGACATACTTTGAGACTATATAGAGACAGGAATTACGTGAAACGGGTTTGTCTCATAGTACTTTGCTGAAGAGTGATAAAGAGTTTCTTTCTTACTGTCCCACTGTTAGTACCAAGCTTTTCTCGAGGGCAATTTTATGCTACAGTGCTAACAGTGCAATATTTTATCCAATTACGTAACACTGCTACTTGGTGCCAGGCAGAGCTCCAAGTTTGCGATGACACGCAATTGAATGAAAATGGCATCGTAATTTTCAGATTTCAACAGTTATAGTGCCTAATTTTCGAAGAGTCCGAGAGCAAGCTTAGCGTTAGGTTACGAGAGACAAAGCATAAATCTAACCTATTCTTAAAAAAATATTTGAGTAGCTTCAATTCAAGCTCACCAACCGCTCCACCCGTATGTATACCTAACCTGTACGTATAATAAGTCCATACACCTATTTCGCCAGGTAATTGAGGGTGCGTCCCCTGCTTCCTGGTGCCCGTAATGGGATCCAGGATAGCCGAGCTACATTATGTGCAAAAAGAATATTAACGCCCCCGGGATGTCTTTAATTATGGAGAATATTAATGGTTGCTAGCTTCGTGTTACATTGTAATGTTACGAGAACGACTTAGTGTGATGTAGTGGACATAGGTGTGTGAATATATTTAATTGTGGAGTCTTCTGAAACTTGTTGAAATATTAGTAATTTCCTTCCTAATAGAGCGCTAAAAATAATAAAAAAAAACCACCGAGTTGTATTCTGGATTGTCTATAACAGGGATTCCCAAAGTGGTGGTTATTGACCCCTTGGGGTCGATATTGGTTTCCCAGAGGTCGACATAAACGAAAACTGATTTGGGTGGTCAACGAGGTCTAAAATCGACCCCTATTAATTACCACAAGTTCTTATTTGAAATTTCAAGATACTGTACGAGTATAAGTTGTATTACGTGTACCAACTTGTTATAAGAATGACTAATATTTTAATAGGAAGCATCATTGTCGTATTTTTAAAAAACTTAATAAGTCATTAAGCGTGCACAAGTGCGTACAAGATGAAATTATTATTTTGTATCAATTGAAAAAAAACTAGAGATAGAATTTTTAAAGTAATTTGGCTATGGGGGTCTAGGGTATCAGTTCATTTTGGAAAAGGGGCTCTTGCCCAAAGTAGTTTGGGAATCCCTGATCTATAACATCAATTCGAAACAATTATAATAATACGATTGTATAATGACGCACATAATAATTACAGACAAACACTTATCTAAACGACTGATCAAATTACGGCAATTAGGCGAAGATTATCGTAATTGTATTAAAACAAATATTCGCCGCACTATCGGGCGGTGTGTCACGATTTTTAAAACAGAAACGATGATTAAAAGTTTTAGAATAAAAATATTAAGTGGCAAATTGTGAATCAGTAATTTATAACTTATATGTTTTTTTTTTCATGAGAATCACTACTTCTCACTGCTTTCAATAAGGGAAATAAAGTAGAGTAGAGCTAGCTGTGATAAAAAGTAATTTAAATAATCGAGTCAAAGACAACTTATTTATATTCTACTAACGTTATCGTCAACAGCAGAGCGAATAATAAATATACATCCTGAAATTACTTAGATCTGCCGGTAAGTGCGGTCGACTCTTCCGCATTGCGCGCGCCGCGGGCCCCACGCGCCGCCGCGGCGACGCGGCGCACGCGCAGCCCAAACGAACTATCTGTATTATTATAGCAGGGGGGTAATGTATGTTTGTCTTGCCGTGTTTATAGGGCTACAATGTAATTTGATAAAATTGTAGTTATTATTTAAATGGGGCTGCCTGCTCTACTACAAAAAATATAACTTTGTGCAATAAATAAACAAATCGAATGAAACATTAGCAAATATGATACGCATGTATTAGAAAACGTCGTGACATGTGATATTGTCGTTACCGAAGCTGCGTGCGCGCACCGTGACGCGTTATTAGAGTAGAACGTCAGGCCGCTGGGTTGCCAGGCTTGTGTTGGAATATCGGATATAATAGTACTACAGAGTGAGAGTTTATAATATTTATCTACCTATAATACAATTTACACTTATTATAATAGGATTCTTCCAAAAAAAGCAGGATATCTCGATTTATCTAACCCATTAGGTCGGTTGGTAGGTACGTGTATAATTTCCACTAATTCGACCTTTGCCTTATGGTGAATATTGAAAATCAGCTAGATAAGAGAAGAATGCAGATGCCAATACAAAATCATAAACAAAATATCTAGGAAAAATAACAACTATTTTGGGATAATGTTTCAATCTGGCAACCCAAAGCATTTTACTACCATTGCCGAAACAATTTCACATTATTGCGATGCAAATGAGTTGTAGCACTTTCTATGGTACTTAAGTTGAGTGAGACATTGGGCCTACGCGCGCAATTATGTCTGTGTGAGCCCGATATAGACTTTATACATATATACATATACATTTTAGATATATACATTTTAGAGATAAAGTTGGCAGCGATGTTGCCATCGTTCTGGGTAAAAACTTACGGCTGTCAGTGGAATTCCTAGAACTAATTTGAAAGGCAGGCAAAAAAGTAAGCAATTGATGAAAACCAATTTCTATACGCTGATTAACACACTATCTTTTAAAGTAATCTATATCTTTGTAGATAAACTGCCTCATATAAGATAAACTAGCTATAAAATACATTATTTTAGCACGTCAGTTTTTATAGAAAATTCCTGAAATAACCAACATATTGGAGTGAACACATGTTAAATAGAAATAGCCATCATATCAAAATGCAAGGATAAGGGTTGCACCGAATCCGATAATTATTATCTGATAAGTAGATAATAAATAACAAAACGCTTACGTAATTCTTATAATATTCTTAAAGCGCGAGCTTATCAGTGTATTATATCAGGTGTGCGCGGGCGCAGGACGCGACGATCCGCAATGGCGGCCGCTAATGCGGGCATTATTTATACATTAAAGAATATCATTAAAACAACATGACGGCCGCGACAGACGGCCGTTTTATAACACGAGTACTCACTGGATGAACTGATGTAGTTGATAAGCCACGTTCAACTCGCATGATCTTAACAGTTTTCTGGAATATAATGTTGGTGGTGACATAATTTGTGGGCGTATAGCAGTCGAAATGGTGACAATTAAACAACCACATACATAGCAGAGATATATACCAGTTAAAGATCTGGAGCATAGAATTTCACTAAAATATGAAGGTTGCGGTTCTTTAGGTATACTTTACAACATCTCATATCTTCTGCCCACAGGTGTGTTTTCGCACCCAGCAGTCGTCCGTCGTCAACCCCCACACTGGCAACAGCCCAAGCCGAGGTCATGCCTCCGGAGGCGCCCTTGAGCTAGTTGCCCCCCTACCCTTCTGGCTGGAGCGCCTTTAGCGCCCACTCGTCCGGTGACTAGTCACTACTTATTTTTGTCTTGTACCTGGTAAAATCATACCATACCAAATATACGCCTATGTAACGCGATTAAACGGCTTATCCTGATATTATCATTACTTCAAAACTTGTTACGGATGCAAATTGCAACCTTATCAACAGCAGAGCTATAATCCAATCTCGTTGATCCGCTTGCTTCGTATTAGATATTCAGATACCTAGAAAGCCTAGGACATGTCAAAGAATATGAATGGACTCAGAAAAGTCTCTGTATATACTCCGTGGATATAATTTGAAGAATAACCTAGCTCTAAATTTATTAAACTTCTTGTGGCTGATCAAGTTTCATAAAAATCTAATAAATGTCATAAGTGCCATAATTTATTGCCACAAGTGTAGTTATGATAGCAACAACACTAATGAGGTCGAAAAAATCCCGGTTCTCCCGTTACAAATCCTGTATCATCTACGTGCGAATGTCTAAGACAAAGCCCGCACTTCCATCAAGATACCATAGCAAGCTGTACCTAATCGCCTCGAAGTAACAACGCCAGCTGCGGCGAAAAAGATTTCTCAACGTAGAATACAATCTTTTCTTTATAACCTAACCTAATCTACGGCAATGTCATGCAATCACAGTGATTCGTATCATAAACGCTAACCAAACCGCAATACGGAGAAATTATATTGGTTATCGATTTCTAACATTAACTCGACTCATATGCAGATCGAACGCTGTGGTGCATGATGCGCACGCGCAACTACACATTTAGGTATCAACGACAGTGTTCGAGCAGAAATTTCATAAATTTTCAGTTAAATTCTACAGAATTACAAGTCGACTAACAATAGTCGGTGAACCTATCAACATGAAAATCACGTTGATGGAGTTTTCTTATATTTACGCGACTACTATACATTGAAATAAAACTAATTTAAAGGATTTAACATTGGATTCAATTGAATTCGAGGCCCTTGGAGGTAAGTAGAGGCCTTGTGGTCCTACAAAATCACCTCTATTGTAAGTTTTGCAGATAGCCAGCCCACTGCCACTAACTTGACAATTATTGAACAACCGGGCGAAACTAAGCTTAATAACTCTAACCTACCTGTTTCGGATGTCGTCATATCCGTTCCGTATTTCGTTCAACTAGATAGGACTTGCAGTAACCGGTCAGGTATGGTTTCCCATAAATAAATACACGATCGATACAAATTACTCGACAATCGTTGCTCCACAGCGCTCAATACCGAGATCGAGGTAGAACTCCAGTCAAAGCTTTGCTCCAGCGACCGCAGGTAGCTAAGTAACTAAATATATATATATACTAGCTGCGCCCCGCGGTGTTACCCGCGATTAAAAAGTATGTCCTTTTGCAAATGCACGGTTCCTGTATGCTATCCCATAGGAACCGTGCATTTTTCCAGGACAAAAGATAGCCTATGCCATTTTTTGACCCCTAAACTACCACTACCTATGCAAAAAATCATATCGATCCTTTGCTCTATGAAAAATTAAAATAAATCATCCCACGGGAACCATACATTATACCGGGATAAAGCCTATGTGCTATTTCAGACTATAATCTATCTCTGTGCCAAATTTCATCCAGATCCGTTCAGCCGTTCTGGCGTGATTGAGTAACAAACATCATCCATCCATCCATCCAAACTTTCACATTTATAATATTAGTGGGATATATATATTATGGTATCTAGCAGCTTCGGAAGGCCGCTTTGCCTCGTTCAGTGGGTATGTGACTCACCCAAAGCTAACGCTCGTTCTGCTTTGGCCATTGGCCTTTCCGTCAGGCGCCCTGTTTATGATAATTTTGCGTGAGCGGATTGAACCCTAGAAGAAAGGGACGCACTCTAGTTAGGAGCCTCTCACTCGGCTCTTATTTCATGCTTTTACTAGCGCGATTGCAAATAAAAAAAAGTATAGCATTCCATACTTCATTAGCTAATATGTGAATGGGCAGTCGAATTTTCTTCCAAGGTATGTTGCTATCGATATCTTAATCAATGTTTTATATATAGTATATCTATAAATGGATCTTAGGTTTTAAGACGCCCATGTTGCGAGCTCACCACTCCTTGGTTGCCCAATGGAGCAGTTTGAAAATAAGCAAATTTTAATATCAAAACCTCCGGTCGTGACTAGACCCGTCATGCTTGAGTGCGCTCTGTCTCTGTCTTGCCGTATGTGGTGGAAGGTGATGACTTAGAATTGAATTATGGCATTATGGAGAGAAGGGAGGGGAGGCGGGTTGAGCCCCCAAACTCCCCCCTACCTACTGACTGGGCTCTTTGACTCCAACAGACTGGGGCCAATTGTGGTAATAAGCAGACCAGAACCAAATACGAAAAGATCAGCTCTACCGGATAAGCTGAGAGGAGCTTCCTAGCCTCAGATCACTAGATCCCACCGTTAGCCAATAATAATTCAAGTAGTTCTTGATATTTAGTATATATATCTACATAGTTTAAATCATAAAGGCTGACGCCCGAATTTATAGACGTTCTTAGTTATAGAACGTCTATAAATTCGGGGGCAATAATTTAATGATCACTGTGAAATATTTACATTATATCAAAGATATTAGGTATGTTTGGTAAAGGCAAGAAGGGGGGGGGAGTGAGTTCGTGCTCCTTTTAGCACACTCAAACACACACACAGACTTATCGTGGTGACAACACAGGCCTGCATTTTGTACTGCTCTCGGGTATTTTTTTCATTAATAGTTATTTTGAAATCCATTTCAGTGTCGGGCATCGTAAAACTATACATTAAATCATTGTGCAATACAAAAATATGGGCAACAACCCAATTTTCAGTCCAAGCTGCGTTAACATTAGGCCATCTTTCTCTAAGAAGCCACCGACCTTTAACCGCAATTACCCAAAACATCAACAATGATCGACTAGTTAGTTAAATTTTGCAATTTTTTAACATAACACTAACCAGCCATTACGCCATTCTGCAATCATAAAAACAATACTTTTGATTATCGTGTATCAATAAAATACAATCCGTTTATTGTCCGAATACCATTTTAACTGTACCGGTTACGAAACTCGAAAGGTCATTGTTGATAGGGTCTCATTGACCAGTTTAACTTGTATTAAGTTTATATGATAAAGAAATCATCTAGCCGTCAGATATAATGCGATTGATTGTGAAATGTTTGAATGTTTGCCGTTTGAATGGAAGGATTAGTTTGATTGGGGCCTGGTTTGTTCGTTACTAAATGATTCTTAGAAGCCGGGTTGTTTAGAATACTAATACATGATAGTAATAACTGATATACTTGCTGTAGAAATATATTACCCAAAAATACAACTAATTCTTAAGAAAAATGACTTAGCTTCATTACTTATGAAAACCATTTTTTTTTAAAGTTGACACTGCTAGTTTTCCTTCCAGCTAAGCTAAAGCTAGCGCTAGGAATGAACTCGCGCCAACCGTTTGTTGGCTTCCATAGACGGGGCCCCTTCTATCTACTACGCTATGAAGCCTTCGATTCTTGCAACTGTGTCGTTATTTTCAATTTGTTAATGTTCCCATAACAAAAGAATTATTCCAATTATCCAATCCACAAGTAAATTGATAAAGGGTTTATAAATTCACTCATATTTTTCTAAGTACTTACTGCCCATTTTACAATAATAACGATCAATTTCACAAGCGTAATTCTAAGCAATTTTTTACGTAAACCCTTTACAAACTATAACAAGACACGGATATAACAACATAATTGTTGAATTACTGTAACGCACCAGTTATTCTGTGACGTAATAACGTTTTGGAGTACGCAGCAAAACAAAGATGGCAAAACCCTTAAAGTACAGATGGTAGCTGGTCTAAACGACAAAAACTTTTGCTGCGCAATTTAACATTAGCTGCGCTGTGTGCACATACAAATAACATTATGAAAGAGATCTGTGATATGTTTGAGCTTATTCACCGTATCCGGACCGACCGTGTAGCCTCACGAGTCAGCGCAAGCGTTTGCCTCAGGCGGAGCGTGGTCATTTGTAATTTTTCTGCTGTCATATTACGGCTTGTCTAGAGAAAGACTTGCGATGCTGCGCGTTTGGTCTGGAAACTGCTATTTAGTTTAGTCAGAAATACATACCCCATACGACAGTAACCGTGGTATAAGTGACGGATTAAACTGTTGCACAGGTTTGGGACTTATGCCTTATTACCAAAATTAGACAGTACTATCTGAGCCTCTTTATTTGGACAGAAAGGTTTAGCTGAAGCGCTACAGCTAAGCATTGTTATGCGAAAATGACCTTAAGTCCTTACAAAATAAAACAAGAGACTCGTATACGTCAGCGGTGGCAAATCCTTATTATTAGATGGTCCATGGTGTTTAATTTATTTAAACTCATTTTACGTACCCCACAGATGGAATGCTTGTAGAGTATTCGACCCGACACTACACAGTTAACCAAACCAATTACAAAACAATAAATCAATCTTATGATTTCATTTCATTATAATGCTATTAGTAGGTATATATAATGACGTATGTGTTAAGATGGCTATCCGGAACTAGCGAACTTGTTATAATTAATTGAACATAAGTGTCGCTGGTAATGAGTCTGTTATCAGAGTTCACGCGATATCGCTTCGGTTGACTGATAACAGCGTGTTATTTGTAATAACAACTCTATAAGAAGACTATCAGATGCATGAATGAATTAACACTCTGTACCATCATAGTACCTATGTCTTGGTAATATTCATTTTGTCCTTGTGATTAGATTGCCAAGCATTGGCTGCGAAGCAAGCAATGCTGACTGTTGGGAATCATTGATAAAAATATAACATTGTAGCGACCTCTTCAAGCGCGCTACAAGCTACACAGATGGCGCTGCCGACGACATTCAGATCAATTGACAATTCTCCATACAACCCTGCAACGCGCTATGAGAGTTTTCGGAGCACGTAACATGTACACAAGATACCGACAATAACTGTCGGGGCATAGCGGCCGCCCCGCCAGTCCTACCATCCGCCTGGCTGGAAGATATTCCCTTTCCCGCAAAAAACATCATGATGATGATGAATAACACTGTACTTTAAACCCGAAATGAATGCGGAACCTTCTTGATTACTCAGAATATTTTTTGAATACAGTGCGCCCAGCGTACAATGGCTAGCAGTAGCAACGTGCTGCAAATGACCCGTGAGGTACGCCAGCAAAGTGGCATAACCCGCGAACAGAGAAAAAAATATACCGTCATTACATAATGTATTAAACATTGCATAAAAAAAAAATAGGTTTTTTATACGGCTTTGAAAAGAAGGTAAACATTAAAGGTTGTTGTACTATGTGAAGTGATGTGACGTTACCGTCTTCAATATTTGTTTAAGGTCAAGATACGATTGGAAAATCTTTGGGAGTGATCGCACAAATATCTAGCGTCAATTAGTATCAATGAAGTCAAAGTGTAGCGTGTGTGCGCCTTGCACGGCAACACACTGGAACAATTTTTTTTTGATAATAAACATGGTTATAAAAAAAAAGAAAAAAAATGTAAATAAAGAGGCCCGCTGAGTTTCTCGCCGGATCTTCTCAGTTTAGGTCGCGTTCCGATCTGGTTGTAGAGTTAAGAAAAAAAATGTAAATGACAATTTGTAAGCGCCCCCGTAGGCCTATACGAATTTACTTGGTAACCTTTTGATTTCCGTGGGTCAAAATATTTCTAGTAGCCGATGTGTGTTTAGTTTAAAAGTTTGTTTTACGTAATAAGTTCTATTAATCGACAGTGTTTGAACTAAATCAAGCCAAGGACTGCCTAGGCAATACTTGTCTGCCACCATATCAATTAACGAGTCGCCAAGAACTCACTTAACGACTTTTGCAAGTGTTGCGCTCAATTTTCACATACATGTAAAAGCGATCTAGACACATCGCATCGCTGTTGCAACCACACATTTCAACACTTTAAGAGCTTAGCGATAAGCTCTTGAAACACATGGGTTCTCAGTGACAAGGGTCTTAACTTAAAATATGACGTTTTAATTAAGTCAATGTCAAAAGTTTACGATAAGTTAGTTTTACATGGAGTTATTAATTAAAGAAGTCCATAGCCACTGAGGATCCGGCACAAATCTTTAAGACTTTAAAAACAAATAATGTTGTATCAGCCGACCGATTATAATAATATCGCCAGACGAACACACCGACTTTACAGTCCCATACTAAGCAACGCTTGTATTATGGGTACCGTACAATGGACTGAGGGCAAAATCAGAATACAATACTTATATAGATATTAAACATTCATGACTCGGGTACAAATATTCGTGCTCATCACACAAAGTTTGTCCCTACCAGAATTCGAACCCGGGACCCTCATCACAGAAACCAAGGTCACTACCAACGGCGTTAATCAGGCCGTTGATTATGTAGCGTCTATATGAATGTAATATGTTTGATTAGAAATTTTCTTTTAAAAAAATCCAATATATTTTTCTGAATGCGTCCAAGAATCACAGAGGTTAAATACTTCCATAAAATCAATATGAACAAGTATTTTAGGACGGCAAAAATATCTGTTTAATAAATTAGTTTTCGTGATTAACTCTGACAGAAAGACAAACTTTGTTTTATTTTTTATTTAATGTTACGTGCGGTATTATTACAGTATTAAAATGAAAACAAAGAGAATATGAATTATCTATGGAATTGTTATATAAAAAGATACTTAGAGGTCGTTAATTTGCTTATTTATATACGAACTAAAAAACCATTGTATACCATCTATTTTAACGACTCCAACCTTTTGTATACTTATTAACAATGACTTTAAACATTTGAATTAAAGGAAAACACGTCAATCACAACAAAGGAAGTCGCTATTAAAAATCACTTAGTCGAACAGACGGACAGATGTCGGTAATGGAAAAATTTGTTTCGGCTGATATAATTTTAATATAAGGATGAAAAAAAATGGAACTTGGGAGGAATAGCAGTCTGATACATTCTTGTCACGCTGCACTGAATCAACGGTTTATAGGACGCTCCTGTAATTAAGATTTTGACTCGACTGAGCGACGCATAAGAGGGTTATGTGTTCATCAGTCTAAGTATGTATGTTTGTTATTTGTGATGCTCTAGACATTTTGAAATAGCTTTAATGTTATTTTTAACCTACTTCAAAACGGAGGAGGGTCTCAAATCGGTTGTATTTTTTTTGTTACTATCAAAATTAATAATGATCAAAAAGCCCTCATTAATAACATCGGGTTCAATCTGACGTAATTCTTACACTCGTATTCAATCTGCCTCATTCACCGCTGTAACTGCGACGTTTTATAAAAATGAAGTAAAAATGCTCATTGCTTTCTAGAAGCAGTCGTGCGTGCGATCCGTGCCACTTGCCAACAGCACTGCGGTCGCCACTCGCTATTGCTAGCAATCGCCAACCGCTAGAAAGTACCGCCTATGACATGAATAATATCACTTTAAGTGCAGCCGTTGAAAATGAATACTTTTCATAATCACGCGAAGACATGTAATTTTTGGATTGGGACATTTTCATTGTTGGGGACATCGCAGCGGTTCTCGTGTTTAATTTAAAATGATCATTACCTACGTACAATGCTCGTATTGATGGCAATATTAAGCGACTGCAACCGAACTCCTCTACGCGTGCTGCGTTGCCAGTAGCGGTCGTCAGTTCCTCATACAGGTGTCAGGACTACACTATGAGGGACAATATGATGAATTGGGAATTGTTTGCAGGGAAACGAAACGGAAAGGAAACGTTGCAATACTTCCAAGATCCAAGCTGTCTGTAAATCTTGATTTATGAATGTGACCGAATTGGGTTCGGAGTCTGATCGAAGTCCGCAGACTTCTACGTTAGCAACGGTACACATCCCGGTAGCTTCCAAAAGAGCAGGGGCCCTAAACATTTAATATTTGATTGATCGTTAGTTACTTATCAATGGATCAGTCAGAATAAATCAGTCAAAATTTGTATACCTAACTGATAAATCTCCAGGAATATTCCTTTCGGAATTCCAATAAATCTCAATTTTAATGCCAACGCTTTTAAAGGACCTTCGTTCAGGGTCACATTGTTGGAAACGTGGGAGACCCTAAAAAAAGCGCATTAGACCCTAATCGTGATTCGCGGAACGCTCATATTTATTGCCCTCGTAAACACTAATATGCTTAACTCCAACTGGCGGTAAGCAGGATAAAGTATCGGCGTTTTTTCAAATAACTCTTAGTCTTATTCCCGGTCTTAGGTGCTGTAAGACGTTTTAAATAATATGAGTAAATTACAGATATGATAATGTATTGTCCCAATTAATCGCTTGCACGAACATGAGACAATGGTATCGCATTTCTCTTACAAACTTACAGGCACAAACGTAACATTTGACGTCGAAATAAAATTAATTTACACTGTTACATTTTAAAACGCCCGCGAGTCTGGAAACCGTAGCTATCAATAAAAGATCTTCCCATTTATCGGCGATCTCCAGAATCTGAGAATCCCAACCTCTTAACACAAAACACCGCAAATCTTAACCCTTATCGCGATGCCATAAAGTTTGAATTACCAGTTGACTTTCAATGCGTCGAAGACTTCTTAGTTTGTGTCAAAGGGAATAATTAATATTAATCATCTGACAGGACCGTTACATGATAAAAAATGCGCAAAATAATCAGGTCATCTTATTTATAAAGAGTTTTATATGAAAAGAACAATACATACATCGTTCATCTGTCTGTCTGTATCATAACTGTACGCGAAAAATATTTGAGAGAATGACGTTGTCTGTAACTCGGTTCAAGTTCGTTGTAACTCTAAACAAGTGTTTTTTTAAGTATAAAACACTTGTTTGCAATGGCTTTGAGGCGTGATAGAGAGGGTAGAATAATTGTTGACGAGTGGATCAAAGTCTGACATGATCAACTTTGAAGCCACTTAAGGATCAAAGGAATAAGAAAAACTCATAAGCCCTTAGGATCAACAGATGATATACGATCATTTGGGTATTTTCGGTTACTTTCGGAAGCTCAGAGTGAGCGCTTAAAATTAAGACAGGTATAATAAAATAGATAAGTTTAATCTTATTTTTTTTACAAATAAACTAAAATGAAAAATATAGATATTGACTTTCAATATATATTACAAAGTATTTGTATTATCTCAAATCGAAATGGCATCATCAATAAAATTCAAATAAAATATTAATTTAATACAAACAAAAAAGCATCGGAAACGTGAATCTCGGAGATTACGATAAGGCCGCAGTAGGGGGCTGCGCCCCAGCGCCAAAAAGTGTCAAAAAAGATGCGCACGCGCAACCTTTTTAAGGCGCGAATTTAAGTTGGCAGAAAATTATTAATCACGAGAGATTTGCATTATCAATTCTATATTCAAACAACGTGCGCAGCATTATAAATTAATAAAATATATTGGGTTTCTCTCGTACGTAATTTGTGACAAAAGATTTCAAATGACCTGGGTTTTGGGAAACCCAAATCAATCCTGATTTGTGAAATCAACGTTGGCAAATAATCCGCTTGGAGACCTATTGACAAAACTCCTACATACCTACCAACACACATAGTTAAAATTTGGATATATCGTTGATTTCATAGCTCTCGATCAATTTGGAATACAAAGAACATACTCAAGGGTCTCCGAGCTTTTTGTGATGTGTGTAGTTATTTCCTTCTTCAAATTTAATCTTTGGTAATTTCCATAGCTCTCGTGCCTACATTGGGACAATCATATAACAGTACAATACGAAAATGAGCTCGAGAGAGTAATTAGAGGGCGCATGCGCGGCCTGCGCGAGCGCATCGTGGAACAATTGAACTGTGACAACAGCAGTATTAGCATACGTAGTTCTGGGTGCGGTTCGAAACATTTTGTGCCTCTATAGAGGTCAGGGGGCGTAGTTCGAACTCCAATTTCCAGGCACTAAACAAAGCTACATTGCAATTTATATTTCAACTTCATAATACATTCTTATCGTGATAAAAAGCACTATATTATTTCCAAACGTTGTCGGTCAATATTATAAGTATTCGTAATAAGCCAGTATTAGTTCGATTGCTATAACAAATTGCGCTTACCTTTGTTCTGTAGAGCGGATTGGAGAAGTCCCAGCCCGGTGCTACGAACAGATATCCGCATTTAGATATCTTGCGGCTTGCCTGTTGACAAATTAAACAAATATATTAATTACCTATTCAACGGAGACCATACATACTATTTTTTTGGTTAAGTGTAGGTTACACATAACTGATAACCAGTATTGCTATCGACATGTTTCGATATCTTGGTTCCTCACTCAAGGTATCACCCAGCTACTCATCAGTTACATTTTTATAATTCGTTTTATGGCCCTGGGTACTAGCCCTTTTAGCATATCAGTAGTATTTTCACGTCATAATATTGATGCGATAAATTGCTGAGCATCTTCAGAGGATTGAAAAGTCAAGTTACAATGGATATAATAAAGATAAGATACTTGAGAAAATCGACCAAAATTATGATGTAAAATACTAAATTAGCATCACTGCGGAACATTCTCTATATTTGAGAGCTCCAGGGGTGTTAGTATAATATGCACTCACTTTATCGTAAGCGAAGACATTATTGTCTACAAAGTAACATCCTTAACCATTCGGTCCTGTCCACACCGCAGCATCTTATTTTATCCTATAGATACGAAACTGGCCGAGATAAGCAAATGATACATTCAACGAGTCCATTCCGTGTTATATTGTCCATTAGCTTACAATGTAGCGGATGAACTATTTTATCACACTCTTCTGTGCCCTTAACTTTACGTAAGAGGTGATTTTATTTTTTATTTTTAAATTAGCGAATAAAACCGCTTAATTCAGCCAAGGTGTTGAGCTAATATTTTTTTCTAGTTTATATTCGTTTTGCAATAAAACGCCCTACCGTTTTTGACGTTTGTACTAACTTTGGGCTCTAATCGATTGTTTATTCGTATTTTATTTGAGGCTAGTTAGGTTAATGAGGTGGATAACCGATAAGAAACGAGTATCACTACAACCAAAGCTATTATTAAAGTCACGGAAAATGTAGCTAATGAAATTTGCTTTTTATTTCGTGTTAGATTTAGGACTTTAATCCAGCTTAAAAGATTAGCGTCCAACTCCCACGCGGGTCGTATTCGAGACACAATAAACTAAACCAAAGTGTGTTAAAATAATCTAATAGTTTCGTATGTCACAACACATCATTATTATTTTATGTAAATGTCTCAATTTTCGACAACAGTTCTATATATAATTCGATTATGAATTGGAAAACATGTTGCATAAACCAATTTGGCTCGGAAGCGGCGTATTTCACTGTCACAAAAACATATTAAGTATGTTATTATTTATTTGCACATCGTTAACATTTCGTGACAAAATATTAATTCAATGATAAATATGAGTTATGCTTTATGAAATTTGCGGATTAGCACGTGATTGTGGCATGCTTGATTAGTTGGACTTTCTATAAATATAAGATAGCATTGGTAGATAGATAGTAATACTTGTATATCGCCCACCCAGAAATGGTGTTTAATATAATTTGTTAATTATATTATTTTTCTCTTTTTATTATACTGTGGGATCATGTTTTCTGTAGTAAAACAGACGCATAAATGGTAATGGAGCTTGCTTTTTTATAAAAATCATTCCGCAAGCCTATTATTTGATGCGTGAAAATCCTATAAAATTCCAAGAAACGGGTCTAATCTTAACAAAAAACGAAATCGTATCAAATGCGTCGCGAGTACCGCGATGAGCATCGCTTAACTGTGACGCGGTGACGTCACGATGGTCACCGACCCTGGGTGACACGGCCGATTTACTGTTGTCTGTGTATAGCCGCCTTTACAATACATGCTCTTTCACACGCGATCGGAGCGCGAAGGATTAAATACGCGCAATCCCGAGTGATTGTTTATTCATTTTTCCACTCAACTCTCTTTAGCTCAGAATGGTATTATACTAATAACGCATGAAGCTCGGAAGGAAACTTTCGGGTCCGTCTATTTATACATTCTCCTTGTCTATCTATACACGCGTTCTCTTTCCCGTATGAAAGCCGATTGACGCAGTAAACAACGACCGTATAAATCTGCCTTTACATTAGCATTGATTTATTTGTATATTGTGATAGCTTATCAAGATCAAGTAATGTTGTTTTATGCAAAGCTAAGCCCGCCCATTTGTTACCTAAGTGTGATTGCGAAATTAATTATAAATGCATTATCAAAATCAGTACCTCAATACATAAATTATACTATTGGCCGTATCCTAGTAGCGATACATAAATTTAATAAATTATATTTTTCCATCCATCATCCATCCAACACTAACCTATTTAGGACGTATGTGCAGGCAATATCCTGTATTAAAAAAAAAAAAAACTTCGTTGGCTTTGTCTGTGCGAACCATTAGATCGCTAGCAACCCGTTGCGCGGGAGTCGCGTTGCGATCGCAAATTGAAAATTATTATTGTAATGACGGTTTCATTTAAAATATTACAAGTAATGATTCACGGATATCTATGCAAAATTATGTACATATATAATAGGAGATCTGCATGTAACTGTGTGTAGCGTTCAACATACCTCGGATACCGTTTACAACTGGATTTTTAAAACCAAGGTGTTCCTGGCCATAGTACTTTATTTTAGAACTCAACTTAGGACTCATATTGGAACATCGACATTTTCCAATATTATACTAACCACATACTCGATATCGACATACCGATGTACTCACACACACACACACATAAACGTACACGCACACACGCACACACATACACACACCAGTACCACAACAAACACAACATGCACACGTTTCCCACTTCTCACTAAACCTAATTGCTAATAATAAGTATCTGGGCTCCTTGTGACACTGGCTTGCACCCTAGTATGAGGACCAGTGTTATACTTATCTTTTGTATGTAATTTAGAATATTTTTTATGACTTTTTATGACAGGTACTTAGCCCACCCACCAATATTATGATACATGTGGCGATACCTTTAGTCCACTTTAACAATATTCACAGAAAGACTGGGAATGAAGCGGCTACACCGAGCTATGTCTACTACTACTCGTACTATATTTGATATCATCGTTAGTCTATAATTTTACAATGATTACTACCGTGTAAATAACTCAGGGTTAACACTAAAATCACCACAAATTCATCGCTTGTCAACCATAAAACCATTGGAGCACGGGATCTATATAGTATAATTTATGGTGATGCTCTCACGGTTGGGTTAAGCTACAAGCGAGTAGCGATCGGTGAAGAATCGATTATGATAATTTTGTCAGAATAATCGATTACGTTACGAAAACAGTTTTAAGGGCGGAAATTTAGAGGTTTAGCAATAGCTGCGTATTGACTGGCCGCATGACCACGAGGCAGCCTCAATATTGACCCGAGCAATCAGTTGACGCGAAGTAGACAATAAACAATCTAGAAACAGGTTGTTGATTTGACAGGATATGACAGTGCTGCGGTGAGGCAACGCGAGCGCTTGCCTTGGGGAGGCATACACTGAAACTGCAAATAGAGGCAGCCTTGCAAGGCTGATCGGCCAAGCAGCACACAGTCTAACCCAATTAGGAGATGAATGGACGTGTTTAATTAACTTTTAGCTATAGTTATATTATCTATCTCTACGTAATTTACCGACTCAGCATAACTTCGTGTTTAGAGTGCAACACTGTAGTGAAATCATGCGCAAGTGGCTTGTTTGTATTATGGAAATAGAAAACTATTCTGACAACCATTCCAAAACTTGTACATTTCAGATAGTGTTCCCCAAATTGGTCTTGGACTTACATCGCAAGAAAAAGACGAAGATCACCTTATACAGCCTGAACAAATCTGATTCTAAAAAAACTCTTGCGTCTCGCAGAAGTAAGTCAAACTTTGGTATTTTTATCATCACGTTCTACAGAACATAACCCTATAATAATAATAATACCAGCTATTTTAATACCCACAGGTGGGCATGGGCCTCTCATCAATGCGACGGGCTCAGTTAGGCTCAGTGCGGGTTGGCGGACTTCACACGTCATCTTTGGGGTTCTCTCAGAAATGCAAGTTTTCACACGAAGTTTTCCTTCACCGTTTAACAAGTGATAATCATGGTTGAATTTCACAAATGTAATCCAGAAATCCGAGATGTGCGAGCTTCTTCAACCTCTTGTTCTTCTTCAATCAAACCTATGATCGTCTGTAATTAAGCATTTTGGCCAGATCAAGACCGATTTTAGGCAACACAAACCACAAACACAAAAGAGATGCGTTTACTCACAGTCTAATCACCTATATAGTAAAGATACTTTGCCTCTTAAAAGGACCAATTTAATAACGCTTTTCCTTAATATGACCCTCCTACTTAAACCCAAGACGACAAAACGCTTGCTAAAAAGACGGACCCCGTAAGAGGTCCTGCCACCAGCTGTTATAATAATTAAAAATTATAATGATCAACAAAAGAGTCATGAATTCGTTACAAAATCCATTTGATATTTCTATAGAATCGTGACTCATGCGAACAAATATTTATGTAGGTACAACTTCACTTAAGAGTTAAGAACTAAACAACTTATTATTGGAACAGAACAATCGCAACACCGCTGCCAAACATGGCGGTCATTATCACCGACGATCGCATGCGCAATGCGAGTCTGAGATTACATTCCGAAAGTGTAAATAATTCAAATAACAATAATCGATAGTTTCTCGAATCCGACGGCAGATGGAGGTGGTATGCGGTGGTAGCGGCGCGGCGGGGAGGGGATCGTGAGAACTGGGCGACTTGCACTTTCGTCGGCGCGCGCGCACCTCGATGAACGATAGCGCTGCGCCCGCGTCGGGCGCCGGCGAGTCTCCGCACGAGTCTAGCTCAAGAACTGATTAATCACCAATCTCCGAACGAACCTTACAAGGCACGACAATCCCTAGAGAAAGTCTAACAAATGATACTACCATTTCTGTAGGTACGTGATGCGGAAGATTCGATATGCGCAGAAAAAGCATTAAACTGACAATTGTAAATAGCAAATAAAAGTATAAAAGATGAAAATAATAATAGAAAAAGTGAAGTTCACTTTCTATTGCATCAAAATCAAGCGGGTGTTAGTACAAAAACGAGCGACAGTGGATCTTAAATGTCGATGGAATCACGACTTTCAACAAACACTGTAGGATAAAAGTCTAAGCCGAACCCCCGCAGTGATCGTTTGTTACAACAGATAAGAACAATTCGATAATTTGTCAAAGAATTACACGAGTGTTCGACCGAGCTTATCCTATTACTGCAATCAAAATTATGCAACTTTCATTTTTGAAGTTCAATCAAGTTGATTTTAAAAACGAACAGGTGATTGCTTAATTCTGATGCATGAACTGATGAAAAGTTATCTGATCATTTGTGCCTTTATGAATTCGATTTGATCGCTAAAAATTACAAGAGATGATTCGACGGCGCATATAATATTCATAACAAAATCTTTATATAATTTCTTCCTCATCATGCATGCTCAAATACGAAGCTCATATAAGATGGATCGTTTACCAACCGAAGCACAAAAAACTTGACCAAGGTCTATCAATCTTAGTCACAGATTTACAAGACAGCCAACCACTTCCAAAATGGACGCACGAAATGCACGTGCGAACGAAAATCAAACAGGTATTCAACTCTTTAATTAACAGACATTGATGGATAAAGAAACATTTATAGTCTTTAAACAAACCTGAATGAGTTTCATTCAAAAGAGAGCTGTAGATGAATAGATCTCGAGGTATCCACATTTAAATGACAAGTTTGCTATGCAAATTTTCAATGTTTTGAACCTACTTGCCGTGGGATGCAGCCGGTGAATCATCTGAATCAACATCCCGTGGTTAGTCCCGGAGGGCGGGCTGAACTCGTCACGGAATCGCTACCGACACAATTATCGAATCTAGACCACTCTCACTGAAGCAAAAAGAACACCGAGACGTAAAGAAAGCAAAGTCAGGTGCGCCCCCATTTCACTTTCCAATGACTTATCTTTACTCCGAAATGCATTCGAGAATTTATCTACACGTCAATGTTATAGAGTTTAAATTTCATTACACTATGTAAATATTGAGTCAGTAAGCATTTCATTATCAAGATTTACGAGGAAACCCTTTAAAGCCGTTAATTGTAAGTATTCATTTCGCTTTCTAATGATTTTCGTAAACACTGAATATGTAACGTCCATTATATTCAGATAATTAATGTATTTCTGTGTAGAAAAATTAAGTTATTCATTTGAAAATGCCATAGAAAAACATTGAAAGAGGTTTTACTGAGATCGTGTGCAATTTGAACGTCAATAGCATCGCCTACATCTCAATTGTGGATCGTGAGCATTGTTAATGCGCATGCGCAGAGAAGCGCCTGCGCAGTCTAATGACAGACTGTTTAGTGCCGGTATCACTGGTGCGATCCGATTGAGATGTCGACTACATACAGATGGAATGTTTTTTTTCTGCGATGCGATGTTTAGTTAGACTAGATTATCAGAAGCCATTGTAAACCGTCTTAGTTTGGTAATTACTTATTATTGATTGTATTGACACTAATTAATCATTCAGTTTGACCCCATTGATGGATCGATCAGTTTCTTGGAAGTCATCTTACATAGATTGATTTATTGGCAGTGTTTTTGCAAGTGTTATGACAGTAGTTGTTTGAATATAAACGAGCTTAAGATTATCTTACTGGCACTCATTAGCTTGCTTCTGTGTTCAACAAACGATTTTCCATCTTCTTCATTCAATCTATTTCTAGGAAGATGCACCAGATAAAAGGGGGGTAAATAATGCGCAGCGATAAATACAGTATTTGAACCGGTACTACGAGTACATAATAAAATTAAGTGGCCCATTAAATATCCTCCATATTACATGTATGTACCATTTAATATGTAGGTGTTGACCAAATACAAATGTAACTTCCATTCACATCCTACATTTACAATACAATTTGATCAGAAGTACTTTTGGTCAGCCTGCATGACAATAGAAATCCAAACAGGATGTTATTCCGAACAAAGACTTTATCAATGAACCGTTAATTAAAAATCTAAAATATATTCCATCTCTTTTGAAAGCCATAAGATAGAATATGATAGAGGAACAGGAAAAGAACACTAATGATCGTAAATGAAGGCCAGGTGGCCGATAATGTTCGCACAATCAGAAAGCCATTGAACTATTGTAAATGTTAACCTTGATGTTGCATTCATGGCGAGCCCATTTGAATTATTCTGTTAGCTTTGATTGATATTGTGGACTTACGGTTACTGTGGGTTTGATCATCATTATGCTGCATTGTGGAGTTACTGAATAACATTTAGTCTCCCGTGTAAACAGGAATCAGTTCACACATTGATTCGATTAACAGTAATCCTGAATTTTTATTCCAACGTCAAACTGATATTGAATTCTTTCCAAAATTGCACGCTACGACTACTACGGCTCTTTTAACATAATGCTAATATACTTGATTAAATACACACAAGCACCTCGTAAACTGACGACTTCTTTCAAAACGGACCCAGATCAAATCAACTTAACTGAATTAGTTTAAGCATTATGAAATGAGCTGTCTCGAACTATTGTATTAACATTGCCTATTTAATCTTCATTCAAGGCGACTTGTCCAAACCCCAGTATCTCACTTGCATTGTGAACGATATAACTATCTGGTATAGATATCATAATTTGTTTCACGTGACCGACTCAATCTTTTGATTGTTTAAGCTTCGATAGCTAACCTTGGTTTGGTTTAAGCGCCATTACCGTTGATGCATCTATTGACAGTAACATAATTTGTGGCATTATTGATAAACCTGATTGATAAGACCTGTGCATTTTTTAATATGTAGCAAATTAATGTTTTATCTGTGTTACCTGCAAGAAAGTTGTGACGAATAATTAAATGCAAAACTACGATTTCCAATTTGAATGTTGTATTTGTATATCTAAGTACAGTACTCAAACACTTATATTTCCAATAAAGTCTTAAAGCATCAAACCACTCTACAGGCTACCACCGGTGCAAAACAACAAATAAATTAGAATTTCTCTCTGACTGCACATAATTAATCAGTATTACCAGTGCAGGATCAAAGTGCCGCACTCTAGAGACACTTTCGCCATTAAGGCCAATAAATTGTCACGCCCACAGCGCGTCGGCGACAGGTTTGCGCCCGCGCAGCCACGAGACGCAACGCGCACTCTGCATCTTGTTATTTCAAAGTATTGTAACATGGTATTATCAAGCATCAATATGTTTTTTGTCACTTTCAAAACTTTGTTTTTTTTTACTGTCACAACATTTTTTCGATTTTTTTGTACAGACAACGTTTGATAGTACAAAACCAAACCGAATCAACGTCTTTATTGCTAAGAAACATAATCAAAACAAAAGCATTCACGGAGAGCATTGACATTGAGAGTCATCAATCTGTTGATTCTGTTTTCAAACACTATTGTACTAGCTTAAGACATTGTTCCAACAACGTCGCCCTCCCACCTGGCTGCAACACCGCTGACAATTAAGTTACCACGGCTTTTCACTCAGCAAAATAGCGTTTTTCACGCAAACTTTCCATTGACAATCGTTGGGAACACTTTCTACGATAGAAAATTATCGATGGCAATACCACAATAATATGACACTCACGACATTGTTGAAGACAAGAATGAGGGGTATCAAGATAAATCGGACGGGTTCAATTGAAAATTGGATTCTTTTGTCGTTTGCCGTCAAACATTAAGCTCAATGTGTAATGGTCTATTGTTTTCCAGATAAAGAGGTTTGGTAGTCGATAACCTCTTTAAGTAACGACCGCGACCGTTGGACCTGTCTGCAGGTCAAGGGATTTGCATAAACGGACATTTTTGAGAACGGATTTTGCTTGCTATAAAACTCATAAGGAGTTTTAAATTACGTGTAAATAAAATTAATTTCAGTAGGAATAAAATCGTATGATATGAAATAAATAGGTATATGATTTCAGGTGCAGATTAATCAGATATTTTTCTGTTACGTAGGATTTACTTAAAGACCTTCAGATTTACTGGAATTACTAAAACACTAAATTGTTATTGCAGAATACAGTTGGTACTCTGTGGTATTTCGCCAAAATTAAGAGAAAACAGTACACCTACACGTTAATCAAATTAGGCATGACAAACAATTTCACTTTTTCCTCACACCTGCGCAGGCGCCTTGCATCAAAAGGACGTCACAAGGTTGGTGTCATCGACCTCTGGTCTTGAACTTGAAGGAAAGCATTCAAGGTCAATATACATTTAATCAACGACCGACGTCATATCGATAATGTTTCAATCATCTCCATTTTCACTTTACAGAAATCGAGTTATCGCAAAATTCCAATCGCGAAATCAATTACCAATCGTTTGTTAATATAATAGTTGAAAGAAAGTTGTTGAACACGCGAAATTTCTAAAAATAACCTATAACAGCGCTCTCTCCATTCTACACTAAAACTTAATTGATTAAATTAATTAAGAACACCGAAATGGCTGCTGGTGACAGTTATACATAGCGACGCTTAAGTGGTAATTAAAATGTTGACAATTAATGAAATTTAAATAAATGTGTAGCAGAAATTGAAACTAGAAAAAAATATTTTAGCATTTTACCTCTCTAACGTCTTATAAGTATTCTCAAAAACAGGATTCATCTACTTATCTTAATATTGGAACGAAGTTCCTTATCGCGCGTTACGAAAGGGGGCTAGATGGAAAAAAATAAGACGAAAAATTAAGACGAAAAGTTGTAACGACACTTTTTGCTATCTTTGTCGTTTGCATTTACATAATGGTCAGTATTTTCGAGACATTGCACAAGTGCCTCCGTGGCGCAATTGGCTAGCGCGTTCGGCTGTTAACCGAAAGGTTGGTGATTCGAGCCCACCAGGGGGCGATATATTTTTGTTTCCCAAAATTATTGATTCCCAAAATTATTGATAAATAATAAATATAATAAAGGAACTTCGTTCCATCCGGGTGTCCCTTGACACCTCTCAAGTTTTTTCTTATATAGCTTAACCCTAGCTTTTATCTCTCCAGGGCTGCCAACTAACCACTTCTAATTTGCTTCTTTATATACCTTTCAGATGAACCTAACCAATAAACCAATACAGACCTCCTGATAGCATTAATTTGATAATTTATCGTAAGTGTCTGGATCTAAGCATGAGAAATCGGGTATTTGGTTGGGTCTGTCGTTTCGTTCGATTGTTAATCTTTCAAACGAATTGGTAACTGGTTTAGATTCTTTTTTACCATTTGGCATGTTTGTGGCAGTAACAAATGAAGATTAGAATGAAAGACGACGTACATCCTGTACTCATTTTGTGGGCTTTGTCTGTTTTGGCCGGGAGAGGGCTTTTTGAAATGCCTTTCGCATGAGGGGATTCGGTTAGGTTAGGCCCTTTCTGGTCCTTTCGTTAAGGCCGCGTTGTCACCCTATCGAAACCCCAAATATGAGGTTAATGCGATTCATTAATTCCTTCATACGGATTCTTTAGTCATAAACATGTAAATGGGTTCTCCTTTAGGGAACGCTAGCAAACATATGACAAAAATTACAGAACTAGTCTAATTTAAATTGGGTAAGTAAATCAGTACAGACCGCTACTAATAAATCTTGACATTTCATGCATAGTATTAACGGATATCCCAAAAACTTTTTTATTACTATCGTTATTACCGCCGAACGGCAATTTGGACCCAAAATAGCTTTAATTTAAGGCGTGGGACCCTTGTTGAGTAGGTGTGATGCACAAGCCCTTTCATTAACGTCCATTCCGTGGGGTAACGATGATTACCCTTTAATCATAGACTAGAGTTTCTCACCCACTACTTCTCAAGTGATATAAAATCGGGTAAAAAAATTAAGGGCAGCATCACTTTTTACAATCCGATTTTTTTTTGTTAATATATGTATTTATATAAACAAAAAAAAACATAACGTCTACTGCATGAAATTCGAATTTACACATGAATGAATGTATAAATACATTTATTTATATAGACTACATATTACATTATTAATTCACGATGTTACCATAGAGCTTTTGACTTATAAATTAGCGTTTTTTTTCTATAAACCCGCTGTTCGTTATGAGAAGTATTATTATTCTAAATAGACACCACCGGTGCGCAGTTGAGAATTTTAATAGGCAGGCAATGCAAGTATGCGCGCGCGCCGTTTTTTGCCGCCCTCTACCGGTGGTTGCAACAAATTGTTGTGGCACCGCATTTCGGACGCGTTTCTGTACCCGTTCTAGGAGGTAGAAAAACGTTCGTTTGGCATGGTCGGGTACTGCAGCCGTGCATGGAGATACCAGATGCAATTCATATGAGGACTTGTGTAATGAATGAAGGAAGCAAAACTTATAAGCAATACAAAATTTTTGCATAGTTATAAATTAAGACATGTGTCATTCTCAATACTGGAACGGAAACGGTATTTACCGGTTACAGAACTTTCAGTATTTTTACGGTTATTGCGCAACGCGCACATAATAGTTCGTAAACACGAAGTGCTCGTACCGTGTTACAATTTTCCTTAAAATTGACGAAGATACAGTTAGTTACTTATTGTGATCAGGGTTGCCACCTGCCACTCATTATAATTTATTTATTTTAAAACTACACTAGTCTTATTTCCGAACGGATAAATACTATTCCGTTCACTAGGCGAGGTGCGAGAACTTATTGTGCTCCAGCCTGTGCCCGGGAGCAGGTACAGGGCTCGCCTTGGGTGGGCGCTGGAGACGCTTCTTCGTGTTACTTATTGTTACCCGATTAGAACCTATAAAAATCAGTAGGTATTTCTAATAATATCAAAACCAAAGTAATATTATTCTAGCCAATCGACAACCCTATTCTCGACACACAAATTAATAGAGGCAAAACAAGATTTATTGCATTCGTTATGCGACGATTCTTTTTATGTAACGCAAATTTATATGCCATTAGAAATTTTAAGGTACCGACCCGCAGCCGTATTGCGTAACAACACCGCTGTCACGTCGCTTTCACGCGCCGGCGACAGGTGCGACACTTTGTAAATAGAAACTGTATTGGCTGTCGGAATAGTGTCATATTTGTATAGATATTCGCGAGAGGATAGTAATTTTTAGCACACACCCCGCTAGAAGCACCCTCCCATGACCTGCATTTTATACGCATGTTGAGACTGCTCAGTATTTTCAATATTTCGCCCCTTAAATGAAATACAGTCTTGTCGTATACAACTTATACTATTTTTTTTATGTTTTTCTTTTCATTATTAAGACACCTCACCAATCCAACCCAACACCCAACCGCCATAACCCGATGGAGAAGAGAAGAGAGAAGAGAGACGAGAGAAGTCCGTCAACCCACACTGGGGCAGCGTAGTCGACTATGGTCCCCCTCGCATCGATGGGACGCCCGTGCCCAACAGTAGGACATTAAAAAGGGCTGGTATTATTATAAGACACCTTACACGTATGTAGATGGATAGATTTAGACAGATAATATATAGGCACCCGGGGGCCTACTACGAACTCTGATTTCCAGGCAGTATACTAAACTGACTGGCAGTTTTATATTTAATCGTAATACGCCCTCTGTATAGTCCAAAATCGATTGCAGAAAATATGTAAATAAATTATTGCCATCAATGTAGCACGTCGTTGCGGTGTCCATAATTTACGAAAACAATATTTTTTTTTCTACCTAAAAATATGCATAATGGCTAAAAATAACTCGGCCGTATGATACGGTTGCGTTCATCAACAAATCGAATTTGTGTCACACAAGTCGACGTTGAATCGCTACTCGTTTTACAGTTTTTATTTACAACACTTTTTTATGAGCGCGCGCGCATTGATATTAAAATATATAAAGGCAGTAACATACAACCCAGACACGACGACAAAAAAAAGTATTGTCATATGGTGAATTTGTATTACCTAATAAATAATTTCAATTTAGTTGGTTTTTATTGAATTGTATTAAATCTTTAACAGAACGTGAAGGTAACATTTTTACACATATCACGACATCCTACACAACTATTAACCCGGAGATCCTTTGATCCGGAAGCTTACGCAATGTCATTTAGGTACCCATGCCCATAATGAAAGTAGAGCTCATTTAAAAAAAAATAACACTATAAGGATCTATTTCCACTATGCTAATAATATTCATTTGTATCGGCAGTTATGATCGACGCTTTATAATCCATCAGTCATCGCACCGTCTCGTCTCCGCAAATTGGTCGTATAACATACAATAGGGTGACCACATTAAACGGCATGTGCTCGAAAAATATAACAAAAAAATCACATGGTTTAAACAAGTTTTCGTTCGAGGTTGCAGTTTTTATGCTCTTATCTGAGCGGTTAATCATTGTTAAACACATTTATGTTTCAGAAACACTTTAGTCTGTCTGCGTCGCTCGTAAATCATATTAACTGGGGTAGATTTAATACTTGAATCCTTATAAACCACACCACTTATTATTTATAACCAAATTTACTGCGACCCCAAAATATTGACGTGTCTCGCATTCCTGCGTGTGCGCGGCCCACATAAGTCATAGTTTAGAAAAGAAATTAAAATGTACAACGGCGAGGCTGCCACACGGGTAGCGCCTGATTTCAATGCGCAACAACGTACATTCATAATTTTCTTTGGGTCATGAAAACCACCATTTTATCGAGACCCTCGCACGTTACGCACGGTGCGCAGAAATCCTAACGTCGCGATTGTTTATGGATCTAGTAATTTTGGATGCGTTGCCGCACGTCCCTTCTAAGATGGCGCCGGATACGTGACGTTTCTAAAGGCGGGAAACAATGGTGGGGCCGTTATGAATATTGAGAACTCGGGGTTTGTCAAAGGCACGCATCACCAATTTTCGCCGAGTGAGTATAGACGAATGTATCTACACAGGAATCCATTGGCCTACTGCGATACGCATGCGCGACCGCTCACCGACGATTTTGGCGCCATGTTTCTTGACATTCGACATTCAAAACAACTTTTTTATGCGAATTGAGGCGCGTACACATAACATTAACATACGGCCAGGACAGAGAAGCTTGTTTATAAAACATTTTTATGTATTTTGAGTCACCAAATAAGCGGTTAGGCGGGTGACATCAGTTGCCATATAAATTTTACTTATCTGACTACCAATGACCACTTGATTAAATATTCTAATACAATATTTAATGCGCTTGTACTGTTTTAGTTTTTTTTAAATAAGTATCTGAGTACCCCTCTGTACCCTTTGAGTTTGTACCTCATCACTTTGTCCGTTTCATTCGTACCTCAGTAAGTACAGCACACACTGTTATGGAAAGATTTTTTTTAAATGTTTTAATGTTAGTGTGACGAGTCCCTACTTCCGTTTTGTTCGCAAACATATTTACACTATGACACGCCCCGGAATAATTTAGTCGATCCGTTTCGTATTTTTGCATAATTATTCAGAAGCCGATGAGTCAAATGTAGACATTGGTCATTTTCATTTGTATGCGACACAGTATGGAAGTTCTTAGAAACAAGACGAGACAATATTGAAGTATTTTAGTATACTTACAGGATAAAATGATCATGAAACACCCAAAAGGTGATGACTCCTGGTGCAAAATAGATCTTTGCCTATGTACTAGGTACTAAAGTAAGTATCTTGTTTAATATACCACCAGTCCCTACCGTAGGTACCTACGAAAAGTGAGTTAAATCAGATATCAAAAGCTGGCGAAGTGCGTGTCAGATCAATCATGGACAATTTAGGGTTCCGCAACCATGCTACAATGAAAATATCTTGCTATAATTGCGGTTTATTTCTATCTCTGTCCATTGGGTTTTTCAGCAATAACGCGGGAACTGACGGACCTATAAGGTTACGTAGTTTGAATATGGAACGATTCAAAAAGTTGCCATTCTTTTGTTTACTTTTTGATTCAGATATTGTCACAGTTCACATTTAGTATGTTCGTTACCATAGTAGAAATGCAATTTAATAATATGAATAATATCAGCAAAAATGTGTTGCAACGTAACATTACATAAGTAGCTGAACTGGGTATTTATACTTCTTTTTAATGTTACCTAATAGCCAGTAATAGCGACGCTAACATGTACACGGTTTTGCATTTAATCGAAACTCTTGCGCAGCTAAACTCGGTCCTCGTTACTCGACCGCAAACATTTCCTACCTGTTTGTTAAAAAAAAATACGCGCCAGGTGTGAATCGTCAACCAGACATGGTTCTGTAGTAGGTACATAAATACTGCAGGTAATTTTTTTGGGACTTAAATTACTCACCCCATGTGAAAATCAATGGTAAATAAAGCTAAATCTCCGTATTAGCTTAAGCTCGGATAGGTTGGACGTCAATATATATTCTTACTACTTACTTATTTTGTTTTATGTTTTTGTATACTCAACGGTCGTTTGAATATATACTTTTTTATTTTTCATAGATTATTATGAAACCGACCGACATTTGCAATGATCATTGTGTCGATTCCGATTTTGGTACGGTATACTAAAGCATTAAATCTAACAGCAACTTACGTAAACGCGAAAGTAAATTGCGCTTTTAAATGCGAAGATAATATTTGAAACAACAATTTCACGGTTTGGTTAAAATGAGAAACGAAAACACTCTGTTCCCAATAGTGGTTTTATGAATGGCAGCACACTATGCGGAACCAAGAGAGAGAGAAGAAGAGGCAAATGAAGGATATTGTGTGCAAACATTCCTACCCCTGAATTTATAGACGTTTTATAACATTATCAAACATCATATAGTACTGCACAAAGCGAAACTCTTGTGCGCCAAATGATGTTTGATAAAGTTATAAAATGTCTATAAATTTGGGGGCTAGGATATAGGAGCAGGCAACACTATTGTCACTATAAAAAACACAACCTCTCCGAGGTTAATTTCAACAAGGAAGCCAGTGTAGTGGGGTGTATGCCTACTACCATTTCCAGTACGATGTTATAAAAGTAAGCACGGTTGCGATCAATGATACGGGACCGATTTTCATAATATTTTCAATGACCCTTAAAATGCAATAAGGTATATCGTAGTGTGTATCGTCATATCTGAGAGCAGTTGCTCCTAGTAACGTCAGTCAAATTAGCACCCTTATGGTATACATTTGATGTACGAAATCCAACCTTAAATAGGTCCCAAATAAAAGTCCGCGACTGTACCAATTCAAACACGACTCTACAATTCGTAACGATCAAATTGGTTTGCTCAATGACATATCATCACGTGCGATTCTGAAATAACATGAGGGTCTCCCAGGATGTGGGGAACGAGGCCCGCGTGTAGAATTAAAGGAATTACAATGAACGCTCCATTGGAGGTAATCTTGCGCTGAATGAGGCTCGGATGGGTGTGCGTGCCCACCCCACGAGCAGAGAAGAATAAATATTACCACAAGAATCGGTAACGTTAAGAGAGATCTTTATTAAAAGTTTTAATTTAGTGACAATGGCTGGAATCTCAAATCTCTACTTTTGAAAAATATAACTTTAGTGAAGGGCAGCCATTTAAAATAAGTAGGCTATTTTTGGTTGAGGTTATCAAACATATGTTTCAATCTGCAAGTGTAGCAATATCTGAAATTTAAAAAAAAAATGTTGAAAAACCATGATAAGCTGATAGAAAAGGTTTCAATCAACGTTGGACAGATATTTCCTTAACGAAAAGTAAACGAACTAAAACAGAATAATACCATAATAATTATTTATCGTACTATCGTATCGTATCCACAATGGAATAGAACTGATTTTATTTTTTTCAACGGGCCCGTGCCCGAGGCTACAATTAGCCGCCAATTTGCCTACGTCGCGCCGCATCATGCGCCCGCGCAGGCCGTGCGGCCGCGCTGCTAGCGACGCCACGAACAATAACGCAACCATCGTTGATCGAGATCGATATGTGAGATTGGGTGGAATAGGATTTTTGAAGATCTATTCAGATTACAATCTGAACATGTCTCTTAGCATCACTGAGATATATGTACAAAAAGGTGTCCACAATTTTGGCAGACTGAGGTCATCTTAATGCGGTCATCTTAATATATTCATAACGTCATCTCCCTTGCGGATTTCACACGGTCACCGAAATTTATGATCCTTTAAAACAAATAAGGCAATATTTGTCGCATCCTTTAGCAAAGTGGGACGGCAGAATTTAAATTTTTAAATTACTGTTTGAGGGGTCCGAGAATGAAGATTATTTTATTCTGATGCACGGGTCCCAATGTACCAGACGATGACACCTTACCTGAAACAAAAGAAATGAAAGGTATAAAATAGGTATACGGGATATTTAAAAAGAACCTTGACTGTAAATTATGAGTATCTTTGAGAGTAGAAATAATTGTGGAGTGGATTCAAGGTGCCTGAAATCTAACTGGTAGTACAATTCATCAAAATTCAAGCAACATGCAAGAACTAAACGAACAAGTTATTCCAATAAAAAATAGTTCGACAATAGTTGTTGTTAAAATCCAATCTAAACAATCCAATAGAAACATTTAAAAAGTTTATAATACCAAGTAAAACCTATCTTTCCCATTCTAAAACAGTAAGGAAAGGCATCTCCATCCAAGATAGTTAAAAGTAAGAATGCGTAGTTATTTCGCCTGTTGCATCGCTACGGGAGATTTTATGACAGACATACAACTCAGGATCAAACAAAGCAATTCTAACAGCGATGTGGACATTAAACGTTGTCAAGCCATTTAATTTGTTGTACGATAACATGGAATTGAAATGGCGATGCAAGAATGTGAATGAACTTATATCGCGTGAATAGGTCCCAAAGAATCAAATATTTCCAAACTCGAGATTTCAGAAAGATGTAACGTAACAACAGGTTCCGCTGATTAATCACGCAATTTCTATCGTCACTACATTAAGAAGACCAGATGGACACTACCCACACAATGATGAAGAAACATTTCCTATCAGATTACTAAGTTCTAATGTAGCAATCGCAACTCGCAAGTCGAGTACAATGATATTTAGTTTGAAATAAAAGTTAATAACATTGCGCAAACGCAATAACACTGTGTATGTTGACAAATCAACACTTGGCTGGCTTCTGATTACCTTCCAGATATGCTAATGCGAAATCTCAGGTGTGGAGTCGATTCAGATTGCTTTCTGAGCACTAATTGTTGTCTCGGCATATCGTCTCAGTATTTCATGAAGTTTCTAACTGGCTGGTTTAGCAAATTTCTTTAGTATGTTTCGGTTCGCAGTATTTTTTTTGGTCACATTTTTCATCATTATATTTTATATTAGCATGTTTTGATTTCTTATATTTACGCGGATACTACACATTGAAATAATTTTTCGGATTTTATCGCGTTTATTTAGCATGTTTATTTACCTACAGTTTACAATGAGAATGTAATACCAACTCTTTTAATGTCCCACTGTTGGGCACGGGCCTCCCATCAATGTTAAGGGGATTAGGCCATTGTCCACCACGCTGGCCCAGCGCGGTTCCCTCAGACATGTAGGTTTCCTCATGATGTTTTCCTTCACCGTTTAGCAAGTGATAATCATGGTTGGTAACGAGATTCGCACTTGAAATCCAGAGGTGCGAGCCGGGGTTTAACCTGTGATCCTCGTTACCGAGGCAAGCGTTCTACCAACTTGGATATCACTACTTTTTGCCGTAAGAATGTAATACAAGTTAATATTATTACGTGGGATTATAGGCGCTACACCACCTACCATAATGGTTTAAGTGGTATAGTACAAAACCATATTCTGTACAATAAAATTCATGTTTGCTTGACGGTATTTAAAGTTAGTATTCGATTACAATGGCATTGCATAGAAGGTATTTCTCAGATGCAATACGCTTTGTAATTTCATTGCAAGTTTCATTAAATTTGGTGATACATGCTTACCACACCTACTGGTGTTACGGATCTTAAGATTTATGTTTCCAAACCCCTTCATAGTGTCCTCAATATGCGTTGCGATATATCCAAAGCATCTGTTCCAATGCTTGCCACTATAAAAGAATTATAATGCAATAACTAATCCACCTGCCGGACCGGTCAACCCAAAGCGTCGAGGTCAGCTGGTGTGTCGTTAATCCTGATGTGACAGGGTCCGCCGACGTGAATTACAGATGCTTTATAAATCACATTTGATAAGTTATAAGGACACTTGACAATGGTGTTTCGTCACCTTCGACCGAGAGGAAGCTGTCGTTGGAACAAGATAATGGTGGTGGTTATTTAATCCCTTGAATTGGTACAACTACCTTCTACCTGTTAAACCTAGCAGTCATAGCTTGATGTGGCCGTGAGCTGTTCAATAGCGAAAACCAAATCAGATCACATGTAATTACAAACAAAAATCAGTAAAAACCTCTGTACCTATAAAATATGACTATCCTGCAGAATTGTTCAAAAGGGATAATGGAGAGCACCCACAATCAGCTGATGGTATTTGGTTTGTTGCCATAACACCAAACTCTATGCGAGGCAATTCCGGTCATAGTCCACCACACTGAATCAGAGCAGGTTAGCAACTATAGCTCGTGTTCTGGTTGACAATATTTTTAATGTGTGGTAAACTTCTTGTGTATATTTTATATAGATGTTTCAGGTAGATTCGCACGCGTCCGATAAAACTAATATTTAAAGAAATTTACATTTTGATTACCATCTTCTACATGAAAGCGGCGAATAAGATGCAAATTTATTATTATTTTCTTTACATTCTATGCATACAGGTAAATGATGGATGATGCCAATTAATAGACTCGCTACAGATTAGCTGCACGACTAGAGCAAATCGCAAAGATTTGCAACATTGTCTGCGGTACGAGTGCGGAGTTCTATGTTCCCACAGTGTCATGTCCATTTTGTGGTTTTATTTCTACAAAACGACTATCCTCGTTAGACAACACAAGGACTGGCTACTTTTTAACCGACTTCAAAAAGGAGGAGGTTCTCAATTCGCTTGTTTTTTTTTAAATATCGCTTTAGTTAACGATTATAAATACTTCTTAGGTGAATTTTGTGCATATGGTCAAGGGCAAAATCTACTTCATGAGTCCGCGTTTTATGAATTAAATTCAGTGCCGGTGAATAATTCATGACATCAGACTTTGTCGCTTCAATTTATTCGCCCTCGCCCGGTATTAGACTGACTTTGACAGGTCAACGTAATTTCGTCACAATACGGGATATTTCCACAAGTAATTGCAGTTCAGAGATACTAAAGGTTGTAACTAAGTTATTTTCAGGAATCATCTTTCATATCATCATGTCACATCCATTATTTTGTATATAAAGTGTATTTATTGAATGTGCTATTGCTATTAATTACTTGACATTGGCAAAATACCCGCTAAGTTGTGGGTGAGGCCATATTCATATCCATTTTATGTCATCGCATCTCATTTCGTAAAGAAAGAAAAAGAATAAGTGCGGACAAATCTTTTTGTTTATAGATCGACAGACGCTTAGCGTGACAATACAAATGTATGTTTTGGGATTAATGTTTACGCGTTTTTGGGAAAAAGGAGCTACAACTCTTAAAACGTGTAAATACATTGTTGACACAACTATCGTTTTGAAAATATTTTATTAAATTCCCAATGTTAATTCAAGATACAGAGATATCAAGTTCACTGTTTCACCAGCTCTCAAAACTGTCACACTATAAATCCACAGCAAGCCATACAAAACACCATTTTAACTTCTTAATTGTCACACAGTATTGCTCGTATGATTTAATTTCACCGGTTAAATGTCAATGGGACCTGTAGGTTGACCTGCTCTTTCCCGCTGACGGGCCACATGTAATCTGATCGCGATATTTCTACATTATTCTCGTTTTAAAACTGTTCTGGATTATGGATCGCAGAACACGGATATAACCTGGTCCCCTTAAAGATCGAGAGTTTTTGAAAGTGTGCCATACTTTTTGGTGCCTACCAACAGAGACAATGGCAGGTCTTAGCTGAGCTGATACCGAGTATGTGTAGGTGAATAGACAGACAATGAACCCTAAGGTAAATGTGAAACATTCGTAACATTTCGAATGTCATCAAAATCATACATAGCAGAATAATTGATTTTCTAAGTTCATTAAATTAAAAAGGAACATGGTTCATGTATCAATTATACGCTATAAGCTGCATATTGATAGACCACGCTGCCTCGAGTACATTATGCTCGAGCCAGGCTCATTTTTGATCCGAATCATCACATCACTAATGACAGATAATAGTGCTCGGGAAATATGTGTGCGTTTTCTTGTGCGAGCCAATTAGTTAAAAGAGGCAGCCTCGCAAGACTACTCGGTCAATCAGTACACAGCTACTAACGAGCCCACTCATATTATAAATATAAAGCTTGAATGTTTTTAATAATTACATTTTGTTTTATTATTGTTCATGATACGAGTCACAATGAAACGACCGCACTACATTACTTATGGGCCGAAAAAGAGAGATTTTTTTACAAACTGTAATAACCCGATTTCCCATACTTGTTATGCACGGCGCGTTCGTGTGCATATTGCTGTATTATAAAAATTCGTCGCTAAATTTGACAACAGAGATGTATCCTCTTGTTATATTTTTTGAAGATTTCAAACTTGAAGTGGCAGTGGATGGGCCATTTAGCTCGCAGAACCGATGCCCGTTGGGGCAGAAAGGTTTTAGAATGACGACCACAAACCGGTAGACCGAACCGAAAATTGTCACTCAATTTTCTTTCAATTACGATTCAGCCGGGTAAATAGGCATGGGAACCGGCCGGTTCAGATATTACCTATCAACGAATCATCTGTCACTTTTTACAACATTTAAGGAAATAGTTTGTGGTAGTGTTGTAGCCCCTCCGCCTCTTCCTCTCTACCTAGACCTTTAGATATACCTATGCAGATAACGTAGCCCATCAAAGTAATATTGGCTAGTTAATATGGTAATAAGACGGTCGGTGCGCACGCGCAGCATTTGTCCAACTAATGGCGTTGCCAATGATTTATGCAAAGCAATATTATGGTTGTGCATTTTTCCCGCCATACGAAAAATATTAGCGGCATTATCGATTTTATCGTCGATTTATATTGAGCTTCAGTAATAAATTCAATCGGATGGCTTTTTCGTTTACCATACAATGGTGTGCAGTCGAAATTTACCCGCAAGCGAGTTGAGGAACTGTACATAAATGTTATTTTTCGGAATTTGGTAATGATGTCCTGTGAGTTACAGTACAGTACAGTACAGTACAGTACAGTAGTAGTGACACCTTCTTTGTTAATTTCAGAATGAAAACACTTGACAGTAAAAGTATAAAGTAAAAATGCCACAAGTATAACTTGAAGTTGTATTGCTTATTTATAAATGCGAGTGAATCTGCCCCCTTTCATTTGTCTCCTTTGTCTTTTGTCTAATTTCAAACCCTCCGGTATTAATCTTCATCATCATCATCCACTGCCGAGTCTCTATGCAACCGCGCCTGTTAACCCCTCCCTTACTAGTACCTATTATTATTTCATCCGGATACTTCCCGGGATTATTTATAACTATATCGTCAACCTATCTTCTTGCGGGATGACCAACATATGTTCTATCTTCTGGGTTACCTCACAATAATGTTCTGACTCCACAGTACTAACATATAAGTACCTACTTATAAAACATTCCGTCATTAACAAATTACGTCACCTGTCTACTTTATCAACTAGATTGCTCTACTGATTACCGACATCAACTAGCTAGGTATATTTTGTTTGATCATAAGTCATTATAAAAAAAAATACAACCGAATTGAGAACCTCCTCCTTTTTGAAGTCGGTTAAAAATATGTTCGCGTATAATATGCCCACTAGCAACATGGTCACTATGCACACAGTTAATAATTTGATTGTATTTTTTGTATCAATGAAACATCATTCTTTATCTCCAAACCAAAATGAGATTTTTTTACAGTGTGTTTCCTTTAACTTTATATCCTGTTTGTACTTTAGCTAGCTTCATAAGGTCTCAACTTGAATGATCGATCATCCTTTTGTTTAGATTTAACTTAGTGTTTTATGTCGTTCAGACGTCCAGTTATCTGTGCCCACAATTCGGTGTACTATCTCTAAGGGCATTGAATTATATATAAATCACCGTTACCAGAGTGCGGTTGTAATAAATCGCAATTATCGCCAATTACTAGTAGGCACGATGTTTGGGGGCGCGCGAGATTATTTATCACGTAATTAGTTGGTTTAATGCCGTATAAGGGTATCGGTTACAATCAACATATGCCGTGTATGCACGACCCAGCAATAGCTTGATATAATTAATGAAGTTTATATATTTAGGCACTCGACGAAAATTACCCTTTGTTCAACTGAGTTCAGCGGGTCAATTCAGAACGTTTCGACAAATATCCGAATCTACGACGAAGATCTTTTAAGAGCCATTCTCCATAACCGTATCGAAGATTCGATACGAGCATTGTGTTTTCATAGTAGATATCTTAATCAAGTTTCAATGAATAACCGAATCGGTCGATACAAGACTAATCGTAAATAAGGGTGCAGGTCCGAAACCCACATGTCAGTTGCAATATGACTTGACATACAAACCAGAGAAAATACTTTCATGTAAAATACTGAGTGAGTACTATATGTATACAAAAAATGCTAAATTATTCATTGATTTACTAATATCATTGTAAGTACCTAACAATATTTACTGCGACATTATTGCCACAAAGAAATAAAAATTAATAACCACTTAAAGCGTCGGTTCTCCACATAAATTAATCTTTCGCATAAATCTCGCGCTGGCAACCCTAGCCGCACCGTTAGCGCTCAGGAAATATGGACGCGCGAAAATCATAAAGCGGCGTGCGCGTGCGCCGGCGTCGGGCGGGACGACAGACGACACGCGGGTACTTGTAAAATCATAAACAAACTTGCAGAATCTGTCGACTGTTTTACAGTTAACAACTGCTGTCCTAGATAGATAGCGGGAGACAATACGATGTGGATGGTGCTGGAAATGAAGGACCTGCCCAAGTAATAAAGGTCAAGATTAGGGATATCAGCTCAACCAATCACGTGTTGTCAACTCAATCGTGTAATGTCGTGCTTGATGGATTGGCGATAGAGATCACAACTTATAGTAGAGCAAATGTCATGGATTGAACTAATACAAATTGATCGTCTATTGAACTTATGGAATAGCAGCACACAAAATTGCTCACAAAAAATCACAATTGTCAGGTTCAAAGGTTAGTTATACTGTCTCTGAATCATCATGTATATTTGGGAAGTGGGCGGTCAAATATTAACTGTATCTACCGTTTAGTATTCAGCTAAAAAAAGGAGTCAAGGAAGAACACTAGTCTAATAAAACATAACAAATAAGATCATTAACCATTAAAAATGGCATCAGCAAGACGTAAAATGGCATCAGCAAGACGAACATTACGCCAGTCGCAGCCACGAGTGACCAACGGCTTTGTTTCAACCGTCTCCGGTTTCCCGGACGACTTGCGCAGACGCATACGACCGGCGGATTATCTGTAAAATGGCGTGTAGAAAAGGGGTTTGTCGGTTTGTTGTATTCTCATGGAATACCACCTTATACAAAATGTGACACTCTTCAAGTTTGTACTGAAATCTGGTACAATTAAGTCAGTTAAATTATTATCAACAGCTACTTTTGTACAAAATCTTTCATTTTAATGTCATAGTTTGATACTGATATCATAATAGGCGGCAATGGTTGTAACTTTGACCGAGAATGACGCCAAAACCGGTACACTGATTTAAATAAGATTAGTTAGAGGTGTCAGATGTACTCCTGTACAAAATAAAGGCCACTTTTTATACAGTAAACGTAAATTCTTCAACATTAAGTAATGTCAAATATAGCTTTTACATTAACCAGATCTTTAAGACTGTATTTTAGATTATCTTCCAGCTCTGTATGACTTCTGTAATCTTGTCCGTCCTTCCTGATTGCTCAAATTTACATAAAGTCTGCTTGCTTGCAGATTTACATTTAATTAGTGCGGTAGTCATAACTGACTTCAACTTAATCAACCAACAAAGTTGAGGCCATCCATACCTCCACTTCCATTAATCCTTAAACAAGTTTATTAATTCTTTAAGTCCTATTGCAGAAGGAATCTAGGAAACCATTAACGGCAGGATTTATTTTATATTATGACGTTAATATGTTACAGTGGACAGTTATCTCATGTGACATGTGTTAAGTCTCGTATGAGTATGCAAATACAACAAATACAGTTTTTAATAAACGAAATAACACTTGATTGCTCATTTTGGATGGGATTTGTAAGTTCTAAGGTTAATTGTATTTATTCGTTGTTGTATTTATTTATTCTACGATCACAACATACGGACTTGGTACACTATGAGGCAACATATTAGTTAAAAAAATATATTTTCAACGAGCTAATAAAATAACAAGGGGTATTAATAGTCCCAGCATACCAGGTATGGACTTACTACCACAACATAAAGAGGATAATACATACAACTAAAAAAAAACAGAACAGCACAGTATTATTTAGTAAAAAAAATATCACAGTATCATTAAGTACTGCGCTTGTGGCAAAAAAACCATTGACATTGAACCATACTTTTACTAGCACCGGTAAAAAACTACAAAACATTAAGCCTCACTCCACAAATGCACATAAACAATACAAGCAGATAGCTGCCTTTTAAGCAAACAAGTTACAACAATCAAGTTATTTTCACTTAAACCGCCCCGTTCCAGTTTACTTGACGGTAATGTGACGTCAACCTACTTGTTGCCGAGGGCATGTCGGTAAACTACAAATTGAGTTTAACATGAAAAGAGTAGGCCCAGTGTTGCGTTTGGATGAGCAATTATCGACGGAACGCTAATACAGTTAGAGATCATTTTCATTGCAAGGCCTTCAAACGCTCTATACGTGTACCACTTTCAGCCTGTGTCAACCCACTGGTGGGTATAGGCCTCTCCTCTTTCAGGCCATTCGTTCTGGTCCTGTGCCACTCTAGTGGCTAGCGATATATAGTTTTGCTTTTTACATAAATGTGGTTGCAGATAAATCGCTGTTTAATTCTAATGTGAATACTATATTATGCGCGTGCGCAGTTGCGTCACATTTTTGCTTTAAATTTTTCACCTTGTACGCAACGAAAGGGTATAATTTCGTATGTAAATGAGATTAATTTGCTTGTACAACAAATTAGTTTATGTCGTTCTGAACAGTTGACCAATACCGTTTTAGAGGTTTCCAATAAGGACAGCTACAATCTATGGTATGAATAAGCAATAGGAGCTACTTATTTACCACTTTCCAAATGGTTTTATTCCTCTGTGTGAGTAAATAAACTTATAAGGAAACCTGTTCTTAAGTACGATCTGCTCAATCATATTAGGTGATGATATAGAGAAATAAAACAAATGCATAAACGAATGGGCTCGTTCGTAGCCCAGCCGTCCTGAGGTTGCCTCGTTTAGAGGCAATACACGTGCCGAATACATTTTTAGATTCGCATCGTTTCGCGGAGAGTTTGATATTAATTGGGGTCCCGACACTCGTGACAGACAGTTCCCGACTAACATCTTGGAGGAGTTCGGTGTTGACGGCTTCTTTAATTAATAATCATACTTGTTTGGTTTATAATTGGAAATGTTTACAAGCCGAGTCTCAGTGGTGGGTTCCTCTTCCCCCAATTGTTAGATATAGATAAAGACAAATATATTCTGAGTATAAGGCTAAGAAAATTCTACTTTCCATAAATCAAATTGAACCGATTTTGTAAAACGCGATGTTTTTTATGAATTTCTTGATGAATTATTTCAAAAACACGCCAAACGAACACATAGGTATTTCTCAATGCTATTAAGCTCTATAAAATCTGACAATGTCTTTCTACTCTATTCCTACCTTATAACATCTAACAATAAAACTCACTTACCAAAAACTACAAAACCCAAGGCGATATCAAACATCAAATTATGTCTTAGATGTGCTTACCTGCAAAAGAAAAACACACTAATGAGCAAACATGATTCATAGATATTCTACTTATCGGCATATCTTGTTGTGAAAGCCCTGACAGCCATTAACATATGACTTTTACTTGCAGCCCTAACATGCTATGATTAAGGATGGTAGATTATCTTTTAGAAAGGATGTTAGGCTTAACTGTAGAGGTTAAATGGGGAGGTGGGTAAGTTGTGTCCGTCACTGTTTTACAATATTTACGGCTAGACAGGACAACACACGGATTATTGTTCCAAACCAACTAACGCTTGTAGTAATGGATGGTACTATATAGTGGACTAATGACAATCACCGAACGAAAAGTCCAATTTGAAATTTGTCCCCCGAGCAGTGTGTGCGGGATATACAGTATGGAAATGAAATGTTATAATCAATTTGGTTGTTTTTTGAAAGGTTTATTAGTGGTGTAGCGACCTCTTCAACCTACAAGCTACACAGTGCTACAGACGCATTCAGAACAATTGACAATTCTCAATACAATCCTGAATCGCGCTATGAGAGTTTTCGGAGCACTTAACATATATACAAGATCCGGAAAATAACAGTTGGGGCATAGCGGCCGCCCCACCAGGCATACCACCCGCCTAGCTGGAAGATCTTCCCTTATCCGCTAAAGTGGATTTTGTAGCCGAGAAAAAAAACAATAATAATTTGTTTAAATAAACCGGTTTATATATATATCTGGAAGATCTATTTATAGCACCAATAAAATTTGTTGAGCACATATTCGTTGAGCAGTGGACTAGACTAACGTAACCATAAACAAATAAGTGTGCGTACGATCGACGTAAACAACAATTATTTATGCAAAATAAAATCAAATGGTCACAGTGACCTTAAATGTCTTAATGTAAATAAACAGCTGACTATTTTGCACAACATATGTATCTCAAGTCTTCCATTTGTTTTAATCCATCGTGTCATAGTGAGGGTAGACACGCTTATCAGGATTAGAAACAACACCACGTAAATAAGATTAATAAATTATAAGGAAAAACATACTTGCACCTGTGTAAATGGTAGTTCAATAATAAAACTACAAACTGAAATTCATTTATTATCTATATACGTTATAGCGGAATATATATACTGGAATCGCCGCCAGTTTTAAGTCGGTACAAAATATGGTTGGTGTGTTCGTCTATTTGATTTGACCCACCAAACAATTTAAGGTAATTTGCAAGACCCAAAGTCCAAAAAATAACAAGCTATCCCGACTATCTGTGATCACCATGCACAACCAGTTACAATTCTCAATTCAAATTCGATCCAGGTCATCGCCAAGCCCTAAATTGTCATTCCCGTCAACAATCAATTAAGTGAACACATCAACGCAGATAACCGCTCGCGTTAATTCATTCATTCATGCAATCGTTCGGAGTCGCGATCCCATTCACCGGTCGTCAGTGATTTACGGGGAGGTGACGTAATTCTATAGGCTTCGGTTTAAATATTTATAGAAATGCCAGTAGTCCGACCCCGGTGTCTTGCGTGAAGGTAATGAGACTTCGTGAAACTGGAGTGAGTCATTCATTATATTAGCAAACTTAAGTTTATTTGTGGACAGTGCCTTATGCACCTACCTGCCCCTACCTTATAAGTATATGCGAACGGAGATGTAGTGGATCAGTATAAGGCAGATTGTAATACAATAATTATAGACCAACATAGAGTATCGTCATTTTATCTTATAAAAAGAGCGATCTCGGATATTCTTACCGTTCTCCATAGGAACGGGGCATTCCGAACATGCGGTAGATTCTTAGTATACGTCTTTGTTCCCCGTTGACTACAATCTGGGTGTTTTCAAGTCGAGAGTGAACAGGTACCTTCTAGGCAAGCATGCTCCATCGTAGATCTCATCGTCACTTACCATCAGGTGAGATCGAGATGAAATACTTGCCTACAATGTAATAATAAAAAAATAAAAAAAAAATATTGACCATTCATAGGTACCGTAATGGTTTACATAAATAAAAAACTTATCTAATTCCGATTCATTTCTCGAATATGAAATTTTATTGTTATCGACACGTGGGTGGTTAACATTACCATGTAAACGGTTTAACTAAAACGCAATACTAAATGGCAGGTTAATAGGCGCTCATTGAAACGCGCTTTGACCCTCTACTGCGACCCGATGGTAATCATATAGTAGGGTTGTCACGCTTGTGACAACAAGAAATAAAAAAAAAACATAAATATTGCGTTATGTAAATTTCAGCCTGAATTAATTATTTTGGGAGCACTTGAGAGTTTGTTTTGTTTGATAAGACATTATAACTAAGATAAGAGTCACCTAATGCTGAACTAAAAGGTTTTGTATTCTATTACAAAGGAAGAATATGGCTTCTGAATGGTAACAGAATTGATCGAAGCCTAAACTCAAAAAAATCCTCCTAAATAATTGCACGCAACTAAAAATGCTACTGCTCGACATTTCTCTAAGTGACTAAATCAAAATTCGCAACGAAATGATACGACAGAGAACCATTGTCGACATAGCTTACTATTTAAGCCGAAATATACTTCCATTTCTCTGGTCTAACTGGTCACGTTTCCCATGTAATCGACCACCGCTGCAGTAGAAAAGTCTTCGTTCCGACCACGTGAATTGATCACCTGTGGAAATTGGCTGGCAATAACTGGATGGAGACAGATAAAATCTGCTGATCACTTGGCGTGTGTGGGAAGGCTTTTGTCCAGCAGTGAACTATAATAGATTGCTAAACGATTAGCAATTCAAGTTAAGACACAGATACGTGTGGAAAAACATACTTAACCAATCTACGCTATGACCTATAAGAAAACTATGGAGTACTTAGCGCTTCCAATCAAGTTTTAGACCCAACACAGATAGGTGAGCGTTCAGCGTTCTTTGTAATATATTAGCGCACGGGCAAAGGACAGATTATCAGCATCCCATACATTTCAAAGAACTCAGAACGGTAAACGCTCTCCTGTTTGCTACGGCTCCATCTCACTACCGTACTTACAGTAGGGTTAATACCGTAAGGTACCAAACATTTTCATACTTGTCACGTACTTATCTCTGAGGGCTGCCTCGGTGCGCATGCGCAGGTAATTGCGATCGCGATCGACAACCCTGGGTCATGTTGCCGGGTCTCCGGATAACGGTGGCATTTGTTCGCGGCCAGATAAACGGATGAGATACATGTGTTGTTATGTTGACGCATTTTGTATTGTTCTGCATTATTTGATTTTACAAAGACATGCAGCTCTTTCTTACAGTATCAATATCGGTTTACTTATTTCAGAGCTAAGTCCTGCCCGATAGTTTCGGTTACAGTTATTTGTCATCGCGCTCGCGGATCGTGCCCGAGCTAGCTTCGTAAGGCTGCGCAGTCACACAGCTAATTAGTCTTCAATCGATCAGCGCCTCAACTGATGATAGCTTCCAATCGAATAGATTTAAAAAAATATACAAATCGTTAATCGCGCTACCGCTCGTAGCTTGTAGCTGGTACGAATCGTCAGACGCGCGAGCAGCCATTAACGCAACGGGGATAGATGCGCTAATAGATTATGGCCATAGCCGACTCGTCGCTTACCAGTGTTGTGTAAAAGTTATAACACCAATTACAAGTCACATGCTTGCAAGTAACGTCAGCTGCATACGAAAAGTACGGCACGGATTCTAGGAGGTATTCCCAAACGTATATTAAATGGGCTCGAATATAATGATCACTCAAGTGTACCTAACCTACCTTGCATTACTAGTTTAAGGGTTATAAAGTTTATGTTGGTGACCCAGATTTATTGCTCCCGAGTGTAGATTACTAATAGTAATATTAGACCATTTTTTTAACGTCCTACTGTCGGGCTCGGGCTCAATGTGATGGGGACTAGGCCATAGTCCACCACGTTCTGGTTCAGTGCGGGTTGGCGGCCTTCGCACGTCTCTCGAGGGGTTCTTTCATAGAGCACAAAAACAATACCCGAGTTTCTGGTTAAAGAATTGATTTCATCTTAAAAATAAATTACAAGTATCACTTAGATGAGAACACGTTTTACATAGTAATTAGGAGATATCGACAGTTTATATGGTTAGTGATATTTAAAAATAATATTCAACGGTCATCCTTGATAAATGTATAACTAAAAGTACTCTCAAAACTATCCGCTTGGTAGTAAACAATGTGAGCTCATTGCCGCGGTGCAGGAATTCTTAGTCAGTTTTATAGAGATAATTCAAGTGATTGCTCCATCTACAACGAATTTTCTTTTGAAAAGTGATTTGTAATTACATTGTAAATGTATTAAAAACCTCTAGTAAGTGTGGCGTTATATTTAAAGTGAAAAAGAAACAAGTTTCAAATAGACACAATTAATATTTTGTAATTGACAAATCAATGCGTTTGTAATTAAAATATGCGCTCACACTTTGATATCTGAATAATAACAGGTTTCCTCTAATGTCATAATCGATACACTTAATACTTGGAAGGTATAATTAACGCCAATAAATAACTGAACCGTAACTTATATCCTAGTCATATGAATATTTACAAGGAATTATTCATATTTATGATGAATAGATAAAATGATCTGCAAACATTCCGTTGCCGCATTGTATTAATCATTTGTTGAGATCAATATAAGTCATCAGACAGCTAAAATGTGTGTATGTTTGGAGTGATAGCGAAGTGGGTGGACCGCTAGCTGTGAAATTAAGGTGTCCAAGTTCAAGCCCTGGCTAGTCTCTGTGAATTTCGTATTTCGTGAATCTCATTTTCAGTAATGATTATCATCATATTCAGCGCTCCCCTCTTTCAGAGGGTAATGGTGTCTAAAATGTTTAGATTCTGAGCAACGAAGTGGTCGGCCAAGTCCTCGTACAAAAAGCGACAAGAAGTTTATTTTTAAACTACGAATTCGTAGTTCTGTAGCTCGACAATGGTCACAGGTATTAGAAGTCAAGATCCTAGATTGTCTCAAAAAAGTTGTGTTCAATTCCATTTGGTTCACAAATTTATTTTCACTACTTGCGTCAAAGTTACGTCATTAATATTTTTTGCTAATTCAAAAACAAACAGAATAATTATGCTGATTATCTAAATATAGCTCCGTAATCGTCTAAGCACGCCGACAAAGCATAGCTAACATTCACAAATGATTATAACGTTTATAATAAAGTGCTTAAATACTAGAATAGCGTGTAACGTTTACCTAATTCCATTATGTTTTCATTTTGAGTACAAAATGAAGTAGCAGCCTCAATATTTACTTGTAAGTAGTATTAATAGGCGATCAAACTTGGTACGGATTTGGTCTGCTCCTTACCAACATGAGTCCGATACGGAGCGGACCAAATCCATGGTCCGGCCCGTATCAAGATCGATCGTGTGTTAATACCATTAAATGCGCCTATATTTCGGTTCACACAAACTTAACTCAAACAAATACGTAAGCATACATTTTATTCTGACTGCACGAAGAAATACATCTTGTGTAAATGCCCTAAATTAATTCACACTCCAATAATCGCTCTTCGTGCAACACACCATCATTAATTGCGATTGATTCGCTAATTAATTCACATAATGTTTTATGTGCACCTCATTTTAATCAGGCACTAATGTAAAATTTTGGATTTATGACGTTTTGTGTGATCAGCCAATCTGAACGCTCTATTTCTGTAGTAACTATGTAATTAAGGAACCCATTGATGCATATCTTCAAAGTTTTTCAAAAGACAATAATCATGCCGGGTAAAGTAGTGATTATCCGAAAAAAGACATAAAATTAGCTACTACAATCCTAAAACAAATACACTGCAAGGCACATAAAGCAGGTCACAAAAAATACTACGATAATTTTATGTATTACTAATAAGTTATTTACAAAATACTACAATTTCACGGATCAATCTCACGTATTTAAAAAATATCTGAAACTAATAGTGGTCTGAGTTATTAGACATATAATAGCCGATAGCTACCGAAAGATCAACGCTATGTTTTACTGTCAGACGCCCAAGGTGGCGCTGATTATGATTTGTGCGCAGATATGCGCGCGCGCGGGCCCCGGAGTTAGTTTAATTGCTGGGAGCACACTTTATACACGGCTGATTTATACTTATCGTAACATCCTATAGCTTCCGCCTTTCATCGGCAGTTCGAAATTTAAATTCCCGGCATTCACAGCAAATGATAGTTCTCGTAAAACTCGGAATTTATCGGTTATTGGCATCCTAATTGCATGTTAGCAGGTGCTAGTCCAATCAATATTATGAATGCTAAGGTTTGAATATGTTGTTTATTGGCCATTAACTATGCTGAATGACCTTCGTAATAATTGCGGAACAGAGAAAGACATAGCTAAACTAACTGGGAAAGAAAAAGTAGTAAACTGGTAACAAGTTACGATATAGCAATCATATCTTCTCTCATCTGCTTGCTGAGGTAGCCCTTCGTTTGCCTAAGTGATGAACCATAATAAATCTTAGACCAATTCCATCCCTTACTAAGACCGGACTCAAGCCAAAGACGCAAGCTTCACATGGCCCAGTGGTTATTGGAGCCGCCCTTATTACTGAGAGGTTAAGAGCACAGTCCTCACCCTGGCCATTCCACTATTGACGTGAGCCCAGTTCTAGCACAAGCATACCATAGTTCGTAATAATCTTTAAAAGTGAAAAAGTTTACTTAAGACAAATTAGAAATTTTAATCCGCAACGTAACCGCCCTACCTTCACGTATAGTTAATACAACAAGTTTACCAAACTGAGACGCATTCCAACGCAAATATAAAACACATATTATGGAACATTACCAACTATAATGCAATACTACGAAAAAATAAATCTACTTTTCAAGTCACCATTTTTTTCCCCAATGGCCTTATTTATAATGTCTATTTATGGAATTTATTATCGCCATTAAATAGTTTAAACGGTCAAAATACGCACTAATTTCTGGGTGACGCTATAATTCATATTAGTCCATTTCATCACATAGCATTACAGATCTCCGTTCACTGATCGCATTTAATTTCGTAAAGAAAAAATAATGGTATACTACACCATTGCCCAGACAGAGAACTATAAAGTATTCCATTATGTCGCCTGAAATTGGCTGTCTGCACATAAACGAATGTCACATAGGTCTTTAGTCATTCGATGGAGTGTAGCAACAAAATCTTCTCGGCGTGCAAGTGAACCTCTCAGTAGAAATAATTACACAACCATTAGTTGCGTACGTAGAAAGCGATGTACGCGGCCGAGCCGGCAGTATCGCAAATTGGCGGATTATACACACACACACACACACATCGCAACACAACACGCACCAGGTATCTTGACAGCGCTTGTAATGATCATTTTAGGTACTATACAATGTTAGGACTACCAGTTCTACCAGGAGATGATAAGTCAGTTGGTTCTCGCACTGGGAAGACACAGATTTAAAGGTCAGCACATATTTTGCCCATTTTGTCTATTGATTTCTTATATTTACGCGAATACTACACATAAAAATAAAACTAATTTTGCGGATTTTATCGCGTTTATTTTATATTTTTCCTTTCCCGATGTTTCGGCTGCTTAACAGCAACCATGGTCACGGGAGGACTGAGTTGTTTGGCATCCTAGTATCATAATTTGAACTGAAATAAACGCGATAAAATCCGTTAAAATTAGTTTTGTTTCAATTACATAAGTAGGCAAGTAATTTATTTTAAAACGAATCCAATTCAAATTCACTAGGTACTCACATAAAATCGATTAGTGCCAGCTAATGATGTAAAAAAGTACGTTCTCATCACATGACTGCATTTTTTTCATTGCGCAAGATTTGATTATAACTACACAGCCAACAAAGTAGACCTAGTTAATTTATTATTATAAAAAATATTGCTAAATTAACGATCTTATTAATACTGCAGCTAATGTTATATCTATATATCAGTTCAACGTATCTATATCGTTCACCAGATATTCCGTGCCCCGGCCGCAAGTATGGCCGGGTATCTAGTATAGTTCCATCTCTATAAATTACTTCGAAGTATGAAAAGCCACTTGCCGAGAACCAGTGGTAACGCCACACACAAGTTGTTACTGAGCAGGATAACGTGTTGTGTTCTAACGTATTATTTCATAAGCTTATCGTCGGTATCAGCATTAGATAGGATAGCGGCGCAAGCGCAGTCTACAATTAAGCGAGGCCGATACCAGCCAATCGGCCTGTTTTATCAAAGATGTTTCATGTCCGAGCTGTTATGGAGCAAACTGGTGATTCACGTGTGTGATTAAAAAGAATATTGCAGGTTTCAATTTAGCGAATTAGTGAGAGAAATTTATATCTATAATAATAATATCGCCAGACGAACCCACCAACCATGCGGTCCCACACTAAGCAACGCTTGTATTGTGGGTACCGTACAATGGACTGAGGGTGAACTCAGTATATAAGACTTATATCGAAAACAAACATCCATGACTCGAGTACAAACATTCATGTTCATCACACAAAGATTGCCCCTATCAGGATTCGAACTCGGGACTCTCGGCGCAGAAAGCAGCGTCACTACCAACTGCGCTAATCAGGTCGACTTAGTTGAAAAATGCGCCTACGCAACCATTATAAAGCTTCAATCCAAATTCTAGCAGAAACATAGATACACTAACTTAACCGAAAGTTACGCGGCAAACTCTTGCGAGTTCAAATAAAACAATAATATTATCGTAGTCATCGTAACATCAATAAAAATACAATCAGTAGAAATGGGCTATGTTTTCCATTGATAACATTTGCACAGTGGGGCAAAAGAGCAAGAAACTGAAACAAAACACAAAGAAATGCATGTATGTTATCTACGAGCAAATTGACGACCTGATTAGCTTAGTGGGTAGTGACCCTGCTTTCTGTGCTTAGGGTCCCGTGTTCGAATTCTGGTAGCGATAACTTTTTGTGATTTCGACTAATGTTTGTAATAGGAAAGATGGCTGGGTGCTAACACCGAATTGGGATCCAGGCATTAATATAATTATATCCAACACCAAGCGGACCATTGCAAGACTTCAAGACACTGTGAGCACTTTCTGTGTAGATCGAAACGCAAACAACAACTAAATATGAGGTTACCCCAGCTCTTGCTATGAAACTAGGACGTCTTACACCTCAGCCCTCCCGAGACCATGGTTACTGTAAAGCAGCCGAGACGTCGGGAACGTAAAAACATAAAATAAACGCAATAAAATCTTTAAAATTAGTTTCATTTCAACGAATGTTTGTATTCGAGTCATAGATGTTTAATATTCATATAAGTATTATATACTAGGATCGCCCCCTGTCCATTATACGGTACCAATACTACAAGCGTTGCTTAGTTTGGGACCGTACAGTTGATTTGTTAGTCTGGAAATATTATTTTTATTTTATAGATCGTTAACTATAATATTATATACAATTTACATATACTATGTCACTACTACATATTTATATTATAAACTAAACATGTGGGATTCCATACTAGATAAAACCTGTTTGTGGATTTATTCTAGGAAGTAACGGCTTTTTTAGTAACACACATATGTATTGAAACCTTTAGCACGTGCTTATTTACATTTAGTAGCTTTTACCTGCGGCTTCGCTCGTGGGGATACACATGGGTGAGTATGTTATGTTTTGATCAAGATACATAGGTGGCCTTTTATTATATCTGCCTTATTCATAAGTTGAATCGTCCTGAGGAAAATAATGGACTTTTGCAGAAATCTATATATTTACACACCATCTATAACTCAAGAACGGATGGCCCGATTTTTATGATCTTTCCTTTTTTTTTAATTTGTCTCCGCTCCGAATAGCAGAATAACTACATATTAAAACATAGGTAAATTTCACAAAAAAATAATAATAAAGAAAATTAGTTTTCTCTTTTGAATCTTAGGCAGTACGAAGTTCACTGGGACAGCGAGTAATTTATATAAGTAATTTTACAACGTCCAACATAACATTCTAAACAAACACATTTAACCACGCCTCTAATAAAAAACAAAAAATTCGCACGTGCCAATATAATATACAGGAATACATTATAATACCCACATAATATACCTATCAATTGCGGTTACGACTCAACAAATAACAACAAAAAACATTGGTTTTTGTTTTGTTTTCGAAAACAATGGAGGCATTACATTTACAAAAAAAAAACATGCGAGGCATGAGAACTGTTTGTTAATTATGTTAATTAGCATTCTGTATGTTTGTGTGTACTAAACTAAGCGTGTAGAAAGGTACACATTGGGTGCATATATATATGACGACCTCAGTTGATAGTGATCCTGCTGTCTGTGCCGCGGCTTCGAATCCTGGTAGGGACAATTTTTGTATGATAAGCACGAATGTTTGTACCCATGTCATGGATGTTTAATATCTATATAAGTAATATAGTTCTCAGTCCATTGCATGGTACCCATAATACAAGCGTTGCTTAGTGTGGGACTGGATAGTTAGTGTGTTCGTCTGGCGATATTATTTTGTTACATCCTAAAAAACATGTTTAAGTCAATGAGATGATCAGGGATCTAGTCCTATGTATTCGCAAATGACTCATCACATGTCTTAACAGAATGAGATAAATTAAAATTGTATTTGTTACCACCAGTAATGGTAGCAAGCATCGTTGCAGATACAGCATAGAAATAAAAAGAAGACGCCGATATTAGATAGTTATGCTATCAGAATATCGGTTTTATAAATAAGGTCTAACAATAATAGTGTAAAATATTTAAGGGGTCCATCGGTAGGGTATAAAGGTCACATTCCCGAAAAAAAAATCTAATTGTATGAAATTTTAAATAAAACACTAGGTCTCGTCTCGCTGTCTCACAGAAAAATCAAACACTGTATACACATATATTTTATACATACACGTGATCGTTATTAGTCACTTGTCAAACCTTTAAAATATTTTACACTATTTTTTGTTAAACCTTATAAATGGTTGAAGAGACAGATGTTTGAAACAAAAGTATATTTACAGTCAAATGTAAACACTAACCTCAATCATGCACAGTGATCAAACCGACAAAATATTTGGGACAAATAACTTTCAAAAACTATAAATTTGGCCGAACCTACAGCCAATTAATGCCCACACAAATTAAATGCAGATAAAATGTTGTCAATTGATACGCTAAAACTCTATTGACGGCCCACGCTTGTTTGTATAAGAACAGTATGACTTTCGACCCCTAAACCTGATATTTTACGCAAATAAATTGCAGTCAAGGTTAACTTTCTAAGATATATAATATGTTTTTTATAAAAGAAATTTAGTAATATATGCCAGTAATTATGTCTATGAATAATCAAATGCTGGTTAGGAGGGCGACAGTTAGTGCATAATGTATATAGATAATAATAGCTTCTGTCAAGCATTTTGTCGTAATGATGTTTCATGAATAATTTTGAGTGTAATACAGAATTTTAAGAAATTTTATTATAAAATTTAAATCTCAATATTTACATACAAACATTTAATAAATAAAACTTCGTTTCTGAGCAAGCTCATTCATTTTGTGGGACAGAACAAAAAATGTGCATAAAATTTAAATAATTCAATAACGCTGTCGGCTCGAACAATTTTAAATGTAAATTACTATATGAATACTTTAAAGTAAGCAATTTTAATTTATATATTCCAGAAATGTAACTGGTAAGCAATTTTGTTTTTAAAAGGAAATTTCTGTGACCACTGGGTGAACAGAAAAACATTATCCACTTCTGGCGCAGTCGGCTAAAAAGGCGTGTAACATAAAGATTCTGGATAAAAAAAAGTTACAGATTTTGAGACTGCATTTGCAAGGCATTTGATTTGAAAAGCAATAAGCATTTCCGTCCAACTATTTCAATAACGCACACGGAATATTAACAGGGAAATTTTATTCAAATAGCAGAGCAAAACACTGCTCAAGAATGTCGGCATGCATCTGCGATGGAATCGATTTTCTAGCCGCCAATTGATGCGAATGATTTATTCGATTCGTAGCCGACATCGATTCGTTGCGAGCATGAAACAATTACTGCACGTCACTTGCGTATGCGCATCGCGAAATGTTTATGCCGTATGATCACTAATGATCCGTGGCCAATCATGGCGTGTGTTATTGAAATGAGTTAGAAACTGGTGTGGTTAGTTTAGAATGCATACAAACATTACTGTAACCCTCATTAGTTACTTTTTTTAACCGACATAAAATGGAGTTGCTCAATTCGATACGTATATTTTGTATTATCTTGATTCAAATAAATTTTTGAAACAGCGACCCTGTGGGATATAATTCAACTGTGACCCACTCATCTATCAATCACGGACACAGACACAAAGACATCTATCGAAGGTTTTACCAAAGACAATGTAGAATTTAGTAAGAATACTAAACAATCTACTGTTGATTTGGTGAAACATTTCAAAGGGTCACTTTACTTATGAGAAAGTCAAGGCAAAGAAATAAGATAAAGACACAATATCTAAGACTAGTAAATGTTAGAATAAGTTAGGAGTTAACCATGGGGCACAGTGGACAGGCAGGACAGCGCAATGTACACTAAACGTAGCCGAATTAAATGTCCTCAAATTTATAACGGCGCAGACGATAACGGATATTATCGATAAATAGACGTCAATTTACTGATGTCGCGATCGACGTCGCGCCGCATCGATGGAACAAGGATATAAAGATAATGGAAACAGCATTGATAAGCAGAATTGGGACCTATGTTTCAGCATTTTACTTTAGCAGGGCTCGGCACTTTGTATGTATTTTATGAGCATATGAAGGTCGATAAGCCTGGATACATTTGGCGAGACAATAAATAGCGTCAAAACTCAGAATGTACTATGTGGCCAGTAAAGTGTCCGACAGTACGTGCCTAGTATTTGGATATGACAACCTTTGTGTATAGCGCTTGGGTTTTGACAAGTTAGTTATAGGGATTCCTCCCCCAAACTGTTTTACTGGAGCTAGCTCTTTCAAAATAATCCGACAAATTAGTATTATGTAATCACGTCTGTACAAACAATATGTAGGAAAAATATTTCTACGATAGAAATACTTCAATTTATTCGGTGGCTTTGTAATTTTATGTCAAATTAATTTCTCAATTGTTACCACGTCTTGCGGTCACTACATCGAAGCCAACGTGCCAGGTAATAGAAGCCCGCCGCGCCGCCAAGTTCGCTGCATTCACTCGACTGTATTAGTTTTAGCGACTGAACCGCTAGCGGTACCCACAACGGTGTGTCCTAAGCCTATGATTGTGTATTGTCAGCAGGTGTACGGGATCGTGTAATTTGGAAAATATAGGAATATGAATAAAGTGCCCTATTCCATTGCGGCTAAGATAGCAAGTAATAGTAACGGAATTCTTAGCGCAGGAGATGCGGTCACAAAAGTATCTGTTGAGGGACCGGAATTTGAATGTACTGCAGTTAGATCTAGGGCTATTCCCCTTCATCATCATTACTCTTTACTCAAGCAAAGACTTGCTACATTTCTAAACCATCATTTCCTATATACATACATCTCTTAGCTCCGATACAATACCAAAGGTTTGTAAAAACCGCTACTTTTACTAACTTTATGGCGTTGTATCGCTTTAGGTATCTTTTTAAGCAAACTTAATACATCGAGACATCCAATGCAGAATGCTAATATAGCAAAACACTAAATTACATCGTAAAGATGTCCAGATTTTTCGTAAAAAAATAAAAACCATTGACATTTTGAATTTCGCGCCCTGACCCTGAGCTTCCCCCTTAATATTTTTACTCACTTACTTTGTACACTAGCCCAAGGATCTCAACTATTAAATTACGTACCTGCAAACAAAAACAAAACACACATTTATTATATGACACACATGTTTTGTGGGTCAGTTTGACTACAGATGGCAACGGAGGGTTACGTCAACCCATAACCGCGAACCGCTGGCTGCGGCCGAGACAACTTTATCAACTAATACTGTTCTATGTACGCTATTATTAGAGTTGAGACTAAAATTACTAACGTAAATTCCAATTAGGCCAAGTAATTACAGGAAAATAAAGACGAAAAATTAAAAAAAAACAATTTATTTACTTCTTCAAATCTGGTGAAATATTTACATAATTGATTTGATATATTTACGCAAATACTACATATTGAAATAAAAATAAACTAAATGGGACTCCAGTTCAAACTATGACACTAGGATGTCAAACACCTCAGTCCTCCCGTGACCATGGTTGTAAAGCAGCCGAAACGTCGTAAAGTGAAAACATAAAATAAACGCGATAAAATCCATAAAATTAATTTTATTTAAATATTAACTAAAAAAACATTATTATTGTTGTATCGTCAGCGATTAAATTGATTAGAGTAGTACTAATCATATCGGTTATGATAACAATGTCAAATCCCGGATTTAATATAAAGACGATGTTGATATTTCTGTCTTGTTATTTTATTGTTAAAAAATGTTAAGTGATTATCCTTATCTTAATGGTGTAAATTAAAGACGGCGTTAATTAAAATGTTATCATTGGTTATCTATATATATATAAAACCAAGTCGTGTTAGTTACACCATTTATAATTCAAGAACAGGTGGGCCGATAACAGAATAACTATTAAAACATGAGCGAAAATTCACAAAAAAAAACATAATTCATTTTCTCATACATTTGATTCTGAGGCGGTACAAAGTTCGCCGGGACAGCTAGTACCTAATAAATATTAAAATTAGAGCAACCAAATCGCTTGTACCGCGAATAAAAAAAATATTATTACAAGAGATGCAGAGTCCCGTTAAATTTGTTCTAACATCTAACAGAACCGGACAGGCTTTCGACTCATTCACAAAAAGCCGCAACATTTCGGCGCACGCGCAGCCGCCGCTACGGTGACCATGCGATTGTCACGTACTCGATATAAATATTTTTTTCAATCGCTTTTTATCGCCCTCCTTAGTATGACCGATATTTTTTCAATTAGTTCAAGTATTCAGTACAATACGATTGTCTAGTGGGGATTTAGCTCACAATAAGTGTTCGTAAATTGGTTTCTTCTTTTGTGCGAATACGTTAACAGTAACTACTGATGTATAATATCGAATTTGACCTTAGATAATGTAGTTTGGCGTTTTATAACACAATAAATAAAAAGTTTAAATTGTCACGTTCATGTCATTAATAGTCTGTTTATTTCATCATAAGAGAACAAATTTAAATGCTTGTTTAAAAAAATGCCAAATCAGTCATTATCAACTCGGTTAACTTATTCGACAGAACAGTTTAATTAGTCCTATGCGCATATTCAAATGCCTTCTTAGGAACATATTTCAATGATTTTCGTAGTTAGCAACATATTTCACTGATTTTCGTAGACCTTGTCCCCATTACCAGCCAACGTATTGTCATTCTAACAACAACATTAAAATATCAATTTAAATAGTGTGTCCCAAATAGTTAAAACCAAATCTTTAGTGTCAAGATAGATACGCATTGGTTAAGATATCAAACTGTTCAACCGAAAATTAGACGGAAAAAAAGTGTCGGTGAAGAGAAAAAAAATTAATCGCTAAGTAGCTATTTCATGTGCTACTTATTCCGCGTCAATTGTGAGCATATAATGCACCGTAAGAGGTACATGGGTAGCCATCAAACCGGTATGCGATCGGCTGATAATCTAAGATACAAATTGTAATATATTTTCTGTACCATCAACTCGCATCAGAGCTACTGGGTCATATTTCTCTACTCAAAGACATAGCTTTTATATCAGGCATAATGTAGATTGCAAATACTCAGCAGAAGAGAAACACAGATTTTTACAAAGAGCTTTTATCTAGGAGTGACCTGGAATGATACCTAGTCCCTATGATTAGGTATCAAAAGGGATTAGCTAATTGGTTGATTTTGATTTTAACCAAATGTAAAGTATATGGATTTCTTCTATTGACACTAATAATATAACATTGTAATAAAAACATATTTTACATCATGGTTGCTTTAAAGCAGCCGAAACGGCGGCGGGAACGTAAAAACATTAAATAAACGCGATTAATAAATCTATGAAATAAGCTTTATTCCAAATGCAAAGTATAATAATGACCGAATTTCTTCTAAGAGGTATATCTTACACCTCGGGGTCAACCGGCCAGATGGGTGAACTAACAAAATATTTATTGGCAAGATGAATGATACTATAATATTATGAGCTGGCGACGTGTTAATGACATAAATCCGTCAATATGTTAACAGAGCCATTGTTGAGATAAACTACTGAAGAAATACACTGTAAAACTGTATTTTGAATACCTAGAACGCTGCGGTGTTTACTACATTTAAACGTATTACTTTGACAATAATAGATGACCTCATTGCACTACTTGGAAATAAAAAAAATGACAAACAAATTGGAAGCAAATTGGTTATGTTTACGGGCAAATAATTAGCAAATTGACGTATCCTATAATATCTATACATATGAGTCATAAGATTCGTAAGTTGTGTCCATTGTAATATAATCTTAGTCGGGTTTTATCTAGTGCATTTAAGTAGACAAACACATATCTACCGTTCTCTTTCAAGTCGAATGTACCAACTTACCATGTTGTTGATAAATAAAATTGCTCGAACACAACCAAGGTTTAGCAAGCCTCTATCACTGTAATCCCAAACGCAATACGTACAACAAATCGGCACGAGACTGCTAATTTCGGTTCGCATTATCGTCATTAAAACCAAAACAAGACGCTAATGACACACCACCGACTAGATGTCTTTATTACAGACAATAAATCCAATCCGTCTACGACTGACTTTACACAGATAACCGTCAATTTTACACGATAAATCATCTTAGTAATCGTCAAAACTTGTTTACAATTCATCAAAGTAATGAAAGCGACTGGGTGCCCACTGGCCTATATAGCTCGCTTTCTGACCGCGTAATCAAACGTGAAGGTGTATTTGCATACAGAATAGAGATGTTGAACGCGCTTTTTGGCTGTATGACCATGATTTACTTCGACAGATGGTGGCTCTGTTAAACCGTTTACTATTGATATTTATCGAATTAAGGATGACAGGATAAATGTGGGAAAAATTTCAACAGAGAATTTTAAATACATATACCTCCAGATACCATTTAATTGTTGTTAATTCAAAATGCCCTTCGAAAATATATTTTACACAAAAAATAGGGGCGTGCTCCCAGGATAATAGCGGCATTAATCTTAGATAGCCAACGTACTAGACACTTTATTTCAATCAAACCGTTGGAACGTTCAGCCTCTATATGTACTGTAATTTGCATGGAATTATGCACGGTTTTTATCTTGTCTAGACTGGATTTGAAGGCACGTGTCTTTTGGAAAGGAGTTTTAATTTTCGCCGTTTGTGTGTATGTCTGCGTTTAGAGACATGTGTGTTTATTTTGTCAGGTGTCTTGCACAAATTGTTGTATGCTAAACGAAGTTTTTACATTTTATGTTTAATAATGTTTTAATGATTTACTATGTTCTTGTTTCTTTAGTTTGCATTAATCATGTGGACTTCGAAGAAGTCGTCCAAATTCCAAATTAAAACATACGCGTATTTTAAAGAAGATAAATAATTAATTAAAAATAATTATAGATAAAATTTTAAAAGGATTGTAACTTTCTATGATTGTTTGCGGTACCTATATTTTTAACATACTTTTTTTCTAGAAGCAATGTAATTGTGACCTCGGTTCCCAGCGAAATAATTAAACAACGGCGAATACTTACCTTGGATAGTGATTGTCAAGCTTTCCCACTTTAGACTAGGAAAATTCCATTGCATGAACAATTTAGGCGCATTTGCAATGCAAACACATCAAATAACTAACGTGATAGATCACGTAAAATACCGTAGAACATACCCTTTAATATTGAACTCTAATAAAAGCAATTAGAATTGAAAATGCGTTATTCCATCTGATTGTTGTACGGTACGGATGCACAAGGTCTACACGCACACATCGCCAAATTTGATCACTGCGTGATTTATGCCGCCCACCTGCGCTAGCGCAAGTTTCCCGCATTGCAACGTATAACATTATGATAAATAATCATTGAGATTCCAATACTATGGATTTGATCATGTAAATGGAGTCGGTAAGCACGAAACTAATTGACACTGATATCTGTCTACTTTGCAAGTCGTGTTTGTTTACCTTAAAGCCCTATTTTCATATATTATAGAACGAACTATATTTGGAAGTAGATAATGTAAAACCTAACCAAACTTTTCTAAATAAAAATAAATAAATAAAATACCTAGTTACAATTTTATTATTACCGCCATTTAAAAAGAATCTCTTTTTTGTGCTATTCTTTGCTGATCTATGCTTGTACTATAATATTTTAGTTTTCTTCAAATGTTAAATATTTATCATTTGGTACAGAATAAATTAGAAAATATTGACATAAGATTACGATCATTTTACATATTGCCTGTATCCTGTGCAATAAAATCACACACGATACAGCATTATTCTAATCTAGTCAAGTGACTAATACCGGCGCACGCGCAAGCACGCTTCCTGCTAACACAACCTAATAACATATCTTAATGAATGAGCTATTTATAATACATTGATCTTTTACTTATGTTAATCTATGTATCAGCGGGTTGATCAGTGCGATCAGCATACGATGTGCTCGTAATTAAGCGATATTAACACCTCGAGACGCTAAATACCAGCGTGATCAGTTGAGTCGGACATATTAAGATTTTAGTCACATCTGTTAGTGTGGCTACCTCAACGAGTTCAAGTAAATATAACTTATTGGTTATATGATCTATATATAACTATAATGGCTGGGTGCTACCACCGACTTCGGATCCAGTAATTAATATAATTAAATCCAAAACCAAGCTCAATATCGCAAAACCTCAATACACTGTGAGCACTTTTTGCGTAGATCGGACCGCGAACGACAACTAAATATGAGGGTACCCCAGTTCAAACTATGAAACTAGGACGTTAAACAGTCCCTAAGTCCTACCGTGACCATGGTCGCTGTAAAGCAGTCGAAACGTCGGGAACGTAAAAACATAAAATAAACGCGATACAATCCGTAAAATTTTATTTCAATGTGTAATATTTGCGTAAATATAAGAAATCAATATATAATGAGTATTTTTTTTTTATGTTTGTTCCCTCAGATCTCCGTCATTTATGAACCGATTTCGAAAATTATTTTTTTACAGAATCGATACACCGGTGAGGCCAGCCGGCTCCCACAGAAGTCTCAACACAAGGTAACTCAATCTCGATATGGCACTCGGGTATCGAGCAGCGGAAATCGCTTTTTTTTTCGTCGCCGAGGATATCATGTCGGGCAGTGACTCACGAGTTAATTGCCGTAATTGAGTACAAAAACTCACAGCCGATTGCTGTAATAAATCGGATATGTCGTATGTTTCAGTGTTATAATTGTCGCTCATACGAGTAAAAGAGACAAATGGAGAGCGAAAAGCGTTAAGCGAATACGTAAATTGTGTTATTCCAATAGTTGATCGTCCACCATAGCATTCGGTTTTGTAGCACGAAAGCGTTAAACTCTTGAGTCGACTGTAATCGCAGAATCCCAGTAAAAACCTTTCAATTGACTCGGCGCCCTTCTATTCTATTTGATGTCTTTGTATCATAGAATTTATCCGAACATGAGTTTGATTAAAGGTATAAAAAGACCTTTACGCAAGGGTAAATTATATGTTTTTGTAGACTATACTGCTCAAAAACAAACTTTCTGGATAGGTGGGTACGTACTCGTAAAAGCCTTTCGCAATGGGATCTTATTTTTCGTTAAAGGTGACAAATCACACTGGAGATTTATATGATCTTTCTCCCACCCAATAATGAAGTGGTCAAGGTGCTTGTTTCGCAAATAACCCTGATAAATTAAGGTGGACCTATTAATTCCAACGGCCGGTGATGTCGTTTAATTCCACGGCCAAGACAGGTGACAGCCGTGTTGGTACAGGTCACACCCTGGTAACAGACTACTTCCTCTACGCCTGGCAGTCGAATTTACAAAAAAAAAATATTGAGCTCAATGTGTTTTAGACTTGGAGGTGATCTTGGATGTCACACATTATCTGGCGACATTATATTATATATTAAGCTATCGCAAGAAGTTTGAGGTTCGCCAACCAGCACCAGGGTAATGCCCAGGGTAGTGGACTATATCCTGACTTCCCTGAGGATCAAAGTTATTCCCGCGCCCAGTAAATGATTCACGATTAAGTTTCGCCATATTATGCCCACTAATATAAAATATTTGTCATTACAAAAAAACTTTTTAACAAAATAAAAACCTTCACTTCAGACTTCAGATTAGTTAAATATTTGATGTGGTTAGACAAGGTAGATTTCAAGATTAGATTATTTTTTGCTTTTTAGTTTTTTGAAGACGGTTTTTATTTTGTTAAAAAGTTTTTTATTTTAAACTTTTTAGTGGATATATTTACTATTATTTGTCACTAAAAAGATTTGTATATCAATCTTTTTACTGGATAATAGGTATACCAATAATCGAGATTATCTTGGCGCAACCCGTGAAATACGTAACACTGACAAGTTCCGCTGGCCATTTGTGGCCTCCTTCATCACTTCCACTTCAGCAAATGATACTTTCTGAATGCAAATGCTTGACTTCTTGATGAAAATACCAAAATTGCTACCGGTATGCCTATAAAATTTGAGGAGTCCTCTCAATTCCTCATGGATCCCATCATCAGAACATTTTTTTGAAAAAAATGGGACCAATCTATAAACATATCCTTTCATATAAAAAAATAATTTTCCAAATCGGTTCATAAATGACGGAGATATGAGGTAACAAACATAAAAAAAAAAAAAAAAAAAATACAACCGAATTGAGAACCTCCTCCTTTTTGAAGTCGGTTAAAAAATAAATCTACATCCAAACGTGGAATGGAAACGTGCGCGACGCCTTTTTGTAATGTTTAGCGCACAATAGGACGTTTAATTATTTAATCTGGAGTACTAAACACTGAATTAGAATTCCAATTAGTTTACAGTTTGTCTTAACTGGGCCTATTAACTGAATATCCAAATGGATTCAATGCAAGTGATTCGACGCGGATCAACTGTCGATCTTTCAGATCAATATCTACGACTATCTAAACAGTTAAACGAATGACTCCCGAGCTACCTACACGTTTCCTACAAAAACTTTAAGACCTAATACCAATTTTAGACTATAACTGTAAAAGAAAACATTATAAAAATCGCAAGATCACCATGAAGTTGGTAATGGTTCCGAAATTGATTGATATTGTGATTTAATTGTAATAAAAATCAAATAAACGTACGTAATACTTCAATCGGGCGGCTGTTATATTGAAATAAATAGTGCCGTAACTCAACAATAAAAAACATCGATAAAAATAGCAAATAACGTATCACAGATTAACACAACGGTGTCGGCGCCAGGTCAACTTTTTTATACAAATACGTTTCAAAAACCTGTCGCAGCGAAAAAAAATAACAAAGTGGCCTACATACTGACGGACACAAATAAGAGGAATTTACACAGCACGCCATGGTTAGAAACTGGTAAAAACCGTTAAATTCTATTGTGCACGGGAAAATCGAACTGTCATATTTAGCACTATCAAGAGTTGTTAAATTTTTATGGTTCTTTTATATGTAATGAATGTTTTGATTTAATTAACGAATATGCTAATACAAATTGTATTTGCTTAAAATTGTGTCAATCATAACTTCTTAACGTACCAACTATACTAGTGTTTAGTATTTTATAAGTATATGAATTTATTTTGAAGAAATATTAATTCCACGTATTACGTATAAAATTCTTTACAATTTTGTACTTATTACAGAATATCGTAAAGATGACTGGCATGTTTAATCACGATAAGTTGAAATCACACCTATCTGGACTGTATAGCTTGTAATCTACACCTTTCGTACGCTTGCGAACAGAAAAATGGGTTTAAATTTTAACAGATAAGATTTAGACATGAAGAGGTTGCGACCCAAAGCAATTATAGGACAAGAATTTACCATCCAAAAATGATCACACATTTTCCCTTTGATAAAGTTAAAAGCCCATTATAACGTAAGAATATAAATAATACCTTATACAGCCTATCATCGACGTATTCACGAGTCAAAACCATTTTATTGCGCGCAATAAAAATTCCACCTGCTATACCGCTACTCGTAAATTCAAAGAAAAATCATATTATACGCTACGTCTAACGAATATCGATAATGCTTTCACAACGCTAGTCACGTAGGTATCCAGCTCGTTGACAGGTCATGTACGTGTGGAACGTCCTTCGATAATAATCGAGTAAATTAATTTAATCGATAACGCCCATAATGAAAATAAAAGGCGGTATTTAAAAAAAAATCCATATAAGTTGTACGGAAAGCGACCTCGACTACCAACGGCTGTTTAATAATCGGGAAGCAGATAAAATTAATAGTCGATTCCGTTGTCTTTTAAATGATCGCATATGAATATATATTTAAACTATTAAAATATCGTGTTCCAAAGATGAAATTGACGTTGATTTTCGTTCTCAATGGTCGATAGTCAATTAGTCGAATTGAGTGGTCGCTTTATCTGATACTTAGCGCTCATCGTGTCCCAGTTTATGACAATAGTGCGGCTTTCTCGTGGCAACTCGGCGTGGAGTCGTATCGTGACTGCTCGTATCGCCATTATCGATACCGTTTACAAATATTTCGACATACCGATAACGATCTGAAATATTGCCGCGTTTTTCTTAATACATTATTATAATGTTTTCTGATATTTTTGAACCATTAGTGTCGTTATTAATACTCGCTCGTTTGGATGTAATCAATTAAAAGTTTATCTTGTTAAAATTGTTGCTTTTTTGGGTTTATCTACGTAATTAAACACGGCAGGTTGGCAGTGTATATTTATGCTTTCCTATTGACACAGTTTTTTTTAATGGTTGCAATATTTGGAAAAGCGACGTTAATCGGTCTAGTCTGTTTAACAATCTATAAATTCCAATCTAAAAATTGGGTGTTGACCGAAACGAGTATGCACAATCTAGTAGATTGTGTTTTATAGAAGCATTCAAGAAATAATCACGATGAGGTTTTTACCACAAAACATGGAATATTAAGTTTATATTCACATCACTATTCTTGATTACACCTTGGGTAATTAACACTAAAAAGGGGAAAAATACTAAATGCAACACCTATTAAGCCCATATTAACCATCAAAACATATCATTGGCTTCTAACGCGAACCTGATGTAATTTCGGTCAATAGCTTGGTTTCCTACAACAAATACAGCAATGGTGAAATTTCTTACGACAACGCATGATAATATTCCACTAAATTTGACTAATCAAAAACCTGATGAATAAATACGTTTGCGTTTGCCACAATTCATCATATAAAACTATTTCCAACCTTACCATGACGAAAATAAGAGTTATTACATCTTAATAGACGTAAAGTATAAACTTTTTCTAAACTTTATGGATCAATATTTCTGTGACCACATTTTGGACTATCTCAAACTACTTTCAACCATGTTGCTATTACAATAAAGTCTATAGGTTTAAGTTATCATAGGTAGGTAGATTATAAGGTTCTACATGTAAATCAGGTAGTATTTTTATTCACTATGATGTTTACAAACGTGGACCGATTTTATTTATCTTATCGGGAGGCGGCCGATATGGAATTGTATTTATTTTTCCCACGAGTGTTGTAGAAGTCTTTATGGAATGTGAATTCGACCTTAAATGTCCTGCTTTGTTGCAGATAGCATAAATTTCTGATCAAGCTAAAAGAGAATCAGGCGCATTGAGATGAACTAACAGCTCCTCACACAAATAAGCAGATATCTATTTCTTATTATTTACCTACTACTAACTTGCTTTACATATCAGACTTACTGGTTTTCCATTTCCAATACTATGATATATTTTTTGTTTAGTCTGGTTGCATGTTATTGTGACTTTGTCTCTGTTATGTCATAAATAAATATTGTCTTCTCTTTAATTCGAGTTGATCTACAAAGATTATATTCAGTTCTTCTTAGGCTTTGGAAATGTGACGAATCATTTGAAATATAGTATAATTCACAACAACAACTAGCACAAATACTCCGTTACATCTTTTAAAGGCATCCTAAGACGTCACCTTCAATCGTCTCAGCGCAGCATCAGTAAAGTAAAGTAAAAGTAAAAGTAAAGTAAAAGTTTATTCCAGTTTAAGCATTTACATGGCAGATGAGTTACGGATCCAAACTAGGCGGAAGCCTGTATCTTGGAATACCTTATAAGTTTACTTAATCTACGTTAGCTTATGTACTTTATGATTAGTTACATTATCATAATACAATTAAATGAAAAAGCTTATGAACTAAAATTTGAACCGGCTGTGCCTACTTACTGATTTTCGGAGCAGTACAGTTCAGAATAGTGTGTAGGAATTATAAACTAATCGGCTGTTTTCTAATGAAACTAAAATTATGTGAGGAGTGTAGTGTAGTGTAAGTGTAAGGTGTGGGCGTTGAGAGTATGAATTGTGTATAGGAGATGAATGTGAGGGTGGGGAGAGTGTCAGTGTGTGTGTAGGAGTGAGCGTGCCCGCGCGAGTAAGATTTAGGGTATAAAAATGAATGTGATTGTATGACAGAGATGTTGGAGCGCAAGTTTAGTGACATGTTGGACTTTATAGGAATACTTTAGAAGTCAATAAATGAGAAGACTTTCTGTTTCTTCGTAGGTTAGACCTAGGAGGAAGCATGTTACAACCCTTTTACATAAGAAGAGAGTGAGGTCTTGAAAGTGACACTTGTTATTGACTTTGTTGTAAACATGTGGATGAAGGAAAGCGGAACAGCGTCTGGCTAAGAGAGACAACGTTTTAGGAATGGGAATTCTAAATATACGTTTAGTGGAAAGCAAGGGATAGTCTGGCCTGTCTTTTAGGTGATAGTGAGTGTGAGATATTGCTCTTAATATAAACAACTGTCGCACTCTGAGTACCGAAAAGTCTGCGTATAATGTGTCCGTTGAGTAGAAAAACGGTTTTTTTAAAGTGACTTTGATGACGGCTCTCTGGGCTCTTTCGATTTCAATAAATGTTGTTTTGCCTGCGCCACCCCAGATAGCGATACCATAGTGTATAATACCTTGGCATAACGCTAGATACACTGTGCGGAGAATTTTAGGTGGAGTGCAATCTCTGATCTTTTTCATTACGTAAATGAGTTTCCTTACACGTTTGGATAAAGTTTGAATGTGTTGTTTATAGGAAAGATGTCGGTCTATTGATATACCAAGATATCTTATAGAGTGTGTCAGATCGACTTCATCACAAGAACATGCTGTCGGGATGTTATGTTTGTTTTGACAAGTGTGAAATTTTAGTTTTAAGTTGATCGGAGGACTGGATTTTAGGGTTTTACAGAATGTCATGAATTTTGTTTTCTTAATGTTAAGAGTTAATAGATTTTTGCTGAGAGTGTTGGCTACGGTTGTTAGACCCTCTTCTGCTATGCAGAAGGCTTGTTCCCATGTTTTGGCATGAAAAATTATAGCTGTATCGTGGAACACCGATGTCGTCATTATTCGCCATATTTGGATCAGTGCATTATGTATTGTGCCCCTTTTTCGTACATAATTACTTAAGCTTCATCGGAGCTCGCCGATGACTCACAGATAAAAAGTTCAAGTTCAGAAATTGTTGTTTATGGTCGTAGCAATTTAAAAAGTTGAAAAACCTGGATGCTTTCGTTTGAGAAACTGATATGGAGGTATGCCTGTATTGTATAGATTGTTATCAGCTGTAAATTTCTTTGCTAGAGATGAAGATACGAGATCACATTTGAAGGACTGAAAAATAAATTATTTTCTATGATAGCTAATTTGTTTCAACAATAATCCTTTTCTATAGGTGTACTGAGCCTGTCTACAATATTATAAACAATTCTGACTAATTTCCTTTGACTTTGGACTAAAAGGCACTCCTAATTTAGACCGAACGCAAACATTTGTTCAAAGATCCGTGCGGTTTTCCTCCCTAAGATTTATTTTCTTGGTCAAACAAGATTTCTAGCAAAATAGCATCTGCATGCGGTAGGCAAACGCAAAGTATCCACGGTTTACTTTAGCACTCGCACTTCTGTCTCTTACCATGCGTGCGTGTTTGTTTCTGTGTTTGGTCATTGCTCTTTTTGGGCGTAAACCATAAACTGAAAAAGCTTTAAGTCCGATAACGCTAAAATCTTCACTTAAGAAAACTTTCCACTTTAGTTAATATGTCTATACTATCCTAACATGCCATTAAGAGAGTTCCTTTAGTATATGTATTCTAAATAAATATTTTCTATAAGTGTGATGATATTATTAATAAACTATTCTAAAGCAAATTGGAATGAATTTTATGTTGATTGAAGTGATAATGAGGCAAAACGTTAATCCTTTATAAAACCATGACATTTTATTGTTTACTGTTGCTATGCTGGCGCTGCTATGTTTCTGAGCGCAGTTTTAAAAGCTATAAAGGTGTAATCAACAATAAATAGCCATCAACAACCTATCAACATGTAACGGGGATTGTAAATGACATGACAATTGAAGAAAACGGCTCTTTCCGTCTAAGCAAAGGTTCTAAGGTTGCAGAAGATTTTTACCGCTTGAGATATAAGACAGGTGTTTTACACTCTTCTACTTGTACTTGCTTGTGTTAAGGGTCACTGTGCTATCTCTCTCTCTCTCTCTCTCTCTCTCTCTCTCTCTCTCTCTCTCTCTCTCTCTCTCTCTCTCTCTCTCTCTCTCTCTCTCTCTCTCTCTCTCTCTCTCTCTATCTCCCTCTATAATCTCTGTGGTCGTAGTTAGTCTAAAAAAACCAGGCTCTGAGGAATCTCTCTCGCACAAATGTGGTTTCCAATCTTCTGCCAACCCTGGCAACTTTACTAGCAGTTTTATGCCCACGCGAACAACACCTGACTTGGTCCAAACACATGTTTGTTGTCTGCAACTCAGTTCCCATGTTTATACTCGCCAATCTTATGTCCGTCCATTGTTGGACATGTAATGTTTGCTTTGAAATCTATTGCGTTTTGCGCCGTTGGTCAAAGTTATTTGTTTTGGCTGTTGCATTGCTTTATTACCGAGTGTTTTACTGGACTGCATAACAAACTGACTGATATTTATTACAATTGACGCATGTGGTCACCTTACAGCATTGAAATTATTTAGAAGCTTTAAATGGACAACATCAAAAATTAAAGTGTGCATTATAATTTTACCACTATCTGTGTCATGCCTCAAGTCAACAGAGACATTTACCTCAAAGCGTTCCTATATTGTAATATCGGAGTCTCGTCACGTTGCGCGCGCGCAGCATAAGCAAACACGCATGATGTATCGTAACGAGACCCCTATTTACACTGCTGATACATTTAGCACGTCCTTACAATATTATCGCAAGGACCTATAGAGGGTTTGACAAACATCGCGCGTTGTGCGGTTGAGAGGCTCAGCACACATTTTATTATAGCTGTCGATTTTGCAAGTTTTGTTCTGGTCATTTCTATTCTGTTTGTGGTACTTTGAAGGATTTATTTTGTATTTTTTTAGATGGTTCCCTACGGTAGGTAGGGTTAAATAAAGTGCGTGTTAACAACCTTCAGTTTTGCCGCAACCAGTCTGTGATCAACCTCAAAATAATTATGTTAATGTAGTTAAACAAAGTACTTATTAACAGTCCGAATCTACCACTGGATCAAAACGTTGCTTTCATTGAGAGGAACCGACTAAAAACTCAACGGTGAATCTTGTTAAGATAAAGAAGTTCGTTCACATTTCGAGTGAAATTAATGAAATAAAACTCCTTTAGAATAATTTCAACTAGGAAGTCCGCTGAGTGAGGTTTGTATGTCTGCGACCACTATAAGAACCCTGGCAATCCTGCTAGTCAGATCTTGAAACCTCATTCTAAGGTAACCTCCGAGTAACCTTTAGTAATACCAATCAATGGCTCTTACAATAACATAAATAAATCTTTCATAAAATAAATCAAAAAGAAAACTAGCGTTTGTAAACATGCCGCTCGTTCCAACGTTGCGCTTTGATACGGTCACGGCGGCGCGACGACGCCGGCGCGTGCGCAGGTGAAATGCGCTTTCCATCGCACACCTGCACTTTGACACCGGCTGGGGGAAACTTGTGTCAGTACCAAGTTGAAATAACTTGTTTGTACTTAAAAATTATGATTTTCATGAAATAACGGAGTTAGTTTAGGTAATAATAATTATCTTTATATTAGGATATGGATTTAATCATAATATAATAAAATTGTTTAGAAATATTTTTTAATTGAGTAGATGAGCCGCCTATAAATTTGTTGCGTGGAATGAAACAGTTGCTGAAAAAATAGAGACATTATTCATATAATTTTCAAAGATTTATGATGGAGAGGTAAAGGTACTTTGCTTGTCTAAACACACAACATGCCGGAAACCATTGAATGTTTTTTTTTAATTGGTACGGAGATAAGCTTCTCCTACGTCAAAATAGGTTACCGTTCCACCGAAATAATCGTAGACAACTGTTACAATGAAATTAAAAAAAAAACGACCAATTTATAATATGATATTGTATTTATAACGCATAAGATTAATCTAAAAGAAACGGTAAACACATTAGAATATTCATATGCAAATACACGAAGTAATTAGGTTATTAATAAAACATAATGAATATTCAAGACCTGGTGAATAAGGTTAGTGTGTCGGTCGTCCAGCGTATCGTGACCGGAACCTGCCGGTGCCGAGCGCAAGGTCGAGAGCATAGCTTGCCAAGTTTTACTAATTAGCAGCCAATGTTTATGATCGTAGCCTGACATCATAACATGACGGCCTGATTAGCTCGCTTGGTAGAGAACCTGCATTCTGCGCTGAGGATCACGGTAGGGACAACCATTGTGTGATGAACACGAATGTTTGTACCAGAGTCATGGATATACCGGTCAGTCACTTACACGACTGAACGAAAACTGATACCACGAATTCGGCTCATGATTCTGGATCTCCAGAGTTGGAATTTCCCATCAATCTTTTCATGAATATACTTATTTTTTTGATCTAATAATTGAATTAATTTTATTATAGGCATCAACATGACACATTCTATCACACACGATTGTAGCGTGGTTGCACAAAAAAGTTCGCACGCGCAAGCGCTCGTGTTTTTGTTAAACTACAAAGAGTGTCTGGGTACCGGCCAATCACGCGAGAATCTATGGGAGTCTTGCTCGTCTGGTGGCGCGGCTGACGCGATTTCGCTTTCTCCATATCTATCTTTATGCGCGCCTTCTTTCCCGTACGAAAGCGGATTCGCACGGCAAAGAGCGGCTGTACATTGCAGGCCCCCATCAGATGTATAGGTATATGAGATGACATGGATGATATGAAAGCAGGTATCGCAGGCAGCTTAGCAAGTAGAAATAAGCTGCATCTGTATTCATTCCTGTGAAGAAGAAGGGCTTTTTGTAAAGGTAGAAGGTCCACGTTAGACATTCTTAAACCATCGTACATCTACGCTCCAATACGGAGAAATAGGCACTAATATAAATTAAATGCATCAATGTATCTCAGGCAGTATTTACCGCGTAGGTCGCACCCTGTCTCAGCTGTACTTCAGGTTGAAATTCCGCAAATAACTACCGGTACTCGGCCGCGGCTGTCGCCTAGGGTGGACGTGGCCGCGATTACGGAACGCGATAGCAACTCTTCGCTATAGCATTGCAACTCTAATTGTCATAGCAGTAAAGTGCGCCCGGATTTTGGGAGATATTTTGCGGCAAATGTACATATTATTTTTGCACCGTGCTCATTGATAATATCCCTGTAATTTGCTTGAAATGAATTACGCAATGACACATGATGTTTAAACAGCTGGTTTTAATGCTTACCTATCTTACGAAATGAATGGCCAGTAGCGACTTGTTAACTTACGTCATAATTCGATTACATTTAGGTTTTGAGTCAAATTATTTTTAGTAATATTCTTAATGACTTACGTCTTACCTTGTATTTTAATTAGAGTAATAAACTAGCATAAAATATTATAATAATTCCAGCCCTTTTTTTAAGTGTCCCACAGCTGGGCACGGGCCTCCCCTCAATGCGAGGGGGATTAGGCCATAGTCCACCACGCTGGCCCTGTGCGGATTGGCGGACTTCACACATCTTTCGAGGGGTTCTCTCAGACATGCAGATTTCCTCACGATGTTTTCCTTCACCGTTTAGCAAGTGATAATCATGGTTGAAAAATATTATAGAATATTGAAATATAATGTCTTTCCGACTCTATTTTCGACTGGAACACCTCGAAATAACTTAAATATATATTGACACACGCATCGTCACTAATTACCAACGCAACGGTGTGATGCTATCACATGCCCGTTTGATAGCGTATCTGTGAGCCCATCGCGACCCCGCGGACCGACCCCAATAAATTGCTTACAAACATTATCACAAAAGGCTATTAGCAATACAACAGTATTGCCTTGCGTATAAGTCTTGCGACTAGGAAGACTTGTCCATGGAATTTTATGCATATATAGTGTGTTTGTGTGTGTTCAATGTTTTTTGAAGACGTTTTTTAACAATAAAACGTCTTTAACAAACCAAACAAAAAGCAATAAATAATCAAATTTAAAATATGTTACGAATTCGGTGCCAGATAATAAAGCTATACTAAGTAACGACATGCGCGGACCAATTTGTAGGTATAAGTTACACTTGAGAATCTCCTCCTTTTTTGAAGTTGCTTAAAAAAGGCATTTCCTTGAAATCATGTAGGTAAAGTGCCCAGGTAAAGTGATTTGTTTAGAAAATATTCTCCAGTACATAAAAAAAAACCATATTATAACCAGTTTATCGAGCATCACCAAGTCGTAAAACTTCGAATTAATGTTATTTTCTCAATGACATTTTTATTCTTCGTTCTTCTTATTAAAAAAATGGGTTAACAATCTTTATTATTTTGCCAGTGACGAGTATATGGCACTTATGACCTTTAATAATCCCTAACTCCATCCGTAGTGTCGATCACCAAGTCGAGCTCGAAAATGCTAACTCCCAGAAACGATTCGTAAAAAGTTAATAATATGTGAAAAATTAACGATAGTTATAACAGTTTATTGTTGAACCAACTAAAGTAATAAGTAAAGATTGAATGCATACGTGTTGTTGCCTAACTGTACAAGAATTTTCATTATCGGTCCAGTAGTTTATGAGTTCACCTCGAACATGTAGGCAAACAATCATGTTTTTTGCTAGTTTTGGCTTCATAATTCAACGTTAATAAGGCACTCTGATACTACTAAGTAGGTATCCGGTAAATAGCATTAGTCTCGGCACTAATGAGAATATAACACGATCGACGAGATGTATAATAATGCATTTACCATGCTCTTGTCTTCTGAAGTATTTGAGGAGTGTTGTTAAAAAACATTTAATTATAAAATAATAGGAATTAATAATAACTAGTAATATTGTCTTTCAGCCTTAGAATAGGCTACTTGACTGTATTTGAAAAACCTATCTTAAATGTTTCATTAGTTTAATATGATGCTAACAATTTAGTTCTTTCATTGTAAATTCCGGTATTTTCCATAAAGCTCTATAATGTTTTTAATATTTCAAAATTCCGCCAAAACGCGGCCTCCGGGTCACGTGACCCTTGACATTGCGATCAGATAAACATCCGTCTGTTTTAAAGGCTTCCTCTGTCGACGTACATAAAGTTGCTCTCCATTGTGTATAATGAGAATGTTATTATTACTTATGGCAAAGACGAGACAATGACTGAAAACACATTAAAATCCCAAATAGTACCAAATTCGTATTTACAACCCGACACTGATTACGACGGTGTGACGTCACAACGCATATACCAACAATCCAGAGCGTTTTTGATCACGTGACCGAACAAAATAAAAACATTATTGAAATAAAACTATTTTTTAAGGATTTTATCGCGTTTATTTTTCGTTTTTACGTTCCCGACGTTTCGGCTGCTTTACAGCAACCATGGTCACGGGAGGACTGAGGTGGTTGACGTCCTAGTGTCATAGTTAGAAACGGGCTACCCTCATATTTAATTGTTGATTGTGGTCCGATCTACGCAGAAAGTGCTCACAGTATCTTGAGGTCTTGCAATGGTATGCTTGGTTTTCGATTTAATAATATTAATCACTGGATCCCAAGTCGGTGGTAGCACCCAGCCATCTTCCCTATTGAAATTAGGATGTTTTTTAATTTCAATGGCCTCGCGTATCATCCTTGGTCGGAATCGGTGTTCTTTTGCGAGGATCTGTGGCTTATCAAATCTGATATAATGGCGGGTGCGATCTTGTACATGTTCACAGATTGCAGACTTCGTGGAGCGCCGGTGTTTCACGTCAGCGATGTGTTCTTTTACGCGGGTTTTTATTGCTCTTTTAGTTTGTCCTATGTAAGAGAGCCCACAATCACAATCGAGTTTGTATACCCCTGCATCTTGTAGAGGAATGTGACACTTGACAGATGGTAAGAACTGACTAATCTTCTTCGGCGGCTTGAAAAAAGTTTTGATTGAAGCGCGCTTCAAGATGTAGCCAATTTTGTCTGTGACTCCTCTGATGTATGGTAGTACAGCAGGCAGACGCTCGACTGTGGCTGGTTTCACTCGGTCACTGTGACGGCGGCGCGGGATTCGGAGCTTGTTGTCATGCAGTACTTGCTTGACATGATGGAGCTCGGCAGCCAGATGTTGCTCGTCACAGATCCCTTTGGCTCTCTGAAACAAAGATTTACCCACGGTAGCTAACTGTGTTGGATGGTGGTGAGATTCACCGTTTAAGTACCTATCTGTATGGGTCTTTTTTCTATACACGGTGTGGCCTAAGGTGTTGTTGGAATTTCGGATGACTAAGACATCTAAGAAAGCTAGAGAGTTATTGGCCTCTAACTCCATTGTAAATTTAATTTTAGAGTGTATGGAGTTGAGGTGGTCTAGGAAAGCTGTTATTTTGTTAGATGGTAATATTGTGAAAGTATCGTCTACATACCGCTTGTAGAATCTTGGGGTAACAGGTGAAGTACGAAGGGCTTTCTCCTCAAAGTCTTCCATGAATAAATCGGCGACAACGGGGGAAACAGGGGAGCCCATCGCCACACCATCTACTTGCTTGTAGAACTGTTCATTCCACAATAGATAGCCAGATGTAAGGCAATGTCTTAAGAGTTCAGCATATTCCTCCGGCATGTTGTTCTCTTCTAGCTTCTTAGAGACTATTGTGATGCAGTCTGCTACAGGTAGGCAGGTAAACAAAGACTGAACATCAAAACTAACCATTGTTTCATTGTCAGCAAGACATAGGTGTTTAATCTCACTGACAAAATGGTAAGAATCCCTTGTATGTGCTCTTGTGTGTCCTCTTAGTGGTGAGAGCACCTTTGCTACGTGCTGGGCCAGACTGTATGTTGGTGTGTCAATCTGGCTCACAATGGGACGCAGCGGGGCCTCAGGTTTGTGTATTTTGGGTAACCCATACAGCTTTGGTGGTTTAGCGCAGGAAGGTATCAGTGATTTGACGTCTAGATTCAATGCTTCGGAGTGTTTCTTTATTAGTGCGGTGGTTGTTTTTAACACGTTTGTGGTTGGGTCTGTTCTGACCTTTTTGTATGCGCTTTGATCCGATAAAAGTTCGTCAATTTTTGCATTGTAATCTGACGTATCCATTATAACCGTCGCATTTCCTTTATCCGCGCGGAGAATAATTATATCTGTCCTAGTACGTAAGTTCTTCAACGCTAAATATTGCTTCTTAGGAAGATTTTGTTTCGGCACTGCACTGCGGCGTAACAAAGATGATACGTCCTGTCTTATAGCCTCTGAATCTTCCTTTAATATATTATTTTTGGCCAGACAATCCTCAACGTTGCAAATAATATCCTCATAAGGGATCCTGCGAGGTGGTACTGCGAAATTTAGGCCTTTTTTAAGAACATTAACGGTGTTTTCATCCAAACTTTGTTTTGACAGATTGACAACTGCGCGTGAGTCATGATTGTCTGTGGTGCACGGTTGCGTTCCGTTACCATGTTTCCAAAGATTTTTGACATTTGATTTGGTATTTAATTTTTCATATTTTATTATGTGTTTATTCTTGCATTCATTGTATTTAGATGTTTCGCGCTTATTTAATGTATCTATGCATTTATTAAAATCAAAATCAAATGTCGTCAAAACTGTCTTAATTTCCTTGGATGAAATCTCAATTTGCCGGCTGATGTTATGTAGATCGGAACGCACCACAATCAACAATTAAATATGAGGGTAGCCCGTTTCTAACTATGACACTAGGACGTCAACCACCTCAGTCCTCCCGTGACCATGGTTGCTGTAAAGCAGCCGAAACGTCGGGAACGTAAAAACGAAAAATAAACGCGATAAAATCCTTAAAAAATAGTTTTATTTCAATGTGTAGTATTCGCGTAAATATAAGAAATCAATATAAAAACATTATTTTATTTTATGATTTTAAAGAAGATAATCCATATGTTAGCACAAAAACGAACAGTTATAAAAAGCTATAATATTTTAGGATGGCCACAATTTAAAGCTTATTTTTCATACAGTCCAACACACTATTGATAATGTTAATCTAACTAGATCTGTCTGGAATATAAAATGGAATTATATATCCTTGACTGATTGACCTATTATCAAGGATTTGAGATCGCTAGTCTAGAAACTAATTCTAATATTGCTAACAATAGCAGACTATACTCTATCGTATAAGGCAAAGGTCAATTTAAAGGGAATGAAGTAATGTCGTTTCAAGTAGCTCAAGTATTTGTAGGTACCTACTTGACAAATGACATAGAACATGACACCAGGAACATGACAACAGAAACAAAAAATTTTATGTAATTTTATTAATTAATTCTATTTTAACATTTCAATTAAGTATTAAGTATTTTATCTTATTTTAATTTTAATTTATTAGTATTAAATGTATATTTCTAAGTGTGTGTAGTGCCTGCATAGCTGATTTATGAATAAGCTAATTTTTATTTATTTTAACATTATATCTACTCAAATATTATAAATGCCAAAATGTTCTTGCACGATCTTAACCCATCTTGATCAAATTTTACAACAATACTTTTTTGGAAATTCACCCCCAAGGAGATCCAATTTTGTATTTTTCCGCTATCCGAGGACTTGAAGCTTGTAGCAGTCAAAACTATGAAAAAGTGCTATTGTGATATATTTTATACATAAATAAATTGATAACTTTTTTGTCTGGGTCCGAGGGGATCAAAATATTGTACCACTATAGTTCTGTGAGGGTGTGGGCTACTCAATGGGTGCGGTGGCTACCATCAAGTTTGGGTTCAATTGATTGGTCTTTAAAAGTACTATATTACGCGGCCGCGTCAACTTTTTACAACTGATTGTCATTATGTTTTACTTTTCTATGCAGAAATAGACGCGGGCATAAACTAGTTGTGTTTATAAATAAAGAGGAAGAGCATTAACTTTGATTTAACATCTTAAAGTCTGATTAGGCACAGCACACCAAGCAGTAAAAACTACAAGTTGTCTTCAAATCGGATTAATTTCATTACTTCTAGGTCCTACGACAAAAACTAATCCAATAAAGATCGATTTATTGTGCGTTCATTGAACGTAACGTGCGTTTGCGCAGCTAAAAAGGGCGTCTGCTATATAAAGGGAGGCCGGACGCTGACCGCTTGCTATATATGTCGAGATGCGCCCGCGCATCTAACGGCGGCGCGACGACGTGACCTTCTATTAATTACCGTTCGCTCCTGTATCGGGACATTGAGTTTCTTCCTATATCAGCGTTCGAGAATTTTCTTTGAGATATTTTTCGTTAATTGTATAGACAATCATAGAATGGTGTAGACACGTAAACAGGGTTCATTAAATTAGATCCCAAATAACATAAAAATCACCCAAAACTTATCGACTATCAAATCACCTCAAAAGTGTCCGTAGTCAATATAATAAAGGGTGAGGAAAATAGCATCAATAAAGTTGTATAAGTCCTTACTTCTTTGGTCGCGAGTCGCGAAAAGGCATCACCACAGATCAAGTCGTGTTGAAAAAAATTTAAGGTCACTAGACGGCTCGATAGAACACCCATGAGATGTACTGAACAAATTAAGACCACCATGATTGGTCCTTCGCATCAATGCGCCAGAAAGGCGATGCTGTAAGAAGACTGGTGTTGAATTGTCAAGCGTGCCACCAACCCCGACACGACTCTTCTGTCAAGTGTAACTATTGAGAAGAGAGGTAATAATCCTACCAAAACTGTTCATATTTGTGAGCAAGCGAATTGGGAGAGTCTTAGTCCTATAAGGAACAAGATGAGGTCGTATCGAAGGTTCCTCTACCCCGCTCTATTTAGGTACTCGCGCACTATTGGTGTACGAACTATAAACGCACGTGAAATATAACTATAACATAAAACCCATTATTGCATGCGTCATTAAGTCTGGAATGAATGCGCAAGCGGCGCATTACAGTGAGGTTTCAGGGGCAAGTTATTACAGCTTCGCACGACCATAGACTGCCACACGTTAACGATCATAGACAAACATAAAAAGGGATGCGAGATGCATAGATATTATGATGGAGAATAGGATACGATAGGAAATGAAGAATGTCGGAAAACTTCCGCGCAACGTCTTTATGTATGGTACCTATAGAATGATGTGTTTACATGGTTTTAGCGATTTGAATGTGCTCAGCTCGGCGAAGTTAGTCTAAATTAATTTCTATTTAGAAATTTCCCGGACAACCAGAACGCGTGGCAACTGTACTGTACTTCTCGACGCAACACGCAATCTTCTATACTTTATGGAGCGTGCAAGTAATTTAGCGATATATTAATATTTACTCGTTTTTAACTCATTTAACCAGTTATTACTGCGAGAGTTAACGATTCTCCAAGTGTTTTAGTACTGCAGCAGCAGGGATTACTGACTGATAATTATATTAATAAACGTTAAATTAGTGGCAAAAACTGAATGTTATCCTTTTAGAAGGTAGTCAAACGCGTTAGTAGTTATATTGAGCGGAATATAATACTAGCCTTTTTAAATGGCCCACTGTTGGGCACGGGCCTCGCCTCAGTGCAAGGGGAATTAGGCCATAGTCCACCACGCTGGCTCAGTGCGAATTGGCACATGACTTTCGAGGGGTTCTCTCAGACATGCAGGTTTCCGGACAATGTTTTCCTTCACCATTTAGCCAGTGATAATCATGGTTGAAAATAAAATTCGTACATTAAATGAGATTAAACTTGCGATCCTTGTTACCGAGGCAAGCGTGTTAGCAACTTGCAACTATTTGTATTTGGCGGAATCAATATAAATTTTGATTAATAAATAACAACTGACAATTAATGACGAGGAGAAATCCGTTTTCGTTTATGTCGACCCCTTAAAATATGTTACACTATTTTTGTTAAGCCTTATATAAGGGTCGTTATACATGACATTGTTTAATATTCTTCGCTAGACGTCGGTGTGCACAACGCTCAAGTTACCGATTGCCCTGTGTTCCGATAGCAACCGTCGAAATGACCGTCCGAACAATAGTGGCCGCCAATTAGTGTCCCGCTGGAATCGAACGCGCTATATTTACCAGAATCGCATTTCCATTACCGTTACTTGGGCAACTGTGCCGGGGAATTAGTACAAATTAGCGTACGGATCCCGATAGCGATATGAGAGATCATTCTTTTGTTCATTGCTTCTAGGGTGCGATTTGGTAGTGACCCTGCTTTTGGCGGCGCGGGGCCCGGTTTCGAATCCTGGTAGGGACAAACATTGTGTGATGAGCACGAATGTTTGTATTCGAGTCATGGATGTTTAATATCTACTCGTATATAAGTATTATATAATGAGTTCACCCTTAGTCCATTGTACGGTACCCATAATACAAGCGTTGCTTAGTGTGGGACCGTATAGTTGGTGTTCGTCTGGCGATATTTTTATCTTATATACAGTACTCTACCCATTTTTTTGCCAGAACCATAGCCATTATCCATATAGTCCGGCGCGATTCTGCCAATCACGATGTAGTGGCAAAGACAAGATGGAGATTGCTTGATTGGTTATGGTACTTCCAAATATAGGTTTTCTTGTGATTGGTCGGTTAGTTTAGTTATAGAAAGTACCTTAAAAAACTCATAATAAGACACACGGAATAAATGTTACATAATATAATAGGTACACTAGTAAATCCTTTGCAAAAATGTCATTAAAGTTCAAAATCCAAATTCAGATTTAAGCCGTTAGTTATAAATATGTATATTTAGTTTATAGGTGTAGTAATGATTGTGGAATGACCCGAGACCGTTACTACATAAGTTTTATAACCATAACAAAGATACATAATAAAAGTTAAACTAGTTCATCGAAGTAGTTTTAGTTCGAGCGCGGAAAGGAGCGAATTGGGTCAAACAAAACATTACTGGAGAAAATGTGTTGTAATGCTATTTCATTACATGTGTTTGTGTCAGAAAGTACATATTTGATTGTTTATTTCATTATTATGTACCTTTATCTAGGTTAACATTTACGAATATGTTCGTTTGTAAGTAATGTACTAGACAATTTTAAGAGCTTCAATCAATTTTTAAGCGCGATCCGAATTTGATTAAAGACTTTAATAAGGACATTTATTTGAACTAATTTGACTTTAGAGTCAAGAATCCATCCATTTCGACTTCTGTTATAAGACAACCTGCTTCATATTTTTCTTTGCTGACCACGATGTCAACACCCCATATACCCAGCTAAAAGAACCAACGCATCTGACACTAACCAGTCCCGCACATCTGCGTGATGTCGTGTGCGTGCGCGCATTTATCATCGCGCCATATGGCTGCGTTCGCAATAAACTATACCCAGAACATCATGGATTACTAGAATCGGAAAACAGGATTTCGTGAACGAATTGGGCAACGTCGATATATAATTATATATAGATTATTGATCAAATTGCGATGTCTCGTTCTAATAAATACATTTACAGCATCACCGGACGAGATAGGGAGCGCTGACTCAGCTCCAGCCTGTGCATTTGGGGTGTTTATAGGGTGACATTTCAGGTATTCTGTATATTTTAAATTTCGCGTAAATTTCGTGTCTCTGACGTAACTGAGACGACTGTCCTTTAACAAAAACTGCGTTAGAACTTTTCGATGAAAATATAAGCGATGTGTTATTCAATATTCATGCTACCAATAACGCTGTCTGCCATCGGGCTTCGCAGAAATCTAAATAACAACAAACAGCGCATGGCTTATTTCACAAACGGTTCTCTGAATCTCGGTTGACTAACCCAAACACAAATAGAGTCGAGAGCCCGCAATAAACATAGACGCGGCAGACGGAGAAGTAAAACAAAACTGGCAGACCCCGTCTGCTGCAGTATCGATCCGTCTGCTAAACTTAGTTTAACACGTAGTGCACCAGACGGCCTGTAGCTAGTCGGGGTAACTGTAGCTAGTCGTAGGATTTATTCTCTGCGGACTGCGACTGCACCGAAATAGAAACAATTCAAACTTTAACATTTCCAACAATATGTATTTATGTAAATGTACGAATATTGTGTTGTTTTTGAGATGGTGTCATTTGAATATTAAACTCGTATATCTTGAGGTAATTATAAGAATCATTAAAACATGAAAACTATTGAGGAAGCGTTCCAAAACTAATAGCGGGCGAGAAATTATGAGTTTACGGAAGAAAGCGCTTGTTATGCTTCATATATAGTTTATGGTTTTTATAAGAAAGATAAAATGTATTTCTTTTAACTGTTATTCCTCATCTCTGTTTATTTCCTCTATTAATAACAGATCAGACGTAATTTATTCTAACAACAGATTCATCTTAAATAGCCAATTTCACTAATATACTGGTATAAATAGATAATTTTTCACAATAATTGTCAACGGACCACCAAAATTGGCCGCCATTGTGTATGAGATTGGGCCTGTACCTATTAATCAACCGTCGCTTACGGGATCGCAAATATTTTATCTCAGACACAAACAGTAGCTAAATTAGATTCGAGAGAACAGTTACTTTTATATGTGGATTGATTCGATTTTCGAGGAACAATAAATTAAGATGGTATCTTTAAAAAAAAACATTTAGGGAAGTGAAGAGGTAATAAATGATCTTGATTAATAAAACAAAGAGACACACCCACACACTTGAATCTCGACTCACTTATCATGCCGTAGTGTTATAGCCATACCCTGCGAGTCTTTAGACTCAAAACACAAATTTCAAAAGGTTACTTTTGCAATATAGCCAGCGTTTAAGGCAATCCAGTTCATACATTCAACTGATTCGATCCCGGATTTCATGAAGCGATTATTTTCATCCGAGTTTATTGATCTCTCGATTCAGGTATAGTTCGGATACACTCGGCGTGTGCCAGACCAACATCGACGCACATCACGACGGTGTCGCCGCAAAAACAGGATTACCCAGAAACGGTTTACAATATAAGCGAGTGACTATAAAATGGAAGGTCGAGCTGGTGGTCGCGATTTTATTAGTGTATTCACATCTTAGTAAGTTCTTAACTTGGAGGTTCCTTCGACTATTTGATTCGACTATTTGGCACAGAGCCTGCCTTGTGGCAGGCTCTGCGCACATTTAATCCTTTTCCCATGGCGAATCCCAGGCATTTTTAGTCTTTTTCCCATGGTGCTTTTGGCTTTTGACTCTTTTCTGTTCCCGGCCAATTCTCCTTTTTGCTTCAAAATGGTGAGCCTATTGCTATTATTATTCCGGGTACGCTAGTTTAAATGCGCGAGAGGTATTAGGGCGGTTCACCATGCTGGCTCAGTGCGGGTTGGCGAACATGGTACGGCTCTTGAAAGACGTGCAGATTTAAAAGTTGTTCCTTTCATCTTGATTTAAAATGGGGTTCGCAGATCAGAACATTTCAAGAAGCACGGGCTTGAATCTGCACACCGTGGTTCGTTTTTATCTCATTATATTCTCTTTTGCAACACCGTTTATCTTTAGTTTCTTTCTTTTTAAATGAAAGAGGTAAATATTTGGGCACTTTTTGAACATTACACGAAGCCTAATGTTACGTAAATATTATCATAAGTTTAACATTTAAATTCACATGCATTTTACGGTAAGTAGGACTAACGACCAGCCAAAGAAATTTTTACAAATATTTGTCCCGAACGGCACACGAGCCCACGTAACTAAACAACATGAGACAACTACATATATACAAAAATGTGTGTCCTAACTGAATAGTATTTAATATGAACTGTAGGAACCGTTAAAGCGCGGACAAATCAGGACGATGAAGATCCGAACCAGGAGATTTTAATATTTTAGGGTTCAGTACCCAAAGGGTCTAAACGGATATCTATTGTTGTACACACGTTGTCTGTAGTTTGTTAAAAATATTTTTTAATATATATAAAATTTGCATTTTTAGAACATCAACATACTATGTATTAATATGTGTCAATCTACCGAACTCTTCATCTCAGTGTACGCATTTCTCATCTCAGAAACGGGTGGCCGTTAGGTAATCAAACACGGTGTCTAATTACCGTGCCCATAAGAATTCTGCATAGCCGACAAAAGCTTGATCGGCACGTGTGCACGATTTATTTCGGTAAGCAGGTCGTCGGGGTCAACGACCCACGCGTCGCGACGTCTAATAATAAAGATGCGCATGCGCAGGTGCAGCGCGGGCGACGGGGAGGGGGAGACGCAGGGGAGGATGGTGGGAGCCGTGGACGGAGATTGATGGCGCTGATAGAAATAGCCTAAGTCGAGGAAACAACTTTGATGTGTTATCCAGGATTTGCATGCTTGTAGGCAAATGGCTACGTGACATTGAGGTTCTGGTCTGAATTAAGCATACCAGGAAGTCTGATGTAAATATGATAGTCACATTCACATCAAGGGTACTTATATATTAACGTACGTTTTCTGGGACTCGCTAACATTAAACCTTAATTCATTTTAACATAATAGAACGAAGTAAGAGCCCCATGAAAAACTTAAACAGCTAATTAAGATAGTAAAATTAACCGCTAACAAATTAATATCGTACCAAATTTATTAATTTAAAACTAAATAGTCAAACTGTGACATCAGTTAATATGCTCACTACATAGTAATTAATTATTAAAATCAATTCATATCTAGTGCGTACAACTAAAAAAAAATACCTCTAAAGTACAAGTGCATAGTGCCTCGTAAGCATATTAATATATTCAATTAGATTTCTATTATGTTTAAAAGCAGATGCACTAAAAGCTAAGCTATAGATAGAAATCATTAAGTGTGGAATTTATTAAGTCGGAATTAGATTACCGCAGCCTTTTAGATCGCGGATACGCCGCATTCTCAATGATCATTGATTTTCCTTATAATCATTAAGAAGTAATTAGTACGTAAATTACAGCGTTAGGCTAAGCCTTATAACGTTAGGAATTTTTCAATATACTAACACTGAACTACCTACATAGTAAGGTCGATTAATAATCGTAATAAAGATTATCGATATTGCTAATCCCATCTGACATTACAGCAATTTCATTTCATTCTAATGAACACAGGCTTATTCAAACGATCGTAGACGACGACGAGCATCGTACAAAAATGATATAGATTATAAATTTCCCGTATCGTGGCGACTATTCGCCGATATAATCCGAATAATTAAAACGAAGTATTGATGCATACCCGATTGTGTGCCGGTGGATGCACTTTTAATTGAACCGGGTTTTAACGATGTCAACAAAGTTGTGTTCTTGTAATTGTATTATACAGTACGAGTAAGTTTATTCGTTCGATGAATATGTCATCAAAATATCTTACTAATGTAGTGTTTCAGGGGTTCGTAATAAGAACTAAATAGCTTTGTTTATTTTTTATGAGAGTTAATGTTCTTAAATCGTGCAAGTTATCCATTATCAACGTCTTTACATTATCACTAATTTGTGAATACCTAATTATTATAAATTAGTTATTATATAGTCATTATCAATACTTCGAACTTTAATAGTAACAACTACTGAACAATTATTTTAGTCTAAGCCAACAACACTATGACGATTATTCTTGAATCGACTAACTTGCTCGGCGGTGTCGCGACATCACTAATGGAGATTGGAGTTACTCGTTATTACCTGTATCGAGTTATCTTAATGAAGCTAATTGGTTTTAATGCGCACCCGCTAATTGCGATTGTCTGTCAGTTCTTATTTCAAGATACAAGTGTAATCTACCCATGTCCACCTACAATTTATTGAATTGCGAAGTTTACTTGTAGAAATAGTGATCGCAATGATATCGATATTGGCTATAAAGATTACAATAATCGACTACCCAAATCGCTATAATTATCTGATTAAATATGTATTCTTGCTCACTGAGAGCAGCTTACGCAGCCTAAATGTAATTAATTAGCGACATTTTTATTTAAATTAGGTAAATCAGACTATTCGTTTCGTGTTAGACAGTCAATCTAACATGTTAAATTATGACGCCGTTAAATATAAAGTTTTCACACGGAACAACTTTCTAAACGCGGTTTTAGTAAAATGCCTAGTTAGTTAGTCGATTAGTCGCCGTTATTGGAGTAAGTTTTGGCGCTAATATGGTGCCAATGGCGTGTTCCATTGCAGTATATCTATGTGTAAGAATCAAATAGAATTGTCTTTGGATGATTGATGTTTGTTCATCATAAGAAGACCTTCATTATTGCCGAATATTTTGTGTGACGTCACAAAGTTATCATAAATACAAATGTCGCATTTCGATCTCACTTGAAAACTTAAATAAATTTATTATTAAGTAGTCCAGTGCCAGTGTAAAAAGAGAGTGTGAAGAACCCATGACGATAGACATGCAGATCTGATCAATATAAGGCTTCGAGCGATTCGCACATCACCAGTTATTGAAGTACGTCGTGCTGTATTCTTTTTCAAATTCAAATGCTCAAGTTCGAGGCAAAATCAGTGCAAAATAATGATTGTTTAGACATTACGAAGGATGAACGAACTACTTTCGATGTCATTCACAGCAGTCGTTGCTTTGTTGCTGTGCCGCGGTGACGTAATTTGCCCATCCTATCTAGCTGATGCAAATTGATTTCCTTATTTTATAGATCTGTCTGTAATGCTCAAAGTTTACGTACCGATGTTTGTGCAAATGTGTACCTTATGTCGTTGCACTTTTCTAAAACTATTTTAAAATCGCTTTACTCTTAAATGTTAGGCACAAGAAACCAAGACTATCATTTTGGATCACAGACCACTTTGCTGGCCTAGTAAGGCCTAGTAAGTATTTTAGGTGAACTCGAGTTTCCTCAAGTTTTTCCTTGAAACAGACAGCCGACGTAAATACCGCCAGAGACCGAAACACTTCTCTGTCTTAAATCATAATTTATTGTAATCATTTACATAATTAAATTGGTGTCAAAAGAAACGGGAGTATCCTATAAATCCTATAATTTTACTGGACCGGTCTACAGATGCAAAACGTGACTTATAAAGCGGGTTATGTTATGTTAATTCCTAGAAAAAAAAGTAAACTAGAACGTGCGATATGCATAAATCTAGCTAGTTGAAATGTGCTTGTCTATGCATTTGTTTGGGCTAAAAATATGCTTAGTACGCTTATTCGTTTATTGATTAACACGACATGGCTAGTTATTAGTTTTGTATCGATTTAGATCAAGGGCTCTCAAAGTGGTCGATATCGGTTTTCCAGGGGTCGACATAAAGAAAACTGATTTTTGGGGTCGTCAAGGGCTAAAAATCGACCCCTATTAATTAACACAAGTTCTTATTTGAACCTTTCAAGATACTGTATAAGTTGTGTTGCACTGTTGTAGTTACTTGTTATAAGAATTACTAATATTTTAGTAGGAAGTATCAGTGTTGTACTTTTAAAAAACTCAACAAGTCGATAAGCACAAGTCCATATAAGATGAAATAATTATTTTGTAATTGAAAAGGGGTCTCTTGCTCGAAATAGTTTCGGAATCCCTGACTTAGATTGTCAATAACTAGATTAATAAGTATAAAATTTGAACAGTTGCATTTCAACCAAATTACCCTTTATTTCTCTATCTGTATAAACAAAAATTAATACGCAGTTCCAGAACCAACGCTTATTTTTTTTATTCGCGAGCGAGGCCGTGACCGCCATTCTATGCGGCGTCTTCGCACGAACTCTGACAAATTACTCTTTTTAACCGACTTCAAAAAAAAGGAGGAGGTTCTCAATTCGCTTGTATTTTTTTTTTTTATTTTTTTTTTTTTATTTTTTTTTTTTATGTTTGTTACCTCATATCTCCGTCATTTATGAACCGATTTGGAAAATTATTTTTTTATATGAAAGGATATGTTTACAGATTGGTCCCATTTTTTTCAAAAAAATGTTCTGATGATGGGATCCATGAGGAATTGAGAGAACTCCTCAAATTTTATAGGCATACCGATAGCAATTTTGGTATTTTCATCAAGAAGTCAAGCATTTGCATTCAGAAAGTATCATTTGCTGAAGTGGAAGTGATGAAGAAGGCCACAAATGGCCAGCGGAACTTGTCAGTGATACGTATTTCACGGGTTGCGCCAAGATAATCTCGATTATTGGTATACCTATTATCCAGTAAAAAGATTGATTTACAAATCTTTTTAGTGACAAAGAATAGTAAATATATGCACTAAAAAGTTTAAAATAAAAAACTTTTTAACAAAATAAAAACCGTCTTCAAAAAACTAAAAAGCAAAAAATAATCTAATCTTGAAATCTACCTTGTCTAACCACATCAAATATTTAACTAATCTGAAGTCGGTGCCAAATAAACAACCGACGAAGAATAACAAAAGTATACTCAGTAACGAGATGCGCGGACCAATTTGTAGGTATAGTCTTTGGCGCAGACCGGCAATACTCGACGCAGTTGTTAGTTTGGCACCGACTTCAGATTAGTTAAATATTTGATGTGGTTAGACAAGGTAGATTTCAAGATTAGATTATTAATTAAGAAACTGGTAATAGCGGTCCAAGATAACGCAACACAAAATGCTGGATAACAAACTATAAATTGTATTCGCTGAATTTTAAATTTCAAGATACCGGCCACGGACTGACACAGCGTTAAATAATTAACCGATTACCAGTTAAGTAGCATGGGAACGAACCGTATCTCTGTCCTAAAGTAGTATAAGACTATAAAAATAAATTGTAGCTCGATTGAAAGTGAACGCAGGCGCACCTGTGACGCCTAACCGTGACCGGTTGACGTGCTGGTCTTTTTCGTCAGGTCACTGTGACTCCGCCGAGTACCGTTATGCATTTAAACATGAAGCACGAAACTTACGAAATAATTTTATGCTCTTTTTAAAATATGAACGCGGTATTCTCGAATCGAGCCGAAACCGTCAGCGGGATACTCGCGGGCAGTGTTGCCAGATGTGATTTTCTATTTATACCCAAATTTGAAATTATTTTTCTCCAAAATGATACAATTTGGTTGAGTTTTACCCAAAGGCAAAAAGTTAATAATACCGGCTTAGCTTTTTGCCTTTTTCTTATTATTTCCTTGAAATACTGTTCTAATTTCCAAACTGAAGCAGCAGAATGACCTTTTTTTTTTACGTTACGCATCCCCACTGTTTGGGTATTTTTTTCTCCAAATTTTTCTCCTAGAATTTCATTTCTCCAGAGCCAAAATTTTTACCCAGAATAGCGAAAAAAATACCCAATCTGGCAACACTGCTCGCGGGTATGAGTCATATCGTGGGTCGTCGGTGGTGCGCCGACGGACAGGACAATGCGAGCAGAAAAACGGGCCGGGCACAAACGGGACACGAGCGAAAAAATAAGTCCCACTGTGTAGTTCACCGTTTCACAGCCCACCAGAGACATGATTGAGTAATAATGCATGAATTATTTACGATATGGTAATTTCTTGGTCGGCCTTTTTAGGTGTTTCGCTGCGGGTTGGGTTCTCTTAAGTCATGCGAGATTTACTTTTGACGGCGCACTTTATGCTCTTCGGTCATATTGTGTGTTTGCTTACGTAAGATTTATGAGGGTACATTAATCTTGTGTATTTGGATGCCACGATGGACGATATACTTATACATTGACCTTTGAAGTATTTGAAAATCAGATAAATGAAAAAAAATATAACGTAGTATGTCTGATATATTTTAGCAGATTCAACCAAATAGGAAAATAAAAAAAGGTTTTCAATTCATCGATAGTGAGACGTCCGAGTTAACCTCGACAAAATTAACCATACATGGACCAGATTGACGAGTGACCCACTGTCCGAGCATCTAGATACTCTATTTGGTCACAAGCTACCTACTGGTATTCATTCACTAAGCCCAAGTAGACAAGACGATCACCTCTTTCGGTGACACTAAATTTAGCATCTAATTAGTATAAAAAAAATAACGGACCTCCATGCGAATTTAAAAATAAAAGATATCATACTTGTGCAAAGCAAAGACACGAGATCTAATCTATGGTTCATGCCACATGCTTCATAAAGTTCATGAGCTAGCTGGAGGAATTAACAAATGCAACGATATACATACATGCGTACTTTGTGTACAATCAGATAATAATATGCGCTTAGTGTCACGACATTTTACAACATAAGCTGAGATAAAGATGTATTTGACAACGAGCCATAACGCCCGTTGGATCTGAAAGCGCTGTAAAATCAGATAACGCGTGGGCCGCTGGACGTGGGTGTTGGCGAGAATCAAACGTCATGTTGACAGCCCGCGTAACTTGACAAATAGTTTTTTTTTGTTTTGTTTTCGGCCTGTATATGTCAAAGTGTAGAACGGTTTTTTGCTTACCAACTTCACATGTGTTTATGGAACGCATAATAATAAGTACTTAATTGTTTTTGGCGGGAAGTTTAACAGTAAAGTTGTCACTTTTGTTTTATTTTCCGGAAAAAAAACCAAAAAAGTTAGTGATATAGTTTTGTAGCTTTTAAAACCTCAAATAAGTAAATAAATTAAGTACCTATCCCGTTTAGTGTGGAGATAAGTACGTGTCAAGTAAATAACACGTTAGCAGGAAAGTCGATATCTAGTCACTTGAAATGTTTTAATTACAATACAATGAACGAACGCAGCAATAATTGAAAACAAGAAGTTAAAGAATTGTAATCCGATGAGGGAAACATCACGAAATGCAAGAACATTATTTGAATGGAAAACCCACTTGGGTTTACAAAGTTGAGGTCAAAATATAAATTAATAACTGACATTAATTTGTGATTAATGCATCATCTGTCACATTTTAAAACTCCAATTAATATTACCTTATAACCATTGAAACCAAATTCTTCCTCCAAGATAAACAAACCATATCGAACAAATCAATTTTAAATTTATTAATGTCGTGTGTTTTTGAATTTGACATAGTTTTGACAACTGACCTTTATCCGAATTATTTTATTTATTGGTATTCCGACAGCGAAACAAAATCTAACAGTATAACATAACCGAATTCGAGAACCGTTATATATTCGAGTGACATAAGGAAACGCCCACGCGCCGATGAATTAGACGCCAACGCTGCGCGCGCGCACCCAATGTCACATCGCGCTAATTAAACAGTGGTATCTGGGCGCTGCACCTACGTGTTACAAAACGTATCGTTTGTTACGACATAAGTAGGTGTCATGTTGATTCCAATTAGCCGGAATGTCGGCCTAGTGGATCCGTTGGAGGTCATCAATTTTTATGACTTTGAAAATGGTGTGTTAATATATTCTATGTTAACGTCAGGTGGTCTGCCTATTCACGGTTTACTATCAAGAATCATAAAACCGATATTATTGATAGAGCTAGTCGATACCGATATTGTTTACATATTTTATATGCAGGTGATAAAGTAAACAAGATCTCGTACGTCATTATCATCAGCTTCTGGATGTACTCCACATGCATGATTTCTTAACCCACACACATTGTTCGCTTCCTGCGGCACGCATGAACAATACCGGGTATTCCATTCCCGTAAAAGCTAGGTCACGAGTCTATCCCATGACTACGTCATCGGCCATTTCGACCAATAAGCGGTGTTCATTCTATTGAATGTGACGTGTTAATCGTGCCGTCGTCTTGGGCCATCGTCGAAAGAGCATACCTAGCTAGCATATTATAATATCATGCCCAACTCTACATGATTCGGCTTGTGATTGACACCCAATAATCTCTGCCCTATCATATAACCATTAATAAATGGTTTTATAATCCCACTTACCGAGACTTGAAGTTTGTAAAGAGGGGTAATGTTAATCCGATCAGCTCGGTAACGGCATCCAGAAATACAAAGCGGCTGAACACTTACCTGCAAAAGAAAAAAAAACATTAATTAAACAGTGGCAGCACTAAACGCGCGATAAAAAGCAATTTTAATGGCTACCGTAAAGACAGTTTCGAGCAGTTTATTTGGCGCACCTAATTTAATATGGCAACATTATTCCAATTATTCGAGCAGTGCCGAATGTTTATTTGACGCCGTGCCGTATCGAGATCGTCTCGCCTCCGTCTCTCTCTTCCAGATTCGGAAGAACTTTAAGTAACAAGAATGGAGATCACAAAGAGCAATATTTAAAAATAAAATAAAAGTTTCATTATAATAATGCCTTTTTACTGTCCATCAACCCAGTATCAAGTAAATAAATATGCTGATCCACTAACGCCTTTATTACGTCAAGGAGGTGACTATTTAAGGTGGCAAATCGTCCGATACATCTTCAGTGGATTGCAAGAGCTTCTTATTTTGGTTGTCTATCCGAACCATTGGTAGTCTTGCATCCTACCTCAATGTTATGGACTAAAAGGAAAAAAAAAACCAGATAAGTACTTACTACCGAATTAAAATGAAATGGTGGGTCGTAAATAAAGACGTAAAACAAATTTACGCAAATTGCGCGAACTCTCGCTCGTATATTAAATATTAAAATGTTGAACACGCGCATAATGCGAGATGTTCTTGGTAAATTAACGGGGAAATCTCATAAAGGACAACTTAAAGCACACTAGGGAGGATATTTTTTAAATATAGTACATGTGCGAATAGTAAATTAATAAAATGAGCCTTAAATTATATAGTTTTAACATTCCTATTATAACATAAATGACTGAAATATAATTAAATACAACGAACGCTAAACAGTGCAATAAATGTACCTGAGTTTAAAAACCAACTGCATATAGTAAGTACTGTCGATAAGACTAATTCTCCGTTAGCTTTTTGTGAAATCGCTGATAATAACACTTGAAAATTGCAGGGCTGAGGATAATTACCAGTTGAGATGTTATTTGCTTTAAGATACCGCATCAATATCTAGATAAGATCAGATATTATTTAGTATTCGATGCATATACAATACAGCTTATGCACAAACCACATTCATTGCATCTTTTTAATTACAAAACAACCAGAAGGTACGGTATCGATGTTTATTAATTGCATTTTGCTTGCTAAGCTTCACACAATCAAGATGTAACTCTGGTCGTATAGTGGACCAACAAATATCTTCTGTCGCACCCCGCTGACTAAGTGACTGGACTAGGTCTTGAGAAACAAATATAAAGGACTAGCTGCGCCCCGCGGTGTTACCCGCGTTTAAAAAGTATGTCCTTTTTACCGGGATAAAAAGTAGCCTATGTGCTATTCCAGACTATAATCTATCTCTGTGCCAAATTTCCAGATCCGTTCAGCCGTTCTGGCGTGATTGAGAAACAAACATCCATCCATCCAAACTTTCTCATTTATAATATTAGTGTGATAACAAGAATACGCAATGCATAGTATCCGACAATCATTTTGCTAATATGAGTATGCAGTGTTTTTTTAAATTGGAAGTGTTATGACAAATTTCTAGCCCTTTTATCTAAGTGGTAGACAACTATGGTCACTGTGACTTAACACTTAGTTTTTTAAACTTGCTTCGCAATGGACATCGCTGGCGGCACGTCTGCTTCATGCGATGCAATTGTCGAAACACTATATCTAAGGTCCATATGGTGTGGTAGAATGCGCAGTGTGGGCGTCGAGGCTGCGCACTGACATGGCCCTAAGCAAACAATCAATGAATGACAAATTATTAAAATATGACGTTTAAATTGCTACGTAGATTTGCAATTATTATTAGGTCTAAGTTATTCCGTGTATCGTGGAGTCTTTGAGTTGTTATTTAAACATTAAACCCATACATATAAAAACCATACCATAAATTGAGCTACAAAATTATTTGTGAGAAAGCATTCTCAAATACAGTTTAGGTCAATTTTTAGTCCATTTAAAATACATTGTGAAAATAATGAATGCGTCTATGGAGGCTAATAGCACAGCAATACATCTAATTTGTACTAAATAATATTTAAAAAGACATTAGCAATTAATAGTTTATGAGGAAACGTTGGAATAACTCGGATTAATTAATATGCTCAACGGAAATCATTAGTACCGCTGTATCTTGAATGTGTTCCGCAACACCTAGTTATAGAACACCTGTGCTATGGAATCCTAACCGTATATAATAACAAAACTCCGTATTGAGCAAAAAGTTGTGAAAAAATACTATATTACTTTACATTTTATTTTATCTGATTTTGATCAAATGATTCCAACTGCTGCACTTGGACCGTAAAACTAAGAATGTCAATCATCATAGTTTAATTAAACATCTATTTCATAAGTTTCGTTCAGTTCGTACACTAGTCATTATTTTTGGAACGTTTTTATCTCATTCGTCAATGCTAGTTTTAACTAAAGTTATTCCTCTATTTAGTTTAATCTTCTTACTTCCAATATAAGAATAATATCCTTGACAGTTTAGTCTCTATCTAGAACAGCCTATTTTACCTCCTAATACGTCATAACACCGACCCTAACTGCAGCTGACTCATCTACTTAGTTTAGTCTTGGTCTTCCGCGCTTTCCTGCTACGTTCTCCTCTTAAATGTTGTTTACATTTAAATGTTTTTCATGTCCTCTTCCTTTTCGTATCCTTTTCATATTTTCTATTGTTTATTCTACTCATCGATATTGATTCTTTACTTCCTTAACACAACTTTATTCATTCCACTTCTCGCAAGCTTGGCCCTTTAATTTATTGGCCGTTTGGCTCGGTCCACTTCCACGCACACAGCAGTAGTTATGTTATGATGGATGCCTGTTCGCCGCGTGGGCATCGCGTTCAGCGGGTATGCTAATTCTTCGCATGTAGCGGGGGTACGTTCGTACATTCGTGCTGGGTTGATTGTTACTATGGGGCATGCGTTGTTGCCACATACAGCTACCTTAGGTGCTCGAATGACTTGTTAGATTTCGTTTCGTGGGAGACCATTGTAGTCTTATGTACTAAGTGAAGTATGATTAAACTGGTTTCTTAGACATGTAGAATCAAAAGTGTAGTTGTAATTCAAAAACGAAAATTATAACAAGGTACTTGTGTCATGAAGAATTAGCACTAAAATGTATGTTTACATGACCATGTAAAACTACTTCAACTCTAAAAAAGATTTGCAATGATATAAATAAAGTAATTAGGTGATTGCTAATGGTTAGTATAGAAACGTAATATTCGCAACACAGTAAAATGTCTGAAGGTTGATGGCCTAAGTAACTCAATTTCGCGTGTTCAATGTTATGATAGCGAATATCCACAGCTCGGCTTATTACCAATGTACGTAAGTAACATCAGACATTTTGTTGATGTCTTCGCATCCTGAATCCAACAATAGCGGATCATCTTCCAAACAGTAAACATGGCAAACAAAGTGCAATAACAATGAGGAACAATGAAAACAAACTCGTTGACAATCCAGTCCTCTGGAAATGTGCGCTAACAATGCTCGGACGGCCGAGGGATGTGACGAAACCCGAACCCGGTGCATGCATCCGAACGTTTTTAAACAATGGCGGACTTGCGTTCCCGCGCTGAACTGACAGACAAACATTCGTCAATGGCAAAATATTTTAAATGTTTTTTTTTCACGTCAGTGTTATTTCTTAAATCTATATGGTTGACGACAACAAAGCGAATGCAGCAAGAGACACTTGGAGAGGATGCCATTTTCATATCATCACATCCATTATTTTATTTATAATGTGTATTTATTAATCTGTTATTGCTATTAATTACTTGACATTGGCAAAATACCCGCTAAATTGTGGGTGAGGGCATATTCATATCCATTTTATTTTATCGCATCTCATTTCGTAAAGAAAGAAGAAGAGATACTTGCTCTCTTGCTTAGTACCCTGCTCTTGTCTCATATTCTTATTCTTTCTTCCCTATATTGTCTGCTTCCCAATTCTTTTAATTTCGTTTACAGTTACACGGATCCAGCGCTGGAGATTGATAAATGGCCTTTATGTATTAATGTATGCATTATTCGAACACTTATGTACTGACTGTGAATTTATCAAGAATTGTATGATAACATAAACTCAGCAACCAGACATTGACGTATTTAATAATAAATTACATGTCTTCTTTAATCACTGTATTCATATTTTAAGTAAGTAGTACAAAGATTTCTTCTATAATAATTGGCTTTTTATGCGTCCTAACATTTCTGTACGAGACTGTACATTTTTTTTATTTAAAAAAATAGGAACATATGATAAACTCTTCCACAGCAATTGCGTTGTAGATTTGTGTATAGTTGATTCATTCACATTCTTTATCGCTTTAGCGAAATATATAAATCATGCTTAGAATTGGTTAAAGGGGTCGCTGAAGTTATTATTAATTAACATAAACAATTAAATCCAGATCTAGACCCTCTGTTCAACATTAATATCAATTAATATGAGCCAGCGTTTACTTGTCAGTAACAATAACTGCGAGTAAATTAGTATGTACTGTAAGATTAACATCAATCATTTTAAACCTAATATTAACTAGCCCCCGCAGGCCACTAAGGCAGAATAAGGACTCATCACAATTATTACTGTTACGACCAGCTGTAGCAATTCGGAATAACGATTTGGCGATTATTTCGCGCTTCGGAGACAGAGATAAACGCAATAATGATTTTAGTTCAGAATTCAAATACGTAGGAGAATAGTGTTCTCTATCTGCACAGATTAGGAATAGGCTGGAAGCCGGCCCCAAATATATTGAGAAAGGATGATAAAAGAGTTGTTTGGGGTTTGGGGTATAAGCTGGGAGGCTTGTCCACCAGTGCGTAATAGTAAGCATCCAAATCGAAGCTAAAATTGTCGGATGTCCTGGAAACTTCAATACTAAAGCAAACCCCATCTAGACGTAGCTAGTAAATTCTTTTTTATTTTATCATTCTCATAAAGAAACTCACGACGCCTCCTTCTAATTGCATATCTTTTAATATTTTACCAGTGGTAACTCTAGAAACGACAGCTGTGCTAAATTTACTTAATTGTCAGAAATAATGATTGCGTGTTTGAGGGAATAGATTTTAGTGGAATAGGACTTAGTTGATTGTAGCGATCAAAATTGATGAACCTGCAGATAGCCGGGCTAGTATTGAATGCATTGCGTGACATAGAGAGATTGAGCCGAAGGTAAAGGAATGAATTGTGGCAAGGTGACATGTTGGAAAAAAAAGTTGAGCATGAAACTTTCTTGTTTGGAAAGCGTTCTCCGTGTCATTTTTTTTTTAATTCTTAAGGTAGCGTTCTTTATTGAGGAAAACAATGACAGGGACGTGGCTAAATGACCAATATCACACCAGTAAAATTCTGATTTCGATTTTTATAGTCAAAACACGTAACCTTTCTGCGAACTCGATTCCACGACACCGATTATCGATTACAAAGTTGCGTTCAGTTTGCATCACAATAATTACTAAACGTTGTATCGGCTTGTAGAGTTACAAGCAAATACTCATTTATAAATACCACTAATTGCTCGTGTTAAACGCTGCGGGCGTCTCATTATTCTATTAATTGAATTGACAGAAGCTCAACAATGCAGTTTGAGTGCAACGTCAGCTCCAACAGTGCGATACCAGTTATTTTTTTAAAGAAGTGATCTGCCATCGATACACAATTATTTTGTTAAGCGATTCTGCGTCGCAGGTGAACCTTTTGCGGTTATATATAGCCATGGTCACGGATAAACACGCCATTACGAAATTACCATATGCGGCCGGCTAGTAGTTTATTGATTGCGTACTTAACGGTACGCTTTCGGTTAGAGCCGCGTCGCATCAAACCGGAATGCGTTTTCAGATGAAAAGACAATCGGTAAACATACAAGGAGTAGCGTCCATTTACCTGCTGAGTCGACGACATACTGCGCTTAATAAAATAATAAAAATAGTTGACAATCAGAAGCGCGCCAAGCTACGCACTCATTTGTGTATGCAAATACCGCTGTATCGACTTTTTACGGTTGCGCGCGGAAAATGAAACAAATTGCGTTTTTAATGTTTTAATTAGGGTTTCGCTTTAGCCCGACGCCGCAATCTTTAGTCTAGATTGTGAGTATGTTAATTTTAAAACGCATCGTGGCTCTTGGGACATCTCTAACATAACTGAAGTACGATTATATTCATATTTGTTTTAAATCAAATTTGTTAAGTTAGGACTTGTGTAATATAAGACGTGATTCATTGTTTTGTTTAAACAGCATTCTGTACTGTAGTATCAACGTTCGCATTAAACAATCACTCTGTCTTCATATTTTGATACGACCTAGTGCTGACTAACAAAACGCTAAGGCCTAATGTCTAGTCGATATTGTATATTCGTTCCATACATATTGTTTACGTTGCCGACGACAAACGTGTATCCAGAATTAATCTGACAGGTGCATTGGTGAGAACGGGTTTCTGTATGAATATGATATGTGACATCGCTCCGATCGTAGACAGAGTGGCTCGTAAAGTTTAATTCGAAGCATAAATTACCTTTAGAGGTTCAGTCTCATGTAATGCAATACACGAGCTCAAAGAATAAACTGTGAATAAAGACGGTCATTAGACGGTATGGTTCTGTGGGATTGTTTGATGCTCGCGTCCGGACAATGAAATGGAACTCATTTCATTCAGCCCTGCCCTTTGAAGCCCTTATTCTTTTTTCAAACGCTTCAATATCTTTTTTTTTCTTATGCGCTTGCTATAAATAAGCCTCTTAAATGACAACATCTCTACTAGCATTTGTAAGCGTAATACAAACCACCGATTGTTAGCCTTTACTTAGCCATATTTCGTTTGGTATGAGCAAACATGGGATTTGTATAGGATTATAATTTCTTACGTAGATGTATACTTAGAGCAACCAATATCGTAAAGCAATAGCGATAATGTCAGGACTTATCTAATGAATATTATAAAGGTCAAATGTATACGAGTTAAGCCGAAATGTAAGTAGGTACTTACATAATGTTTAAATATTGATAGATGAGTTTCTAAAATCTGGTTAATATTTTTATTTAACTACGAGCTGCCGAAAATTATATTCAATGCGTGTTTACAAACTCAATGAAGTTTGAGCCGTTAAAATATGTATTTATTTAAACAACATAACACGTTTTCATCTGCAACCTACATAGATAAAACCTCATTGGTAGCTGGCAACACATTCCAATGCTATCAAATTACGGAGTACCGGTTCGCTCCCACAGACGTTCTCTGCTCGTGAATTTTTAATTAAACGGTTTACAATGAAGACGTAAATATGATACACTATCGCATTACGATCCGCGCTCGTTTGCCAGTGTCAATGAGGTGTTAATGTTGACTTTAATTGTTCGCCATATCCGCTGTGTAGTTCGCGACGCGACCCACATAATATTGTTATTTAGCACTGGTGGTAACCCATTGTGCCGTTAACGGTTTATAGATAGCATTCCAAATTGTAAGGCGCTGTAGGTACATACTCAATATTTTTCTTATGACGAAACTACTTCGCAAAAGGTACCTTGTCATCAAAAGAATTAGGTTAGTTTTTAACGAAATCGACTGAAAAAGTTTGATTGATTTCCATTTGTGAATTTAGATTTAATTGACGCTTAGTTCGATTTCCAAACATTTTGGTCTCACACATTAGGCGTGCGCGTACACAAAAATGCCAGTCGGGGGCGGGGCGCGCGGCCGTTGCACCTGGCGATCGCGCCGGCGCATTCCTCACGCACTCCTTTTTATGCTACACTACAAGTTTAGCCCAACCAATCTAATCTGGACCTCTCCTCCGCTGCCAATCGAAGATTAATACACTTGAAAATGTCCCAAAAGAACGACACAACCGCGGTCCCATTTATAATGGTCTCCGTTGTAGGAACGGAACGCAACATCTCCTATTTTCTTTCTTTGTTAATTTAACTATTCCATCTCCGTCTTTGTTGGTCGGCAGTCCGGATCAAAAGTTTTTTGGAGACTACCCATAGTTAATACAGCCTTTACAAACATGAGAACAAATATTGTCAGTGCGCCGTGTGTTTGTAATATGGATTTATGATGGCTTAAAAGAGAGCACTTGGGTTTGACAGAACGAATTAGCGTGTACGCTCGAATTGGTTGAATTTTAATTAGAAGGCACGCTGCATTGAGATCTGACAGGTGTAGTAAAAGGGACTTGGTATTCGAAAAAGGGATTATGCATGCAATAGGAGTAAAGTGTAGGAAATAATCAGGCGCAATGAGAAAAAAATAAGGCAAATGAAGCAACGCTCCAGTGAAGGAATTTGTGATTGCTTAGGGCATTGACTGAACGGGTTTGTGTGTGACCAACAAAAACACGGCGCCCTGGCAAAACATGACACGGGCGGCACTAGTTTTAAAACAGCTATTTTAATTGCAAAACATTAAGGACGGAGCACGGCACACGTAGAACCTGTTCAAAATTTGTTTTTGTGGCACACAAGTGTGTCAAAGTACTAAACTCGGCTCGTGGGCTGCGCTTACGCATTAACCGCAAAAGTGCGGCTGGTTTGGCGCCACCGCGGGTTGCCAGCAGCAAAAACGTTTCAAACCAGTTCGTGCAAAACGTTAATTTCGTTAAAACAAACATACACGAACGTGTACGACACACAAACCCAGGTTCACTCGAAACGTGAAAGCGGGAAAAGCTAAATTATTTTCACCTGAACTTGATTAAGCGTACTGTTAACTGCAGGGCATAGGCACGGCATTTATAATAATGAATATTAAATAGATGTCTAACGTGTTTGTCGAATGAATGAAGAATATTGTAAGTATCGACACCACTACATAAGTCATCACGGCTACGATGGCAACCTTGAACACATTTTAGGACCCTTTGGTTTTTTGCCAAAGGGATTTTATTCTCACAATATTAAGTTGCTTATGAGCTTTCTTTTCGTCATTTTGACAGTTTGGCAATCGGCTACAAAATAATTTGTAGGTAATAATTGTCGCGCGCCTTGGGTGCTTCAGCCATTTTCCTTAACTTCATAAGTTCTACGCGTTTGTTGATCCTCTATAAAACCGTTTCGTATCTGGACTTAACTATCTACATTCAAAACGTTTTGTAGCCTTAAAATGACACCGTTATCAAAATCTAAACATTTCGTCAGCTATTGTTTAGTATGTTTTAACGGGCATCTGAGAGGCCGCTAATGGCAAAATCGTGATGATCAGTCAACATGAACACATAATTCATGATATCACTTCCGGTTACCTGCAAGTATTGGGCAACAAGTCTGTTTATAGAATGTAAGTATACAATTTGATAGAATATGATATCGAAGTCTACTAAATAGACGCTGTATTGAGTAGTAGCAGGTGATATTTTACAAACGAATACGAATTATTGCTTCAAAAGTTGCACAGTGCGTTGGTAGTGGGGTTAACGCGGAACCAAATAGGATCGTCCAATTCAAAACATTAGTCATTTTTATACATAGATAATTCGACAATGACGTGTTTGCGTACGAGAAATGGCAGCCAATCAATATCGCAAATACATTTCGCAAAATAATCCAAAACTTTCACCAACATCAGCTGCAAAATAGCATCTATTTAGCTAATTTTGTGAAGTAAGCGTTTATTGTATCGATCGTTAACTTCCTATTCGCGTCGCGTCACCTTGCGCACGCGCATCCAACATGGCGCGCGTCAGTCCACTTCGTTAGTGGAGCATTTGTCAAGATAATTGTCCGAGCCGCACCATTTGAGGCTTTGACATTTCCTGATTATTATGTATAGTTATCCATTTTGAAAACCATTGAAATAATGGTGTTTGCCGCTATTGCTGAGGAATAAGATTCATTTTACCGCAAAAATACGGTCTCCGACGGCGTTATTAGGTGGTGCATTGTGTTGTTCAGCCTTGGCTTTGACATTGTGTCAGGTTCGGCCAAACCTGGCTGTTTTGTGCTCAATTATGTTGACAGCGGACTATTTGAGACACAATAGGAAAATAATATAAGTACAGACATTGAAGACTTACACTATTGTGACAATTTTGTTGATACAAGAACTAAAGATGAAGTGATCAAGATCAACGAATGTCATTCGATTTACTGGAGTATCAATTAACTCATGTGCTTAATGAAAAAAATATGAATCATTAAGTTACCCTAAATCTCTATCTAATCTCTAGTATGATTCACTTGGCCTATTCTTACCAGTTTGAGCAAACCTATCGCTGCAGACCATTGGCCCTAAAGGCGTCTAACAATAACATGGATAACACAAAGTACGGGCCTCAACAGGGTTACTTATCATGTACAGTATTGTCACAGGTGCCGCCGCGACGCAACTTACTCACATATTTGTTCAAACCGAAATTATCACCAATGTCTACGACGCTCTTATTATCTGATTAAAAACCCGGTTTTAGTGACAGGTGGTCGTCTGTCTCGTTTTCTCGCGGGTGGATTAACATAGTGACGTCTTTGTCCGTACGTTTATGAGTAACGCCATTCTGAATGTTTTTTTGGTGAATGGTTAAACGGCTCGATAGTGGCTAAGGAGATAAGTTGACAATGTTTAGTAGATTTTGGCTATATTTTAAGTAAACGTAATGGCGGACGATTCATGAATTACCAAATTTGTTTCATAATGGTAACGGACACCTAGAGCTGAGTGAAATATATTTTTTAGAGAAGAGAGATTTCCTCTTCAACAATTACCTTCACCAAGTCGAGTATTACCTAACAACGAATTGTATTCTTTATTGAGCAGCGATCATACGACATTCATTACCTTGGCTAAGATTATAATAAGTAGCTTAATAACGTTGATTATACTATCACAATTGCGATAGTAAGTAGCTATCAAAATTACCTGCCTTACTAATGCTGCTGCAAATATACTTAGGTAAATTATTTTAGTTTCGTTTCCATAGCGTTTTTCAAGTTGGCGAAGCATTTACCTCCTTACCTGATTTGTATTGTACATGTTCTTGCAAGCTATTATCTAGCAATTTGTTTGCCAACACTGTAGTTACCTAGTAAGTATATAAACTAGATTCGTTATTGAACTGAATCATGCGCATGCATGCGTAAAAATGACCTCGCTTGTGTTAGGTATTTTGTTATTGTTACAGGTACAAATCGAAATTATTTGTGAAAGTTATCCAGTGATGCCGGGCGTTCATTCACTATGACGAGATGTAATGACATTGATTGCTTTATTGTTATAAAACTATTTAGGATCCATTTTTACCAGATTAAATGCAGTAAAACTTCGTTTTATTTTATTAGCCTACCTAAATCTACTGAAGGATTTATCATACAGACTCAGTCAAAAATTACCAGTGATGGATCAAGCAATAATCTGCAAGTCTGTAAGAATATTAAAATAAACTGGTAAAATCCGCCAAGACGCATTTGAGCCAGCTCAGGACATGGTCTGAAGATCCTTCGCAAATTACAGGTTAATTTTAATTACAATTAAGGGTATGTTAGTACTCGAGAGGTCGATCGAGAGACGACGGCTTTGTAGGTAGGTACAGTCGATTTAGTGCTAACCGCTAGGCTCACTGCACTGAATGAAATATCAGAAATGATGTTGTCATTATTTGCCCCTGTCTTGGTGTCACTGGGATTGAAAAAGTGTTGCTTCGTTTTGCGATATCTAGTTGATTTAGTCATAGAAAACCTCCCCAGGGAATATTTATTGCCATATCCACACGTATAAGCACGGTTTAAAAAAATGTCCATTCAATATTTTTGGGTATTTTTAGGTTAGAATTGCCAAATAGTAATGCACGAGTAAGGGAATTAGGTGCCTGGTGCCAATAAATGGACTTTGGTCACTTCTACGGTTAAACATTAACAATGCTTGGACATGGGGTAACTTGCTGCCTAGGAATGAATTTTCTCTTAGGCACGTCGACAAGGCCGTCCTCAAATCTAACGAACTTGTACTTTTTTTAATATAACTATACATAGTACCGTTATTTTAGTTAAGGATAACTTTAACTTACAATTACGTAGGTGGATATTGGTATGCTCTAGCGAATGATTTCACAGCCTAGGTAGTACTGATTTTATGTTAAAATTGTCGCGTATCCTGGCTTGTGCGTCTGCGGAACGGGACCTTGCTGCACAATCTTTGTCTAAGCGCCGACACACCAATTTTTTACATTTGTTGTATGTGATAAGTAGGTAAGTAGCCACAAAATTTTAAGATCAAAAGCGTGCAGTTCACTGGTAAATAATAGTATAAGAAAATAAGCCCTACCCTCACATAAAATTATTTTGTGAGAGGGTAGGTCGAAAGTATATTTTATGGCATCACACGTTGAATTATTTTGCCAGTGTCAAGTTTTAATCGACTGGGACTAATGGTAAATTACATGGTGTTCTATGTTCTACTCTGTAGATTGGTAGGTACATACCTTCCATTTTAAAATAACTCATGAAAGCCGTTAGATCAACACCTGAAGAGTGCTCGCTTGGTTACACACACATGAACCTACTTTCCGTACACGCTACGCTAGTCAACGAACACACCTACACGCGAATATTACGTCTTGCTGCCTGCCATTTGAAATGAACCATGTTCCAATTTTGAATTTTTGAACCTTTTTATAAACACTCACCCGATTAGATTCCAAAGCCTCAGCACTATGCTCCTCTTTCTGTCGGAAGCAATTAGTGCATTTGCTCTTGTTGAAGATGTTTGGTGCAAATTTCCTGCAATCCGATCGCCCAGACATGATTGCCAGAGGTCAGGGTCAATTCAAGTTTCACTATGTCACCTTACACAGCATGGTGCTACTGTAAAACACCCTCACTAGACGATTATTCGCCTTATTCCGTACCGAACACGTAGTTTATCACGCGCGCACCCACCGGTGAGCGAGCTATCAGCGAAATCACTGCAAGTGAAGTGAGCGCTAACGTCATACAAAAAACACAAACACAAAACACAATCTCCTTCGGCAACCGAACACCGAAGTAGTCGTACAATCGGGTAAACAATATTCGTTTTCACGTCAAAATATAAAACAATAAACATCGATTTTAGAATGAACACGCGGAGTTCGCGAGCGCACAGCGACACGACCGCCCGTCCATTTTACATCTGATAGAAAATCATCAAGCGGCGACGACGACGAACACAGTTTGTTGTTTTACAACTTCTCTTTTCTTGTTGCGCTGTCCATATTATAACTCCATCTTCTATGTGTGCAAATGTACATGTGTAGTAGTGACTATGTTTGTCTCTTTTTACTTCACTAAAATAATGTAATTCTGTCTCTGTCTAGTGTTGCATGAATTATAACTTTGTGCTGCCACCTGTTGGCGCAAGTCAAGTTCATGTAACGTTATTTGTAAAAAAATACGAATCATGAGCAGCTGTCGAGGAAAACGTTTCGATAGGTGTCAATAGATGGCAATAGTTTCTTTCCGTCAATTTATAGCCTTCAAAACATATGACATATTTGACAGTGAGTGACAGTATTTGACAGTGACAATACGGACGGGGGCAATCATCCGAAGACGCGTGACGGGACGTGTGAGCGGGCGGGTGGAGCGAGTTTCCAATAAAACAGCGTGCACCGCCTTCGCTCACGTTATCAGTCGTTTTCGCTGTTTAAAAACCTCCGCGTAAATTATCAGCCTTCCAAACGCCCAGAAAATATACGTGCACACAACTTTTATCTTAAATTCATACACAAGGTGAGTGGAATAGGAGCACGGCCGCTCGAATTGCCCATCACAATTTAAGCGAGGGAATTTGAAATGTTCCCATATCGTTAAGTCATCCGGTGTAATCAATTTGGTGCGCGCTTGTGACCATTAATGGTTCAAGAAGGTTGGTTCATAATTTGGTATTGTGTTTTAGTATGGAAGATCTAAGTTTCGTCCCTGATCTCCCGAGCGGGCCCCTGGATGTTTACAGACAAACCTCCACATTTGATTGGAAACGCCTTAAATTGGCATTGGAGGGAGACATTGAGTTGCTGAAACTTAAGGTAAGTTTTTAAAAGTGTTGTAACATGTTCTGCTATTCTTACTCCATAAATAAGTTTTGTGATACAAATATTTTGTATATCTGGAATTAACTACATAATAGCAGACACATTCATCTGCAATTTTATTTTTTTGAGCAATTATTATAGTAGTAATTTCTGATGACACAATAAATTAACATATTTTATTCAACTACTGCAAATTATATATTTGCTGTAGACATGCCTATAATGCCATAAATAATCAGTCAATTACATCATAAATCGTTTATTTCTGTGATTTCTGGTGATATAATGGTTATTTTGATCAAAAATCTGCTGATAAGGCATCTGTTGCATATTACAACACAAATTAATTTAAGTGCTATATGTTATTTTGATATTTGTAATTTGATTTGAATATTTTGTCAAATACCAGCTAAAATAAAATAAATTATAATAATTACATTAGCATGTATTATGAGAAAAAGGATAAATTCAATGCTAAAATTTGTCAGAGAGGAATTCATCAATTGTGTGGTAACACTTGTCCAGTAATAAGCTCTTAATATTTTTTTCCTAACTGTCTAATATATAAAGCTTTGACATAGGTATTTTAATAAATACTTGTTTTAGTTGCTATGTAGAGGATGCTTTTGTCGATCAACCCAGGTTTTGAGGTTCTCAGGCATTATTCATGGCAATATTCTTGCTTTACCAATGGCAGTCAATATCATAAATTAACTGACTAAAATCTCAGATAAAGTTCTCTTGTTTATATTATCATCATAAGATAAAAGACAGACATAAATGGAACTGGACATAGGCTTTATTCAAAGACTACTGCAACAACCTGCTAGATGTGATAATTAAATAAAACCTATTGTTAATATGTGAACTTTTATAAACAGTTTACAAACTTTGTAACAACAAAAAATCGTAACTTCATTTACAACAAATTTATTTATATAATATATAATAGTTAAATAATAATTATCACAAGGTCAGTGAAAATTTTTCACTGATTTATTTATTTTCCTGCAGCCAGCTCAGATATTCTTATAAAGTTATTGCTGAGTAAAACAGCTCTGCTATGCTGCTTTACTCATTACTTGGCTGATAACAAACAAGTTTTACTTAATAGATTGTATTTGGACATCCATTATATGTACTAGCTGTTTGACTTTGTTTATGACTTCTCCAGAGAACCCATCCATTTCCTAGTATTAAAAGAGGCATATATATTAACTCAGATTATGTGCTATAACCATGCTAAGTTACATCAAAATCCCTTGAGTGGTTTTCCTGTAATGAGATAATTGCAAATACACTGTTGGTATAGGTAAATATGAGTCGTTTCATGGGCTCACAATAAAACATTATTGATAGCCCTGCCTGTGTTATCACACCAGTATTCACAATAATGTACAAACACACTACAATGGTCTTGTGACTCATTGCTGCAAGCAATGGCTATTTGAAGGAGTTATTATATAAGTGCTTATCATATCTTTGCTAATATTTCCATGTGAATCTGTGATATGGCTGTATTCAATTAATATATAACTAATTTTGCTATTTCAGTTTTGTCTATTTGTTCATTCCAAATGCAAGGCAAATCTATAAACAGAAAAAAAAGCAATACAACAGAAGGCTATATTCAGATAAACCAACCTCTCATAAATTTTTAAATACAGTTTTACTTTAAAAAAAAATAGGAAGGTTTTCTTTGGGTAAACTTTTACTATATTCAATATTTATATTCAAGTACCTACTTAGATCAACCGCATTTGTTCACCTGATGTATAAGGCTTAACAATAATAGTGTAAAATATTTGAAGGGGTCCATTGGTAGGCTATAAGGGGCACATTCACGAAATAAAAACGAACCCCCCGCACAAAAGTTTTTATTTGCGCAGTACCTACTATATGACATGTGATAAAGTAATAAAACGTCTATAAATTCGGGGGTTATTATTTAAAATTTTAAAATTAACGCTTAATAAGTGCGCGATAAAACGGTACGGAATTACTTTCTCACATAAAAATCAAACACTGTATACACATATATTTTATACATAAACGTGATTGTTATCACATATATGTTAACCCCTTAAAATATTTTACACTATTATTGTTAAACTTTTCATATGATACTATCATCACTGTGGGATCTTTGGGAGTCGAGTTTCAGAGCAAAATTAAGTTTCAGATTTCACCAAATGATGATTGGTTTCAGTACAAAATATGGAAAACCCTGGAAAAGGATCCGCTTTTCGCGCCCAATCAGGTGACCCCCTCGGTGGAGGAGCAGAAACGGCTCACCCAGCTACAGCTGAAGAAGATCAACGAGTACAAATTCCACACTAAAGAAATGGTCAATTCTAGTTACAGTAGGAGGGTAAGTAAACCACTATAGTTCTTATATTCTCCTAGTCCATCTACTATGACTTTAACGACATTAATTTCATTTATTGTCATGTGGCACAATATTATCCACGCAGAAGCCGAATGGAAATTATGCCTATTATAAAAATATATTTTTGTGCGAATGAATTATTAATGCTGATAATGGCATCGCAATCAGTAATAAAAAAGCTAATGCACCACCTAACGTGTAGAAAATGTAAATTTTCGTATAACAACATTTAAGCAACATTTAAGGTATTAACCTAATGCAAATTTTATATACAACAACATTTTTACCCTGTCATGCAAATCTCGTAAATAGTACCTATTAAGATTGTCGAGAATTTGTTGTGTCATTACGGAATTCTTTATTGTATTTTTTTTCCATCTTTCATAACTATTTTTTGACTTTCGAAATAAAATATTTGAATATTTTATGTGTGTGGCAGTGGTTCATTTTAATGTTTAAAACCCAATTCTCAGTGTTTTCAAAACAAGTAATGTAAGACTGTATTTGAGTCGTCGATTATAAGAACATGTAATATTTCGAGATGCTCGGTGAGTTCTGATTCCTATGTTCTAAGTTAAAACGATTGCTTATCTTAGTTAGGATTTAATATATATTTGTATAGACTCCTTGACGGAGCGATGCAGTGTATGCAAATGACGCACGCAAATGACATGAAAATCGTTACTTTTAAGTCCTAATTCCATTGAAAAATTATGCCCCCATCGTTAACCGATAATTCTGCCAACGACAAGTGTAGAGGAGACATTGTTCCTTATAATTCCATAATATTTTCACACTTTTTTTGTCCATAGACACGCACAATAATGACAATAAACGAGGCGGTGCAGTCCGTGAACCCGAGTGTGTCCGTCAAAATGGCTATCGGTATATACCTGTTTTCAAACGCACTCCTCTCGCTTGGCACCGAGCGACATTTCAAGTTTTATGAAGCTACCTTCGTAAATAGAGAGGTGAGTTATTGAAGTTAAGACACAACATGTAGGTCAACGAAGTACTTATCAGTAGGATTCTGCTCACTAGTACGGAGCGTTAGTTACTCTGAGAAGTGCGGGCAAGAAACTCAATAATTGTTAACCTTCATAAAACAATGACACCAATGGCAATCGTAATATTCGTCGTCGTCGCATTGTCACTCAAAACTTAATCATCAAGCTTGGTAGAGACCTCAGATCAGACCATGTTTGTTAAAGGCCGCTCTATACCCTCATCTGCAGGAATCTGAAACATCATTATGTTATCAGAATTTGAGATGATTTTCAATAAGACCATTAGGCTACATCGTGAATTGGAGCCAACCAAAATTAACTTATATGTTTATTCTCAGGAATGAGCGATATAGACTATGTTCCTAGCCTGGTCCAAAGCAGGCCTTATTATCCGCCGCCCAATCCTTTGTAAAAGATGGGCGGCGGAAAAAAATAAACATTCTTACGAAATTCTCAGGAAGTTCTGTGAGAAATATATAGTATATATATTTATTGTATGTAAATGCTATTGTTACAATCTCCCAACGTTATATACCTACTTACGTATATATTTTGTAGGTATAATGTTATCGCTAAATCCTTCTAATGGACCTCTTAAAATATGAAAGAAAAATGTTACACTACCATCAATGCAGCTTAGCGCAATGGAAAATAAAACTGATGAGCGGCTTAAGTTTACAGGTGTTCGCCAGCGGAGGCGGCCTTTGTATTATAGGCGTCGATCGTGACCCAAATTATAGTTGACGAACTTTACAGCTTTTTTTCTATTTTCCTCAGACATTAGCGAGTTTCGCTCTCACGGAGATCGCGCACGGATCGGACGCGCGTCTCATGCGCACGACGGCGACGTACGACCCGCGCCACAAGCACTTCGTCATCCACACGCCCGACTTCGAGGCGGCTAAATGCTGGGTTGGTAATCTAGGTAAAACTTGTGTGAATTATACTTTGACCATTTTTTCATACTTAGTTCATTTAATTGCTAATGCAAATATTGATTTCTTATATTTACGCGAATACTACACATTGAAATGAAACGATTTTTATCGCGTTTATTTTTATGTTTTTACGTTCCCGACGTTTCGGCTACTTTACAGCAACCATGGTCACGGGAAGACTGAGGTGGTTGACGTCCTAGTGTCATAATTTGAACTTGGGTACCCTCATATTTAGTTGTTGCTTGCGGTCCGATCTACGCAGAAGGTGCTCAGTGTCTTGAGGTCTTGCAATGGTGCGCTTGGTTTTGGATTGCAAATCTCAAATTATACACAACTAGGTTTTTCCAGTAGGTTTTGCTCTGCACATCGATGAAAATACACATATAATACTCAGCGATAGTGTGAATGTGAAAATTCCCTCACTGATACAAAGCTTTGTATCAGTGAGGGAATTTTCACAATCGAATCAGTAGTTCTGTAGCCCCTATGAACTTACAAATCAGTATGAACTATTGATCGGTACCGTCCCTCTAATCATAAACAATGAAATATCCAACACAGGTTTAAATCATTCAACTTGATAATAGATACCCATTTTCTTTCACATCCCTCTTTCCATTCTTTCCATCTTTCCATCTTTCCATTTTCTTGGCACATTTTTCTGTTGTTCATGGTGGACCATGAACAACAGAAAAATGTGCCACGATTTAAATATTCATAGCTATTACCACAAAAAAAAAGATATTTAATTTGTTATGAGCATTATGTCAGTAGAGTTGGGGCCCTAGGGTAGAACTTAGTAAAATACAAATATTACTTTGAGCATATGCTTGAGAATTTATAATTTTTCATAAATATGCATTAGTTAAGGTCAAATTACGTATCTACGTACGTCTTTTTGGAAATATTTTAATAATGTATTGACGACCTACTGTTCCTTGTGTTTGCCTACGTTTATTCTCTCAGAATCCTGAAGTACCTCTTAGCCTCTGACATTTATTATTAATTAATACCAATTCGCTTGTTATATGTACTACCTTCTACGCGCTACACATGAAAAGACGATTCTTGACACTCGTAAGTCAGTCTTTTAGACTTAGTGTCGAAGTGTGTACACTGCTGTGACACCGGGATTAAGATGTAATTTCTGTGTCGCTTAATGTTGAGTGTGTGCGTTGCTGTGTATACTTGGCTTACTAATAACATCGACAGACGAACACACCAACTATACAGTCCCACAATAAGCAACACTTGTATTATGGGTACCGTACAATGGACTGAGGGCGAACTCAGTATATCATTACCAACTTTTTTTTTTTAACCTGGGGAAATCCTCATGGATACCACACCGCCACGGGGGTGACGGTGTGGTTATGCCGGACTCTTACCGGCTAAAACCCCACGGTCCGCCTTCACCGCCTGTAAGTGGGCCGCCACAGGATCGCACATGGCATACTACTGTGGCGCCCCGGCGGCGGGTCATTACCAACTGCTTGATCAGGTCGTCAAGCATAAGACTGTTATCAAAAATCAATTGCCATTCTATTTTATCACCCTGGTATTATTAAGTAATTAATTCGATATATGAACTGTCTCACACGTAAAGTTTGCTTTGAGTACATTACATGTAGGTCGGTACCGGTTTGCATTCCCATGTTATCGGTCGAGCTGCAATCAATTGTTAACGCCGCCGCCAGAATTGTAATAAAACTACAATCACAGATATAAATTGGATTCGTTTGGGCAATTATTTTAATCTGGCTCGCTCGCTCCAGCCGCGTAAACCGTCGATTTCGTTCTGTAGCTTGACCCACATTAGTCCTAGTGTGATGATATGTACCCTATATTTGAAATCTAACCTTAGTCTATCATAAAGTGAAAACCCTGTGTTGATTACTGGAGCAGGTTTTCCATGATGTGTAAACAAACATACACACTGGTATTAATTCTAAAAACGTTTATTTTACATTCAATGACACGTTTAATACCTTGTGCTAGCAGTTTTGGGGCCTAAGAGTGTGAAGAAGGCTTATAGATGCGCAGGCGACGTCACATCGACTTATAATAATGTGAATGGGCCTGAGTAGTTTGTGCTTTTATCTTCCGCCTGGTGCTAACGATACAAAGATATCCATAATTATAGACAGATAATTATTTGCAGATTCATACATAACGTTATACAGGATGTAAGTCGCTTGGTAACGAAAGCTGATACCATGGATTCAACTCATGTTTCTGAACCCCCTTAGAGTTGCAATATTCCGTGGATCTTGTCATGAATTTTACGCATTTTTTTAGTTCTTTTTAATTTGAGAATGAAATCAAAATAGAAGTTCATCTCAAAGTGATTAGTGAAATAAAATAATAATAACTACTAATTTAGACCAAAAACTGTAATGCAAATTGAACCTTGATACGCTCGAGCGCGCTCGCCACTCGCACGCGTTGTGTTGTTTTCGAATTGTTTACCATACATTGCGCGCTCAAAATTTTAAAATATTTGTTACCCATGATATTGGACATAAATGATTTCTATAATTTTATTATAGGCATTAATGTAACCTTTACCCAAAGTTTACTTTATCATGCTCCTGTATATTATACACCCCGTATATTATAGATTATCACCAAATCACTATGGCGTAAACATGATTGATTTCGTTGCCATCGTAAGATTATATTCATTAACAGAGTTACTCGAATTAAATAATTTTGGATTATGTATATAAGTGTGTTGAGTCTGTCAATTGTACGGCGCCGATAAAAATAATCAGCAAATAATTATCAACATAATAGTCTTTACTTTACATTTAGATTTATTTATATGCTGGTTTGACATATTTGCAGATATCACCCAAAACGATTTATCACCTATCTTAAAATATATAGACCACAATTTCAACTGGCTGAATTACTTAGATCACACTGTCCCCATCTCTTATTTCTCATGCGCTACAATCATGATCTTCGGGTAACACAAATCCTTACCTGTAGGTAGACTGTTAACTAAACCTATAATAGTATTATGGCAAACTTCAGTCTGTTAGTCATAGCAAACGGCACATGGATTATATCAGGTGGCGATACGCGTCCACCCTATGGCTCCTGACACACTCTAAGGGCTGCTGACACACTCTCAGGACTCCTGACACACTCTAAGGGCTGCTGACACACTCTAAGGACTCCTGACACACTAAGGGCTGCTGACACACCCTAAGGACTCCTGACACACTCTAAGGGCTCCTGACACACTCTAAGGGCTCCTGATACACTCTAAGGACATACTTTGGATCAAATTGATCCCGGCTCGGGCCCGGTGCTGTGTTGCATATCACCTATCATCCATTAAATAAAGCGAACTATAAGAAACTCGACCGTTGACGTATCTTCGGTAATTAAATATGTTTCTAAGCAAGCTAAGCGGAGTCAGGGACAACGAAACAGCATCGTTTGTCCTGGATATGTGATGATTTATCATTAAATTAATTATTTGAATGAATGATCTCGTCTCCACACAGGGGCACAGACCTCCAGTATCGCGCACCTAACTTTGGAACTGTTGAATACATATTTTATAGATCACAGATAGCGAAAGCATTGTTTTTCTTGATTTATATACCGATTAACGTCCATTATAAAACACAATTGTGTCCGTAGCACGGTAAAAGTAACGATTCATAACAACAATGACAAACGGGAAACTAAATAAAAATGGCCATTTAAAACTACGCTCGGGAACATGTTTGAGCGCATGTTTGTTTTTTAAGCAAATTCGCGGCATTTATTCACATGCAAATATTTCAAATGTTAGGCACACGATGAAACTGTATAAATGGCTGATTTAAAAAATTGCGTTACGCAATACTTGAACGCTCTCCCTATAACAAACTACACAAAAATGTATATATTCTACTCAAAAATTGCTCGAATAAATGAGGTGATGGACCGGTTGCGCGATCGCACATGTCTATCACTTAGCGGAAGGGTAATAATATTAATTTCCATATTTGTGTCACGGACGTCACTCCTACGCACGACCTTAACATTGACTCGCTAACGGCAGAAAATCTTAAAAAATATGGTGCAATGATATGTCCATATATGTAACCCATACTATCTATACTTTTTCTTGTCTCATAGTTAACCTTTATTTTGTAACCTTTTCTTTATGGGTACTTGGTCAACCACTGATACTCTAGTAAACGAAGATCATAAGTAGTATACAGTGGTACGGAGACACGGAATTTGCGACCTTATTGAGTCCCAGAGTAAAGCGAAATTGTCTTGTCTTAATCAAAACTCCATCTGAGTATGAAAAAAACGTCGTAATGGGGTGATCATATTTTTTGAGGTCTAACTGAGTTTTTCTTTCCACGTTATACTCAAATAATTAAAGCCCCTCCTCATAGGTTAACTAATGAGATAGCGAGTAAAATATACGTTGGGTTTATAGAAGTTTGTTTATAAATCCATTTATTCGTTTGTATTTAAAATATATTGAATTAAACCTTAGTCGCGGATCGTATCATAGTTAAAATTTTTTGGTACAATTTTCATCTTGTGAACAGGTTTAAAATTTCTATTATGAACTTAAGTCATAAATTCTCTTCATAGAGGATTATCTGATAAACGTAAATCTTACGCTTAAAGAATAGTTAACACCTCTTTAAACTTACCAAGAACTTCCCATGACCATCCCCCTGAGACTAAACGGGACTCGAATTGTCAGAATTGTCAATAAAATTCTTCATCCCTCGACTGTATGAGATGTCGATATTTTGTACAGCAACTCTCAGATAGTTGCCTTAAAGTATACAATGGTATCAATAGCTATAATTCCTCGTTCCCAGGGAGGACATGCACACACACGCTGCTGTTCGCCCAGCTGATCACGCCTGACGGCATGAACCACGGTCTACACGGATTCGTGGTGCCCATCAGGAACCCGGACACGCTGGAGACGTACCCTGGACTGGTGGTCGGGGATATGGGCGAGAAGATTGGGGTCAATGGCATTGATAATGGGTGAGTTGAGACATCAACTGTCTATTGCTGGACATAGGACTCGCTTAATGCAAGCCAAAACTCGTTCTTCGGCTCTGCGTCCAGTTTTTCCCAGACACTATCCATAGGTAGTCAATCTATCTGGGCCCCAAGTCTGCTAACACAATCGATTCATAATCGAACAGCAACCGCATAGTAACTGGCACTTTTGACAGATATCCCATACAATATCTGTGACAGTGATTATGAATCGATTGTGTTAGCAAACTTGGGGCCCTAGCCTGAAGGCCCCCCATACTACGTTTGCCTAGTCGTGGCTCCTGTTTCTTCAGGACTTTCTGGTGTGGTCCTAAATGTCTGTGCGGCAATCATGACCAACCCACTTGAGCTAATCTTTTCCAATCATACTATAGTATGGCACAATAACCAGCCTATTTATTTTAACTTAACTTCACTAATTAGTTAAGGCCTAAAGACCTCATCAATAATACTCTTCAATCGTAATACCTTCAATACATAACTGAAGTGTCTTATATTCGTCTGAGTATTGTACTGAGATATTTTTTTTTTACATTAACAACAGTAAATTTTGCAATCAAGGTTTCGGTCACTTCTTTTTATGCCAATATTCGGCTTAGCATCGACAAGGCTATATTTTTTTTTGTTCTAATGAGGGCATTAAGTCATTTGTCATTTTAAAAAAAAACTTCAAGGACGGTACACTACGCACACAGCCGTCAAAGGAACACGCTCTTCACGTCAGTATTACGGACTATCCAGGATATTACTATCATCCTTAAAGTTATATTCGCATGCGTGCGTGCCGTCGTATAGCAATGGTTGCCTACCATCGTGAACCTCTACAGTTCAAACGAAAATTGTCTTAAGCGGCAATTACAATAGGGCGTATAGTTACAATCAATTAGCTTACGTGCGTCGGCGCATCGTCTGTTGGAAGTTGGAATACGTGTAGATTATTATACATTCCACAGTTGTCTTCAAGCGCAAAAATAGATTTGATACTATAAAATTACGCCATACGGATCGATAATGAGTCACAATGTTCACGTAATAACTATTCGATCTATTTCCGCGAAACTTCGGTTATCGAGTCGTTATCAGCGCCATCTGGTCGCTGGAATCGTAAATTCAAGGTTAATGTCGAAATGTTTAGGAATTGCTCGATTTTATTATAATACATATCTACATAATATTACGGAATATGCCACTGATGACACTCAATAAACTCGTCTGTCCGTTGCGCACGAGACGGGACGGCGGCGGGATTTGTGTAGGTGTAATTTGAACTCTTTCATAGTGTTAATAAGTACGAAATTTTAATCACAGCCGGTGGTAGACGTTGTGATGTCAACTAGACGCGTGGCCTGGGCAAGGCGCAATGAGATTATGAATTGTATCATTGTCATAATAGATTACATTTTTAATTGACGCGTGGGTAAAATCGCCGCAACATTGTTGCAGTCACGATCGCTGTGTGCCTATACATATAGCTTGTAACATTAACCCCTAAATTTATAAACGTTTTATATCTTTATCAAACGTCATATAGTACTGCACAAAGCAAAACTCTTGTGCGTAGTACTATATGACGTTTGATAAAGTTATAAAACGTCTATAAATTTGGGGGTTATTGTTCTGAGAATTACGATACCTCACTTGTCAGTCAAGTATATTATCTTTTATGCATTAGTCATGTCAGATAGCTTGTCTAAAGCTAAATTGTCTCATAATCTATCTTTTATCTCGAGTGTCTTGGAAACCTGTTTCTGACGATTAAATATCAGCTTATCACGTTTACCGCGTGTTTTGCTGATAGAGTATTCGACAAAAGATTCAATGTTACTCATAGCCATGTCTGCCCGCAGGTTCATGATGTTCAACCAGTACAGAATACCCCGGGAGAACCTTCTGAACCGCACCGCTGACGTCACAGAGGACGGGGTCTACGAGTCTTCCTTCTCGGACCCCTCCAAGATATTGGGGGCGGCACTTGAGAACCTTTCAGCAGGTAATAACTGTTATCTTTGAAAGGAACATGTAATGAAATTATGCGTGCCAAAAAGTTATAAAGTAAATTGTCTTCTTTCCATGACACGGCTGGACACAAAAATGAACTAATAATAATATCGCCAGACAAACACACCTAATGTACGGTCCTATACTAGGCATTCCTGGTATTATGGGCTGGTGGTGATAACACTATGTAATTATTTATATAGATATAAAACGTCCCCCCCCCCCCCCCAATAAATTACCAAGTAAATTGTGTGTACAGGGATTTAGGCCCCGGATCATCGGTAATGACCATTATTTGAACATTACCAGTGGCTCAAGCACAAACTTTTAACGTACCTTAACGGAAACTTGTCTTCCGTCCCGGTCACATCACCGATTTCAGTAAAGAGTATGACAGTGACATAATGTTTTTTCGATGACGTTCCGATTATGTTATGACTTTGTGTTAACTCTGCAGGTCGCATCGGCATAATGCAGGAGAGTTGTCACTCGATAGCGGGCGCGGTCGCGATAGCGGTGCGGTACGCGGCCACGCGCACGCAGTTCGGAGAGCGAGACAACGAGATACCTCTCATCGAGTACCAACTACATGTGAGTCTATCTAATACCTATTGACGCATACAGCGTGTTACAGAAAAGCTATACTAACCGTTGTATCTGCGCTTCTTTAGCACATTTGTAGTAATGATGTGAAGTTCAAATTTCGATTTTAAAAGTAATAATTTTCTTATAATTGATAGAATCATGATCGCAGCCATTCGTAGGCCAGCGTCCTGAGGATGCCTCGATTAGAGGCGAAACACGTGTCGAATATTTTTTTAGATTCGCTTCGTTTCGCGGAGAATTGCATTTTAATTGGGGTCCGACACTCGTGACAGACAGTTTCGTGACTAACATCTTAGAGGAGTTCGGTGTTGCTGGCTTCTTTAATTATCGATCAACTTGTTTGTTTTACAATTGGACAAATTGACAAGCCGAGGATTAGTGCTGGGTGCCTCTTCCCCCAATTGTTTAATAATTTTGTTGCCAACAAAATGACGATTGTGATTTTTTCGAGTAAATTTTTGCTTTGACTTTGAGGGCGAATAAATTATGAAAAACTCTGTCTCAGCAATGGCGTCTGTTTGGCTACGTGGCAGCGGCGGTGGTGTTCCGCATGTACATCGAGAGCTTCGCGCGAGTGTACCTCGACATCGTCGAGAAGTCAAATGCTGGAGTTAAAGTCGACAATCTGGTGAGTTGTCTTTTATATCTATATATATAAGAGCCCCCGCGCACTAGGCAGCCTGGCTGCGTAGCCAGGCTGCGGCAGCCAGAATATTTGCGCAGCCAGTTATAGCAGCCAATCGACGACTATTCGAGATATTTATTCTATTCGTCATTTGTTTTTTAAAGTTCGGAACCCAAAATACTTCTGGCTGCTACAACTAGTGCGCGGAGACTGACGGCAGCCACATACATTCGCCTATACACGCTCTGGCTGCGGGCAGCCAGCTGGCTGCCGTGCAAACAGGCGCGTTCTATTGGCTGCCGCAGCCGGGAATTCGTGGCTGCCTAGTGCGCGGGCTCCCATACAACGTCATATGATTTACTGGCTGCCGCAGCCTGGCTGCCGCAGCCAGGCTGCCTAGTGCGCGGGGTGTCTTAGGTGTAAAAATAATAGTACAAAAAATATCTAATGAATCAGTAAGTTATATGGATGGAGTTGATCTACAAAATAATTGTGTAAATGATTGAGCATGCACTCAGTACAGGGTCAGCTAGTTTAAATAAATCAAACATGATTTACAAATATTGATTTCTTATATTTACTTTATTTTATTTCAATGATTTACACAATTATATTATACATCAACGTGATCCATATAACTTACTGATTGATCGGTTAAGATATTTTAAACAATTTTTGTTATACCTTTAATAATTTATTAGCCGGTCTAGCTAGACTAAACTTATTGTAAGGACAATGCCCGAGGACCTATTGACACCGTTACCAAGTGTCATGAAAATAAATGTCGTATTTTTTTTTTACCTACAAATATACTATTAACTACCGGCTTGATATCTTACAAAGTAATTTAAACAAGTAAACGAATTCAAACGAAACAAAAGAGCGGGGCTTGTTGATCAACTTTTGTAGCTCAAATGATACCCTTTGAATGTAAAAAAAAAAAACATGATGCATGAAACAAATTGGCCATTTATGGGCTTTTACATTCAATCAAGATAATCCGTTCAATGAATTTGCTCCCTATTGCCATGTACATAATAACTGACCGTTGCCCTCGTTGTGTGTACAGAGTGAGGCGGTTTCAGAGATCCACGCGATGGTGTCGAGCAGCAAGCCGCTGGTGACGTGGACCACGCTCGCGGCCGCGCAGCAGTGCCGCGAGGCCTGCGGCGGACACGGCTTCATGAAGGTAAACCACATACAAGCAATGTCCTTTATATAATACCAGCCATTTTTAATGTCCCACTGCTGGGCACGGGCCTCCCATCAATGCGAAGGGGATTAGACCATAGTCCACCACGCTGGCCCAGTGCGGGTTGGCGGACTTCACACGTCTTTCGAGGGGTTCTCTCAGACATGCAGGTTTGCTCGCGATGGTTTCCTTCACCGTTTAGCAAGTGATCATCATGGTTGAAAATGAGATTCGCACATGAAATCCAAAGATCCCAGAGGTGCGAGCTGGGTTTTGAACCTGCGACCCTCGTTACCGAGGCGAGCGTTCTACCAACTTGGCTATCACTGCCCATTTACTTGCTAATGTCGTTTAGGCGTATAATGATATCTATCAACATGTAGTTTCTTATATTTTATTGGATCATAAAATAGGATCCTAGATCTGTGTCATAATAATAATGTAATTTGTATGTAGTATCCAGCTAGTTCAGATTTGCATTGCCTCAGTGTTGATCATTTTGTTTCATTAGATATGATATGATACGAATGAATCCTTATTGTTGCTTTGGCACTACTATGTAAAAGTGAAAGTGGGTTTGGTTGTTAGTTTGACTGAGCAACACGCAAAAATGGCTGAAAGGATTTCAATGAAGCTTATCTAAAGTCAGGTTATAAGCTGGAATAACATAATAGGCTAGCTTTTTATCTCAAATATGTATCCCAGTAAAGCAAAATTAATCTCCGAATATCTTAGTGCTCCTTAGATCTGACCAATAACGTGTGAAAAACAAGGTGATATTTTTTTTTTTTATTATTAATAATAATGATTAATAATGTGTCGTTTCAGTGCGCAAACCTCGGCGACATCCGCAGCAACCACGAGCCCACGGTGACGTACGAGGGCGACAACAGCGTGCTGGCGCAGCAGGCCGGCAACTGGCTGCTGCGCCAGTACGAGGCGGCGCGCGCGGCCGCGCCCGTCGACTCGCCGCTCGCCACCGTCGCCTTCCTGCAGCACTACGAGCGCGTGCTGCGCACCACCTTCGCCGCCACCGCCACCCACCAGCTCAAGAATAGAGATTGTGAGTTGTAATTGTCGACCTGATTGGTGCAGTTGGGAGCGACCCTGCTTTCTGCGCCGAGGATCGCCGAGTTTTACTGGTGGTAGGCTTCGGCCGTGGCTAGTCACCACCCACTGAACAAACCCATGTCGCCAAGCGGTCTAGCCGTGTTCCGGCATGATGTTCGGTGTTGCCATTCATGGATGGCGGGTCAGATCAGTTGCGCTGCATGTGCCTAGTGAATGTAGCGTATCGATCTACTGCCGCCTTCCTACCTAGGCAAGTATGCTCCATCGTAGATCTCATCGTCACTTACCATCAGGTGAGATTGAGATCAAATACTTGCCTATAATGTAATAAAAAAAAAAAAAAAGGATCCCGGGCTCGAATCCTGGTAGGGACAAGCTTTGTGGGATGAGCATGAATGTTTGTACCTGAGTCTTGGATGTTTAATATCTATATAAGTATTATATAGTGAGTTCGTCCTCAGTCCATTGTACGGTACCCATAATACAAGCGTTGCTTAGTGTGGGATCGTATAGTTTGGTGTGTTCGTCTGGCGGTATAATTATCATTTATGATGCTAGGTTATACACATACCAGAGAAACACCAAAATTACTGTGACTTGAGTATTTTTGGCTGGGTTAGAATAAAACAGCGTTGAATACCGAGCTTTTGGAATAGTTATTGCATGCCCATGCGCAGCAATATATGTTATTGATAAAGTGAGTTGTGTCATCGTGTGTGACTTTAAGATTGAAGTTAGGGGATACCTTGTGGGTAAATAATAATAATAAATACCGATTTTAATGTTCCGCTTCTGAAACGGGCCTCCCCTCAGGCCATCGTCCACACAATGGCTAATTGACGGACGTAGACGTTAATAGATAATCTATTTCTCTTACAGTCATAACAACAACATACAAATGGCTGATGTGCTGGCTACTCCAACAGACGCATGAGAAGTACGAATCCGAGATCGCCAAAGGTTTCACCAAGTTCGAGGCGCGAGCGCGATCGCAGGTGTACAAGTGGAAGGTGCTGACGGAAGTGTACGCGGAGTACTTGGCCGTGATCTTCTTCTTGGAGTCCTTGGACAAGCAGGAGGAGTCTCTGAAGCCAGTCCTCACGAGGCTCTTCAATTTGTACGGGCTATGGTCGCTCGACAAGCATCTGGTGGAGCTATATCAAGGAGGCTATTCAAAGGTTTGTAATTTGATGAAATATTGGTATTGTCCTTCGAAAAGAACGGTAACACATTAATTGAAGGGTTGTAAGTCTAAAGGGTCTAAGTGCCATTTTTTTTTAACAGCAAAAAGTTGCTTGGCTTGGCACATAGATCGTATTTTAGTAATAATATAGATATTTTTTTTGGCACTTGGACCCTTTAGAATTACAACCCTTCAATTTATGTCAAGAACTATGCCTAAAATTTTATCAATGAAATGTCCTCTTAGAGCTTTGTCACTGACGAAGAACTTCACAAAATTAAAGGCCCAACTAACCCCATTCTAAATAATGGCCTAAGCATACATGCGCGGGCGCACCGCTCATAGAGAATATTCAGTTTACCAGCATTGGGGAAGACTACAGCTTTTTGTGCCTCACTTTGCAATGTGTAGAAGTGGAAAATGTCCTATTTCTCTTCTGATTCATTGTAGATTCCATAAGTATTACTTTTCTCGAGATTCAGACAGTTTCGAATGTTCATAGAGTGAGCGTTTTCCGTATAGATTGGTTCATTTACAGGGTGAGTCTCTAGCGAGGCTGGTGCGCGAGGCGGTGGTGGAGCTGTGCGGCGAGCTGAAGGGCGACATCGTGAGCGTGGTGGACGCGCTCGCGCCCACCGACTTCGTGCTCAACTCCGTGCTCGGCAAAAGCGACGGCAATGTGAGTATACAAAGCTGTTTAAACATTCGGGAATCTTCGTATATTCTCGGTAATACGGTTACTTGTATTATAATTACGACATACAAACAGTTTGGTTTTCTCTGTAAATTTGATTCTTGTTCACTTTTTTTTCTCCCTTTTAATTACGACACAATTTATCGAAATTACGCCTTTTATTTGAGACAACCGTACATTTGTTGGTCCATGGCGCTGGATTTGAATCAGCGACCTATGGATTAAATTCATTTATTTAAAACTAGCTCGCGGTTCCGCCCGCAGTACCTTGATACACATAGCACTCGCTTCCTATTAGTGAAATAATTATCAGAATCGGATCTGTAGATGCGAAGATTACCCACTACATCCAAACACACAAAAATTACCTCTTTAAAAGGGTTGCTTTTATTATAATATTATTTCCTACTGTTGGGCTAAAGCCTTCCATCCATGTGAGGGGGATTAGGCCATAGTCCACCACACTAGCCCAGTGCGGGTTGGCGGACTTCACACGTCTTTTGAGGGATGTTTTCTTTTTAGATTCTCTCCAAAATGCTGGTTTCCTCACGATGTTTTCCTTCACCGTTTAGCAAGTGATAACCATGGTTGAAAATTTGATTTATTTATTTTTAAAATAGTAATTTATGGGTACAATTGGTGCTGTTCAATGGACTGGGGACGATCCCAGTGTCACTCACATCTGTAAAAAAATACGAAAATATATTTGATAATGAATCTGTAACCACCTGGTGCAGTGAGCCTCGCGGCCTACCATCTAACCGATAGACCATATTATTATTATTATTTTTTGTCCTAGCTATACCAAAATATGCAGAAGGCCCTGTTCAGCCATCCGGGTGCCTTCGAGCGCGCCGCCTGGTGGCGCGAGGTGGTGAGCGCGCCGCACTCCAAGCTATAATACACGCTGGGCCAACGGTACAGCGGCTGCTCATGACCAAAACTACTGACTCTCGATGACGTGTGTCGTGTAGTGATTAGTATGCATCTTTGAATCCGGGATTCAATTATTGTTACCTCAAGGGTATTTGAGCATTATGTTATAATAGTAAATTGACATTACTAAATTATTTAAAATGTTATTTTGGTAAAGAAAAAAAAACAATATTGAAAGTTTTAGAACATACATTCTTACATATCCAGTCGTAAGGTTGTTTTTTCAGTGATCTGGATTTTCCTTTATGTCGAGTTAGAAGAAGCCGTAAACGCAATTTATTTATGTTTAAAGTACATATATACAATGACTACAAGTTGATGCAATAAAAGCGAATCGCGTAACATATGTACGCGTCAATTTTTTTTAAGACAATGCCTAAACGAATGACGTGTTGTGTTAAACATGTTATGTAGTGAGTGCTTTTATTATAGTTTGACCACTACCGGTGTACCGCGCCTTGGGTATGTGCGCGGCGAGGCGGGGGGAGTATCGGCTGTCCGCCGCCAACTCTCTTTCCTACCCCGCCCCCCCACCACGCACCGCATTCCTAGGGCGCGGCACAGCGGTAGTGGTCAAACTATAGGTATTTTTCTTTTATCTCAGTATCTAAGATATTAAAGTACCTCTACATTTATTAGATCAGTTTTTAATGTACGTTACCTTCGCATAGTATTATTTATACACTGCCGAGTGAGTTAGTTGTTAGGCGATGTCCGAATAGCATATCGTTTTATCGATATTTATTTTGAATTAATTAATTATTTTTTTATAATTTCGTTTGAAATCGCACCTATGGTAACATATTATTTTACGAAGATTATATTTTTATGATAATTACTATTTTTGATAGAGAATATTTTTTGTCGTGTTCTTTTACTAGTATTAATATTTTTTTGATCATGGATTGCGAATTACAGAAATATCTGAATGTTTAATGCAAATTTTGAGATTGATTGATCGTATAATGAGGGCGCAAAACAAAAAAAAAATACATATACTTACATGATTTCGCGACGAAGCACTCATAGTTAAACAGTACAAAATATTTTATGCGTATATTTATATCTGAGATAAGTTTTATTGTCGTCGGCAGTCGATTTAATTGTAATTATTCAGAATTGTAATAGAATTATAGCGGAACAGGGTTAAAATAAATGTCACGTGCTCTGTTTATGTATTGTGCCGCACAAACTGTTATATAATTTATAAACCCTTTAACACTGTGGTACTTGAAAAAACGCTGAACCTGACCAACCCTAACTACTTTATTTAGTTATTACAAATTAATCTATTTACTGACTTATTTTTTATAAATAAACGTAAAATATAATTGCACTTTTTTATAGGTATAAGCCGGGACATCTAGTTATTATTACACATAAATGCTTTTATATTTCGAATAATAAGGCCGTCACAAAATTGCAATGAATCATAAATTATATTTTAAAGAAAGCAATCTCAGGCTACATTATTTGACTATGACCATGTAGGGTAGCGTTATTGGCATAATACATAGACAATGTACATTCCAATATGGATGATGAATTTTCAATACGTTCTTTCATTGAAATAAAACTAATCTTACGGATTTTATCGCGTTTCTTGTATTTTTTTTACGTTAACAAGACCTCAAGACAAAGTGCCCACACTACATAGATCGGACCGCAAACAACAACTAAATATGTACCCCAATTCAAACTTTGACATTAGGCCGTGAAATACCTCAGTCCACCCGTGACCATGGTTGCTGTAAAGTAGCCGAAACGTCGGAAACGTAAATAATATACAATAACCGCGATAAAATCCGTAAGATTAGTTTTATTTCAATGTGTAGTATTCTCATAAATATTAGAAATCAATACGTTATTTCATGTTGTAATAACTATCAGTATTTGATGCAGGTGAGTGTGGTTGCTCGGTGTTTTTATTCGAATAATACTATCACTCCCTAGAAGTGCCTTCTTCTGTGTAATATAACTTCTCGCTGTTATTGTAGATTGTGTAAGCTATTGTTTATATTGGGACCGTTGATTATGAATTGTGAAATATAAATGGTTTATTAAGAAAATATTCTCTTTTATTTGCACATAATCCTGTTATTATCCTATATATCTGTAATAAGACATTATTTTCATATGATAATTTATTTAGGATTGCCAACAGAGTTTACAATGTTACATGTAAAATAATCAATAAAAATATGAGTGATATTAGGTAATTCTAACTCTAATGACATGCATAATGTAATGTAGATACAAATAGTTTAAAATATTGGCACTAATAACTTTTGAGACTGCACTTATTATATGGTGGTATATAACAAATAATATAATCTTGAAATCTACTCTTGTCGAACTAAATCAAATATGTAAGGATTTGAAGTTGGTGAACTAATTAAGGACATCCTCCTTTTTTAGGGCGGTTAAAAATAAAACATCAATTACGACATTAATTTTATTGAAAACGCACATAATGGAAATTTGATAATCTAGACGAACGTGGACAAAACAAATGAGTATAGTGCATACATTACATGAGACGTCAAGTGCTATGTTTATTGGTGCTGATTAGTTCAACATTAGTATTAAAAATATTGAACTTAGTAATATCAGGACAGTTCTTATTATATTGTTAGTATTTATGACCATGACGATATAATAACGTAAGTATTTTAACTATATTTCTTATACAGGTTGTATGGTTACGAAAAATTCATGAAAAAGTCGACGGAAAATTCCATCTCCTGGGTCCAGAATCATGAGTTGAATCCATGGTATCAGTTTTCGTTAAGAAGCCACTTACAATTCTTCTGATTATTGCTGTTAAATTAATCATAATATAACATCTGTTTTTAAGAGTTTCCGACTTGTTTTTGTCATAAATGAAAAGATCATATATAATTTTAGACCCTCGCATTTCGTCGGTCGGAAAGTGTCGTGCGTAATTGTATGTATTTGGACGACGTATCACAAGTGCGCTTGACCTAATAATTCATGATCCCGCGGTACAGTGTAAAACGTCCAAGTCGTCAAATATTTACTGAACTAACTCCTCCAAACTTCAATTAAATGCATCACCTTAAATATATAGATTTTAGAGATATTTTTATGAGTATATTGGAGAAACCTCATCGCGTTGTATTAATTATCCAATTTTTAATATAAAAAACATTAAAGTTTAATTTAATTATAATTCTACCATATTTAAGTACCAACCACATCCAGTCTCCTATGAGCTGTTTCTGATAACCTTAATGAAAAATTCGTCAAATGAAGGCACTATTTTCGAGTAGATAATATCGTGTTATAAACAAACTTGAGCAAAACTGGGATGTTATTCCTTTTTTTTCTGGAAAACCTCATTAAACACAAAACCTATTTACTAAAACCTATAGTTAATCAGATTCTAACTAAACTATACGCATTTAAATAACTAAATCTTATTATCTCACTCTCTTGCTCACTCGAGTTCAATTGCATTACAACTTTTCAGTAATAGACAAAACACATTTCATGTGCAGTTAATCTAGAGTTTAAATATTACCAGCATCAAAACTAAACGAAGCGTGATTCGCTGGCGACAGTTGCGTCTTGCTGCGCATGCGTCAACTTGTCCTATCGCTTGCTGGTCGCAAACGCAACGATTAACTTGCACAAGTTTTGGAACTGTACATACATGAGATGAGCACTTAAGTAGCGAATCTCAAGCGCTTTTACTACCAGTGTCTGTATGCTGCGCTATGGTCGGTCTGAACGCAAGTGGAAAATTAAAAAAAAAATGGTATGACAAATATGGTGTAAAATATTTTAAGCGATGAATCAGTAAGTTATATGGATGACGTTGATGTAATAAATATGTTTTTGTAACAAGACGAACCAGTAGCGTTTGGCCGAGCGCTCAAATACAGGGTGTCATTTTTATATGTCTAATAATTTGATTTATTTATTTGGGAATGCTATCTTTATAACCTACTGTTTGCCGTGTTAAAATATTTAACACAATTTTTCTTACACCTTATATATTAGACATACATGATGCATTTGTTTCAGTGGCAGAGACTACCGCCTTATTTCTGTCCAGAAGATAGACTTGTGCAAGTTAATCGTTATGGAAACAGTTTACTCGTCTTTTAAATAATGCCATATACATTGAAATAAAACTGATTTACGGGATTTTATCGCGTTTATTTTATATTTTTACGTTCCCGACATAAAACATAAAATAAACGCGATAAAATTCGGAAAATTCGTTTTATTTCAATGTGTAGTATTCGCGTAAATGCCATATACAACCATTTAAATGTATGTAAACAATAAATTAATGTTATGTTTAAAAATGTGAACATGAAATCGGTGGTTTGCAATGGCTCAGAAATGAACGAAGTAAATAGGTAGCTACATTATTATTATGCAAACTAATACACATTCGAGAAAAATACATACGCCACAACAGAATAAAAGTTGACTTTCTAAATTTTCTTAATTTGTCAGTCATTCGACGCCAGTTGGATTATAAAGCCGCGTACCTACTGTTAGTACTGTCATTAAAAGTATATTGTAAAAAAAGGTCATTGTATATGTGACAATAATATTCTTGCTGGTATAGCAGATGAAGCTATTTTCATGTCCCTATCCGAACAGCCTCGTTACCTCAGAATACGACTGTATTATATTTAAACTGACAGTACTATCAAAATACTGAAAAAACAACGCTAGGATTTTTATCAAAGTGCAAATATTGGTATGACTTTTATGTAACCGCGAATGCGCAATTTCATGTAGTTTATCTGTGTTCGAACTACTCGATTTACATAATAATTCTAGAAAGGGTAACCTAATCAAATATCCTAGGGCTGGCATAAGTATCGATAAAAAAAATATGTCAATAAAACTGTCATAAGTATCGATAACAAAGACGATGAGAAAGTCCACCTAGCATTGTTCCTTTTATATTCGAAGACAAGCCTACCAACTAACTAACGATCAATACGAAAAAGTAATTTTATCATATTTTATTTACTTTTCAAAAGGTTTTATAGAAAAACACATTACTAACATTTAGAATTGACATTCAAACGTCGAAATGATCCAAATCGCACGCGACCGTTGCAAAACATGACACTACAATTATTTTTATTTCCGTAAAATGCCCTCTTTTCGACATACCGAGGCAAATTATGTATGAACTAAACCCAGATTGTGCAGCCCCAAGCATATACAACAGTGTCCTTAGTAAGAGTCTTGTACGTATTTAAATACTAATCGAGTGATCGAATGTATTCATTAATTTAGTAGTAAAGCTACATTATCGCTAGACGCGCTGCTGTGCAACGTATTTGATGCTATCAAAACTCATACTAAGCCCATAGAATTGGGAAGTCACCAGTGGTGTCATTTGATCCACACATTGAATTGAAGAAATCATCAAATATTGCATTTAATCGCGTGCATCACAACACATTTAACTATGATCGCTGTCAGACACAGTGGAACTGGTCATTCTTATAACAGGATTCTGGGTCGAATCGCTGGAGTCACATTCCACCATCAAAATCTCATCGGGAGTGTCGTTCCTATCCGAATTGCTCTCCGTGTACGTGCCTGTCGGCGATTTGTCTTCGATAACAGCTTTGAGATATGATTCTCTGTCCAATATAGTGGTGTCTCTAGCCAGAGCCAGGACATCGAGCGACATCATGCTTTTAGATTTCTCAGTCTTGCTAATCGGTGGGTTCGTGGGCTCGTAAACAACATCCTTGCTGATAGATTTAGTTCTTGTCAAATTAGTCTCCGTCTTCCATGAATCGCTGGGAGGATGGCTATATTTTCCTGAGTTAGTACTAGTTGAGGGTGCACTGGAGTTCCTGGGAGTGCTTTCTGTAAACTTGGATCTCTTTTGATGATTGTTCTCCTTCATCATGAGAAGCTGGTCTAGTTTATTTATAGTTTCGTTCAGTTCTAACGCCCACGTATCGTCAGTCTCAATGTCTTTTTCTATAGGCTTCGATGCCAATTCTCTGACGCGCATTCGAAGCTCTTGAAGACTGGTTTCATCGTCCTTGTCGTGCTCAGCCTTCGCTGCATCTTCATCGTGTATTGCATCTCTTTCTGCGCCAACTCCCGGCTCCCTTGGACCTACTGGAATTGTGTCCTTGCATGGTGGGTACTCGCCCCGTCTTCTGTGAATTTCTTCTGAGATCTTCTCGAGAGCTTTTAAGGACTTTGAGTAGCGGCATTTCGCGTCTGCAATCAAGCGTTGCAGCTTCTCAATCTTCACGTTCTGGGTCTGAAGCTGTTCATCGCATAGTTTCTTTTCTTCAAAGTACACGCGGGACTTTATGATATTGCGTTTTAAGTTCTCTTCTAGTTGGGTCACCTGAAAATTCAATGCAGTAACATTAAGGATAATTAAGGTTGATTTTTCGCGTAATTAAGTGCCTTTTTAAGTCCACCAAAACCTAATGAATATTAATTGAATGGATTTATAAAGTTATATGAAGTGTAATTTACTGTCCAAGTTTTTATTATTATTAAGGGACATACCTTTTTCTCAGCCGCGATATAAGCCGCCGCTTTCCTCTGATGCTCTCTGCCGCTCTCAGCCTTTCTTTTCTCGGCGTCCATAACCTAAAAATGGTACTTTTGATTACCCAATATTTTCGTTTACCTCCAAAACTCGTATACATTCTACGTATGTAGAAATAACATAATAATATGAGTATTGCTCTGTTAAGAACTAAGGTTGGGTTGTGCTATTCACCTTGATGATGGCATGGTTGAGGACCTCCTGCCAGTTGCTGTCGAACTGCCACTCGTCTTGCTTGCTCACGAACCGCTGTTCCGCTAGGGTGACCGTCTCTTTCGCAGCTGCGTGTAACTCTGAAATAATGCAACATTTCTTGATTAGGTTAAATTAACATCTCCCATCTCATCTACTGAATGACGGCAATTGCCTGGATAATATATTCTGGCTCAATGAACTAGTTGCCCAATGCTACGCTCGATTTTTTATTGGACTATGACACACCCACCAAGTCACCCCTGTATACCTGAAACTATGGTGCTTTTTAAACGTATTACAATACCGATACAGTTACGAATGTTTCCTTAAATTTGCCAGTAAAGCTGGTAATTTCCGTTTCTGGAAATTGATGGAGAGATTCGATCGGATCGGATGCTGAGAAAACTCCTACTTAGCGCTTATCAAAGACTAGTATACTTGATTGTAGGTATATAATTTATTGCAGAATTTGTACATATCTTCGATATGAATTGAATCACAACAAGATACGAGCACAAGCTGAAATTGATTAATAGTAACAATCAGATAAATAAAAAATCTGTAAAACACGTGGATATTGCAATAAGTAGGTATTTATAAGTAGGTAAGTGCGATGTTATTTGCATGAGCCACAAGGTCACCGCTAGACAATGTTTAGTGTATTATCTTCACACCGCATATCTAATCAACACCACATACATGCTCTGTATATATACCTTATACCTATTTGCTCATCAAATATTTATTTATGACTAATTTCTTTTTGAGCATGTCAGTTCTGGATTCGAGACTGCGGAATAGACGAAGAAATATTGCTTTAAAAAAGTGCTTTGTAGCATTAGATTAAATTATTGCTTTAAAACAGTACTTTGTAGCCGACCCCACATTCGGTGAATATGCTATAACTGATTAGTCTTTTTGCCATTTTGTGCAGTAACTAGTTAATATAACTAATAAGTCGTAGATAATTATTTAATCAATAAAATAATTTCTTCATAATTAATTGACTTTACATAGTTTTAATAATTTCGCATCAATTAATATGTTTTGCAACACTTTAAATTAATTATAGTCGTTAACTGATAAACAGTGTGATAAGGGACTTCCTGAGGCATGTGCGATCACACACCATCGGTTCTGTTTAAATATTTGCTACATTAAACATGTGTATAATTGATTAAACTGGGCACGCCACGCCTTATTTAGGAATTTATTCTCATTTTTTATTAAACAAAAACTAATTGAACGGATTTTATCGCGTTTATTTTTATGTTTTTAACCTTCCCGACGTTTGGCTGCTTTACAGCAACTATGGTCACGGGAGGACCGAGTTGTTTGACGTCCCAGTGTCATAATTTAAAACGGGTTACCCTCCTATTTAGTTCTTGTTTGCTGTCCGATCAATGCAGAAAGTGCTTAGTGTCTTGAGGTCTTGCAATGGTGCGCTTGGTTTTGGATTTAATTATATAAATTACTGGATCCCAAGTCGGTGGTAGCACCCGAACGTATCGTAGCACGATTTTTAATATCGATCTTACAAATACGCACCAATTAAAATTAAACTGATAATGATACGATATATATATCAGGCTGGTATTAGGTTTAATTATGTTTCGTTTAGCCTTAACTATACCTCATTGAAGTAACGTGTGTGTGCCCTGCGTCATTTAAGAGTACGCGGAACTGTCTATATGGCGCCGTTCACACTCTCATTACCGATCACGATTTTAAGGTAGGGTATACCTTACCTTACCTTAGCGAATCAAAAGACGAGACACTGTCAATACTGCCGTCATATTTTTTATTTTTTTTTATTACATTATAGGCAAGTATTTGATCTCGATCTCACCTGATGGTAAGTGACGATGAGATCTACGATGGAGCACACCTGCCCAGGTAGGAAGGCGGCAGTAGATAGAGACGCTACATTCACTAGGCACATGCAGCGCAACTGATCTGACCCGCCATCCATGAATGGCAGCACCGAACATCATGCCGGAACACGGCTAGGCCGCTTGGCGACATAGCTTTGTTCAGTGCGTGGTGACTAGCCACGGCCGAAGCCTACCACCAGTAGAGTTGTCACCTGGTTGGCACCACCCAGGGTCACGTGTAGGGTATCTCGAGGGTACTTAATTCTCCTACGGACGAAGGTGACTCGACCCCTATATGGATCATGAATCGCGTGATATTATCATAATGATTGATTGTGTTAACGGCATCCACACCTACCTTTTCTTCTAGGTATCGACGTCTAAGCTAGCGAGACGATATCCTAATTCTATTTGTAAAGTCTATCAGGAATGTGTGGGAAAAAAGTGTCCTTTTCATTTAGAGGTAATAACGAGCTATATATTCGAGAAACTTTGATTCGGTACTAAGACCATATGGATGCCCTGATAAGTAAAGAGTAAGTCACAGTCTCGCTTATCAGCCATTGCAATCAGTGAGCACGCCACACATACTCATGCAAATTAGAACAAATTGACGCATCGTATTACAGCACAGCTGTGTGTGCCCGCAAATGACGAATAAAAGATATGGACCGGGCATACCTACCTATTATAAATAGGTGCCGCCCAGTCGCCAGAACCCACCAGCAGGGTAGCTCAGAAATGGTCCATCGGTACATACTCTTGATATGGGTTTTTGCGGTTGAATTTGGACGTTTTAATCCGCTTATCTACACACATATTATATTATTCTCCTTGTAAATAAGTACAACGAAAATATTATTCGCCAAAAAAAAACATGATTTCCTTGGTTGTTCAAAGTATTGTATCATTATAAATTTTCAGTACCTATTTAATTGCTTAAAAACATGTATTAAATTATTTATTATATTATGAAATGGAATGTTCTACAGTTTCTCGATATAAATGTATGTAAAAAATTGTGTAGCGTAGCTTTTTAATAAAACAAATACCCACCAAATTTCCCCAAATAGTCCCATATATGACGTATTTTGGCACCCTAGCTATGACCGAAATATTATTAGTTAACTTTTTAATACTGATCATTATTAGTTTTCACTTTTCGACGTGAAGTCGCAAGCTACAGTTGGTGTGTGTGTAAGAGAATAGGGCTTCTCCATAGGTTTTATACTTCAATGGTGCCCACTCACATATTCATCTGAGTACACAAGTGTTGGAATTCTCGTAGACATGCCTATTGCGTTGGTAATGGGTCTGTCAGGTCTGTAAGGTTGATATTGGGTCTGTCAATGCCAGCGAGAATGCTACCTACTCGTTTAATAAGCTAAGGAGATTTCAATGGAATGATTTTACTACTTAGGTACCCTTCTACGTCGTGATTATCTTATCGGAGCAGTCGTGGTCATTGTTTCTAAATTGTATTAATACATTTATAAATTGACATACCTACAACATTTTTTTTATTCTGAGTATAGTTCATGCACGACTCTTTTAACGGACTTCAAAAAAGGAGGAGGCCAGAATTTCAATTTCCAGATGTCAGCGAATCAAACGTTGACATAACGCTACGCAAAACTATGTACATATGTACTTCATTTACTGATGCTATTTTTCATCTCGTTATAGAAAAGAGTTTCTTTCTATTTCTTTAATCATCATAAACACACACGCTCACACACACACACACACACACACACAAACACACTACACGTAAACTATACCTGAATGCAGGTACATACTATAAGAGAAGTAAAGACAACCCATAAGAGGCTAACACATTCACGTATCACGGAATTCTTAGCTATGTTACAACAAACCGTGATCATTACGCATTCAATCAGCGTTTATTACTGAGTTACAATGGATAGGTCATCGGTCGTTCGATAACCTTGAACGTTGCCATTTTAAAGAACAGTTATCAAGCTTACGAATGAGCAATATTATCTCTGTTGTGCCTATTCTGAATTAAGGTAAACTTGCAGGTATTCTTAAAATAAAATAATATCAGCCCTTTTTAATGTCCCACTGTTGGGTCTCCGGTCAATACGAGGGGGATTAGGCTATAGTCCACCATTCTGGCCCAGTTCAGACTTCACACGTCTTTCGAGGGGTTCTCTCAGACATGCAGATTGCCACACAATGTTTCCCTTCACCGTTGAGCAAGTGATAATCATGATTGAAAATGAGTTGCGCACATGAAATTCAGAAATTCCAGAGGTGCGAGCCGGGGTTCCAACCTGCGATTATCGTTACCGAGGCAAGTGTTCTACCAACTTGGCTATCACTGCATTACTCAACAATAGGTATTATTATTGAGGACCTGACCAGACCTTTGTATTTTATTCCGCTAAATATGTGTGGTACATAACATATAACTATAGTCCCTTTAGCCTTCCGTCTAAGCTAATTTGTACTAGGAGTGGGATTTTGTCAATAGTCTAATATCCAGGGCGGGTTTCTGACGTCTAACCGATATTTTTTGGGAGTTTAATCGCCATCAATCATTCTTGAATGTTGGTCCTGGCTACATCGTCGGGTCAGGTTCGGCTGTGGTGACTTAAACTTTATATAATTGAATTGGCAATCGAATTACCACCGACCTTGACCGGGCCTCGGCGGGCCCGGGGCCGGGCCGCAGGAAGCGTGCTTATCGGACCGATAACACCGCCACTCCTCACTGATTTATGGTGTCTATAATAGAGTGCTGATTTGTTCTTTTTTTAATGTCAAGTGCATTCCATATCCAAGATTAACGTCATTATAATTCTGTTACTAATCCGAACTTAGATATCCTATATCTATCTATATCTGAAGGTTGTGTCCAGACTTTTTTAAATATACTATTGTATAGGCTTTTTGGCAGAACGTTGAACTCGTCCATTTTGTTTTATTTTCTTTGATATAATGTTGAATATTAGTAGCTTGTTAACCATTGTGTGTTCCTAAACGTGCACGAGTCAACTAAATTAAAATAAAATAGTATAACTTGACTTTCCAAGTTCTCCCAACATGTCCGGTAGATTTTTAATAAAGAATCCACGGCTTAACTGATAGGGGTAGGGTATTCATTTCATTATCATCACCGTCACCGACACCATCAATATCATCAGGGATACTTATATTTAAAACCACGATGTAACAATTTACTCGACACTGGCATAAATAGCACTATTTTGTAGCCGATTGCCAGCCTAGAAAAAGAAGAAGACTATTGAATGGTTCACTGGTGTCTAGGTCCAGAGAGGTTCTATAAAAACACCAAAATAAGGTACGCTCTAGGTAAGTGCTTAAATTATGATAAGATATTTGTTTTTGTATTGTCTACAACTAAGTAACATGTTGGTGAAGTCAGCGACCTTATATTTCAATTCAATTTGTTTACTTATCGGTTCATTGTGTACGTTGTTAAGGCACTGGCTCTCTTGATAGATTCCACAAATACATGTCTAATATAATTTAAAAAAGTTAAAAATACATAAAAAGTAGATTAACGAAGACCTAAATAGCTCAGTGGGTAGTGACCCTGCCTTCTCTGCTGAGGGTCCCGAGTTTGAATCGATGGACGATGGGCTAGGCAACTCTAGATGACATGTCCAAATCATTAAATAGCCAAAAAATTCACTTCAAGTACGCTCCTATCCTGCTTCAACAATAAACATATTGTTGTCGCCCTCTCCTCATGCTACAAGAAGGTTGGAGCCCAAATACTGATGGTTTCGCTCAAACCGAGGCGTGGTTGAGGTCAAAGGTCAAATAGGTCATTGAACTTAGGCTATCCGTTGAACTAACTAGTTATTTTAAGATACAAAAGTCAAGTAAGTATACCTTATTTGACGAATAGACAACGACCTTTGACCTCTAATAAATTCATTTTTATATCTTTGATCAATTGGGAGTTGGGACCTCAATTACGTGGGCGCGTCGCCTACATTCGATCAAGTTACATTCATAACTTAGATTAATTTCGTGATTATATTCATTAGATTGATTAGAATGGTTTTCTAATGAGAATTATGCCTTGTTTATTAAGTCGGAAAGTGTAAAACAATACTAGTGTAAATATTAGTATTCTTCATGAATGTATGTCGCGTAATATTACTTTTTCTGTAGCTTCTTAAAAAGGGAATTAAAAATACCGAAAACGATGATGCATAAAACATTGTTTACCGGGGTGTGGATGGATTTAATACAAACCAAATTTCACATCAATGTAGTCAGCGTTAGATGGATTACATTCAGTTGACCAACTAACGCCCATAGATTAAAGTAGGTACATATATGTAGTGAAAGGATGTGACAAAACGCCGGTTTTCACAGTAATTTTCACTTTTTTTATTTATTAATTTTACACTCGTCAGCCATCGTTTACAGATACTAACACCCAACCTCAAAACCACAGAGCAAGTAAACAAACGTGTCTTTCTTTTTTTTTTTAATATCCCACACGGCCATCCTGGATTATTCATCCGTCCCGGATGAGTGTTCCGAATCATCACTGCAGGGTGTCCGCCATGGTTTCATCATATCGGCCGAGCTAGATGTATTTATCGGTCCTTCGCCAGTTCCAATTTTCTTCAGATCATATCGATCATTGTTTTTCTTCTTAACTATCTCATACGGACCAAGGAACTTCGGGTAAAGCTTATAGCCCTGGGTAAACTGCGTTCGTTTTATAGCGACTAAGTCTCCGACATTGTAGTCACAAGCTTGCTTTCGTTTTTTGTTATAACTCCTTCTATTTTCCTCTTGAATTTTTAGTATACTTTCTTTCGCTTTCTTTCTGAGATCTTCTCTTTGTTTGTTAAAGTTTTGGATTGTTTCTTCATTAATTAGTTTTAAAATTTCATCATTTTTGTCATTCATTTTTATACCCGTTAATAGTTCAAAAGGTGTCATTCCGACGCTTCTTTGGTAAGTACTATTCAGGCTTCGTTGTACAGCACTAACTCGTCGGTACCATTTAGTTGGATCATCACTGGTTAGTTTACTCAACACATTAATTATAATTTGATGGATCCTTTCCACCTGTCCATTGCCTCTAGGCTGACCAGTCGTAATCTTATGATGGGTAATCCCTTCTGCTTCACAGTAGTCTTTAAACGCATTTGAAGTGAACGAAGCGTTGCGATCAGTTATAATTCTCTGCGGTGAACCAAATGTTTGCTGTTGTAATCTTAACTTATCTAGTACTTCTTCTGATGATAGTGTCTTTGTTGGGTAGATCCATGTAAATTTGGTGAATCCGTCAACAACTGTAAGGATATACTTGTAATTCTTATTTGTAGAAGTCAGCGGGCCAAGATGGTCAATATGGTAAGTAGACAAAGGTGTTTCTCCTTTATCTATACAGTGTAAATAGCCTTCTTTCTTTCCTCTTTTCTGTGACACAAGTATACACTCAACGCAATTATCTATTATGGATTTAATTTTATCATTCAGATTCTCGATGTAGTATTCTCTGTTTATTAGTTCTTTTGTCTTTATAATTCCAAAATGTCCTTTATCATGATTCTTTTTTATAATTTCACTTTGCATCTTTTTAGGTATCACTATGAGTCTTTCTCCTTTTATCTCTTTACATAGTACTTCTCCTTCCATAACGTAGTCCTTATATGGTTCTTTCTCTAATAATGTCTTAATCAGTATAATCTTTTCATCTTCTTCTTGAGCTTTCTTTATTCTTGCAGCAGTCTCAGTAATCATCATTGTAATCGGGTATCGACTTAAAGCATCGGCATGTTTCATTTGTTTTCCAGGTCGATGTTCTACTACGTAGTTGTATTCTTCGAGCAACAACGCCCAGCGTGCCACTCTTGGAGGTAAATCTTTCTTTTGTAAGGTCATAGTCAAGGCAGAGCAGTCGGTTATAATTTTAAAACGTATGCCAAGTAGATAGACTCTAAATTTCTTTACAGCTTCAGCAATGGCGAGAATTTCAAGATAGTAGCTGTGATATTTCTTTTCAGTAGGCGTAGTCTTTTTGCTCATGTAATAGACCGGATGCATCTTATTATCTTTGGGACTTTTTTGCAGCAATACGGCTCCGTAGCCGTCAGCGCTTGCATCAGTGTGGAGTTCTGTTTCAAGATCTGGGTCATAAATACGGAGGACTGGTGAGTCACACAGTATTTTCTTTAATTGTTCAAATGCTTCTTCACATTTTAGGTCAAAATTATAAACTGATTCTTTTCTTAACAGGTCTGTAAGCGGTTTGGCGATCAGCGAGTAATCTCTAATAAATTTTCTGAAGTATCCAGTCAGACCCAAAAAGGATTGTAGTGCTTTTATGGTTTGTGGAATCGGAAACTTTGAGACAGCAGTTATTTTTCTGGAGGATGGTCTTACTTCATTTTCGTGGATTACGTAGCCTAAGTATTCAATTTCAGTTTTCAGAAAATGACATTTCTGCCAATTTAATTGTAGTCCGTACTCTTCAGCTCTTTTAAATACATTCTTTAGCTTCATTATTCCTTCTTCTTCTGTAGTGGAGGGGATAATCAAGTCATCTAAGTACGTTAGAACCGTACCGTCATTAATAAGGTCTCTAAAAATATTATTTATGAACCTCTGGAATACTGATGGAGCTGTGCATAAGCCAAAAGGCATTTTCATAAATTCATACTGGCCTTGAGGTGTTACGAAGGCAGTATACTTCTGGCTGTCTTCGTTAATGTTTACATGTAGGAAGCCATTTTTTAAATCCAATGTGCTAAACATCTTCGCTCCCTTCAACTTATCTACTTGATCTTCAATAAGTGGTAGTGGAAATCTTTCTTTAATAATGTTCTTATTAAGTTTCCTGTAATCTACACATAGTCTGTATTGGCCGTTTTTCTTCTTCGCTAAAACTACAGGGCTAGCAAAATCAGAGTTACTAGGTTTAATAATTTTCTGGGCACACCACTCTTCTATTTGTTCTCTTACTATATCCATCTCATAGGGTGAAAGTCGTCGTGGATTCTGGTAAATTGGGTTTTCATCTGTCAGTATTATCTTCAGTTCAACAGCACTTTCTTTCTTAACTCCAGTTGGATTATACTCTTCTATCATACGTTCTATCTGTTTTGCTGAATTCATCTGTCCAATATCATAGATCTCGTTAACTTCTTGTGCGTGTTCCATCAACAGCGTCATGTGTTGTATCTTTCTTACTGTTATTCCACATGCTGAGAAGTTAACCTCCAATTCTTTTAATATTGGGTTACCAAGAATCAGATCTACAGGTATCATATCGCTTTTAACAACATGAAAGGTAGTATCGAAATAGCAATCATCTATTTGTACTCTAGCAGGAAACGAGCCTTCAGTCTTCATTTCGTTTTCCGCTATACCAGAGATACAGAGAGTAGCTTCGGGATCATATCTAAAATCATCTTCATTAAATCTTTTAAATTCGTTCATGCTAATTAAATTAACGTCGCTGCCGGTATCTATAAGTGCTCTTATCTGTAAGTTCTTGATTTTAATATTTTTATAAGGTGTAATACTTCTGTCTTCTTTATGTGTTTCTTGGATCTTCAGTGTCTTTTTAGCATCAGTTTTGCATTCGTTAGATTTATGGCCATACTCATTACATTTAAAGCATTTAATGCCTTTCGTACAAGCTGATGTATAGTGATCCTTATCACCACAATTATAGCATCTGGATGGACGTGATGTTGGCGTGACGTGAGGTTTGCGTGTAGTAGATGTAGTCGGGCAGTTAGTGGAATCAGGTCGGCTACTTGTGTAAGCTTTATTGGCATTCTTCTTTCTTATTTCGCTGTACAATTCTAACTTCTTTCGGAATTCTTTCAAATTCGAGGCTCCATAGAGAATCATTTTATTTGTTTCAGAGTCCCTAATACCATCTATGACATATTCCATCAATGCTTCGTCTTCAACATTACCGTGTAGTGCCATCTCTCTCATCTGTAGGAAGTATTGTTGAAAGGTTTCATCACTCTTCATCTTCCGAGACGCTAGTTTCTTGTGGACAGTCGCGCTATTAAAATGTGCGCCAAATTCTTCCAATAATTCTGCTTTTAAATCTTTCCATGTCTTAACACTACCCAGCGAACGTAAAAATAACTTAGCGGTGCCGGTAAGAAGTCTCTTCGCATAAATCAGTTCTTGCGCATCACCCCATTCCATCATTTCGGATGTATCTTCAAATTCGTTAATCCATAATTTAATAGGGTAAGTATCATCACCACTGAACGGTATCATCGATTTTTCCAAATCATTAAATGATATGTGCGGTCGATAGTCATTATTCATCCTCTTTTTATCTTTCTTATCATCTTTATCGTCTTCACTCAGGTCATCAATCTTGGGTTCTACTATTTTCTTCGGCGGCATCTTCAATCTTTTTAAAATCAGTTATCTTCAAATATTCTTGGTAGGAAATTATCAAATTCAATTTAACTTGAACGCATCGTATTCATTAATATTCACGTTGTCTTGACAAAAATATCGTCCTCGTGTAAACCGTGCATCAGTGCATCAGGAATGCGTACATTCTTTAAGTCATTGTCTATGGTTCGACGGACATCTTGAATGCATAAAATGTAATGTCATCGTATAGACTCACTGTTTAATAATGATGTTGTTTACGTCTTGATCGTCTTGAAAATCGACTCTTCTCACCATCCCGGACGAGCCCCCAAAAGTTGTAGTGAAAGGATGTGACAAAACGCCGGTTTTCACAGTAATTTTCACTTTTTTTATTTATTAATTTTACACTCGTCAGCCATCGTTTACAGATACTAACACCCAACCTCAAAACCACAGAGCAAGTAAACAAACGTGTCTTTCTTTTTTTTTTTAATATCCCACATATATGTATACTTGATATTACCAAACAAGGTAACAGGCGTTAGAACTTGACAAAAGTTAAATTTAAAGTTCATAAAATTACATATTGTTGTGATCTTAAGCTCCCCAAATTAGGGGAGACTGGAAGTCGAACCTGTAAAATTTCGAAACAACAGGGGATAGAATTCGCTACCTAAATATATCCTTATCACTCACCGCTAGCTCTCTGGTACTGGACAGCCGCCTTCTGGCACTCGGCCCTCGAGGCGGCGGCAACGCTCACCGCGTCATAGTATGGTCTGGACTTATCCACACAAGTCCCAAGTCTCTTAGTCCATGCCTGGAGCCGCCGCGAAGTCTCACTTAGCAGCAGGTGGAATGTTTTCATAGACTCCTGAAAGGTTTTGAATGTCATTTATTGGAGACTAGCTGAGCCCGCGACTTCGAACGCGTGTGTGACCTAATTAGTTTTAAGGCCAGGGAAAAATAAGATCTAAGTTAAATCAACATATTGATTTCTTATATTTACGCGAATACTACACATTGAAATAAAACTAATCTTAAGGATTTTAACGCGGTTTATTTTTTATTCTACGTTCCCGACGTTTCGGCTGCTTTGCAGCAACCATGGTCACGGGAGGACTGAGGTGGTTATAAATATATAATATATTTTTTTCAAGACGACGTTATGGCCATATTATTATGTATTTCACTGGATTTTGTATTTCCAAATGGCATTGTCCAGAAAAAAAAAACGGAATATCTAAATTTTACCGTAGTTAAGTAGTTATTTGGTCGAGAATACTATTACCATAAACGATTATTTACGCACACTATACGAGTACGTGTGTGTTTTATCACCGGATTTCTGCATGTATGTGTGCATATGATTTATGACATCAACAGCAATTAAATCATTGAGGCGTAACATATTACATGAAAAAACAAATTGTTGATTAATTCCACAATCAAGGGCTCATATAATGTATACCGATATAAGGTGTAACAAAAATTGTGTAAAATATGTTAATAGGTGAATCGGATATACAGATCACTTTGATGTATAAAATAATTGTGTAAATTATGTTTGATTTATTTAAACAAGGCAAACCAATTAACGGTTGACAGTATTTTGAATTTCTAATAATTTGAATTTTTTTTGGTAATATAATAGCAGAATAACTATTAAAAGAATAACGGTACAATGTATGGTTCCTGTGGGATAGATTTGTTAAAATTTTTCATAGCGCAAAGGATCGACATGATTTTTTGCGCGGGCGCAGCTAGTTCACCGCAGGGCGCAGCTAGTTAAAAATAAATATTTGTAATGATTTTGTGGAATATATTTTGGTTAAAGCGTGGAACTTCCACGGGTCAACCCATGGAAGTTCCATTTATAAATATTGCATTATCTTTCGGTAATCGACTGCTCGTAGACAAACTACATAATATATGGTAACACCACTAAAATGGAGAACGGTAGTAGATTCAAGTTCTGTTACCGTCGAGTGTTTGAAAAAGTATATTAATGTCTATTAATATTATTTTTCATTCACAAACGCAATTCATCGCCAATTATAATAATAAAAAAAAAATATTGACAGCCTCATAACTTATAACTATTTACATATATTTATGCCTAGGTAGGCTTACAGTTACTCAGCAAATTATATAACAATATATCATACGTCCAAACTGGCGAGTGTCGCGTGGTGCGGCTGGTGTAAGCCGGTGCTGTAATTGACCCAATCTATGTGGCACCAGCGCAGGCGCACGACCTCGCCTCTAAAGCGTACACTCATGCACCTGGCTCACTTTTGATATCATTACATGGCATGTCTATAGAACTACACAGAATTTTAGACGCAGCAGATAGGTCACAGCGATAGTATCACTACAGAGAGTTCAGTAACTCAAACATGGTCTTTGAAAACACACAGATACATTATTAAGTAGGTACTCCGAGTAACCTGGTAATATGGAACAATATGGAAACATAGTAGGTATTCAATATAGAAAAATCTTTTTTTTAATTGTAATCACGAGTTAGAAGCTTATGATGTAATCATTGTTTATTTTAAGGATTAACTTTGGAATAAATAGCAAAAACATCAAGGCAACACATCAGACAAACAAGGAAGTTAATGATTGCTACACATTAGCATTAATTATTATGCTAAATTATATTTGCATAGAATGTAAATATTACCTAACATTATAGTGACGTGTATAGATATAAGTTGGTTGAATCGAAAAGGTGGTCTTTGATCATCGATTTTGAAACTTAAAACAAGGGCAGTGAGTATAATAAAGTATAACGTTATGTAAGCAACTATGTCCGACGAGCATTAAAGCTTAGGTTCGGCTATTTCTATCTTTTCGGTTGGTCTGTTGGATTATTGTTGAGAGTATCTACAGTAGGCCGATTTAATATACATCCACCCCGAAGCTAAACAAGGGGGTTATATGTTTGAAGCCTTTGTATGTCCATATGTTTCTATACAGTATGGCAGCTATTAAACGGATAGACCGATTACAATGCGTAATTTTTTTTAAGGCTAATTTTATCGGAATGGTTCCTAGCCATAACTGATGGTATACGTTACAGCGGTTATTAAGCCCGTACCCCACACAGCACAGCTGGTGTAGGAATGTCAGTTGTACAAAGGGATTGCTCATAATAAGAATTCCCATTTAAAATGTAAAATTAAAACACCAGAAAAAAATGGTACGTTCAATAAGTGTTAAAATACATATTGCATTTAAGAACACTTCGGGGACCGCTGTACTACTGGTAGGTAACGAAAATACCAATCCTAGCATGCACGACGCATTTTAAAATTAAATATCATTTCAATTTGTAAATGTCGTTTTAGATACACATGTTGACCTATGTGCCCAATAATGCATGTGTCGTTCAGTGCAGCCAAGAATGATCACTGGTCAGTTGATTTATAATTGTGTGTTGCATTATAAGGCTACCGAGAGGTATGACATAACTGAGAGTAACTGGAGCAAGCCTCATACGGGCATCAATTTGTGAGTTAATTGATAATTGGCACGGTTATTTTATATAACATTGCACCAGTCGTAATGAAAGATTTAAATCAGTGAAATTAAATAAAACATCTGTGTCGTTTAGCCGGTATTGAAGTGGGACCACCCGTTCGGGAGTTACAGACACAAGGGTGACAATTATAACAACCCTCAATAGAGAGCCTTGAGACAGTCCTCTGACTACGAACGCAGAGATAAAGACTGATAGAAAAGAACAAGGTATTTGATAACCGAAATGGCTTTTAACATTACGAGTTAGTTAGCGGAAAAATAGTCTTCAAACTACCATGCTCCGGTGTTCGTCTGTTCGTTATGCAAGGTTTTAACTGGGGCTTTTTGGGGGAAGCGGGTGGAAGCCAAAGATATGCGCCAAGATAATATTTCTCTCATTTTGACACTTCCATCATGTAGGATATCGAAATACAGGAAAAATGCCGCCGGAAAAATGACCGCTAAGCCCAACACTAAAGCGTCAATGTATTTCATAATTTAAGAAGTATTCATCTATTCGTTCACGTTTCGAGAATATAAATAAAAATAACATTATTATGGTGATTAAAGGAATATTGTTTGAGATTTGCTTTCCCATGGTGAATGATAATGGATCTAAGACCTAAAGGTTTCCTTGTACATCCAAAATTAAATATGACCCTCAAAGATGGAATAATTTGCGGTAGAAAGAGCCTGGCTTACTAGATTAACAGCGGTGGAAGTGTCTGTATGGCGAGCCATGGCTCCAAATTAATCCTTTATAAGCCACCCTTAAGGAGTACCCTTAAGGAGGTACCCTGCACTCCACTGCACTGGACGCATACCACGTTGATGTCTCATAAAATTATACTTTCAAATACGCTAATATCGATTGGAATGATCAAAAGAAAATCTTTTTCCTACAAGACGTGCAATTGGAAATGCGTAAACAAAGACAGCAAGAGGTAACGGGTTCAGGTGGCGTATCAACTAAGTGGAACGCGTCTAACAGGATTTGTTTCATCTTGTTTGCGGTGTGAGACGGCTTATTTCGCGAAGCGTGATCGGGGTGGCTGTAACCTGAACTACAGCTTACAATGTTCACGGAACTGAAACCTATGCATTACGTTGTATACCTGAAAATTATACGCACTACACGGCTAAGCGGGATGCAGAAAATTTAATCCGGCGAGAACTTGGAAACGATTAAAAGAGAACGGACGGTTTCGGCCCAATGTCGCGTCAGATAATGAAACCATATTTCTACTGAAATCTTCAGATGCATGTGTTGTTGATTGACCAATCAGCCAATGCAGAAAAAATGGTTATTCAATTTACAAGAAATAATATTTGTTCTTCAAAACACTTTAAGTTAGCGGCATTATTCATTCCATGAGCATACCCTGTATTTTTCCAGTCAAAGTAAATAGAGTGTAAGACATGAAAGTGTTCCTTCCATCAAGGAAGCCATAGAACGTCCAGTAGGCATATGGAGTTTAAGTTAGCTTAATATAGCGGCACACTGTAGCTACAGGGCTATTATCACAGATTGGCTATTATAGTCTAAGGGCCTCTGCGAACAAAGTCCCCGCGCAGTTGTCGCGCTTCAGACGCAATCAAACGAACTACGGACGCGATACAGCGCGGTTTGAAGCGCTGTTGACGCGCTTCAGACGCAAACAAACGAACTGCGGACGCGGTACGGCACCGTTTTAAGCGCTGTTGACGCGATAAGGCAAATGATGTACGGACGCGATAAGGCGTCGTTTGAAGCGCTGTTGACGCGCTTCAGACGCAAACAAACGAACTACGGACGATATTTATTGAAATCTAGAATCCATTTTCGCGCGCTATCCGACTCTACTATTGGACAAATGTGGCTTACATAAACAACTATGAGTATACGCCTTTAGTCTTTTAGATTTGGCTGCCAGGTCTATTTTTCTTTACGCCAGCGTTTGTTGACTTTGACCATATATGAAGGAATGTATATAATGAGACACAAAACTAATAAGAAGAAAAAGTAGCTGTGGTCACTTATGTAGCCTGTAGGCGATTGCGACTTGACATCCTCGAGCGCTCTTCACCTTTTCAAAGGTGAAATGGATTACCTAAACCGCGAAATGACTAGCAAAATAGACCATACATTATCAGATTATAAAAATATTGAACAAAGAAAGCTCTATAGTCTGCTGTGAATGATTAATGTACGGTTATCTAGGCCGAGTTATATTTAGAAAATAATATGGGACATACAATGGTTTTATCAATATCTTATGCTTTCTTAGACATTGTTTTCATTTGTCTGTACTGTATTTTATCAGTAAGTACATGGATTTGCTTTGGAAGTGGGCTTGTTCATTGTAACATCATATCTTCTTTATCGGGTTTTATTTTTTATTTCCAAACACATGTCTCATCCAGTGCTACATCATTCCAGAAAGTGTCCAAATAAATCAAATACTGATTTTAACTTAAAAAGAAAAACAAAAGGAGTGATATTTTATTTATCATATTAAAACTGCAACTGGTTTTTTGTACATTGAAGAATTTTAGAAAACAGTAGTAGCCCATTTTTGGACGTCTCTAAATCCAAAACGAGTGTTTTTTTGGATTTATTGAATTTAACGGAGTTTTCACTATTGGATAGGTATGCATCGCAATCATTGATATCATTTTAATAGGTAACCCTATACGCCATTCTGATTATTTTTGAAACATTAAAAACAAATCGATCAATTAAAATCTATCTTTTATAAGACAAACTCGAGTTAGTTACACCATTTATAACTCAAGAACGGGTGGGCCGTATTTTTATGATCTTTGATTTGTTGCATTTATCTCCACTCGAATAGAAGAATAAATATTAAAATATGGGAAAAAATCACAAAAAAATATAATAAAGATAATGCATTTTCTCATTTGATTCTGAGGCGGTACGAAGTTCGTTAGGACAGCTAGTTACATTTAAAATAAACCTAAAAATAACACAGAGCCTAAGACGCTATTTTAAGCCTTTTTAAGTCTGTGTGCTAAGGCGCACTAAAACTTAAAATAATAATACTACCATAAAATGTGACTCACATCAAGTTCCAATTCCAGCTTGTTGATCTCGTCAGTGGCCGCGTTCAGCTTCTCCAGTTCCACCTGAAAGTTGCGGAATAACTTGAGACAGTCGCACGGCACGCGCACATGGTACTCCCAAACGTATGGCAACAGCAAGCAACATGTAGGGACGGGAAACATCCGCGACATAACTGTGGCTCATCAGAATTTATCACAAAACAAACATTTATCGCTATTGTCTAGATAAAGGCAGTCTATCGCGTTTTATCTAACCGTACCTTATAAGAGAAGAGTTTCCTGTCCCTACAAAATAAAAGCGTACGCAAAAATAAAAATATTACTTACACGGTTTACGCTCATTATGATGGCAACACTTAAATGAAAATATTCAACGAATGCTAAAATTACATTTTATTAATAATTAACATAATCGTTACAGAATTATTAGAATCGTACATGTGATACATTTTAGAAGAGCCGTTACAAAAATATTTTATTGCGCATTTTGAAAACGTGTTACTAATTAACAGTTTCTAATCAACGTGAGATTTTTTAATATAAGTAATTTTTAAACACCTCCGCCGAATTAACGGCCTATTCTCATGTGAAAATAAAAGAACTCTATCATATTAATTAAAAAAAAACATAATACTTAAATTATGAGACAATAATATGTATAATAATGGAATGGTTAAGTTGTAGGTACATAGTACATACTATTTTATGAGGTTTGACCTATACATCTAGTGGTTTGATAATTTTGTGTTTCCAATTACGCTGCTGGGACATTCAATAGGACAATAAAATAGGTAATAAAAATATGAGATTACATATACGAGTTATAATAAGTTATAAAATAATTATGTTACCTCTGTAATGTAACAAAAATCTCCACCGGTGGTTGAAAACAAAAACTAAGAACACACGCTCCAACGGACGTTTTGCGGCATGTTTGGATCGGACCGGCCAACAGTGGGAAAGGCCTATTTTTAAGAAAATATACGCAGCGCGCAGCGACTTCTTGTTCTAACGTCTAGCTATGTCCCTCTCTGTTGGCCAATCACATCCAACCAAGTCGGAGCGTGGGTTACCAATAAAAATGCTGACTACAATAAACGATACTACATACTAGTTTCGGAGATTCAATGAATCGAACAATATACAAATCGTTGTTTTCATACTTAAGTAAAACCCATACATACCTTCTTGAAATAAAATAAATGTGAGACTTCATTCAGAAATTAATTTGATCAAATGAATAAGGGATTCAACCTGGCAACAGCACAGGAGGAAATAAATGAAATTTATATAAATACGACACAAGTGGAAAAGTTCAAAATTTTAAAGAAATTCGCATGTTTGTTCGGCTACATAATATATTGTAAGTAGTTAATTATAATTGTCTTTATTAATAACAGCGCAAGTCTCACATGAATCATAAATTAGTAACATTAATTTGTGGCCTTGTACAAGTTCACTTGTAGAATTACTTAGGCCTTCATAATCACAGTAACAGCAGTTACTGTTATCCAAAAAGATCGAATCGCACAAACAAAGTATGTTTTTAATTGTTTAAATACACAATTGCTTGTTTTTAAGTGTAAATGATATCAATGTTTATTGACCTCCATTATTACAGAGTAACTAAAACATTATTATAATACTATTTTACTCTACAGCATGCTCAATTTATCTGTTATACATTGCTTAAAGCTTTCTTCTTGATCTCAGATAAGTCTGAGATATTGATATAAAAATAAATGTTGAAAAAAAATTTACTGGTTTTCGGGACAATGTAATAGTTACGGCTAAGGGTTCATGTGAACTGTATTAGTTATATTTAATATAGATTATCAGTTATATAATTATGATATAAATATCAAAGAGGTCTCTATACCACTACTGGTACAAAAACTATAATATTTAATTTGATAGTATAGCATATCTAGGTAGTCTGTTTTACACAATGCTATATAAGATATAGCTATATCATTAAGCCTTGTGATAATTTTAGTTTAGTTTTTGTACCAAAAGTATTTTAAATTGTACTAGACAATTTTATAATATCTGTTTTCAGTAGGTATTTTTTGTTAAGTAATTTGTTTGTTTTTTATATAAAAAGGCCAGGTGAGATTACTATTTAACAATGGAGTAGAGTATATTTCAGTGCAACAATCAAGGAATCACGTGTTACAAAATACAGTACAAAATGGCACATTAACTTTTCCGCAAAATAGGTAAGTAAACATGAAACATACCCTTATTGATAAGTAATACAATTTTACAATTAACAACTAATAATTTAACTCGTAAATTGACAAACTATGTTGTGATCATAGCTGTCGTTTTTATTTTGTGGACAGGAAACAGTCCTATAAGGTACCAAAACATATACACCTTGAAAACGAGCAGAAGAACCAACGCAATTCATACACACTTTGAATATGACAACAAGAATTATATACAAACGTGTATTGGACCGTTCAGTTCAAATCACTATCACAAATGTATTTCCCTGAAACGAACCGCCGCTTGACGAGCGAGAGCCGGTACCCGCTGCCTATTAGTTCGAACTCAATGCCCGAAAGGGTCGCGCCCTCGCAATTGAACTGCGCCGAGATAGTCCCCTTGCTTGACGGACCGTTGGTCAGCTCGAAACGCGCTTTCAGCGACCCCACGCCTCGGTCCTCTGAATGTTGGGACAGCTCCGTGTAGCGCCACATCGCTTGATCACTCTCTCCGCTCCAAGTGGCCTTCGGCATAGCGATCACGTTCTGAACTCCACCGTTCATAGGAACACAGACCGACACGTTGAGAAGCGGTGAAGGTGGGCTCATAGCGTGGAGGTTATACTTATAATCCACCTTCAAATCAGTGTGGTCACTCTCGCACTTCCAGTATGACACCATTTGGTAGGGACACGACGCGGCGCCGGCTTTTGGTCTCACTTGGTACTTCAGTATGTCCACATTAAAGTACTGAGCTGTAGGATTCTTCTCAGATTGACGTTTCAGGAGCGAAGTTAGCGCTGGCATATTGAACTCTACGACCGTGTTATCGCGGGTAGACATCATCGTGTTGATACTGATAAGCTGCTTGTTCGGAAGTACGTTTTCGAGCCTATGTATATTCTTCAGTTTAAAGCACAGTTTGGCGGGGTTCGGGTTGTTGGCTAGCACGCCAACAATGCCGGTGGGGAAAGACAGCATCATATCTCCTGACATTTTGACTTGGCACTTTGATTCTTCCGTACCACGGAAATACGAGTGAATAATCTCGTGGAACGCAACTGCTAATGGTATCGTGTCCGCCATGCCTATAGTGAGAGGGGACGGACCGCGTGACCCTGATGACCCAGCTGTACGGAAATCCCCTTCGGATCGTCGCGAAGGCGGGCGGGGGAGAGAGATAGAAGATATAGTAGGAGTAGACGTCCGAATGTTTGGCTGACCCATTTCACCTACTTCAGAGAACAAATCACCGACATCCGGATTAGACACAGGTGTGGGACTTTCTAGCAGATGAGTCTGATTGCCTGGTAGGGGAGCATAAGGGTTGGACACATTTCCGGGTGGTGATGCTGGGTTACTGACGGTGGGACTTTGGAAGAAGTCCAATAAATCACTGCTAGCTTTACTAGTATTGGCATTGGAACCACGTCTGGTGGTACCAATTTTGTAGAGGGAAATGTTTTCTACAGTAGCTCTGAGCTCATCCACACTTGCAGATATAGGACCACACCCATTACTTATTGGTTTGATCTCGACATGTATCTTCTGTTCCCTCTCTTCTTCTGAATCAGTATCTGTGGAGGAGTAAACACTCCCCTTCTCATCTTTTGGTCTAATGCGGTAACCCTCCTCATCAACTTCTGGTGAATTCATTAGATCCTCTTTTGTTGAGACCTCTTCTTCTTTCTCCTCTAAATCGGACTTGTCACCGGCATTGGAGTTTTCTGAAATCTCATCTTTCTTCTTTTTGGCTTTTTTCAATTTGGGCTTAGTCCGTCGGCTGCGGAGGAACCATTTTGACTCACGGAGTGTTGTACGGCCCATGTTGTCATCTTTATCAGGGGCTACTGGTGTAGCCGGAGTACCGCTTGGGCTAGATGGGGCAGAGCAGGGTGCTGCACCTTCAATACTTCCACTGGGCTCTTCTTTACTTTGAAAGTTTGGTGTGAATAAATTCAAAAGTGAGGTAGTCCTCCTTGACGTCTTAGAGACAACGGAAGGTTCCTTTTTAGGGGCTTTCGTTGGCTGTGCTGGTTTGTGAGAGCCATTTGAGACTGCAGATATCTGGTCTGCCTCTGATATTGAGTTGTTAGCAGAGCCAGGTTTGGGTAATGAAGGTGGCAGTTCAACTAGAACTGCCTTCTCTATTGCATTGTACTTTTCAATCAGAAACTGCTCCAGGAGTTTCTCAACTGTCAATTCTAGACACTGATGTTTGAAGTCTCTGTGCACCTGCCCCATCAGGTCATGGTTGTTCTGAATGATATCAGCATATGAATTGACAAACTGCTTCATCTGTTTCAAGTGTGCCTCCTCAACATCTTGAAAATGTTTACATGTTTGTGTCATTTTCTTTTCAAAATCCTGTTTAACTAAGTTGTACTTCTCAGCTAACTGCCTATAGTCCTCATGGAGCTTCTTAATTTTAACCTCAGCTTTCTCAATATCCTTAGCAGATGCATTATCTTTTCGTAGCTTTTCCAGCTCACCTGATTTTGTAGTGTACACATCTTTAGCTTTCTGCAGGGCTTGCTTGGTGTTTTGGATCAGCAAAACGACCTCTAAAGTGTTGGATTCAGAGTCTTTAACAGCTTTATGTTTTTTGTGTAGCTCTTCTGCATACCGGGCCACATCTTTCACCAATTCACTCAGTTTTTGGAACATATGCTGGTGCAAGTTGGACAGCTTCTCGGCTGAACACTTAAGCACGCCCCAGAACGGCGCGAACGTACCCTGGGCGCAGTTGCTGTTCGCTTGCTTCGCTAACTTTGTTAACGACTTAGAATTCGTTTCTTCTATATTCGACCTCTCCCTAAGATACTCCGAGAGTTCTTTGCTGGCTATGAGTCCGTATTTCATATTTTGATATAATATGTCGTATCCATTGTGCTCGTTGGCGAAATAATCTACAAAGTTGACACTCATCTTTGCAGTTACAAGGGCCTAATATAACAGTAACTCAGTACATTATTTTTCACTCACTGACCTGTATTCTAGGGTCGAGCTCAGTATCACCATTGTCGTCAGCCGGGATAGTGAATGAGGACTCGTCCATTGTAGTACCTAGGACTAGGAAGCCACCCAATCACCCAAATTACATCACCGACACAATAGCGTATAGCGTCACCTTCACTCGTATTAACACATATAACTGAAATCAATAATACATAACAAACAATATTTTATAATTTTGTCGTAAAATACTGAATATAGCTTCACGTTACGTGTTTAATTTAGCAAAATAAATAATAAAATAAGAATTTTATTTTTTATTCAAGATGACGTCCAACTCCGTGACGTCAAATCATAACAATAGACAAATAAACATTTTTTGAATAGGTTTGAGCTTTGCAAGAAAATATTTTAGTCGATTTTTTGTACTTAATAAAATTGTTGTTAGTCGTGTTGTTGTTGTTGTTAGTTTGGATTGATATAAACTTTAGACCTAATTCATAGGAGATTTAAATCCATTTTATATTGATATTTCAAAGCATATTACTAGTGAAAAATTGCTAATTTATCTGATTTTGTAGTTTTAGATATCTTTTATGAATATAGGGGTAAGTCATTATGTTAAAATTGCTCATAAAAGTAGTATGCAACCATTACAATAAAATAGTTGCACATTGACAATTCCATAGTCTAAAAAACAGTAATTTTTATCAGTGGCATAAAATTGCTTATATTCAGTTCAATGATTTATATTGAAATAATGAAAATCAGAAAGTAGATCAGAAAGTAGTAAGCCCTTTTCATAACGAATAAAATAATGGAATAATACATTGTCACATTTACTCTATATGCTGACATTACAAACTTGATGAATCGCCAATTATAATCTTGTTTTTATCCGAACGGATAGTAGGTACTTAAGTATGAAGTTCAAGTCATTATATCATTTCGTTTAGGTGCTAGAAGTCTCTGAGATGGCAGTCTGACACCTTTGGCACAACAATAGCATTTTGCTTGGGTATGGAGCTGCATTTCCACTCACAGGTGAGCACAGATAATATATATAATGTATTTGATGGGGCCCTACATATATTGTCAATTCAGATTTAAGTTTCAGATATCGATTTCTCCATAATTTGTAGTCGATTAATTATGTATTGCCCATTATAGCAGAAATCAATTGTCTATGGATATTATACGGTAAATTTTAATATCCATTTTCTCTTCTGGGTACTGTCGAATCTCTCTTTCGCACATAAGAATAGTACAATTTCACTAGTACCCACCGAGATAACTTGTTGACATTTTAATTTTGTCGTCAAACATGATGCTTTTTGTCTAGTTTTTGACGTAAAACAGCTTCAATTGCTCCAATTTGGTTTTCATCGAAGTGGAATTTATGTTAAATTCTTTATATGAGTGACTTAACGGGCCGTTGCCATTTGTTGCTCGTGTCTTTATCGGTGTTTCTCCTCGTAAGAGTTTGTTTCTAAGACGGTGATCTTATCCAATCTGTATGCAACTATTACGCGTCGCGTCTACTATGTCTTACCAAGGATCACCATATTCGGGACCAGGAGACGAGTATGACTTCGAAGATGACGGGTACGACGATCTGGACGAGTATAGGGATAGAGAGGACACTTTACCTGCGCAACCACCAGTCGAGGACAGCGATGAAGGTGTGTTTTTGTTTACGATCTTTGTCTAACCCTTTTTTGGTATCTTTATCATTAATCTCCACCACAACCTGTTATTTGCTATCTTAATTAGTTGATTGTAATACACAAACATTGATTATGTCATTACAACATGCTTATCTGTTTAGAAACATTAACCATTGTTGCTGTGATTCCCGCCTATTTTATGCTAACCTGTTTGGTGACGTAATGGTTTAGATTTGTGTCACTTTCACCATAATTATGATGGAAATGTGATGTGCTACATACTTGCTCAAACTGACCTTAAAATGAACTTTCTTTTGTGTGTATTCAATACACAGAGTCCAGTGTCAAACAGCTGTCAGGGCTTCTAAATCTCCGCCATTATGCATAATTATTGGACAATACAATCCTGAAATGCAACAAACTCCTCAAATGTATGCTAGCAGGAGTCCAAACAGCTTAAACAAAGTATTAGATATACACTTTTTGCTCCTTGTACTGGTAAGACTCCTCAGACCCTGACTCCCTGAAATTACATTTCAGTGCTCCTGTGGTGTCAGTGTCACATATAGCTTACTTAAGGCCTGTGCCTTAAGGGCATAAAGCACTCACCTTTAATTTACAGAACTTTATACCAATTGTACCATATCCCAATTGAATCTAGTTATACTCATAGATACCTACTTAGTTTGATAAAAAAATGTTAACCTATCTTGCTGTTCTATCCTGAAATTCCTTTATATACCAAAGCAGTGTTATATTTTCTATTTTTCGTGTATGCAGAATATTCATTGAATTGTTTGTATCTTATAGACACAGAAGAAGCCAGTGAGACAGACATACCAAACAATGATGAGCCACTTGAAGTTAAGGAACAGTAAGTAATGTGCATCTGATATTCTTAATATGAATTCAAGTTATCATACGTTTATTAAAAGGGTAGGACAGTCTAGATTCATTTTGTAGGTGTGTACTTAGTTCCCTGCACATGTTTATTTCTAATAACTATGTCCAGGCAAATGGCAGAATTGTACAGCAGTACCCGCACATTTCATTCATAGTATTTGGTCCCAATGTTATAGGGGCTGAGCTTATTGCCATTATGTTTCCCATATTCACCTCAATAAATGGGGAATTCGAGCATTTTATAGGAATAACTTACATACCAACTTATTTCCAGATTGTACCAAGACAAATTGGCAAATTTGAAGAAGCAGTTGCAGCAGTTGGAAGATGGCGTGCATCCAGAATTCTTACGGCGGGTGAAACGACTGAAACACCAACTAGACGAGAGACTCCGAATAAACAAATCATACAGGTACATATTCCCCATCAGTTATTTATTCAACACAAATCTTGTTCCCTCACTTGATGATCTTTAGAATCCAGCTGCCTATTTAAGTATCCTACAAAAAAGTGCTATAAAATAATAATTATTTAATTAATATTCATTCATCATTTAAAAATAGCCCATCACAATTTTCAACGTACAGGGAACACATGTACGATGTTGTCGAGAGAGAGTACATAGCGGAGAAGAAGGCAGCGGCAAAGGAGTTTGAAGAGAAGAAGATAGAGTTGAGGGAGAACCTGCTGAGCGACTTTGAGGACAAGAGGAAGATGATTGAGAGCGAGAGACACAGTATGGAGCTGAATGGAGACTCTATGGAGGTAATATTCATTTCATAGATCTAGGAACATATATTGGACCATAGGTAAATATAGCATTGCAAATAACAAAGCTTCTTTTGTACAGTTACTTCTTTGGTTTTTATCTTTATTTAGTCACTGAGCTTAAATACACGTAATAATTAACATGGCGAGACAGTGCTCTCGGTGAGTAAACAAGGTTTATACGTACCAAGCACTCTTTACGAGACCACTGTCTTGCCTTTTTACTTGTTACGTGTAATAGGCATAGGTCATTACCTACAAGAACACTAACAAAACGAAGTGCCAAAGAAATATGTAAGAGTCTGAAAGTGTATCTAGTATCCATCTATTAATCTCCTTAAATATAAACATAATTTTTATCATACTAATTATAATATATGTAATTATATACTGGGAGCGCCCCCAGTCTATTGCAGAGCTACACATAATCCGAGCGTTAGTTTGAGACAGTACAAATAATGTTTTTGTGTCGATATTATAGATAAAATAATCTCATTAATTCGAAAAGAAGTAATGAATTTGATGGCATCTTCACCAGGTGAAACCGGTAATGAAACGCATTCTGCGGCGGCGCGCCAACGAGCCGGCCCCAGCGCCCGAGAAGCGAAGGAAACCGCTCACCACCACGCTCACCTTCCAACTGGACGACAGAGACATCGAGGCGGACCTGCGGGCGATGTCGAGGCACTCCCCGCCCCCCGCGAGGCATCACGCGCCCGCCCACAACTCCACACAGCCTAGGAAACATCTCAATTCTAACAGTTGTAAGTGGATATTCGAAGAACATTTTTAAGTGCCCTAGGTCTCGTCAACATTATTAGTGACCCCAAGGAGAAGTAGAAGCCACTATTAACGGACCAAAGGTTCCGGGTTAGAATTGTGGTAGGAGCGGTTTGTGTGATGAGCATGACTGTTTACAATCAAATCATGGATGTTTATATGAATATAGGAAGTTATTTACTGGGATTGTTCCCAATACATTGCACGGTATCCACAATTGCAGGTGGTCGCCTGACTATATTTATACTATATATTTTTTATAATTACGCAATAGAAGTGAATATAATTTTTAAGCACACAATGGTGCAATAAAATCCAATTCAGTGGTAATTGGATCATAGCAAAAGTCTATTTAATAAAATGTCTACAAAGTGATCCTTCTGTACCCGTTATATTCTGTGCTCACACGAAGCGACACTACCTTGACGGCTTTGAGATGACATCGAATGATATCGTTGGAGAGACCTTTGCCCGGCTGTGGGATGTTAGCAATGTCGTTTGTCCAGGTGAGTCCCCGGTGCGGGAGGGCAGCGAGACGCCGGACACGCGCGTGGAGGACGGCAAGCTGCTGTACGAGCGGCGCTGGTACCACCGCGGCCAGAGCGTGTACGTGGAGGGCCGCGAGCTGGCCAGGTTCCCGGGGCACATACACGCCATCACCGATGACGCGGTCAGTATACCACACTAGTAGAAAAGTACTGAGCTCTAAGAAGTAGCAGTCCTAAAAAATTACGCAAGACTTTAATTAGCTGCTTTATGGTATGGTGGTGAATAAGGGTGCAAACAATTAAGATACGCTGCCATAAAGTGGAGACGAGATGCAGCTTTCAAATAATCTGATTAGTCTATTCCTCTCTGCTTGTCTCCGCTTTAGTAGAAATACACTCTTAGGAGAGGCCTTTACATTAATTTACCTATGTAGTATCTTAAGACAAAATAATGTCAGAGGTGTTCACAGACCGGGCCTGATAGAGCACAGACAAAAAAATGTCATCGACAAAGCATGCTGTCACTATCATCCTGGTATATGGAATTTGTGGTGTTAGCGGGACGGAAGGCGTGACGATAGCAAAACGCTAGAAGATCGATCTTTAAACTCTGCTGTTTTTGCGTATCGTAACGTAATATTATTGCAAACAGAAATTCAAAAAGGGCATTTATGGTAATACATTAAAAAAACGTGTGTGCTAAGTGTTTTGTAGTTTGTGTGGGTATGGTTCTGGGGTTTGAGTTAGTTATGGGGGGGGGGGGGGGCTGTGTGAATGCATTAGTGTGCGGTCATCGTACATTCGGTCTGTATTAATGAAGAAGCTTACATGTCTGACCGATTCAGTGGTTGACACTCTTTTTGTTACCATTTGACACTAACCAGTATTGTACTTTTCCAGATGTGGGTGACGAAAACGAACCAGGAGCGCGTCAGGATATACATATCACAGTTAGCGCGCGGCAAAGTGACGTTAAAGCGGCGCGCGTCGTAATCACCGCGCAATGTACATAGTGTGTATACATATGTTCGTGAGTTTGTACACTAGTTCACGCTAGAGTGTATATGTGGTTATTGTGGAGTTGGACGGCTCCGTGGGAGCCGGTGCCAGGTCGTCTGGTCGTCGGCGGTCGGGCGGTGCTGCCTACTTGCAGTATAAATGAGCTTAAGGTATTTGTCTTAATATTTATTATTGACAGACACCTTTCATGATATCAAGATTGTGATTATGTTGATGTATACATGTTCAACGTTAACTAGTTGGGATGTTTAAGCGTTTTTGGTAACGGACGTTTTTCCGCCTTTTATAGTCACAGCTCGGCAAAATAACCGCGACCTAAACAACATTTTGTGGCCAAGTTGGTAGAACGCTTGCCTCAGTAACGAGGATAGCAGGTTCAAACTCCGGCTCGCACCTCTGGTATTTCTGGATTTCATGTGCGAATCTCATTTTCAACCACGATTATCACTTGCTAAACGGTGAAGGAAAACAACGAGAGGAAACCTGCATGAGAGAACCCCATAAAGATGTGTGAAGTCCGCCAACCCGCACTGGGCCAGCGTGGTGGAATATGGCTTAATCTCTAAATCTAATATAAATAAAGAGGGTAGGTTAAAAAGGGCTGGTATTATTATTATAAACAACATTTCGGCAACCACCGCCCGATTTATTAAATGTGTACGGCTTTTATCGTATCTCCATGACATAGATATAAGATGTCCTATGACATATTATTATAATAATTTCTATATAGTATAAGCATTGTTTCCAAACGGACATATAATGTGAGCATAGTCTGCTCACATATTTGATCCAAGTACTATGTCATAGGTATATGAGAATGTAATCACTTGGACTGTGATGGTACAACAACAAGCCCATATAAATCTGACACCCGTGGCTACGCGCCGTCGAAAAACGTCCGTTATCAATAGCCCAATGGCAGTTTATGGTATCCAATACTGTTAAATCGCGAATTTTGGATTTCATGCAAAATTTACTAGTAATTCGCAGCCTAATAAAAGAAAATGAATTTTGTTGCACAAAAATCTATTATAAGTTCCATGTATATTCTAATCCTCTAAAGACAGAATGTTATGATATGTGAGAGAGTGAGACAGAGCTACACGATAAAGCAGGCAGCTGCAAGTCTCTGATTTATTTTTTGACCTCTCTCTCACATCCATTGTATTATGTGAATCATGTATTCATGTCGTCAATTAAAATGGAATATTACATTATCATATTTCTATAACAAAGATCTAGGACATTTCATTTCTGATTATGTCTGTGATCAAGTTTTATACAGTCTACGATCAAATAAATGATCCTAGATCCATGCTATAGAATTGATATTGAAATAACCTATGGGTTTTACATTATGTCATTTAAAGTCGCGAATTGTATCCTACACATTCAACGAGAACATGTACACAAAGCTTTTCTGTCGATACAGTAGATGATTGTACCCTCGCCCGTTTTACCCGCACGGGAGGAAATGTGTATATGGTTGTGTTGAAAGATTCGAAAAACTTTTAGGCAAGAGAGAAAACATACATTCTGAAAGATAATAGCCGTGTACTAACTAGCCGAGCGACCTCGCGAGGATCTGGTGGTTCCAGGCTCGCCTGAGGGAAACGGTTGTGCTATCTTGCTTGAGCACAGTTATTAGCCTTGAGGCTGCCTTGGGCCCATGCTCACTCAGTCAGTACATGGCTATTTGTTTGATTATTCTCTCTCGGTCTGAAATTGCAGACTTCACAGCATTCTCTGATCTCTTTAAGTTTTTTGTTTGTTGATAGGTTCGTTGTCTCCTACTATAAGATCTTGCCAAATTCGAAAGTTAACATTTTTCCTCGGGAAATCTAATAAGTTTGCACGCATGCGGACTTGCGGTTAAAAATATGTCTATCTATAATGATTTATGATCTCGAAGTGTGTAACTTTCGAGCCTTTTTTTACCTGCTCATTTAAGATAGTTTTCGCTTGAACAGAACAGCTGCGGCGACGAAGCAAGCTGTACCGTTAAATAAGTAAGTATTCTCATGCGAAAATTACCTTAAATTTGTCCAGGCAGAATGTCCTCGAGAGCCCATATAGTAGTCAGATGATGATGAATGATTTCATATTCAGTCTGACCAAGTCATGAAACGCACCAACCGTTGCAGGGTGATTACATTTTCGCTGACCAATGTGCCGTCTTTTTTATGTCTACGACTCAGATGGAATTACAGTATTGTATTGTAAATATGTACATTGTTATGTAGTATATGATCAAATGAGGTTCTACGTGTACATGGAGAGCTACTTTCGGATATTCTATTTTATTTCAGATGTTTTTTTTTTATATTTTTGTGATCTATTATTATTGTAAATGCGTTGTGACAAGAGACAAATTGTAAATAATAGAATGTGAAGTTTTTACGAATGTAAATGATATTGAGACGAGATCTTTTAAATATATGTATTATAAGTGAAATGATTGGTTTCTATTTACAAATGGTGCACCCAACGTAGGTATTTATTTAGACGATATTAAGCTCTACGTCAAGTGCGAGATTATTCGAAGCCAACCATAAACTTTAGTCTACCGTATTTAGACATTTCGTATGTAGAATTGAATGTTTTAAACACCGTCCGTTAGGGGCGTTTTTTAATTCTCCATACAACATTTCTAAATACAGTAGACTATAAAGTATACAGTTAGCTAGCACTTGACGTACAGGTACTACACTGGACGAACGTATGCCACGTATGACGTAGAATGATTTATATCCAGAACACAAAAGGAAAATTTATCACATACACACTTTACATTATGTAAGTAGTGAAAACCATACCTGGGCTACAGTAATTTAGAATGTATTCATTCATACCAATAGTTTTCAAAGTAGCTTAAACGCTAACTGGCAGCGGAACTCATTTCGCGTACTTTGAAATGTTAAGGTTGCTGAACGCTCCTACTTGTTCGGACTCTGATACGTCGGAACAGTATAGGATCCTTTTTTAGCTATTACAATTTGTAAGGCGTTCATACAGCTTATAGTATAGTCTTCGCGACTTAATACGGATTTAACGTTTATGCTTCTTTACTGGACTTTGAGAGCCTAAAGCGTTTTTTAATCGTTATGTTCAAATTATATTTTAGTAAGCATTTATTCACGCTTAATGGCACAAGCTCCGAGTGAACATTATAATCCGATTGATTTGCATAAGTCCAGTGTTTGGTACAAGCCAGAAGCATTTGAGATATTTTTTTAGTAGGAATGTGCTATTAGTTCTCTAATAAATATTTTACTAGTAGTCCCGTTTGGCAAAAGCTTGAGCTAGGAGTGGAGTCGCGCCAACAGTTAAATGGCCAGGGTGAGGATCGAACCCGGAACTTCCGCAGTAGCGGAATGGGATCCAAATTTTTTTTGCGAGGTCCGAATGCCCGAATGTAAAATTTTATTCCCGAAAGGCTTTGTAGGTAGAACTGATTCTCCGATTTTTGTTAACTATACATAATCAGTAAAATAAGTGTAGGTTAGTATTCCCCGATACTTGGTAGTCGATGGGGTTTATAGTTTTATGATGAGTAAAATCTTTATTCGCTTCACGGCTTTTGCTGGTCCTAGCAAAATATTTTTCATAAATTGAAGAAAGCTCCGTAGATGAGTACACCTCCGATGCGCGAGGCCCCTCGTACTGCGACGCCGACCGCCCAAGTTGCCCACACCTTACACCGCCCCTGCTACTCGATTACAAGAGGCGCCCATCTAATCACGAAAATATTGAATCATACACAATTTTGTGGTTATTCTGTGGAAACCCATTCATTTTCTGAATTATAAACTGTCATCATGATAAGTTTAAGTTTAATGAGTATTTTATCTTATTCTTGCTTTCGACATCTATATATTTCATACTTTGCCTCTGCCAAGAAGCCTGATCCGTTTTGCATAAGTTTAGCAGTTACCGGCTGGTTCAAGGCAGAGGCGCTGATTTATTGTTTTCATTTGTTTATTAAGATCACGCGCTGCGCCCGCGCCGAATTCCGATGCATTTGTGGATACACATGCTATCGGCTCGTTGCATTCCTTTCTTCTCTACGTGTAAATAGTATTGTGTAAACTAATATTATTATGGTAAAGTGGTGCTTGCGACTTCGTACGCGTGAACTTTGTTTTTAAGGTAAATAATAAAAGCATATTTAATGTTGTCGCGAATTATGAGCTATCACCATGACAAGTTTAATGAATATCCGTCCGGTAGTTTACCCGGGATCCGTGAACAAATAGGAAATGGTATTAAAAAGACATTCGCTCAAGCGCACTTCCATTTACAGCAGGATAAAGAGTACCTAATGTATAGTTGTATAGTTGCTAAGTTCCATAAGCCACTTTTCAAATAAATGGTCGAATAAGTACTTACGCAAATATTACGCAAGTGCGCCGGGCACTTGTGCCAACATGCTTATTAGGGCACTGGGTTAGACTTGATCTCAATACATATTAGATTCGAGGTTGCGTTTTATTAAATTTTATTGTAGGTAAGTAATAATTAAGAACTTAATATGATACCACCATTGAAATAATACATTTTTTTCGGATTTTATCGCGTTTATTTTATGTTTTTACGTTCCCTACGCTTCGGCTGCTTTACTGTATACTTTACTGAAAATTTACCGATCATCTTGGGAAAACTTGAAAAGTCAAGTTATACTATTTGATTTCATTTTCCTTCACTCGTGCACGTTTATGAATTGGTTTATATCCCACTAATATTAATTACACATTATTTATCAAAACCCATTTTTATGGAAAATAAAACAAAATTGACAACTTCATGGTTCAACTTCCCGCCAAAAAGTCCTTTTCTAATAGTTATTCTTAAAAAGTCTCTAAAGCGTTATCCTTACCCACCACAATATGATTGTAAAAGTAGCTAGCAATGATTATCATATTGTGTGGTTTACAGATTTCATTCCCCGCTATCACTTACGCATTGGACCAAGCCATCGAAGTGTCGAATTACCGGTAAGTTCGTTATCAATGGATTTATAAGCCGATGTTTTTATTTATCGGCAGCGGAGACTGAACTTGTGGCAGCTGCTGAGCTAAATGCTGCCTACTTTATGTTTTTGAGATTAAGAGATCGTGCACCTGTATGAATAAACTTTTAAATCTTATGCATTAAAAAGTCGTAGGTATGTACTTTTAATAGTACATTTTGATACAAGTGAGTTAAGTTGGTCATTAGAGTCTCGGCTCCATTACGCTCTCGCCTTCGACTCTAGTTGAAATCCCGCCTGACTGTAATGGTCAAATCCTCACGCGTTGTGAGTATATAAATAATAACATTTCTTATAAAACACACACTATAGGTACTCAAACACATATTTGTAAAACATGGCCACAGAACAAACATGACGCCCGGTTTTTTTTTCGCGCCCCGGTCGAAATCGGGGCACGGAAACTTAGCCGTTAAAGTCCTTGTATTAAAAATATAATTAATTGTTTTTTTTATTATAACAACAAATTTATGTCAATTTAATTACAAAAATAAGTAATTTGTTGAAATAAAATCTTTACATTGAAATAAAACTAATCTTACGGATTTTATCGCGTTTATTGTATGTTTTTTCGTTCCCGACGTTTAAGCTGCTTTACAGCAACCATGGTCATCGTCACGTTAGATTAGTTTTATTTAAATGTGTAGTATTCTCGTAAATATAAGAAATCAATATAAAATCTTCTTTATACTATTTAACTAACCCAGTTTATTTCATTATAGAAATTGTAAAAATTTTTTAGACATGAAACCGCTTTACCGACATTTAAAACAATGTGAAGTTTAAAACACTAGTTCGCTAATATAAATTGACAAGCACGGATGTATAATAAGCTGGTTATGAACCTAAAATCGGTATAATAAGAGCCACTTTACGAACAAGTGTGTTGAAGATTACGTTATATCCACGGCCGAGTAAACGATTCTTATTCCCTTAAAAGCTTGTTGGTAATTTGGACATCAAATCGCGTACGCGTCCGTCACTTGTCTTTGACAACTCTGTAGGTACATCTCAATGGTTCAGGCCATGGACCTACTATGTTCAGGCAGTGCAATAGTAAATAAATTATTTCACAACATTCTATAGGTAATGCCATCCGTGTTATCTATTTATGGTGAGTGTGAAAAATAATTTCAAGTTTATAACAGGGCAGGGTAAGGTCACATTGTTTTGTTCACTCGTTTGCCCCTAAATCAATTAACGAGTTTACCATACTATGTTAATGTCGTCAACGAGTCATCTATTCGATCTATACAGGTACAGTTACGTTGTTGGACAAAATCAATTTATAAAGTCGATGTCCTGCCGCTTTGTTAGCCAGTCTCGGATGTACAGCGGCCCGCGGCGCCATTCAAATCCTCGCCACCGATGCGGTACAACCGCTCCCAAAATTTCGAAAAAAACAATTTTGGTCCCCGCCATTTGTATTCAACTCGCGCTTGATGCCTAGGCCGTCCGCCGCGACGCGCCACTGACACATTTCTATGGTTTCGCGCGCTGTTTGAATTAAGAATATAGTTATTGATTTGTTATTTTTTTATTGATGCTGTGTTGTCTTGGGGATAGTGCCTACCGCGTACATCATCGGTTTTTTGTGTTTAATTCTGTGAAGTTATACCTCGGATATTTCTAACAAGGTAAGTTTACACTAGATATTAAGTACGCATATCTCTTCTTTAAGTGTATTGACTTTGCCAAGTCTCAAGTTTATTGGTAAATACTTATCTACATGCGGCCACTTATTTATGCGCTTCAAAATTAATTTAAATGCACCGCGGTGAGCGATATGCTCCGGGCATTTTAAAGGCACGTCGACTATTATCTTGTCACTTGCTTATTTTACGTTTTACATTTCGATAAAAAAAATTTAGGTACCTATTAGCTACTTAATTGTAATTCCTATCACCAGCTTCAATTCCTCATATACTTAAATATATGATTTTGATCCAGCATTTTTAATTCTTTATGGCGTCATCATATGAAGTATAAATTCAATGATTTTATTTTTTTGTTAAATTCTCTCCTTCGAGCAGGCTAAAGTCATTATGACCATACCGCCTCGTCTTACGTAGTTTGTTTTCTTAAATGTAATAGTATAACAATCAATTTCATTCGTGTAAAATAAATTCAATGAATAAAAAAGTCTATAAACAATTCAGTTTTACCACAAGATTATTTATCAAAATTGTCATCATCGAACGTCTGCATTAAGCCAGTATTTCGTAGTTGACACGATAAATATTTAACGGGATAAAAAAAACGTTTCATATACAATTCGAAAAAGCACTATGAGGCTCTATGGTCGAAGACGACTTAACCGATGTATGTAAACTGGGTGTGTCAACAACTAATAAACAAAAGCGAATAGGTATCAGAATTGACAAAAACTTGCCGGTATTAATATTAAAACAACTTATAGTTGCTGACATTTTAATTTTTTTTTGTAAAAAATGCGATGATATGCCGACCGTTTCATGTGATACCTATCATGTAGGGCTGTCACGTAATCCTTCTGGGACCTTGTTTCACGTGCCCAGTGATTTTGTCATTTCTAGTACGGGCGTACGGGCTTAGAATAGTTTATTGCAGTTTAGCTGTTTACCTTAAAATATTAGATATCCTGGCATTTAGGACCATACTGGTAAGGTTACCCTGACTATAATATTATCATATCGTCACTCTTAGGGCATATTTCACAATGTGCTGATAAACTGTATCTACAACTTTGTTGGGGGCCAACTGTCATATAAGTTGTGGACCGATGTATCTATCTGGCTATAAGTATAATTTTAAGGACACTGGCAGCCCTGTCACCAAAAATAATGGCGTGGCAATTTCACGGTTTGTAATGTAAATCGGTATCTACCTACGCCATGTTCATTAGTATTATCATTATTAAATCGAAATGTCCGGAATACTTCTGAGTCTCAGTCTGAGCCGCGACATATCTGTCTTTATAGCGCCGTTCAGACTATCAGTATTATCACAAGTATAAGGCAAAGTGGTCCGGTTTTTTGATGTGAAAGGGGTCTATGACATCGTATCGAATGTGGTAGGTACATTGCTATCTTATCCGTTCTAGAAAATTAGAACTAGCTTAGTCACATTAAATCATGGAAGTACTTACACAGGGAAATTCTTGAACACTAGACAACATGAAATGGGACGCGCTCAGTACGAAGTGATATACGTAGACAGGTAAATTTTTTTATCATGTAAAACTTAGTAAACAACTTTGTTCTTTAAATACCTACACTGGCACTTTAAACTTTCAAATCCCGACTTCACATAACGGTTCCAAACGGATAAGGAAGCGCTAGTTCAAGGATTCATATACCCTTTCTGAATCACTTGTATACGTAACAGAGAACAGGGTAGACCTCTGCCCACTCCTTGGGAGAATATCAACGTGATGTTATAGTTAATTCTTGTATATTGGCTGTTGACCTTTTCGCACTATATATTCGAACTTTTTGCAAATTATGATTGATTATTATTAAACCTGCGAAATTACTGAAATGTTTATAACTCTTGATTAAAAAAATACTTAATGATTTACGGGTATTATTTTAAGGTTATTATTTTCCTATTTAGTTTAACTATTTATTGAATATTGTGTTATCGTTTTTAAATACTTCCATGACGTTTAATTTGGACGTATTATACTTTTTAGGGTTTTTCCTCAAACTCTGATAATTACTTAGGTAACCACTTTATTAGAATCAGAATATGTTTTATTCATGTAAACCATTAAGTAAGTATAGTACTTATGAATCGTCAAAAAAGTTACACAATGCTAAGCTACAACTTTACTACCCGTTGGGAACGCCGTTCTTATGGAGAAGAACGGGCAAGAAACTCCATGGTTGATCTTTATAAAAATATCTTTTACATTTTTGATGTATGTGAGAACAATGTAAGAACGGCTAGGCAGACTTTAGCAGCTGGTCAACAAAAGAAAAAGTAAAAAAAGAAAAGAAAAAGAGGTCGGTTATAATAGTGACAATTACCTAGATAAGTATGCCTTTTTAGTACTGTGCATCAAGTAGATTAAGCCATGTAGGCTAGTCGAAAATATAAAATAGAAGCCTTCATTGAGACAAATTAGTTTCAACACCTAATTTACACATGACACACTTATAATGAAATAGATAGGTACTAAATATATTTATGCAAATAAATACCATCAATCTTGGAACCGTTTAAAAAGAAAACGGTAAATTGAATTCTATAAAAACCTATAAATACTTAGTTAAAACGTTCCATTTTATAGAAACTCTATAAATAAATGTTGCATACCTAATCGTTATAATCAATCCTCATTACTTTTAACTAATAAATGGAGCGTCTAAGGCATCACTGCACATTCTTACTTGACAAGAATTCTGGACACTTTATGACATTTGACTTTTTAACTATGTAAATAAGGTATCAACCATAATAAATGCATACCGTAGTAGTGTATACTGATACCAATAATCTCTTGGTACGGATTGATGTTTTTTTTTTGGTACGGATTGAAGTGATACTTGCAAGATGTTTTTTTTTTTCCTAATTGTCCATGGAATCTGTTTAGCCAGAACATTTCAAAAAATCATTCGTCTGATGTTCTTGCGCTGTGTGCGTGTTTCTTGATTGCTTACGAGTGAGCCTTTCTTTAACATGAATCGATTTAAATCGATGAAATATTGTTATTCGTTGACACCACGATACTTTTATGATTATGTTAATTATAAAACACATTTATCATTAAGCGCCGCGCTAAAGATACATACCTCCCAGGTTTTTTTGTATCTCTTGTCATTTATCGAAAAGGTCAAGCTAGAGTTGGAGCGAAAATGGAGCATGTTTATGGAGCTGCTCAGCAAAAAAATTGTATAGGTATGTGGAATCGAATCCAGTCTTACAGCATTTCAAGTTCAATGTTATTTTTTGTGTTGGGTTCGGAAACCGAGTATTATTCGGTGGTATTTTCGATCGCTTAAAAACAAAATCCAGTAAATTAGAAATAAAACATTTTATTTTTATTCATAAGTTACTTATATGCATAAAAAGTTAGCTGGAAACAAATGTGATATGAATACGACTGAATTCATGAAAACATAAGGAAGCAATTACTTTTTTAGGGTAGATAGTAGGGTTCTCTAGTTCTCTTCTGGCGTTTTTCGTCTTAAATTTTCATGAATCTTATTAAATATCTACATACTTTCTAGCTTTTGTAACTACGTCTCCGATAAAGTAATTATAGGTAGCTATTGATAATATTGTCCATGTAGCGGTCATTAATCACACGATTAAAGTGTTAACCTTCTGTCCTTATGAAAAATAATTAATTGGGCAAACATTTATACCAAAAAAAAAATACTCGTCACCTTATAAAGTCCGTCAAGCTTTTGATGTTATCTAAATGTGAACAAGCTTGGATTCCTAGCTCCGATGTTTTAAATTTCTTCACCCAACATAAAATTAATTAGATAGGAGTTGAAATATGCAAGGTACCTCTTGATGTTGCTGATTTTTATGATCTTCGCGTGTTAAGAGGTGATATCGGTTGGCTGTGTTGTAATAATTTGTGGAATCGACTGTTAGGTGGGTTTTGTTTTCTTTATTGTGTTTGGCTGCGTCTTTATGTTGCATAAATTATACTTATTTTATTAATAAGGAATCATCTTCATATATGGACTTTTTTACTGTAATCATTCATGTATTATATTTTATTGATTTAAAAGCTTGTTCTTAAAAATGATGATCGAAGATCGATTGTAATATACTTATTATTTACTGAAGTATCTACGTAATGATCTTAACATGTACATAAATGTACTTCAATCCTTAAATAACGATGCGAAGAAAACCTAATAGATAAAGACAAATAATGTGTATACAATATAATATGGATGCAACAATATAATGTCCATGTTCCAAAGTATTTGGTTCCACAATAACTGTCCACGCCCAAGTAACTAGGTATAATTATTATGAGTTTTGAGAGCGAATTATTTTAAATTTTTAATAAATAACCCACTGTATTATTGATATGGCAACCTCGACGCATTCCTGCGCCAGTTGCATCAATATATTCTCTATAATGGCTTCCTCCATTGGGTAAAGTTTATCGGAGAACTAAAAAAAGTGGGCGATCCACAAGAAATATTGCCACCTTTTTAAGCCAATAGGGGTATTAAAAACCCGACTCAGTTCGATGTGTAAACACAAAATAACTGTAATGATGGCTGGATTAATATCGAAATGGTCCAATATTTTATGTTTAAAGACTGCTTTTTGCCTCCAAGACGGATCGCCATACTGTATGAATTATAACTGAAGGATACTCATATTTTATTTATAGTTTAACCTTTTTGATTCGCTGAAATCGAACAATATGGCGCAGAACGTGGTCAAATATGAAAATGGGTAAGTGATAATTGTACAAGTTAATTTTAATTGCCTGGCACTACCTATACTAACTTTAAAAAAAGGGCGACCTTTTTGTTGAATTGTGTTAGGAAAGTAGCTATTTAAGAGAACCTAACCTATATACCTATACTACTGCCTGTACTTTTAGATACCTACTCTTGTATGTCCCTTATTATATACATACACAGGTTAGCTACGTCCGCTGACGTAAGCATAGTAGAGCAATTATTATAAGTATTAAATATCGTCCACATTTCAATAATTCACATATCCGGAGAAGGAGAATTAAATGTGTTCACAATAATTGACTGGGAATAATTGACTTTTTGTGAGGCAAGTAAATTGCAGTGATCTTAATGTGAGTAAATGATTCATAACATTATAATAATAAGTAATTAATTGCTTAATGTATAATTTAAATTTAGGCATTGTAGTCATTACAACTTTTTCGCCAATCATTGTGTGTATAAAAACAGTATGCTATACCTAATTTGAATGCTAGTGTGCGACGTATAATATGGCCAATCCTTAGCTTACATAAAAGTGATACCTTACATTTGGAAGGCACTTCCATTGACAATGAAATTATTGTTATTAATGCAGACCAACAGTCAATTCGGAACGTTTGTTCTCCTGTAAAGAGCCGGCATGAATTTAACGCTATGTGAGCTGGCAACATAATTGTTACATTAATTAAAAATAATGTCTAACCTAAATACCTGCCCAAAATCTCGCTCAAATTAATTTCAGCTACGGAGCCGGCTTATTTCGATTTGTATGCATTAACCCTACGTAAGAAAGATTTGATAGTGTCACGGTGAACACTGGTAGACAATTTCCAGTAAGCAGCACCCGTCCTTCACAAGTAAGACTTGAGAAGGAGCCATCTATCTATTGGAGCATAAATATAGAGACTGAAGCGCTGCCGAGCTACCACGGAGTTATAGGTAGTCCGATCGGAACGAATTGACAAAAGCAAATTGTGTGTTTCAGTAATGCGATGCAACACCGTGAAAGGCATATTAAAAACGCGACCCATTTATATGCTTCAGAGAAATATAAAAATGCATGAATAAATTTGCGTTAAGTTTAGTTAGCTTGTCGCAAATGCAGAGGACTTGGGGCATGATGCTTTAATGACTTCAAAATTATGACTAAGTAATTTAATAATTCTCCAACTAAAGACTATCGCCGTCCAACGCATGCTGGTGCTGGTTACGTAATAACCACGAATGTGTATTTCTTCGTACTGATAACTATTCGTGAGTAGGTATAAATTAAAAAAAATATGACAAATGACATCAACAATCGAAAATGACTAACTGAATGCACGTTGTTGTAGACAAGCGTTTATGGGCTATCGTCTTGTCCGATCACACAAGAGTAACACTCCTCGGTATCATTTCATTTATTTAAATAAATTGACAGAAGGTATCTGGTATTCGTGTGAGGCGACACAGATGACAATGTGGATTGCGACAAAAATCTTACAGTCTTTAATGCTTGCTTGCTTCAAAAAGTGTCTATTTCCTATTTGGTTTATTTACCAAATAATAATACTACCTTAAAGTAGTTTTTTTTCCAGTGTCTTAAATATTTCTCCTCTCTTCCCTTATGGCTCAGTCAGTGCTTTTCATGAGATCTTCCCGTCTGCAGGCAGTAGGGCAAGTGGGTAAATCTTATGCTTTTGAGTTTATAAGTAACTTTTGTGGTCTATGGTCGTAATTAGTATAAAAATAATCGCGGTAAGTAGTTGTTTTACATCTCATCAGAAAATATTCGTGAAGTAATTAAATACAATTTTTGATACAGAGACAACCGAGGTACATAATAAATGAGATGTTTTTAAAGAGATAAGGATGTAAGTTTAATAAAGCTCAAATTGAAATTGGTTGACGTAAAGCCCGCCGCAGCTGCAATAATCATTACTCAATGTGTAACGAGTCACTGATTGGTTTCATTTAAAACATCGAATACGTTTCATGAGAATGTCTCAATCCTCACGATTGTTTCCTGGATCTTAGGTACTTTAATCGATTTCCATCGTTTTCATAAATTTAAGCTGATGTCGTTAAAGGTAATTTTTACCCACCTCATTTTTTAAGCTGGGCTGGGCTGGCATCGACACAGTTTTATTATCTGTTGCTCATGGTACATAGGTAATGTACCATAGACATATTTTTTATTTTTTTATATATCACTATCTTTAGATACCTACCTACGGTTTAAACAAAATAGTACCTAAATGGCCTAATTATCATATAGGTACCTAGTCGTAGCATGCGCGAGCATGTTGTGAGTTTTTCCTCCATCTAGTAGGGGAGCCTGTCCCTTTGCAAGGTCGACGCATCGCCGTCATCAATGCGCTTACTCTATTTATAAGTAGAGGCGCCATTTTGTATACATTTATTCATTGGGTTTCACTTTAGCGCGAGCTAATAGTGTAAATTTAAATGGCTATCCATCATAACGCCCCGTTTCATGTAAAGACAATCTCGCCGGCCATAAAGCATAATGGTATGTGCCGACCGACACTTCTTATCAACACATCTCTTTGACTGGAAAAGTTAAGAAGTGTTTTTCGATGGAATTTATGCGGCTCGATTTTATATTTAATTAAGGTGTAGAGGACGGTTACACTAGGTGTTCCATTATAGAATTCCTTATGGTAATAAAATGTGGTAGCTACCCACAAATTTCGTTCATCCTACAAACTTAAATTTAATTTTTAGCACTTGGTGAGACTGAAGTGGTGACTTCTGCAATTAAAATAAAACGATAATCATTTTAGGTGCTTCCATTTAGACCTCAATATGAGTTTTTTGGGCTTGTAAGTATCCTTTTACTGTATTGTATTACCAAGGTGTTTGTATTCTTACCAATCCTGCAGGCAAGTATTTTATTATTATTAGCAAGGGTTTACATTTGAATTTTTATTATCTAATGATGAAAAATATTTGTTATTTAAATAGGTAAGTATTAAAACCAGTTCTACCTCATCCTTATCGACTAAAATACATGTATTTATACTTAAGTATAAATTAACAATTTATTCATACGAATTAAAACATTTTAGTGTATAAATATGCAACAGGTTTTAATAAAATGCAAAATATTGAGGTCAATGAACTGTTGATTTTTGTATTCCTGCATTATAAGTAGGGATGATTGATGTTGTATGTCTTATTATCGATAAACAAATTTATTCTAGTACTAAGTGTCGACAAATCAAAATGGATGTATTTCTGGTACATATTCTCTAATAGGTACTTACGATGAATTTAGATGACTTTGTGTATTTTCCATTAATTTCCAGCACACCTAGTAGTTCCATCTAAATGATCCAACTATGTAATTATAATTTTATATTAGTTTAACTAAAACTCCTGTTTCGATTAAGATGAAGTATTTATTATTCGATAATTATATAAATACCATCGATACCTATTCTAAAAGTCGAACATCCCTAAAAGAAGCCAAATTATTATGATATCTCTCTCTATAGCCACTGAACACAGGACTGATGATAATAAATAACACTGTTGGTCTTAAGAATACTCTTTTATATTATGTTTGATTTATTATTACCTTTGTGAAAAGGTATAAGAGATGTTAAGTTAATGGCAAAAATAAATGTTACTCCCGTGAGCATCCAGCAGCGTTAAATATACTTACTCGATACTGGCTAAATGGCACTATTTTGTAGCCGATTTCCAACCTAAAATAAAAGCAGAAATAAAATTATGAAACCTCTGCTTTCCTACTGCTGTTGAAATGAGCGAGAAGTCCGCATGGTTCCATCCATCCATCCACCAGCCGAAAAGTTCCACTGCTAGAGATATCTCCCCCCATGAATTTCACATATCACTATTCCCGCCACTTGAATCATCGCCTGTAATATATCATCTGTGCACCTTTGGGTGAGCCGTTCTACACTACGTCTTCCGGCTCGTGGTCGCCATTGTTGAACCTTTGTGTTCATATTTCAATTACTACAAATTGGACAGATGTTTCATCAATCATGGCGTTTTAGTAAAATTATACATTTTAAAAGCTATTATTAGCCTATTTATTAAATCTCAGCAACCTGTAAAAACTTGATATGAGTTTTATAAAGATAAAATATTGCAGCAGCAATTTGCGACATATTATGTACTGACGGTTGCTTTTTCTATGGCCAAGAAGTAGGTTTTTGTTACCTACTACGTCACAAAATAGGTAATTTAGTAGATACAATGCACTGTATAACACCGAAAAAACAACTTTAAGTTGTAACGTTTGTATAAGAACCTTCGACGAATAAAGGATACTGGCTACATATTTTTTCTTTACAAGATATTGATGGGTATCATGAATAACGGCGTACATTAACTATGGGCAGGTACTTTTACAACCATTAAAATGGTATGTATGCTGGTAGCTTGCATAAAGAAAGAATAACAGATTCGTAAAAAGGATACAAAAAAGATAATATTGTAATTTTTTATTACAACGATCAATATTTTACCACTTTCAAAAATATTTTTTTAATGTGCAAAAAGGAAAAAAAGCGGAGTCTGATTACTTTCAATTTGTATGCTCGAATCACAGAATCCTGTATTAAATTGCGCTATTATACCATTTACTTTATATGAATTGATTTAAGGCGCTTTTTACTCCAAGTGCTAATATTCTTCAGTATGTTCATACGATTTGAAAAAAATGTGCTATAAAGGTAAGATAAAACGAAATAGAATGATAAAATTGGTCCTTTTACGTCAAGAATTTTGTTTTTAGAGTTATACATTCTGAGAAAAGAAATATAGCAGGCAATAAGGAAATGTTTAGTAGTTTCCCGAAGACATGCTTTCTCATTCTGACGTGTGGCAATTCGCAATGACTCGTACGGCTTGGATCGGTGTCGGTAATTGGCAATTGGTGCGCGCGCGCAGCCCGCCGCATCTTGTTTAACAATGCCGGTTACAACGATTGATTATGTAACGCGGTATCGATTCTCTTTTATTGATGACTCGACTTTTTTGGTGAGCAGTAAATTTAATCAGCGGCTTCGAGTGCAGAGATCCGCAAACTTGGTAAAAAGTTAAGTGCAGCACACTTACATATCCTACTCAAGATCTGTAACTGCGTCTTGCCATTATTGCCTTGAGAGTTATTCCACGGTTTAAGCTATACTAATTCGTTTTCTCCCTTTTTTATTACGATTCAGATTTATTTTTCCGAATGATGAGCACCCTCCTTTTCATCAATGGAACCTTAAAAGATTTACTGAGGAGTTTCATCCAATAGTTAACTAATTTACGTTGGATTATACACTGTAGACAAGTGAGGAAGTAAGTATTATATTATTTGTATATACCTACATCTCACTAACATACGGACCTTATTAAGAAATGTCTAGAGACGTTTTAATCAATCCTTCGGGACACCAAAGGATGCCGCGCGATACTGTACAATAACATGAGGCCGACGCTCAATGCTTTGTCTACCAATTGGCTTTGTTTATCGGCGTGCCGAAGCGTCCCGAAATCTGCCACGACTTGCCGAAACCTGGCACCACATACCGGAGCTTCCCGCGGTATGCTCAAGTCTCGTGACGATGTCTATTAAATGTGAGTGCTAAGAGTATTAAAAGAAGATTCAATATCATTTGCTGTCCCCACAGACTTGTTTAGAAGTTCAGACTTAACGTTGCCACTAACTAAGTGAAGCCACTTCTTCAATGCTTTTGTAGTCATAAATGTTACCACAGGCCAAATGTTTGCCTAGTAAATGGTGGTGTCATAGAACAATAAGTTCTGGACATCTTTTCTTATATGTGTGTGTGATTGCGTGTGTTTATATGCAAAAACTGAGATGTTAGGCTTTACTTGTAGCGCTCGCCGTGTGTTGTCTGAATATTCTAACAAGTCTGTGGCTGCGCCGTTCCACGTAGTGAGCGCCAATTTTTTACAGATAAAATAACCGCCATAATTGTCAACTAACCAACCGTTTGAGAGTACTAAAAATCGTTGGCCCTCTAATCATAACAACATTCCTGCATTGATTTATTTAATATCAATATGAGTGACACCTACGAAGCGGGCTGCAGAAATGTCAACGGGCGACGGGACCAGTTAGTTGGTGCGGCCCTGACATTACCATCACCGCGGACATCGGTTCCGCGACCTAATACCAGAGCGTTGAGGACTGGGAACCATTTTGGAGATACGGGATTTGCACTTACGCCATTGTTGATGGAGACAGATAAACTATAACATGACACGCAGGAATATATCGAGCTAAACTAGGTTCGTTAGATATTTGTTGTTGCATAATAAAAAAATGATTTGAAGTGTTTTTACAGCCCGGCAAGATCTTGGCTAGTAAACAGCAAAAATCGTTCTCGTTTGCCGTATGTCATTACTTCCCAGAACTCTATTATTAATAGCGACATTATGGTATGGTGCAATTATACAGTATCCTGTTTTTTCTTTCAAAATCAACAGGTTCAATTCCTACCTGGGAAACATATTTGATCAGATATTTAGCTGGCTCTCGGTGAGATCTAGATAGCAGGCGTCGTCGTATCAAGAATAGGAAGGAAGATGATGTCTTGGAACGATTCTAAGATCGATCACTTTTGTGTTTTTATTTTAAGACCTTTAGCTTTAAATTTTATTAACATTTTATAACGTAGAAAGATCAGAATTTAATTTTATTGACGCAATTAATTTTAATTGCGATTTAGTATTTGATCGTGTTATATAAATAACTTTACTACTAATAAATTAAGTACCTACGTACTTAATTTATTTTATTCTGACTAGGTTTTAAAGTGCATGTATAAGATGCAGGTACCTGTAATAATAGGTCACAATGCTAGACTAGGTATAGCACTAGTAGAAGCTGGATAGGTCCCCCCCCCCAGTACTAAAAATACGTAAAAAGAAATGATTACCAGCGGTTTCTATGCATAGCAAGAACATTTTTCTCATATTTCGTCGGATCAATCAATCCCTGTAAATATTTACTACCTTTTTATCTCGAAATATAAACGATCGAGTTTGTCTTCAGTAGGCATCAGATGTATGGCCTACCCTTTCCCACGTGCCTTGTTTTTATCTCAACAGATTCGATCGTCTGTCGCTCACGCTTGATTTATTTGTCGGTAGTCGATGTATGTATTGTTTAACTTTCAAGGCGGAATAAAACATGCTTTCACACCTTAAAGTCTGCTGTTATTTTTTTGTCCTCAATGTGAAGGCATAGAGTTATACGCTGAAAAAGTTTGAATAAAGACATTGTTTTCTTAATGATTACTAGGTATGTGCGATAAATACAGTAGTCCTAATTACCACTACAGCTAAGCCAAAGCTAGTACTAGGGCTACTTGGTACTACTAGCTTAATGGCCACGGTTTTGATCAAACCCGGAACCTCTCACTTGCGAAAATGGCCCATTAACCGCCAGACTATTAACGCAATAAAAAAATTATAAGTTCAAACATGTACACGATAATTGAAAATGTAACATCGCCAACATGAAGTAAATAAATGTGCGTTAAACAAAGGGCCTACTCGTAGTTACTTTTGCCGATATTAGCTGTAAACATAAACAATCGAAATCAGTTCTTTTGTTTTAGAGTTGCGAATGGCAATGCTTGTATATAGATATTATGTCTGTGAGTATCCTATCCTTTTCAACATGGCAAGAAACCCTCACTCTGCAACTGATACAATCTTCACATGAATTTGCTTTCCGGGGTTAGAATACCTTAAATTTGTAAAAATGATGACATCGTTAATGTACTCATAATTTAACATCGTATCTTTGTTTCTACCACATAATAAATATTCCGTGATTTTATCGGAACTTCAAATTAATCTCAATCACAGCGGTTGATCATCAAAATCACTGACGCGTCATCTGTCGGGTCCTGTCTCTCGTCGTGAAGCTCTCATACATCACAGCATTCACTCTCTTATTAACGGGCCCCGGCTACCGAAACACTGACCTTATACCTACTTAGGCTTTCAATGTAAGCCGATACGGATTCAGCGCGGGCGTGCGAAAGGTGCGTGGTTACATGGGCTTTTATGTATGCAGCGATAAATTAGGATTGGTTACCGATAGCTTAAGGTTTCCCGTCTGCTAACTAATACTACTTACACGTTTATTTATAACTAGATAAAGCTGAATGTACAGACACTAGTGGCGTAAAATTTGTTTCATGACTGTGTCACGTGTGAACCTCTTGAATTTTATAATGATTGTGCTAATTCTCGACTAACTAACTAAAAAATCTCAAGTAACTAACTCATATCTCCGCAAGTAGAGTAAGTTAGCCTTACAAAATATTTCCGATTCATTCGACAATAAACCACAAGATACTGATCGTCCATGTAAACCTTAACCAATGTTAGCTCAGCGTCCTTACTCCACACGCATTGTGTTTCTTTCAATAAGCATTGCCGTCCAATATAGTCGAGGCGGATAACTGACGGTGCGCTTGCGCACGTAAATCAAACACCGCAGCACAAGGCGAGTGTAGAGGACACGTGTGTCGTGACTCGTCACATTGTGAATCAGAAAGTGATAAATGACCGTACTTAACTGGCTGATATGAGTCAAGGATATTGGAATTGGCTATAGAACTTTTCCTTTAGGAAATCCTTCAATGGCACTCAAGTGGGGAGAACTGGTTTATGTGAAATTATCCCACACCTTACTAAATCCCGCAGAGGCCGCTGGGGTTTCCAGGATCCAGGCCCATCTATGTGCCATCGCCTGGTGGTCGTCCTAGGAGTGCTAGGCATACCTATTAATTAAACTATTGCCTGATCGCAGGCATATATATAAATACGATATGAATATAAGACAAGGATTTTAACCTATCGTTTAATTCTCTTAAAACCATTAAAACGGACAATGCTGTTACACAAATGTTTATTTAAGCTAAAACACAAGTAGTTTCTGTCCAAATATTTACGTCTGAGCTAAGGCCCGGTTGTTGACCTGCCAAGTTTTTCCTTTTTCTATTTATTTTATGGACCATTCGTAACGCATTATGTACGTAAGCGGATAACTTATGTAAATTTACAGTTTAAGCGTATTGTTTTGAGTGGAAGCCATCGGTTTGAGTTTAATTTATGAGGCAAAAAAGTTATAAAATATGAATCGTAGTTCCATAGCTTTTTTATTATTTATACGTAGATAAGTAGATTATTAAATTGTTTGCTGACAGTTAATCCAAGTTATGTAATGAGGTGCTGATAAGATTTTCTATCATATTTCTAGATAGCTAGATAAGTATCTTATCTCATCTTATAAATTAAACGTTTACTTACTACTACTTACTAATTATGAAAAAAAAGTAATTAAAGTAATTCGAATTCAAGCTTTTTTCTTTGTACGCCTGAACATAAAGCCGCTAGAGGTTGGCGTAGAGAATCAACTTATTTTGGAAAACAGAGGAAGTAGGATTTCTTACCTACTTCTTCTTTCTTCCAAAAAAAAGCTGATGTCATAAAACACATCGATAAACAACTTCTCATAGTTGCTATATTTCCGATTTTTTTGGTAATTACTTATAATTACCAAAAAAAATTAGAAATATGGCACTATGAGATTTAATAATCTACTGTTTGTCTTATATTAAAATAGATGCTTAGGTTAGCCTAAGCACCCATTTTAATAAGACAAACAGTCGATATAGGTATCTAAATATAATTATAGCTACAGAACGTAAATTGGATAATTCATTCAAATGGATATTTTTTCTCGAAAAACTTTTAAAACGGGTCTCCTAACTGCCAACATGGGTATTTCTCGCGTTCTTTTAAGAATACGACACCACCCATTTAACGTGTTTTGCGGCTGTTTTATTGCCAAAATCAAATCTTATCGGGCTACTTACCATTTCGCCGCACTTACTGTTTTTTCTTTTTTTTAAAAAAAGCACCTACGTAAAGCTGACGTTTTAAAGGAACAGACTTCACGAGTCACGAGGGCTCCTCAACAGATTTAAGTTTTTGGGTTTGACAAACTAACTACTAATATTTACCGTACCCTAGAATTATTTTTTAAAAACTGTAATGCCCTTTGTGGTTCCTTTGTTAACTTAACTTTAATTAAATAGTGCCTCTGTGTATGGTATTCATTAAGTAATTTATAATTTCATGCAACTGGTTCTTATTGATATGTGTAGCGACATAGTTGCAAAGTATTTAATAGTCTGTCTTTTTTTTTTTAAGAAATATTTCAAGCAAGTAAGTACAACGCGATCTTAGTAACCGGTTCAGTAGCTACATTTATTGCAATTTAAATATAAAATATCTAACATTGGTAGTAACTTTATACTAGCTTAGCATACAAACCTCCAAAAATCCTTTAGATTAGAATTTTACGTAGTACAAGTATTTTAGTATGAGACAGTAATTAAATTATCGGGGTCGCTAATCAATTAACCATCGATAGCAACCTCAGTGGATTCTAAATTGTGATGTGACATGACTCCTTTGTTGGCGTGGGAGTTTAATCACAGATTATGATCAAAGATCTTCGTATACATTGTAATCCTATTAAAAATCTAATCGTGATGGAATCAACGTCTTCGCTACCATTTATAATTAGATTAAAATTAATTCAAATAAACTTTACATAAAACAAACTAAATATGAATATTCATAGCGTTGATAATACAGGTAACATTAAGTAAGCTGTACTTCCATTTCAACCCGTTTTGTTTTTAGATTTCTATTGCACTTTCTTTCAATATTGTTTAATGTTCATACCACTCTTACGACTTAACTAGTAGGTAAGTTCTCTATCATGTAAATATTGGCGTTATTCATAGGTTTTCAGCCGAACCAAACTGGTGATATAGAATACTGTACCTACTTATTAATATTATTTTATGATATACCCAGAATATTCATGTTTTAATATTAGATTACATTATTTAGAATTTGGTTATGATGTGATTGACATAACAAACTTCTTGCAAACAATCTATTTAAAATATACCTAAATAAAGTTTATATACTTAAGTATTTCAATACCGTAAAATCAATTCAGTCTTGCGAATGAACGAACTTTAAGTAACAGGCGTAGATAGACATGGCATATATCCACTATTCATATATTTTAAGCACATCATCTGGCCTTTGATACTACAATTTTATTTTAAATGAGCTTGTTTATTGAATTATTTCAGGCTTGAAACCTGTCTGGCGCCTTATGCGGTAGGTAATCAACCAATTATATTTGTTTCTCTATAATTTTGACAGTTTGACAGTGAATTCATTAATGAGGATATTTATTACTGGCCACGCTAATTCGAGTTGTTGCGTTATTCATCAACAGATACTTTAATTGGTACAAAATACCAGCTCTACACGGAAGAAATTATGCGTTTTGGGCCGAAACGATTGGATTTTGTAAATAAACAATGTTATTAACCAATTATGCAGATGTTAAACCAGTTCGGTTAATTTTATATTATTCATTGCCGGCATTATGCTCTAGTTTTTTATTTATTTCGTAGACTGTGGAATGTCGCGATAAAAAAACTTAGTACGTAAGGACTTGTATCTGTATTCTGCATTAATGTAGAATGCAAGGTCGGCCCTTTATCATGATAATTGTATTATCGCCACTCTCCTGCTGGTTTTTCTAGCGATGATATATCAAATCTAATATATATAAATCTCGTGTCACAATGTTTGTCCTCAATGGACTCCTAAACCACTTAACCGATTATAATAAAATTCGCACACCATGTGCAGTTCGATCCAACTTGAGAGATAGGATAGTTTATATCTCCATTTATTTTATATGGCAAAACAACGTTTGCCGAGTCAGCTAGTAGTTTTATAGATTTGTAGCTCAAACAGGCAGAGTGATTGCGCGGGCGCTTCCAAACCCTTACATTTCAAACGTATCTATAACGTATAACGCTGAACGCTTGCTGTCTCTGCTCGCTTAGTCAGTACGTGGCTCAGCCCAGGCAGCCTCGCGTGGCTGTGTCAGATATTGATACAACTATAGTTATAGGTGTACCAATATCTATACATGTATTTATATCGATATCGACTGATGTAAATACATGTATGGCAAGCGACATTCCGGATTCCAACTATTATGGTTTTTTTTGAAGACTTGGTGAAAAATTGTCGCACGTATTTGCCAGAATCATATGCGTGACATTGACATTCAGAGAACAAGAATTTCTAATACCTATGAGATCAGAACTATTAATAGTGTGCTAACAATATCAAGTAATGAACACAAAAGACTTTCAATGTGGTTATGTAAATTGGCGAACATTTTGTTTCTAAGGCGTGTGTGGAAAGTTGCTTTGAGATTTATAAAACTGATAGGTAATACGAGATTATCTCACTTACATTTCGCAATGGTAAGTTATAGGTCCCAAATTTATTATTTAAACACTCGCCCTTAATGCAAGGGGGATAGGGATCTGTTATATTATACGAGCCATAAAAAAAACACTTACAAAAAAGTAATTTGAAAAAAAAGTAATGTTATTAGAGGTGTGACCATCGTCAAAATAATCTTGTGGATTGTTCGTGTTCCTTTATCGAGTCGATGACATCACAATCGAACTGTGAACGTCAAATATGTCATCTATAACCAAATAAGGTCATACATAACGGTCAAGCAGACGTGTGAACTGAATAGTATCACTGTACGTAGGCACAACGGTGCATTCTAATTAATTAAAATATGATTTCTTGCTATAAACTAACTTATTTTGTCTAATTAAGTAGGTACGTACAGTACTCTTTATTCATTTTTGTTTGAAAAAACACTGCCAATCTGTCGTGAAGGCCTATTTTGCTGAAAACGCATTCCTATTTTTTTCATTGGCTACAGTTAGGGAGTAGAAGGTACCTCTATTACAAAAAAAATCTTTAATAGTACTACGATTCTGTAAGTTCAAATGACGGTAAATATAATCAATGTCTTCCTACCTGTGAATACGCGTACGGGTATAATGTTAAAGAAAAGACCGCTTGCAAAAAAGGGTATTAGATATCTGTTTCTGTATTATTAAAACTTTTCCAGTGTAAGATATTTACTTCGATAAACCTGAGAAGGCGTTTAGGCGAGCCCCCAGCACCAACCGTGAACACTGAATGTCAAGGGCGGTTCAACGGTCCCACCACTCCGACAAGTACCATAAATACGACTAGTTATGACCAGCTTAAGAGTTGGAAACCAGCTGTCTGATACAGTTAAGTTACATTTTATCGCGATCTTTATTAATAAATACCTAACATAATTCACTGGAGCAAAAATTGTATCCTATATTGGTGATATAATATCTACCCTACCTACATCTGAAAATGCCCTCGTATGAGACTGCAAGATTAAAGTGAACACTTATTGAAGTATGGTGTGTGTTTAAATAATGTATTTAATAATTTAAATGCAGATAATCAGCCGTTTAACGAATGTGAATGTATCTGCCACTTGTCTTGGCGGCTTTATCAACTGAGCTGATCTCGAGTGTTTGGACACTTGGGAATTTTAAAGTAAATTTATATGCCCAATGTATTTTAAAGTTACGAACGTAAGACGAACACAAAATTAACCAGAACACACCTTGACCGAACATGCCACACATTTTTCAGGAACATTTATAATGATATACATCACCAATATTACACATCCCCCTCTCATTGAAGGGAGGCCCGTGCCCAACATAGGGACATTAAACAAAAGGACTAACTTTATCGTGGTCCCAATCGGAGCGAGCCTATTGCCATTATTCCTATTACTTTCATTAATAATATAAGGTATATTAAGCCAACAAGTATATGAGCCAGTAAAAAATCAAAGCGGTTAACATCTGACAACCAAACAATTTGCTACCTACTGTGTTGTAACAAATCGGAGCGGCAATGGACCTTGACATTCAATTATATCTAATTGTTCGAAGTAAGCCGGTTAGATAAAACTGTATGTCCTAGTTAGTAGCTATCAATCATCTACCTTGGATTACGACTTTGGAGTTGTTGAGTCTTTCGTCAATTTGTTATTCAGTTAGCAAAAGATGCGTGTAGAGCCAAATACACTTCAGTACTTTATTTTTGCTGCATTTTGGAAAATATTCCACCTTAATCGTTATATCATAAGGTCAGCAAAAAAAAGTTAGATGGGCCCACAAATTAAATTCCTTAAATATTCGAAGGTATTTTTGTCCTAATAAATGTCAAATTAATCGACTTGTAAATACAGGGTATGGACAAGCTTAGTTTACGAGCGGTTCTTATTTCCATTAAGCGGGGCCTTAATATTTATAGCGCGATAATACCGCGGCTCATGACCCGAGGGTGCCATTTAAAGCTTAAAAAAAATGATTTCGTTTTGCCGACTTCTTTTTTGCACATCTTGGATAACATTGTTTTTTTTATAGTATTGACGTACTATTATAATTTGGATAACTTATTGTATTTGGTCAAACCCTCTCTTGATAAAAAGAGATGCAAATGGTACATACATTCGATCGGATAGATTTGAGTAAGCATTCATTTCGTCTTCAGCATTGATTTATTTTGTAGACCTCTCCTTCTTAACTGATTTACTAAGTATATATTTTTAAAATTACTAGGTGAATAGAGGCCACTAGTACTATTCTGTGACGACGATCTCATATCTTACGCGTGACTCCGAAAGTGTAAAGTACAGCATTTTAGTAAAAGCAATATTTTGGAGAGAGTGGGGTCGGGCTATTTGTCTTTAGAATGCGTGCCGCCTTATCTTGGTGACGTCACATGCCTGCAGTTTGTTGGAAACTTCGTTTTTCGTGACGATAACTAAGCACGTCTATATTAATAATGAAGTTTTTATATTATTTAATTGCTGTTCAACTGTTAGTAGCTGTAAGACATAACATATACTTATATATACCATATTGTACAAGTTGACCTCTCCCTCATGAGGGTGATCTTTTAAAGTTAAAAAAAAAACTTACACTGTAAGGATACATTTTCAAGGGTCTTGGAGTCAGATAATAGCCCAGAAAGACCGATAAGGAGAACTCTGATGATGATGATGAAATAATTGATACAACAGCAATTAAGTAAGTCTTTAACGTATCAAGACATCATTCCTTACATTTATAGGTCAATGTAAACTTTCAATCAAAAGCCCTCATTTATAAGCTATTATTAAAAACACAGCTCTTCTGACGTAGTGACACGTACCTAATTAAAATTTACTTGGTAACTTTATCGTCGGCTGCCGATTGTTCGTATGTAACCATTAAAATATCATCTGTCAGAATATACACCAGATATGGAATCGGGAGACGTATTGAAGGTGTGTCGATATGTTGTTTCGGAATTGCAATGAACTTTGAAATACAATTGTTAATCATCGCTTATTGCGAATGTTTTTGCTCACGAACTTTCTTTTTTACTGCTGTATGTCTACAAAAGGTTTACTTGGCACCTAAAAATACCAGCTCTTTTTAATGTCCCATTGCTGGGCACGGGCCTCCACTCAATTCGAGGGGGATTAGCCCATAGTCCACCACGATGGCCCAGTGCGGGTTGGCGGACTTAACACATCTTTCGAGGGGTTCTCTCAGATATGCAGGTTTCCTCACGATGTTTTCTTTCACCGTTTAGCAAGTGATAATCGTGGTTGAAAATGAGGTTTGCACATGCAATGAAATCCCTGAGGTGCAAGCTGGGGTTTGAACCTGCGATCCTCGTTACCGAGGCATACGTGGCACTTAAACCCTTTTAATTTATAGTTTTATATTCCATTACAGAGGACAGTCGAGCTGTTTTTGAAACAAGCTCGCCATAAAACTTGTAATTTGAGGGTGCCAACTGAACCCAACCTGTTTTTGTAACATGAGTGGTTAACCAAACAACATGGTAATTACACAAAACATTTCCCTTCTCAATAACAGCAATGATGAATGCATATATTGCTTGTAGACGATAATTTAACATAATGGCGGATTGCTGGTGGTGTTTATAATTTGGCACGAGTCCTTTGTGTAGGTACTTGTTGTTTTATAAGGTAAACTTGCCTGTGTAGCGTACAGAAAGATCGGACTCCCTACTTGGAATTTTGTCAATAAGCGGTATTGTTTTTTCCTTAAAATCTGACCTTTATAGTTCTGTCATATGAGCTATGATTGATTAATTAAACACATCGAGTACCTACGTAGTGTTAAACTTTGTGGACGAAATAAAATGAAATGTATAATTTCGGTTTGGTCACTTATTGCATTTTTACGCCATGTTTAAAAACGTAAAATGGGAGTTAATGAAGTAAATGAATATGCTGGGTTGAATAATATGTTATTACTTATGTCATTCTCGAAATATTAAATGCTGAGATGTTAAGAATGTTAATTATTCGAAGGTATTATTATAATAATTATGACCCAGCGCACTTGACACATGTGGCATAACAGTATAGGCTCATGGAATGATAATATGATATAAAAGGGGTTGAGCTACTTGTATTATCACTGCCCTTAATTCTGGCTTCCTATTTCTCTGAACTTAGCATTCAGCATCTCATTAATATTATAAATGTGAAAGTTTGGATCGATGGATGGTTGTTACTCAATCACGCCCAAACGGCATAACGGATCTGGATGAAATTTGGCACAGAGATAGATTGTAGTCTGGAATAGCACATATGCTACCCGGTATATATTATCCCGGTAAATGGTATGTATGGTTCCCGTGGGATAGATTTGTTTTAATTTTTCATACTTTTTAATCGCGGGTATTACCGCGGGGCGCAGCTAGTCCTATATATAACTAAACATCAAGAAATGGCGCTGGCCGCTGAAATCCAGTTTTTTACTTAGCTAATGGGTCTGAATTCCGGTTAAAGCAATAAGCTTACAGCTTCTACAATACTCATCATGAATTAACACGAGTGGTCTCATTTCTGTTGTTTTACCCAGGTTTTCACCACAAAAATATTATCCTTCCTATTTCGATAGTCTCATGACATTAGCACAGCACTAAGTGACAGTCAATATTCGTAAATTAACATATAAATTGTATTTCAAACAATAAAGTCAGATTATCGACGACATTTAAAATGAAATATGTTTCGCTAATATTTTATTATCTAGTAAAACAAGATGAGCGGGTGGTGATGACCTATTAATGTCGGTATGGGAAAGGGATTTAGGTACCTATTGTTAGGTATTTGAAATGTATATTTATTAACCAGCTGTACTGGCAAACTTCGTACCGCCTTACATGTATGAGTTTTTTCCCCCATGTTTTAATAGTTATTTTGCTATTCGGGACGTAGACAAATTAATAAAATCAAAGATCATAAAATCGGCCCACCCGTTCTTTAGTTAAAAATGGTGTAACTAACACGTAACTAACTTTGTTTTATGTATAGATTTCAGTGGAACTGTTTTATGGATTAAAAATCTTTCATCTGCGGCATAGCCTTCATTCTTATTTCTTTTGCGAGGAAGGTAAGTAGGTAGATACTTAAAACAAACATGCTGAACAAAGATAGGATGAAATCGAAATATATATAACTAATAAATCTGTTCAATTCTTTTACATATTATATACATGTCAAAGAAAGGATCGATCGAGAGGGCTATCGATCGGTCTCGCTCTTTCGGTTCAAAGCTGTCAACTTCATAACATTTATGAGTACTGAATAAATACATTCATGTAACAAGGCAAGTATTACTCGTTTCTTACACTGTAACAGAGTTGTTACTTAACCAATTATCCATTATTATTTAAATCACGAGACAAATTCAATTATCATTGGTATTGAGAAACCAATGCACCTATACGCTATTGGTAGGAACGAATTTTCTTTTTATGGTGTTTTTAAATTGGTTGTTAATTTTACTTATAATTCAGTAGTTTGTTAAGTAAACAAGTTAAAATATTTGTTGCAAAGGTAAAGTGGGCTGATGATGATAAGGGGTAATTTATGTGCCAATTATGTATGGAGATCTAGGCGTTATATGCCAAGTTACTATTATGGATGTATTAAAACCGAACCTGTGTTTTGACTCGAATAAATAAAAAAAAAGTCCACACTCATATCTACGTTCATAGGTACAAAGGTACTACGTAATCGCTTTTCGAGAAGCGAATTATTATACCTACTTGTAAACTAAGTACTAGGTAGGTATGATTTTAATAAAATTTCGGTTACTTTCGCTTGCTGTAACTATAGGTGCTCAAAAAATACCTTGCTACTTATTTATACTGACTACGAATATAATAATGTATTTTTATTGATGATTTTTTATAAACAGCTGAAGGCATATATCAAATATTATAGGTATATTAAGTAGATACTTATTTATGTTATCCGGAGAGATCGTAATGGGTGGCGAATACGCTTATATTATTTATGTATGCACCGATTACACGCTTTTTAAAGTTATCTATATTTGCATAATAAACAAGATAATGTAATTTAACAACACTACAATAATTCTTAATGCCCTTTTATTGGCATTTACAAATAAGTGCATTGGTAATGAGATTTACACGAAATACATTGTTTTTTTCACACCGTACCTGCATATCTACAGCTTTTTAATGGGTTTCTTAATACAATTACCATAATTTTGAATGATATATTGGCAAAAAATACGTGTGTCTACCTACCTATTGAAAGGCCGCCTGAGAAGAGATTCCAATTTAAGAAACCCTAGAAATTTATAAGTAAAATTAGTTGGGATAATTTACATCGTTCAAAAACTGCTCGTGTTGAAGTTGTGACCCCACGAAGGTCGTGGCTCAGGCTCTATTAATGGAAACCATAGGCATTATAGGTACCTAGCAATAAAATTAGCATATAAGCTTATTCACCCAAAAAAAACAAAAAAGCCATCAATAAAATTGCCATCACATAGCATAAAAAAATCTTGTACCACGATTATAAAGTTGTTTTTTATTATTATGATTAAATGGCTATTAGTCAATACTTCAAAATATGACAGCCAATGGCCACCCCGCTGACATAACAAGAGGATCCCACAAATGCGCGCGCGCATCTAACATCTGTCAAGGCCGCGGGTGCCTTGACCTACACGCCTACAAACAATGCCGGCCTGTCAACGCCCTGTAACTTTGACAAGTCGTTAATGCTTAAGTCAGAGGATATAGCGGATATAGCTAGTAGAGCGTTTTAATTTGTAGAACCACCGATCTGGTTTTTTTAAGTCCGTAGAGTAAAACTGATTTCTAACAAGAACAAAGATAAAAACTTTCAATATTAGCTAACAACAAAAATAACATTATTAAGTATACGTACCTATGTAATTTAACCGTTTTGAAATTATGTTAACACAGACAGACTGATTCTTTCAACAGACTTCAAGTTTGTCAACAGTAACACCCTTCTGGTCTCGTAAATTCGCAGACTGAAAAAAATCCATTTGTAGATTTATCTGTATTATGTAAGTAAGTATCCAAGTAGCAATCTCTTATCCACAAATAATTCGCCTTTACATACTAACTGAGCTTTACAACTTATAAGCACATGAATCAACTTCCGAATTGCATCATTTTTTTTCACGCCCTCATCTGTCTCTTATGACTCAAGCCAGAAACAATTCACCAACTTAATTTCTATATTGCCAATTGAAATCCAACTCTAAACACCTGAGGTTACATCTAACAATTGCACAGTTCCACTAATAGTATTGAGTCGTTGAGGTCAACATTCAATTTTATCCATTATATGCAAATGTTTCGCGGTAGGCAACCCTGTTTGTTATGTGCTTAGCGCGAATACGAATGAGTAATGTATGATTATTGGGTATAATATTATGTTTACAAAGTGTGCTGTTGCCATAGGCTTTTATTTAATGTTTTGTGACCCTGGCCATGTTAAAGTCAATGCTGTGCACTAATCGATTAAAACAATCGAAACCATGCATTTCTTAATAGTATTTGCGGTCCTCTGACAAGAACAAGTTTAAAACGATCAATAAATACCTAAATAATACCTAATTAACTGGAAGAATCGCCGCTAGAAAAATAAAAAAAATGTGTAAAGTTAGTGATCTAAATATGAGTCATCATTTAAAAAGTAAGACACCTAGGTACTAGAGTATTTTGATTTTGACGAACAGATTACATTTATTAATCGGGATCAGTTGATCGATATTTAGGATTACATTGCGATTAATGTCTGCGTGTTGGCTAATCACCCACGTGTTTAAACGAGATTAAATAACAGATATAAGTTAAGTACTCTATCTTTACTCTATGCTTACATAGGAACGTACTTAAATCATCTTTTGTATTATATAAATAAGAATTTTTAAATTACAGTACATAACGCCTAAATGTTTATACTAGCTATATATTTTTCTCTATATAAATAAAACAAACTGATGTTTCAATTTGTATTATAATTTTTCGTGATAATCAATTCGGTGGGCCGTGGCGATGCCAAATAAAAAATAATAAGTTTATCTCACGAGGATTCTCGTTTAGCAGACACTAATGTTGACAAAAAACGATAAAAAGACACTTTATTGCTCAAATCTCATGCGCACACCCTATCAAATTTCTTTTGTGTATGGTCAGCATCAAAAGTTCGTGAATGAAAACCAACAAACATGAACTCATCATGTCATGTTCATGAAAACCAACATTACATTTCACTATCAATTTCATTGTCAGACGCAGAATTTCATTGTGTGGCAAAATATGTTATTAACTTAAGTATATGATAGGAATATTTTTCTGAATAACAATACTTTCAGACGCAAACATTCTTTATAGCTTTATTAGACAAGATACTTATTATATCATTCCCGCCAGTCCCTATGGAAGAGTTTACACCGGTACCAATTCTCAAGCAAGGTAATTTTCAGACCATTCAGTACCTTATGTTTCTGACCGTATTTTTGATAATAACAAGATTCTTTAGCGAAAATAATCTATTGGCTTTACGATGTTTTCAAGCAAATATTTTACAGAGTAACAGTATCTTTTGAATGAATTAAACGGTAAACTGTGACTCTTGCATTTGGAATATTCGGCGTCCACCTGCGGCGATTGTAATCGTATTGCCATTTCTGGAAAAATAATGATGTAGCCATGTTTTTTTTTCTAAAACAGACTGACCGCTTTATTTATATCAAAGTATATTTTCGGTGCAACACGACACGCCACTTAATTATTTTCTACGACCAGATACTCTACTTAAATTAACAAAGAAAATAAATTAATTTAAGTACTTACTTATTTTATATAAACTTTTTATCTGAAGTTTTGCCTTGTTAGTAGAAGATCAGTAAATTTAAATTTTTTTAGGTAACACCAAAATTCTCTATTAAAAATGTTCTTTCTATTTTCCAGATGGAGTTGAGGAGGCCGCGGTCCAGTGGAACGTCTTTCCTCACATATTGGATTTTCCTCCTGCAGGTAAATCTTATTAATAATCGACTCACTTGATCCGCAGTCTATTTTTTATCCAATAGATTCTAGGTTTCGGCTAGCCTGAGGTTTTTGACCTGTCCCCTCGACTATTTGACTTTATTAAATACCAAACTGTTCTAGATTATGCTAATCGTGGATATTTCGAGATGGCCTTTGTTTTTTTTACAAGCATAGCAGATGCATATTGATTGAGTTTTTTTATGTTGGAATATGGATGATAAAAAACATAACATTTACCTATGTAGGTACTGCACTTTAATTTTTTTAGAAGTACTTATTTATTAAATAGGATTAGGTAAGCCATATTAATGCATATTATATTAAAATTAAGGAAATATATATTAATAGGCTCATTTTGATTTTAATACACAAATAATGAATCACCAAGGTCATCCATGACATTCTAACTTTCCGAACCTAATGTTTATTTAATCTTTTCGCCATTTCCAGATGTTGGGAAGCACTCGGCGCGGCGCCGAGGGTCACGGTAGACTCATGGATCCTCCAGCCCGTAACTCCATGTGGAGGTTCGGTTTTCCCAACCCTGTCAATTACAATGACAACGAGCTCTTTTGTGGAGGGTATGCTGGTAAGAAATTTGGTTAATGAAGAATGATTGGTTTTAGATTTAGTCGCCAATGACCGGCCTTTCGTGTTAGCAACGACAATCGTTACAGAAATCGAATGTAGACGTGTAGCGTGTTTGTCAAAGAAGTTTATATAAAAAATCTTTGTTGCTTGTATGATATCAACTTTGTTTATAACGCATAAGGATTACGCAAATACGACGGAATGGATTTGGATGAAATTTGGTAGTTACAAAGGAAACATCGGAAATCTTTTACTCCAGTATGCACCACGAGTTGTCCTGTATTCATTATTTTTATCATCAGAATCCCAGATAGATTATAGATAGACAGTGATGTCAGTATTAAACAGCCTCAAATGACGTCATTATTGAAGCCTCAGCCTTGACACGTGACTAAGAGTCAGTGACATTATTTAAGCAAAATATTTTTAAAGCTTTGCGACTCGATGTCACTCGTCCTTCCACGTGCCGGCCGTCCGGCGCGTCAGTCAATCCTAAATATCAAACAATGATTGAATTAATTAATAATTTACTTTAATACTCCGTTCACCGACGTATATCAGGCTAGTATAATTTACAAGATTGTTAAATTTTACATTGATGCTAGTAATTAAGTTCTTATTCCTCGAAGGGTGGGCCGTGGTCAAACTATACATAGTCATAAGACTATTAATATTTTGCAGTGATGCACTGTTGTTCATCCGTATTGACCATTCATGATAGGTGTAAGGGCTCACCCAAAGGCGATGAGCGAACTTATTGCCCGGGTATACTTCTCAGACTGTGAATTACACACAATCTCATCGCATCCATACTGGTTACGGTACTGCTACACATTTCTATAAAATCGTTTATTCTGATAACTTTTTGAATATCGCAAAAAGCCTATAAAATTTTTCGGAGGAGACACGAAGTTGATTTCTCGACTCTATATATTTATTTTAATTCTGAACTAAATCAACGCGCTTTGTTTTTGTAAGCGTTAGATACTGACCTTTAAAGGAAAGGTCCTTTATTTTTTATATTGAATAAAAAACACATTGCCAAATGCATAGCATAATCTCAGTATCATTATATGAGTACCTACTTTAACATCCACTTTTTTACCTAACTAAATGTCGAGGCCGTTATCCTTGCATTTACGCATATGTAAAGCAAACATTTTTTTCTCATTGTCTATTGATCTCGCTAATGATGCGCGAAGGCCCGCTGTAGAAAATCAAGTTCAATGAACTATTGCCTGTCGCTCAAGGTTATCTATTTGGTTATATCTTTAAATTAAATTCTGGACACGTTCAAACAATCTGTTTAGCTTAAACACAATCGAGTTATTGCACTAAAAAACTCCGAAATAAAAATTCAAATTGCGGTTTTTTAATTAATGCATTGCACACACTTATCAAAAACTAGTAAATCATTATTTTTATTAATCGCGATTGTGAACGCAATATGTTATGTTCTACTAGAAATAGGTAACAAAGGGATGTTTATTTTTTTCGGAACTGTTACGATAATTGTCGATCTTCAAATTAGAGCACCCATATGATTGATATAATTTAGGAAAGTATAAAATATCAGAACCACATTTTATTTCACGGATCCACTTAAAGTATTTAAATACCTACCTATGATCGGCTTTTTGTAAAGATTATTTAGTGTCCACGCTTATGGAAACGAACAACTAAATAAATTAGTATTTACACTGAGATAGATATTTTTATAGCGACGTTTATGGGTGTTATATCTAGATAACATATCTGATTACCTAAGTGGATTCTCATAAAAATACTAAAGTTCCGCAATACATATTCATACCTAACTCAATTTGTATACTTTTCACAAAATTCCGTCTACTATTGTAGACTCATCTACCGTTTGAACTATCTGCTACGTGCAGCGTACATTGATCTATCTAAATGCTGCCAATTAGTTAATTAGATATAACCACTCTTTTGTAAGCTCCATCTTAATGTTATGGGCATGCCATTATTAAAAATGTGCCAAAACCTCTAAAGCTTCATAATTTTCTTGAATTTTTGGTCTATAGATATTGTCTCTCTCCACACGGGATGATCCGGGTATAAGGATCTTTGGAAGGCTTGCGCGGGGACAAGGGTCCAACACGTAGAGGCCCTTTTTGAGAATTTTAATGTTATTTTAGCCACCTGCTGGGGTCATATTTATTATTATTATAGTCCAATGGGAGCAAAACGAGGGAAAATGTGGTGTGTGCGGGGACGCGCACCACATCCATGAGCCGAGGCCGCACGAGGCTGGCGGCATGTACGGCAAAGGAATCGTTACCAGGCACTACAGTGTGGGACAGGTGGGTACTAAACATTATACCTACTGTAACCCATAACATTAAGTGAAGTGAGTAACATGTAGATGTGATACTCTTGTAGTTTCCTTTGCGCGTTTGTATTAAAATATTCATGATGATTCGATTGTCATTTTGAGGCAATTGTGCTCTACTTATTTCTAATTTAGTGATGCTGATCTACACGAGTGAGTATTGCCTGCTCGAAAACAGAAAACAAGGTTTTGTAGGTGCCTATAAAAAAAATAACCGATAAGTAATGTATAGGAAATCGAAGTCGAAGTGGAGCTGACGGCTAACCACCTGGGGACCTTCGTGATGAAACTATGTCCTAACAACAACCCCAAGCAGGAGGCCACGCAAGAGTGCTTTGATAGGTGAGTGAACTGACTTTTGTGACCTGCACTGCTAGGACATCCGTTACTATTTAAATAGTAAGGTAACGGCTCTGAAAAATAGTCGAAAGCCAGTAATATTACCCTAGATGTTTGCACGAATCCTGTTTCATAACTATGGCATGGCTGTATTTCAAATAAAATAGGCTCCTACGGCCATCAAATTAATCAGAAATATTTAAACTACATAAATGATAGTATTAATCAGAGTAAAAATTGCACGACGGCAGAACCGAAACTTCGTTGATCGGAGAATGATTGCAGTTATTTCGTTATGTTTTAAAAAATAACGCCCAAGTTTATAAAAGTTTATTTAGTTTACCATTACAACGCATTGTAAACAGACGAAATCTTTTTATAAATTTGGGGGTTAATAACACATCGCTTAAAGGTATCCGCTATACATATCTGAGACGAGAGAAGACAGGTTTCTGATTCCTCTGGACACGGCAAAGAAGGAAATCTTTAGGTACAGAGTGCGACTACCGGCGTACATAACCTGCACGCAATGTGTACTACAATGGACTTATTATACTGGTAAGATTGCAACTTATTATTTAATTTTATATTAATATTTTCGCGAAAGTAAGTAATTTCTACTGAACGCAATCTTTAGCATTCTCGTACTATTTGGGTCGAAGGTCCCCCCCTTTTGGCCAGCAGTGGGACAAAAAAGAATATTCCCACTGAAGTAAATTTGGGTTACGGCTTAGATATTCTGTTTTAATTCTGTCGGTTCCGTTCAAAGGCCTTAGAAAGAAGAAAATATCTAGAAAAAAGTGCCAAATAAATTATGCTGTTAGACATCAAGCCAAGATTAATGTTATCTATATATATATATATATATATAAGACAAAGCGTGTTAGTTACACCATTTATAACCACTCAAGAACGGGTGGGCAGATTAGCACGACCCCGACCCCGAATAGCAGAATAACTATTAAACATGGGAAAAAATCACAGAATAAAGATAAGCCAGTTTCTGAAACATCTGATTCTGAGGCGTTGCGAAGTTCGCCGGTACAGCTAGTTGTTATAAAATTTAAATATGCATCAACGGGATTAAGAGACATCACTTAAATTACATTTTGTTAGATTTTTGAAAATTATTTATAAGTAAACATTTCTTCGTGTCACAGATCTAATCTCTCAATTAATTTGAAATTTATTCAGCGACAACAAAATTAATGTCCGTAATTATTATCTTTGCCTCTTTCACAAGTATTTGCCTCGTTAGCACATTATCAATCAATTCGGCAGGAAACATGTGGGGTGTGTGTCCGAATGGGACCGAAGCCGTTGGTTGCGGTCGATCGGAGACGTTCAGGAATTGTGCTGACGTGAGCGTGGTCACCAGCACTGGTGGTCTACCTCCTGCCTTCGCTATAGACCTTAGGAAAGACTATCCCTTCCTACTCTACTACAGAGACTTTAACATGCCCCGGAACGTCTACCCTCTTGTTGTCAGGTGAGAAAAGGAGTTATTAACATGATAGTGTATTTATTAGGGAATTTCACGTATTTTGTGTATTTTTGTTTATCGTGTGTTTTAGAATTATTATACATACAATATATAAATATATATATATATACATGTATGCCCTTATAATCTATGTATCATTTGGCTTAATATTTCAGACAAGAACTCAAGGATATCCGAAAGGAATCGTACATTATTAGGTAAATTATGATTATGTGTGCAATATTATTATAAAAAGGATATATTTTATGTCAATAACTGTGCACATTTATATTGTAAAATATTTTCTTTCAGCAACAATATTGATTCAGAATCCGTGGAGGACTCTGTCCCACAGATTATTAGGTATAATTTTATGTCACTGTAATGATTGCAAGGTTTTGGCTGTCGACGTGGTGGTGCCTTTGTGTATAAAACTTTCAACCCCCTCCTGGTTTTCTGTTGTGACGTAAAAACAATTATCGGGGCTCGATACTTTTATATTTCGCGAAAGACTCACCCGATCATTGTTTTATTAATGTATAGCCTGATTCAACCTTTGTATTGTTATGTCGTAGTGTAGATATTGTAAAATAACTAATTTGTAACTAACAAACTATTACACCAAGTCCCCTCTATTTGTTTACAAAATAAAATATGTCTACAACTGTACAGAGTATTCGTTGTGACTAACATTTTTATAATAGCAAGATTAAAGATATTGTTATTGTATAGACGTTCTGTCCGATTTGAAGCAGTGCTTTGAAATATAAAATAATCTTTTGGCTGTTATTTGTTGCTAAGATAAAGCTATTAAAGTAGACCTCGAGTAACACAACGTATCCACTCAGTTGCCTTACTCTTAATAAATTTAATAGTCTTGGTTTTAGCCCGGATTAATAAATATCCATTTTATTGCAATAAAATCATAACAATCATATAAAAAAAACAAATAAATATGTCACCTTTTAAAACTCGTTCCTCATTCAGTTTCTAGTTTGTCGGTCCCTATTTAAGTCTGTAAATAAGCACAAAAAATGTATACCTACTAAGATACCTACCTATTTTTATAAGTTTTGTTTACCTGACATACTAATGACTATCAATTTTCTAGTAAAACTAATGCCCGCGATACGTATTTACAGGGATCAAGTTTGTGTGCCGTCGGACGCGTTCCGCAAGCTCCCTGGCATGCTGAGCTGGTGTCAGACTAATTGTTTGAGATACCCTCCCAATTGCCCCGAGGATTTGTGCACATGCCCGTGAGTATCTTCACGTGTAATGTAGAGATTCTAGCTATAAGATTACAAAAACACTTGTTAGCGCCTAACACAAAATTGGGGGCAAAGACTTGCAAATTCGTAACCCAATCAACACGTTGAAACAACAAACAATCCTACGAGATTTAGTCTCTATCAGTACCAAAACAGACTTAAGAAACCAGGCCAAGTGCGTGTCGCAACAGTCACGCACAATTTGGTTCCGTAGCCATCCGTAGCCGTAGTACGTCGGTAAATTAATTTTCAAAAACCCTTGCACGTCAGAAGCCCAATTAGTGGGACCAGTAACCATCTATCTTCTGGAGAAATCAGAGACTCGAGTCTGTCCTGTCTTTGGTATTTAAATAATGAATGACTACAGGTTACTTACAGGCTTTTCTTTTTCTTCACAGGCAAGTATGCGAAGCTATAGGTGAGCTAGAGGGGCGTGAGGGTGCCGACGTGTACTGCATGGACCAGTGCATCGTGTACCCGCCGCACTGCCCCGTCGACCGCTGCCGCTGCTACTAGAACTTATAACTACCCCGAACTACTTTTCAACCTTGTTTAATATACGTCCATGCCTACTATTACAATTTACAGCAATATCTCGAGGCAAGCTTTTCTCCAACCGATTCGCCTTTTCTAATAAGCTATGTGAGATAAAGCAAGCTAGTATGGTTTGGATATGATCCTCGTGTAGGTACTTTTTGGCGTATGAAATTAAAAGAAAGCATTCTTCTTACATTTGCGCCGGGGAGCACGAATGTCACATCTAAGTACACTTTTCATTAAAATATACAAAATTAGTTACTCACGAGTAACACTTTTATATCTCTCTCCATTAAATTCAAATGTTTATTAAAGTAATAATATAATAATTTCAACTTCTAGAAAACTGTTAAAAGTAAGTAGCTCTCGTTTATTACTTATTATTGTTTAATCTAATAATGAACAAATTTATAAATAAATATGTAATATGTAATGTAAAATATTTTAAAACTAAGTACTTATGTGTGTACATAAATACTGAAGTAAGTATACATTATTAACTTTTAAGCAATTTTGTAACTTACCTACCACTTACCATCATAAAACACTTCATACCAAGTTGTCAGTATGTACTTCATTGTTTTATGTTTGAATATTTATTAAGTAACTTACTGTTATTCAACAAATATATTAGTACCTACATTGTACAGTTTATAGAATATTTATAGAATAAGTATAATATTATAAATAATAAGCAAAAGTAATAAAATAATGTCAAGTGTACCTATTTGATAAATCAATCAAATATTGCCACCAACTTCATACATGTGCCAGAAAATAGGTAGGTACTTAATGAAAAAGTTGTAAGTACCTACTTAATTATAATGTAAGAATTTTCAATACTTTTGTAAAAATATATGATCTACCTACTGAACTTACCACACCTATTTTTTCTTATCATTCCTAAAGTGATGTCATCCCTAAGTGTATTTGTAAGTAGTTACAAGCAGGTGTAGGTAAACAGCAATAGAAGTACCGATTCATGCATTGATGTAAGGGCACAAGGACATAAGCAGGTAACTAATAAGCAATTCAAAACATTAGGGAATGGCCGGCCACACACTTTTTTTTTTTTTTTTTATTACATTATAGGCAAGTATTTGATCTCGATCTCACCTGATGGTAAGTGACGATGAGATCTACGATGGAGCATACTTGCCTAGGTAGGAAGGCGGCAGTAGATCGAGACGCTACATTCACTAGGCACATGCAGCGCAACTGATCTGACGCCATCCATGAATGGCAACACCGAACATCATGCCGGAACACGGCTAGGCCGCTTGGCGACATGGCTTTGTTCAGTGGGTGGTGACTAACCACGGCCGAAGCCTACCACCAGTAGAGTTGTCACCTAGTTGGCACCACCCAGGGTCACGTGTAGGGTATCTCGAGGGTATTTAATTCTCCTACGGACGAAGGTGACTCGACACTTGAAAGCCGAGAAGAACATCAAATAAGCAAAATAAATAAGTAAACAACCAATAAGCTATGTTAGCTAATTACTTATTTATGAATCAAAGTAATCTGTATTCAATATACAGGTTTGTGTCTTATTGTGTCCAACTTAGGAAATCTTCAGAGAAGTCATAACTATTAGTGAGGTAGGAACTAAGATGCATGAATTTTGAATCAATCCGGCCCGTCCGATCAATACCCCAACGATACGCATAGGCCCGTCTTGTACAGCAACAATATTTAATCGTCCAAGACAAAAACCATAAGAAAGCCTTCGGTCAGAATCACAGGAAGGTAATCTGGTTTGTTACCTACCAATCTAAAAAATAATAAAGAGTAAGTACTTACCAAAAAAATATCTACCCTGGTAGCTAGGTATTTATTTTACCAACAAATTAAGTAAATAGATGAAGTTACTCAGGCAGGTAAGTCTAAGTGTAACTTCTTGGAAGAAGTTTAAAAGTGACAGTAGTTCATCACTTGTCAAGAATGCAAGAAGAATAATTTCCAATTCCACTAACATTACTATAAGCTTCTTATATTTCAATGAAAAATACAAAATAGTATAAAATGGATAGTGATAATCCATTTTATTGTTCGCGTAACAAAAAAGCACTTCTATTCTCGCGCCAATACAATTGATTGACAGATAAAATAAATGAATCTGTGCTGCGTTTTGTATACATTTTAATCATGTATCAAGAAACCAAATAAACAATTGATTACTTGTGAAATGTTAAGTAATTTTCTTCGATGCAATCTATCTATATAAATAAAAATAAAATGATGTTCGTTGGCAAGCGCATTAGTTGACAAAAAAGGACAGCTTCTGTCGGTCGGGTATACAAAGACACAAATATAAAGTAATCTGTACTTTATTTTGAATTCGATAGGTAATTTAAGTATGTAGCGTTTTAACATCGTGGACTCGTTTTAACATAACCTATTATTAAACCCATCATTCAAACATTTTTATTTGTGGAACAAAACGTAAAACATTGACATTCGAAAATGCGTCTTTGACATTGACCTGACACATTTATTGTCATCGTCACTAGCTTATCGTAGTGTTGTGGTACTCGATTAATTGTTAATCATTTGTTTGACCAATTAATCGGTTAATCGGTTTGGTTAATCTACAATAATTTATTTGATGGAGGGCCACATTCTGTCAAATGAGTTGTGGGTAGAGTAGATGTCAGCAAATTGTATACAGGCTCAAAAAATATTTTAGGTGATAATAAAGAGAGCTTATTATACAGCATGACCCGGAAAGGGTGAACCATTCAAGCCTGCAATTCTTTTTTCTGTTTATAGAAAATGGCCTTTGGGTAAGTATTTAGCCAACGTCAAGTGGAATGTTTTAAAAAAATGTCAAATATGGGAGATACTATACAGACCTAATCCGTAGACTAGGCTTAATACCCCCTAACCCTATCAGTAAAGTTGATGATAGGTACTTTACTGATAAATTACCGGAGTTCTTGGGAGAACTGGAAAAGTGATGTTTAACTATTTAGTTTTATTTTCCTATACTCTTGCACGTTTATGAACATATTTGGTTAATATTCCACCAAAATTACACCTTATATTTCAAAGAAACACATTTTTCACAAAATTGATAACTTTTCTTATCAACTACCCGCAAAAAAGTGCGCATTTGTAATTATTATGGTAGTATACCCTCTCTGGGTCATGCTGAAGATAAATATTTTTAATTACATAAAAGTCATGAAATACCAGTGCTCGAGAAATTGCGCTTATGAAATTGTACTAACATCTCAAGCAAGTTAAAAATTATTAATCGGTAAAATATAATAACCTACCTAGAATATAACCTTTTTATGGTTTTCTTATGAGAAGAAACTACAACGTTCTTTAAATGATAAATTACACATTATATAACGATAATTAAATACATTGGTACTAAGATTTATTAATTTAATTAATAAGCAGGTAATTATATTAATTGATTCAAACGGTAATATATGAACACAATTGATTATTGAAATCGATTATGTACATCACTCAACTTACTCTCTTATTGGTCTGTGGTCAGTCGATCATTATATTTACGCATAGCGTAGAAATCAGGATAAATAAAAATTTGAATACATACAAAATGAGTGATTTAATGGACGAAGATTTGGAATTTCGTGGTGGTACCTTGCAGTTGTCGACGGACAACGCGACCGCAGAGAGCTCGGAAAACCGTAGCAATCCGGCTGACAATACTGGTAGGAAAAAATCTCAGCCTAACATTAATCCCTCAGTGTTGTCTGGTGCCGATTCATTAACATCATCCACATCCTCATTTGCCGGTAAGTTGTACATATTTTTTTTTTATTATTTGATGAAAATGAATGTTCATGAAAACAATATAATCTGTTTTTGACATCTAAGTAATTTGACATATAATTACTTCCTATTACATGCAATTAAATAAAAAAAACTATCACTCATAAGTACTTGTATAGCCATATTCATTAGTTAAATAAACCAAGAGTCACTGAGCTAATTAATGGTTATTGGCTGCTAATCATCTCTTGTTACAAACTAACACATAGGGTAACTAATGCCTGGACTACTTATAGGTTTGTTGTTGTAATTTGATTTCCTAAAATATCGCTTTAAAAAAACAGGGTAATATTAATCTGTATTTGGATTATTTCTTACGTCTATTATTATTTTACAGATGCCAGAAATGAAGAACAATTAATCGTAGCTGCAGACACTCCCACAGAGCATGTGCAGACGGTCTACCCACGGTATGATGTGCCTTTCAACAAGGAGAACATCAAGGACTTCTTCACATTCCGCAAGGGTGTGGTGGAGAATGCCATACAGGAGTGCATCACTGCATTACTGTTCCCTGAGGATGGGGAGTATCTGGGATCCTGGCTGCTGACTGAGTATGTAACAATTTTATTTGATGAATTGTTTATGACCTTATGATTTTTGAAGACTTAATTCTCTCATGATACACCATGTTTTAATTCCCATTGAACATCTGGAGAGTGTTTGGAAAACACAGGCGGTTAGCACTTAACAATTCCATTCTGTATTGTATAAACAGTTAAGTCCTGACTGACATAATCATCATGAAATCAACTATACCTATGGACTAGAATTTTGGCATGCAGGTTCTTGTCAGCTTCTCATTTTCGATTTTATTTTTAGAATAACTCTATGGGATAATGAGAAAGAAAGGATTGTGTTGCTTACCTCAAGATTAGTAATGACTATAAAGTATGACTTCATTGCTATGAAACAGCTGGAATTCAAGAAAACATATTTGGATGACCTGGATACTATTGTTATTGGGGAGCTGGTGTACCCCCCCTCATCCCTAGTGCCGTGAGTAAATTGTATTTTTTTAACTTAAGAAATATTTTGAAAGTGTTTTGAGAACGAATCAATTGGCAATCTTTATGCCAAAGATAGAGTGGTCTTAGCAAAGATAAGGAAGTAATGGAAATTAACAGTAAGTATTTATAATTTAAGATATAAAAACTCTTTTAATAGATTAATGATATTAACAGATGATTGTATTCAGTTGATAAAAATCAGTTACACAAGAAACAATGCTTCCTTTTTAATTGTACTTCTTCCTCCAACCTTTCAAGTTTATATACACTCGGGCTTTCCCAATTCCATTAAGATATTTTTTGGAATTCGTATCACCATATACCTATGAAGCTCAATTGCAATAGCCCTTACAAAGGCTAATAATAAGGTTGTCGACTATTTTTTACCTATCTCTTATATCATACTGTGAAATAATGTCTGTGACCCTGTACGGTGTTAGTTTTTTTTCCAATGGGAAATTGTAAACATGTGTTTTGTCTAAAAAGCAATATAGGTATTCAACTATGCAATATAAATAATTGTCAGCAACCCCATTCCCTCGAACTTCAACAGTCGGCTAAACGGGATAGCGTCCGGCGTCACCACTGTGGTGAAGGACTGCGTGATCGACCGGCTGTGCCGGCGGCCCGGCCCTGACGACGAGGGCCCGCCGGACGGCCACCCGTCTAAACTGTTCGATCACAAGTATTTTGAACCTAGGTACATTTTGAGTTGCTGTAGACATACAGACGACATGGCTCTGTGTTGTTTGCTTCTTCGACTTTTTTTTTGGTTACTTGCTTGCGGGCTTATTTCACAATGTGCTGATATACTCTATGTGACATAATTTGTATGGGTCATCATCAATTATGTTGTGGTTAGGGTTTATCAGCATATTATAAAACAGGCCCTAATTTTATTACCTATCTATTTGCACGGAGCTTTGCAAGATTATTCAATATTTGTTTATAATTCATACAGTTCCGATTTATTTTCGTTACGAATTTTTTGCAACAACGCAGCTACGTCACAACATGGAATCATTTTAAATTAGTCATTATGTTACACAAATGCGTCAATGTACAAGTCAGTATGTTTGCTGCTACCGCTTCCCTTGAACAATGTTAACTAAACCCATTATTAGTAGAAGTGAATTGTATTCAAACACGCATATTTAATGTTCATGTAAGTAGACCGTATGTTAAATACGCATTAAAAACTGCAACATAAATATATAAAATTTAATAATGGCGCTAGCGCACGCCCGGTGCACGACCACGTGCGTGAGAGATTTTCTGCGTAGCCAGTGGCGGACGAAGTCAGCGCAGGTCTTGTGCGCAAATGCGTATACGACATATAATGGCTACTACGCTTATCTAATGGACTGTAGGTGCAGTATATTATCCTATTTTACTTGATAGTTTTTTGCGCACAGGCGCGAGGTACTCGTAAGGCGTGGGCCCATAGCATGTGCTATGTGTACGAAGCGCGTTGGAGTGGCGCATTATTTTTAAATTTAAGCTTTTGGCCTCTCCATGCGAAGCTTGCGAAGCTAATATATTACATGTTTTATGGTACAATATGCAGTTTCGAACAGAAATATGAAATGTAAAACGATTGTTTGTATAACTCTCTTTAACATTTACATACATTTCTCGCCGCTGTACATACGTATTGAAGGTTTTATGATTTCACATCATCGTTTGTTTTTTTTTAAATAGCGTTCTTTTGTTATATCTTCCTAATTACTACGCTAATGAGCGCTAATGTAAGCATCGGTTGAACAAAATATTTATGCAGCAGTTAGATTGTAATCGTAGAACTAGAAGTCCCACATAGGGCTAGTAGAGTGCATGCCGCTGGCTGGTATCAAGCTGGTATCAAGCGGTGGGCGTGCCGCACCAATGAGCTGCCGGGAATACATTTGAGTGGTAGTGTTTTGCATATCCCATTAGTGACCAACTAGCTACCAGCCACTGTCGCAAGTAGTTTTAGTTCAGCTCTACCATAGAGCTGCGAACATTTTTGAACATAGCATATCGGTTTAATGCGTTGCGTGCAGTAATAAAAACATGTAATTAAAAACAGTTTGGGTGTCCGAAGGTTTTTCGAAATCCCGTAAAAGTTGTATTAATAGTTTTCAGTAATGTATTGTAATTAAATTAAACTAATTTCCTAGTGGCGAATAATGTTGGGACTACATTCCAGGGAGCGCAACCTCCGCGGCGTGCGTCTGATGTGGAACAAGGGCGAGCCGCTGCCGGTGAAGACAGCGTGGAACCCCTTCAGCCAGGACGTGCCCTTCCTTACCTTCGCGTCACACCCCATCTATTGGTATAAAGGTAACTTTGCCTATCTTTAATCCTTCAAATTGTATTTTTTTTTTCATTTAGTCTTATGATAGATTGATTAATAACTTGATAAGATCACTACATGCTTACATGAATCGAATATTTGCTTTAAAAACTCATGAATGTAAGTACTTCGGAACTAGTAAGATTAAGTGACACATTGGACTTTTTGGGGGTAGTCGAACGGAATGATTTTTTTTTTGTGAAAAATTTGTAATTTTGGTGGAATATTATTAATTATGTGTTTATAAACGTGCACGAGTGTAGGAAATTAAAACTAAATAGTAAAAAATGACTTTTCCAGTTCTCCCAAGAAGTCCGGTAAATTGTCAGTAAAGTATCCTCAACTTTGCTGTTAGGGTTGAAGGTAGGGGAGGGGTGTATTATGACTAGTCTAAGGATTAGGCCTGCATAGAATCTGGGAGATGTTTGATATTCAGAAAAGCATTCCACTTGATGTTGGCTAAATACCTACTCAAAGGTGGGCAAGACCATTTTCAAAAAATCATTTCACCATTCTGTTAAGTTCACCTTTAGCTGGTCATGGTGAAATTTTAATCAATAATTTACCTAGTTAATAGAACCCAATGATTAAATAGCCATCTCCATTTTCAGAGGGCGGCATAGAAGAAAGAGTAACCTACGACATGGAAACCTTTGCTCTGAAGCTCCAGCGAGCGATCGAGGCCATATCAACCTCAGCGTGCTGTATACACCACTCGCCAATTGTCATACAAAGCTATCTGGGCGTCACCTCGCTACTCCACAACAAGACTAGCATGGGGTTCTTCAAGGTCAGAGGGAAGTTTAGCTTTTAAAGTTGGTATTTAATACCTGTGTAAGAGATAATCAATTGTTAAGGAAAGGTATTAAAGATTGTTGATCCATAGGTTCATATTAATAAACTGATCTCAACTCTGTAATGGAGTCGAATCTTGAGAGACCGCTAAAAAGCGTTGCAAGAATGCATTTAAGTTTCCTCTTAGGACTTTCGCTGTTGAAGACGGACGGTCGCCCGCACATATCAGATTAACCCATTTGAAACGGCATTACAATGTAATGTAAATTAAAACTTTTGGGTTAGTGTATTTATTTTCTATCGACGACGGATCGATTACTTTAGTTAGCGGCACTCAAATAAAATTGGTGTTACAAACGCGCGGGCAATCGTCTCAAGGGACTACAAAAGTCAAAGGACGTCAAAGGGACTTAGAGTTGATGTCAGCTTGTATTAATAAGAGTCTAAGTTCTAGTTAGTACTCGGTATCGTAACAGCTGAAATATATTTGTTGTTGGTGAAGAAATTACCACAGCACAGAGTAGCAACGTTGCAGGGTTGCAGGCGACACATGTTGCTCAGTTGAGTATGTTCTGTCGATAAAAGAATTGGTGCTGGAATTGCTTTGCGTTGTAAAAGCTTTATCAACTTGTTTGAAAATCTGTGTTATAAGTATATTGTTAGACTTATAATTCAATACAAAATTTATTTTCCCCCTCCGCTAGCTGAAATGTGCACTTTTGCAATATTAGAGTATGTATGGATAAGTAATGTTATGTTTCGGTTGAAATTACTGATGTTGTGATAATTTTGGTTAAGTTTATATACCTACTTAAGTCAAATACGCAATGTATCATATACTTAAGTCAATATTACAGATTATTTTGCGAAGAAAATATGTAATCTTTGATTGCAAATAAAACTTAATATCTTTGTCTATTAAAGTTAAAATCAGAATTATTGGTTCCCTTTATTGTATAAATAGGTCGAAGTATTAATAATCGTAATATAAATAAATTCCATGACTTGGTCAATGTATTTATTAATTAAAAAATATGTGATTCGCATAATGAGTAGGTACTGTACTACTTATCGAACGAATGATGTTTAATGTTACAAATGCGAAAATATTTATTAAAATAATTGTAATACGGTAGCTTTTTCATAAACCATGTTAGGAGTTAGGTTAGTCGCCTCACAACGGTGGTGGTCAATGATTAAATTTTTCCGAATCTATTTTAATAAAATGGTGCACTCGTACGCAGATTTTTGTGCGTCCAAAGGTACGTAACGACCGGTCGGTACACACACGATGGATTCCACGGATGGCTTACGCTAATAAACCTTGCATTAGCGCTCCTCCTACTTCCCTTTTTATGTAGTTTCGTTGTTATTCCATTACTGCTTCATCACAGAGCGCATTTTGTAGACTATAGTGTTAAACTGCAATGCATTTGCAGACAAGCGATCGACACATTTTTATTTTTCGAAGGAGCCATATATTTTCGTTGGTAACGTATGTAGTGTTACATTTTGTCATTGGCTTTACGTTTCATATAACGAACCTTCATTGCTGATGTTGGATGCTGTTTTTTGAGAACAAAGTAACTAAAGTCCGTAGCATACAGTGCGTGCGTACCGACAGGTGGTCGCGTACGTTATCTTTGTGTATTTTAAGTTTATGTAAAATCCCTATCTATGGCACTCCTGCTTACTCTAGAACAAATCTACCGGAATATACATATGTAGATACATTTGCGGCCAAATTATGTGTTATTAATTAATTATATTGTGTGCGATATTATAATTGAAAATTGTATATTTAGTTAATATTTGAGTTGTGTAATATATAGGAAAATGAGATTTTATTATATAAATATGAGTATCTTAAGATGATAAGTCCGCCAACCCGCACTGGGTCAGCTTGGTGGACTATGGCCTAATTACCCTGGCATTGATGGGACACCAGTGCCCAACAGTGGGACATTAAGAGGGCTGGTATTATTTCCGATTTCCGTTCCAATCAACGTGCATTTTCGAAACGCGAATTGAGCGCTTTTCATGTGAACAGGGTCTTAGCTCTGTTGTGGTATAGTTTTTGGCAGACTTGTGAAATAGTACATACCTACGAATTGCTCGTTGGTACTAATAAAAAAGCAATTATAATGTACATTATAAATCCATATACTCTCGTCGTTGAATTATTGTCTTTGGCTATTAAATTTCTGAATCATACCAATTTCTTTTATTTCATCAATTTAAGTAGATTATACAAACAACACACGTACGTTCTCATATGGAGATTCCATTGTAAGTAAGTATATAGAATAATTAAAAAAATACACAAAATTTGCTCCGATCTGAGGACCATTGAAAATGTAGGTAGGGTATTCAGTCTTAATAATTAAAATCATGGTCATCACAAATGCCGGGAATGCTGCAGTTATCCCAAAAATCATCTCCAAACACAAATTGACGATCATATTCATTCTCATTGATTTCTCTAACAAATCTTATGTTTTCTACCCAGGACAGATCATTCTCCGTACTATTATTATATACTTGTATTATTTCATTAAATTTGGTAACTTTTTTATTTTTCAGAGTTCGTTTTACAGGCGGTTTTTTAAATGTTATTTTGTCATTATTTGTAAGAGATTCTTCGCTTTTCTTCTTGCGAGACTTTTTCTTCGTTGTATCAAGATTATCTTTAGTATTAGTAGGCTTTACTTCATTAACTTCATTAAGAGCTGGGTAAACATAGCTAGTTGCATTCAATGTGGACTTTTTAGATTTGTACCTTTTATTCTTATTTGCATTACTTTTATTCTTGATCTGTGATTTATTATTTCCTTTGTTTGAAACAACATCTGTATGAAGTTGAGTGTGTATATTGTCACTTCGAGTTGTGTTGTCACTTTTGTTACTACAATAATTATCGTTTACTTTACAGTTTTTCTTCAAATCATAATTATTTTGAAGGTTTTTAGATACGTTCTTATTAACTATATTGCTTTCAACATTTATTTTATTTATAAGATTACATTCTACTGTATTACCGGAAATAACCTTTAATGGATAATTCAGCGTTGTTACGTTCTTATTGTACAATGATTCAGGTTTCAGTTTGTTGTTTGAGGTAGATGTTGCAATCATCGCCGTAGTACCAATATATTGCATGTTACTGATCGTATTTTGTGGAGGATCTATGGTTAGAGTCAGATTATCATTGGGCTTCGGAATAGCACTATTGGCTACAGTAGCGACTTTATTATGCTGAAGTGTGTGATCAATTGGATCCGTAGTTCTCATTATATTTGTTTCATTGTCATTTCTGATCGCTGTTGTTATTTCTTTAGAGGGAACATTTTCAGTATTCCGTGTCATTCGTTCTATATTAATATGGGTGTTTTCAAAATGTTTAAGTATACTTTGAGAACAAGTACCGTCGGATAGTGTTTCTTGGACGGTTCCGCTGTTATGATTTATCTTTGCTACATTAATTCCGATATTATCACAATTTTTGAGAATACTTTGGGAACATTCTTCGATGTCTGGTGTCATATGTATTATTCCTGCATTAGTTGGAGTCGGAGAGCGATTAGAAATTCCTCTGTGTATAACTACTTCTACAACCATTGATGGAATCTCCTGGGTTACCTTATCCTTTTGTAATATTTCATCATCACTGTCACACATATCTATTATTTGTTTGTCTCTTGGCGAAATATCTTCTTTAGCCTCTACCATGCTGTCTGGTGCGACAGGAGTAAATTGAGTTCTGTCTTCATCAGGTGTTGAGTAAACTGGTGATATAGAACCATGAGTTTGGTAGCTATTTGCAAATGATGAATTTTCATTGAAAATATTTCCGACAGGTAAGTCTCGTTGCTCGGAAATTATCCCGTTCATAATTCTGGTTAGTTTTTCAATTACCTATAAATATAAACGAATAATACTCAAGTAAGTAGGCGCTTACCTAATTTTCAGTTTCAATGAATTGCATTCTTTCAAATACCATGTAGTTAATTGCGTTAGCTACATCTGATTTGCTGCTATCGTATTATTTTAAACGATGTTATTCTTACACTGCATACGGGTTTTATTTTGCGCTGATTACTGTTTATATGCGATAACATAATTCATTATAAATTCATAGGGAAAATTATTTGCATAATATGAATTACTGAGAAGATTGATATCTACGCCCCTGTACGTCCGTCCGGAGTGGACGCTAGGACGGGGGTATGGTGGGTATCATATCGTATTTGAGGAGTAGGGTTATTCACACTGCTAACTATATGAGGAAGAGCAGCTACGACGAAGACAACTAAACAATGTCTTAAATAGTTAAATATGACAAGTATTTCAGTAGTCCACCGTCAGGCTCTAGTCTGTTTCATAGTAGGTTCATCACATCGGACCCCAGGTCACCCTTCGATGGATACTATCCACATTACAACATACCATAATGTGCCATTATTATCGTTCAGTAGACTTAGCACAGTCTGTTTGTGTACCTTTCGGTTAACGTAAGCATGTTCCGTACCGCTCACACCACAAGCTTCATAAATAATAATTGCATGTATGTATGTATGTTATCTCGACGAAGTTGCAAGTTCCATGCTAGGTACACTAATGATTATTGAAAGGACACGCCATTTTCATTTCTTCATGTCACATCCATTATTTTATTTATAATGTGTATTTATTGAATTTAATATTGCTATTAATTACTTGACACTGGCAAAATACCCGCTAAGTTGCGGGTGAGGCCATATTCATATCCATTTTATTTCATCCCATTTCATTTCGTAAAGAAAGAAGAAGATTATTGAAAGTTTCTCACCTGCAAACATCTCTGATCATTGCTACATAGGGGTCTATACGATGTCACCTCCTGAATGTACTGCACAGCATCGCTTTCAGCGATGATTTTATTGTTATAAACATAATCATCTACTTTCAGGCTTACCTCCATGAGTCTTGAGGTAATTAGTTTTTTCTGTGGACAATAAGGTAAGTTGGTACTTTCAATATCAATGTTATGACATGTTTATAGATGTACCTACTGTAGCTACCTAGTTAGGTATGCAATGGATACTTACTTAACGTTCAAATCTCAGAGGAAACGGTTACATTTGTGGATATTTTGTTTGGTAACTATTGAAAAGCTCAGTGAGCCTGTATCCACCTAGGTGCCTACATAGTTAAATATACATGTATAGAGTAGCAAGTGTATACGTCGCCCTGAATAGGTGCCTATACCTACCGACGCCTAGTGTTAAAACTCCCAAAGGCCATCGGTACTTATGACAACAAATAGACTATGATCTGGCGCTTACAAGTACGACAGTCATGTTGTGGTAACATCGTCATCAAAATGACAATGTCTACCTACTTCAAATCTTTCAGCCCAAATTGCTTACGGAGAATATTTTCGTGCGTCATAGAACTTACAAGTAAGTACGTAAAGGTTTTCTTTTAGGTTCAAGTTGTAATATGAATTACAAAGGTTTACGCGAAGACCTTGTATCTTTATTCGTAGGGCTTAGGGGGCATTATCGAAGTACTAAATGATGGATCATCGACGGCACATACTGACTAATAGTTAATGTAATCTTATTACATGACTAAGATAATATGATTTACGTAAGTAGGTATTTATAAATCCCCGTATTTACATACTACACATTTCTAAATTATCTCATTCAGGGATAATGTAGCTGTAGCGCATCGTCTTTCGGATTGACCGTGTGAACGACGCCATTACGTAATGAAGTTACTCAAATACCTAGTTAGGTAGTTTATTTACTTTTAATATTAAAGAAGAGCTATCGGAATTGCATGTGGGTTATAAACAATACATTACATGCTCTCATTTCAGAATCGCGATACACAGCTATCAGCTCCAGTTTATAAATACTTGAAAATAAAAATACTTTGTATATTTTACCTGTTTTGATTGCGCATTGCATCTTCTCTTTCTATTATATGGCATTTTTAAATGAAATACTTCTAAATAATTATTTTTGGACTGTGGAAAGAGCGGGAGCTAAGAAAACAAAATAAGTTGGCATGTTTTTTAAAGAAAAATAAATAGGCATAGTGCAAAAGTTTTCAGCATCGGCCTATATGTTTGCTCTTGGTCTTATTTTATTTTTATTTTACTAAAACAAATCCTGCAGTTGCAGATAATTATTTTTATCAGGAGGATGATGTTCGTATATCCTGAGTTATATAAGCTAAAGTTTAAATAACCAAGCATAAGCGTTCGAAAGCCAGTCCGGGTTTGTCACTCATCATAGACTGTTGTTTTTATTGGGAATAATAAATGGATAATTCAGTTAACTGAACATGTATTTAGTAACGCAATCGTTTGTATTGCTGTATGCTGCATTTCTTGCAAACGCTGGATACGGTAACCCGGCGTATTATGGCACTGAACATGGAGGATCTTCTGGAGAACAGTATGGGTAAATAATATGACGACTTGTTTCCTTATTTTAAAATTCTCGTTGGTTATTTTCATGCTGTTGTCCCGTTTGAACAAAACTTTCTTCTCATGATGGCACTTGGCTAAAAAATAGGGCCTGTTTTGCCAGTGTCAAATAAAATATCTGGATATTTATTTTTATTTATTTGTGCATGTTTATGAACACGCAATGCTTAATATCCCACCAATATTATATCAAAGAAATCAAATTGTCAACTGGATAAAAAGGACTTCGTGGATAAAGAGTAGCCCAGCCTGAGAGAGTAGTATCGTATTTTATTTTAATTAGTCTGGTTCGGTTTTAAGTGTTCCTCTGTCAATGCGTTCTCAATGTGTTTTTTCTTTGGTAACTCAAAAATAAAGGGTTCTAATCTTTTTTTGGTCTAAATTTAAAAAAAGAACATTTGCATATATTTTTTTAAAATTAGAACGGAGTTATTCCCATCGCCACAAAAAAATGTGTTTAGGCGTTTTGGCGGGAAATCGAATAGTAGATAATTAGTTTATAATTTTTTTATGAAATGTTGTTTTTCTTCTATCCTTCTTACTCGTTATAATCTTATAGTTGTATAGTGCAGTATAATTACTAATGATCCGTTATTATTATAATAATAGATTCCTATTTACTAAAATTGTAAAAAATCATGTTACACCGAGGCGTGCACGTAGTACGAGGCCATGACCAACGCGTAGACTAGTAAGTACCTAATTCCAGCTTCACTTTGTAAGTCTTGAATAAATGCACATCTAAAATTCCTATAGGTATCCTTTTAATTAAAGTTGTATCAAAATAATTGTTTCTTAATCACGCATTAAGTACAATCCCACATACAACGCAAACGGGTTCCTTACTTATCTAAGTTTTAATATTTTGTACGTCTATTTTTCATTGCTAGGTAACCCTTTTTCACTGTCTGTTCTTTTCTCTAATCTAAGCATAAGCATAAGTTTAATATGCTTGTATCCTGGTTCTGACTACTTATGTGAGGCACTTGTGTTGACTTCTTTAATTATCAACTTGTTTGGTTTGTAATTGGAAAAAATTACAAGCTGAGGGTCAGTGGTGGGCCCCCTTCCCCCGAGTCTTTTACTAATGTGGGGGTTAATTTAATTCTTTTATCAAATAATACAGTGATATCTATCCACAATAGTATGTACAAGAGGTATACACAAAGATATTTAGGTACATAAAAAAACAATCAACTAAAAGATACTTATTGATAGGAAACAAAAAATCTTTATACTTCATACTTATTTCGAAGGCTATTAGGCACGCAAGCCATTTCATAAAGGGGTCACGCCGGCCTTCTTTTCCAAGGTCTTTTACAGCCATGTATAGGTACCTTGTATAATTATGAGGGTCCGCTCTTCATAAAATAGCGTAATATTACTTTCAGACAATCCGACGTTCAAGCACCTGCTTACATGCCGCCATACCTGAAGAACCAACAATTCTCTAAAACTGGACACTCTAGAAGATACCCTGGCACTAAGACCGGGTATAGGGATACCAAAACTCCTTACAGCGGTACTAAAACCGGGCATCCGGGAACGCAGATGGGGTACTCTGGGACAAAATCTAAGTATTCAGAGACCAAAACGTGGAATACTAACACCGGTTCCGCGTAAGTATACTTATCTACTTGTTATTCTTAAACGGTTTTTTACGTTTTCACTATTCGAAACTCGGAGAAAGAATCTTTTAAATCAATTCATGGTCTGAATCTGTCAAATGTCTAGCGGTATCAAATTAGAAATTACTTAATATCAAATACCTATTAAAATTTATGGATACGTCCTCACAGTCTTCTAAAAATCGGTACTCAACTTTTCAATAAAAGGGTGCCCTTTCAAGGTGTATTTTGCAGTAACCCAATACCATTATATTTCAATATAGCAATTTTTATAATGATCATTGAATATTCGCTGATTCTCGCAACCTATTACACTCTATTGTATTAGTTTTTTAAACAAGTTACCATGTTACTTTTGGTTTAGTTGCTTACACTGTTTTTTTCAGGCCCAGCTATCAGCATTTCTACAATAACGCTAATCAGCCGTACCAGGGTATGTATCTAACGCAAACGCTAACATCTTTACTGCCATAGAACATGTGCCATTCCATACAACTCAGGGCCCTATCCATCTATAGCCATAGCAATCAGGTTTTGTTGTTAATATTTTTGTAATAAGCATGAATGCTACTGGTTTGAAATTAACGTCTATTCTGATAAAATTATCCTCGTCTTGATCTATTATTTTGGGCGGTTTTCATAGAATCCATACATTGACACAAATTTAATCCTACATTTTGATTTATGGAAGAGCTACTTAAGTACCCAATTGCGAGATTTTTTTCATAATACTTCTATATAAGATCATAACAGTTAAACCAAAATATATCCTCAACAATTTAGGTACTAACAACGATTATCAGCGGGCGCGGGACGTTGCTATCTGCAGCAACGGATGCTGCGACAAATCTAAGCCATCAGCGTCCGCTTAACGATTTGCAATTGAATAAAAATAATAAAGCACCCGACCTAAATAACCCTCAACGGCATTGATAATATGCATCCAGTTGCTAGCTGATATTGCACTTCTATAGGTCACGCTTGCGCCCCGGTATTATCTAAAATGAAGTTCAAGAGCACCTTTTGTACCTATTGTCTTTATATTGGACACTTAGCCTCTCGTCTCGGAGAAATTCTTTTATATTCAAGATTTAAACTGAACCACAGAGCCCACTCAGTTAGGTATTCTTGAAAAAGGTTTCCATATCGTTAAAATGCAAATAAATGTTCAATTAGGATTGCTCTGGTATTCGTTTAAATTTCAAACTCATATTTTCAAAATACTAAACATTGTGGGATATTTTCGAGACGGTATATGTTGGAAAGATCATGTAACAACATTTTATGGAATGTCGGTAAGAGAAGGCTAATCCTTATTCCATCTATGTAGGTACCTACTCTTGGCCTACCATATTCCACCCTATCCAATATCGATCTTTTCATCAATCTTCAAGCCTCCTTTTCCTTCTAATCATATCTACCTACTTCGCTTTTCCTGTAAGGTAGATTCATCACAGGTCCTTTGCTCAATGGTTTTCTATATCATCTATAACAGCGAACTGCGAGCCCGAATGCAAGAATATGGGCATATGTGTGGACACAAACACGTGCCAGTGTCCGGTCAACTACTACGGCAAGTACTGCGAGTTCGAGAAGAAGCCGTGTCTCACTTACCCACCGCTGCCCATGAACTCGGCGAGGAAATGCTCGCCTGAGTACGTACCCACACACTTCAACAGTTTTAGGTTTACTCATACATTTAGGGGTTACCATGCCTTAATATGAAACAAGTACCATAACCAGAACTATAGGATAACGATGTCTGTTTGGTTGTCATGACCCCTTATCTCAACAATGGCCAAAGATTTTTATGTATGACTTGAAATCATCAAAATGTCTATTTTAGATTTCACCGCTGCTGGCTCGATTATCAGTTGACCGAGGAAAATTCCAATAAATAAATTCCCATATCCTTTGGCATAGTTAGTAGTGGTGATTTCTGTACCGAGAGTTCGAATCCCGGTTAGGACATGCTTTGTGAGATGGCTACGAATGTTTGTACCTGAATTATGGATGATACATATCTAATATCTATAAATAAGTATTTATATACTAGGTCGCTCCCAGTCAAATGTACGGTAGCCATAATACAAGCGTTTTTAAGTTTGAGACCATATAGTTGGTGAGTTCGTCTGGCAATATAATTTATATGTTTTTAATGAGTATGTTATTCCTAGGTTGTGCACTATTACATGTCGCGAAGGCCACAAGTTCATAGACGGCTCAACAATCGCCAACATGCGCTGCGCCGACGGCCAGTGGACGCCGACCCGCGCCGACTTCTCCACGATCCCCGACTGCAACCCGGAGTGCTCCCCGGCCTGCGAGAACGGAGGGGTCTGCTTGGCCGTCGATACTTGTGAATGCCCCGCCGATTTTAGAGGACCGCAATGCCAGTACTGTTAGTACCATACACTTTTGTTGAACAAATTATTTCCTTTGAAACTTCGAATATAAATCTCGCAGATAAAACCACAGCGTGACCGCGCATGAAAAAGTGCATACAGTCAAAATGTCGATAAATCTGATAGATAAATTTAAAAAAAAAACAATTTGCTGGGAGTTTTTTGACATCATTATCTAAATTGACTTCCACATAATGATTAAAACTGCGTTAAAGAAGCGCGGGTTCTTCTGAATCAAGCTGTAATATAATGTTGACAAAGTAAAAAGAAATGCAACGGGGACAGAAGAAATATAATCTGTGTCTCTTTTACATGGATTTGGTGGCTAGCAATCTTCCTTACAGTTCAAAGCTTTCAACTTGGTTACATCCATGAGTAAATACATCATGGTGCCACCCTTTTCATAGTGTGCGATAGCGGTTAACCGCCCTTATAATTGGCCGGGCCTCTTCGGCCTTATGGTGACCGTCGGCGGATCTAGGATTTTGTTAAGAGGGGGGGGGGGGGGGGATTTGCCCATTACATTAACAGGTATTGGGACTATAGATGAGATTATATGTTTGTGTAACAGCGGCAACGGTGTGCGACGTCCGCAAGTTAGCCTTCAACGGTGCGTACGAGTGCTTCGGCGACAGCGAGCGGTTCAGCTGCCGGCTGAGCTGCCCCGCCGGCTCCGCGTACAGCACGCCGCCCGCCGAGCTCTACGTGTGCCTCTACTCCACCGGCCTGTTCCAGCCGCAGCCCATACCGCACTGCCAGTTCCGTGAGTCTACTGCCACCTGCATTATAAATTAGCACATGTAGTAGAGTGTGTGAGAGAAAATGTTTTAATCCGTAGAGGAAATATATCATAGCGAATCATAGAGGAGAAACAAGTATAGTCTTATTAAGCCAGTATGGCGCTGTTTTAACACGTTGAGTGCGGTGCCATTTTCAGAGGACTTTCAGCCAGTGCGTTAGAGACCTATTCGACCTCTTAACCGAGCTTCACTCTAGTGCGTATGAGACCTAATCCATCTCGTAAAATAAGGTATTTTAAAAAAACTCATATCTTTATCAAAAAATAAGATACAATCTATGTTCTTTCTGTAAATAATAGAGAATTAACTGTTCTATCTCAAGTTTGCTACGCATGGGGATGTGAAAAGTGGGTTATGAGATATAACGAAAAAAAAATTAGGTATCCATTGAATCTCGCATCGCAACTAAAGATAGATCAGTTTGGGTTGTGACTAGTGATGGGATTAAAATAAAACCCCAGTTATCGATAGCTTAACTTTTTATGAAGTAATCATTTAAACATAGTAATATTGATTTCTTATATTTACGCGAATACTAGACATTTAAAAAAAACTAATCTTACGGATTTTATCGTGTTTATTATTTGTTTTTTACGTTCCCGTCGTTTCGGCTGTTTTACAGCAACCATGGTCACGGGAGGACTGACCATGGTGACTGTCCTTCCGTGAATGATGAATTATGATAATCCATAAAATTAGTTTTATTTCAATAAACATAGTGACTAAAAAAATATTTAAGAAAAATGTTCCTCATTGAAGCATGGTAACCACATTTGTTGTTCGCACTGCACACATAGTGTATTTATTCGTTTGTTTTTTTTGGATGCATCTGTGCTACTAAATGTGAGCCGTAATTTACTGTAACAGCCTGTGCAACGACTTTTTTTGCTACCACGCTGACAAAATATAAGAGCGTATTTTTTTTAAATGGAGTGCGCAGGTACACATTATCGACATTTGAACAACACTGAGCGCGAGCTAACGGCGCCCGCGCCGCCCGCGCTCCGCTCCTTGCGTCTACGACGCCTGTGTTTTAGGAGGTCCGAAAGATCTCCTCACGCAACAGATGTATATTATTACAACTCAGTGCGTTAGAGACCTCATCCATCTCCTATTTTTTTTATTACATTATTGAATCAAACTCGCAGCGGGAAGTAGGTATGTATATTTGTCTCTGTCAAACACATAGAAATAAAGAAGTTACGACCTCCCGCACAGAGGTGGAGAACACGATTTTCGGCGCCGCACCAGCTGAAAGTCACGTTAGAGATCTTTTGGACCTCTTAACGCAGTCAACGTGTTAACTGGATATATTCTATACATTTTATAGCTGGATATTTTAATTCACTCTTAAAACAGGAGGAGGTTCCCAAATCGACTGTTTACCGATTTCGGTATTATTTTGTTGTTTAATGGGTAATCCAGGTTGGTCACATTTTGTATTTTATAATCGTACTGTTTCCGCAATATTTTAGATTTTGAGCTCAATTGTCATGCATGGGTCCAAATATCAACCTTTTATCTCTCACAGATACGGAGATCTAGAACGACAAACATTACCTTAACTAGCACAGGCAGGCTTTTAATACATGCGTTTTTCTTACAGCCGATGTCGTGATGATTGCACCGGGTAGTCATCCTTCGTACAACAGGGTGAGTGGTTTCATAATGTAGCGACCTCTTTAACCTGGCCACACAGATGGCGTTGCAGACGACATTCAGAACAAACATGACGATTCTTCATACGATCCTGAAACGCGCTATGAGAGTTTTCGGAGAACGTAACATATATACGAGATCCCTTCAATATCCGTTGGTGCACAACCGCCGTCCCGCCAGGCATACTACCCGCCTACTGGAAGGATCTTCCCCTTCCCGCTAAAATACAATAATCTTCATTGAACAGTAGTGTCTTCTCGATACCACGGGGTCTTATGCCTGGCTCAAGAAAACACCTGCCCGCCTTGCCCAAGCGCAGGCATCATCTGTACCTCAAGCACAATCATTTTTACGTACGGTGTCGGTAACGTAACGTCTTGCATCCCTCTCACACCACAGATTTCATAAATAAGACAGTGATAGCAAGTTTTCTCGATGACGTTACGATTACATTAGAAGCTACCTAGAGTCCATTTACTGGTATCATTATTGAAAAGGCGCACGGAGAAGTACGATATCTCGCATCAGGTACATTGCTATATTAAATGCATATAACTGTTGTAATCTATTTACAAATAACCTTCTTAAGTCCATGAATCTGTTGTGATATCAGACTTCGACGTACTTCTCGGAGTCGAGCAGCGAGGGTCGCGGGTACCCGCTGGCGGGCGGCGACAGCCACTCGCACCGCGGCCAGCATCCCATCACCGTGCTGGTGCAGGACTACACGCCCAAGGGCGGCACCTGTCTGAGCTGGGCCGGCGTGCACTACAAGACTTTTGATGGGAAGATTTATAGGTATTTTTTTTTAAATGCTGTTGAATATTCTATTTTTAAGGTGTATCAAAGACGCCACCTAGCGTCTAGCTGTATAAGGTCCATAGACTTCGCACACCATGGCGGAGTGTGCTTCGTGGCGAGCTGCGCGCGCGTCTCGATGCGCGCACTGGAAGACCATGTTGGACGTTGTTACGTCACAAACATGGTGCTTTTTTTCTGCCCCGTGAAATAATAATTATAAGTACATTTTGTATAAATTAGTATTAGTGTGAAAAATACTAGTATTTATTTCGAATTCGGACGCATTGGTGGTACGAGTGAGCGTGTGAATTCGTCGCTCGCTCGTTACCATGAATCTTCAAGCTCGCTCGCTCTGTTCCAGCTTCCAGTCCCCCTGCCAGCACGTGATGGTCCGCGACGCGAAGGACCACAAGTACTCCGTGGAGGTCAACCATCGCAAGTGTGATACTAAGGGCAACTGCGCCAGCGAGATCACCGTCTACCTCGAGGACAAGTTCTATGTGCTCGCTATTGGAGGTGAGCTACTAGAAATTAATTTATATGACAAATTGTGACAACGCGAACATAACTATTATGTTCTGAACGCACCTGATATGATCGCGTTCTTACTCTATACCCTGCTTTGCTCTATGAATGATTATTATTCTTCTGGTACTGTGCAACAATTAATATTAATTGTGCTATTTTATTTAGTACTTATACTATAAGTATTATTATATGATAAAACTGGGTCTGTGTATAAAAATGTATTTTTTATAAAACAAAGTTTTGTTGCCCCACAGCTGACCTAAGGCCTCAGGACCCGCGCTACTGGGCTAATTGTGACCATATTTTACACGAAAACTTGTACGAAAAGGGTATAATTCTAAACCAATATTAATCATTTTCTGCTATAATTAAACAAACCCCTTTATGGATTTTAATTAACTTGTATAAGTTCGAATGTTTTCGGTACCAACTTAAAAGAACCGAGGATGTAATGTCGCATGGCCACAGTATCCCCACAGTGACTCTTTTTCTGGGGTTAAGATATCTTAATAGGGATTTAAAACCTCTAAAGAATATAGAACATATACTTTGTATCAGAAAACACCAGAAAGGTTGGTTGTAATACCTGATAATCGTGAATCATCTGAAGCCAATAAGCAACATTCCCCCTCAGAGGACGGGTCGGTGCTGTTCCGCAACTCGAAGCGGCTGATCCCGATGCCGGCGTCGCTGCCCGGCATCCGCGTGGCCATGCCCAGCGACCACGTGCTCGTCAACCTGGACGCGCTCGGGCTCACGCTCAAGTGGGACACCAATGTAAGTTTCAGCGCGGTGGGGCCAACTGGGACTGTGCCAGTTGTAAGAGACGTCACATCTGCGGCAGTCAGCCTTATACAGTATTTTTCGTCTTTCAATTATTTCAATAATTTTGGTACCGGGTTCTAAGATAATAAGTTTTTTGTCGGGACTCGCCGAGGTTCAAATTTCGGCGTTTTTGTTGGTCACCACTGTGGATCCTGGTTTACAGGAGTAACATGTGGTGGGAGTCTGTGGCGGGCTTAGCCCCATACAAAAACTAGCGGTGTTAATTTAATTCACTCAAAATCGATTTTGGACAGATTAAAAAACATCCGAAGTTGGCATTCCAAAAAAAAAAGAAAAAGCTCTTTTAAATAACGGTTGAATGACAGTTCGATAATTTTCGTTCGCGTAAAGATAGTGTGCGACTTTTGGCGGGATGTTGTCGATTTTGTTTGATTTAAAAAAAAAAATGGTTTTTTTTATTATATTCTGTGTAATATTCGTGGGGTATTAACCATTGTGTGTTCATAAAAGAGCACGAGTGAAGGACATTGGAATTAAATAGCATAACTTATATTTTCAATTGATCCCAAGAAGAAGAGTTTTCAAGTTAGCATTTATACATTACCTACTGAATTAATTAGATTATCATTCGCAAAAGGAAATCCATTACAACGGCGGATATACCACATCCGCATAAACGATAATATTGTTTTCGAAAAAATATATCATAATATCTAGGTAATGTCAACGATTATTACGACGACCTGATTAGCGTAGTTAGTAGTGCCCCGTAGTGTCCTTTCTGTGACGGTGCTGGGTTCGAATCCTGGTAGGGACAAGCTTGTTTGTTTGTGTGATGAGCATCAATGTTTGTATCCGAGTCATGGATGTTTAATATGTATATAAGTATTATATACTGAGTTCGCCCTCAGTCCATTGTACGGTACCCATATTACAAGCGTTGCTTAATTTGGGACCGTAGTATGTTCGTCTGGCGATATTATATTATCATGCCGTTACCAATAGATCGATATCGACTCAAGCGCACCAATGATCTGCGCAAACGAAATGCGTAGCGCAGTGAAATATTTCATATATCACACTCCCTCCCTACCTCACGAATGGCCATCCTGCATTCTGGAATACGAGGGAATTGACGTGACTGGTGATGTACCCATGCATTTTCACAAACGTGGCACCAATTAGATGGTCCATAGTGTTCGTATTTTACGCCAACTGAAAGCAAATGGAAGTGGTGGTCAATTATTTCAGTTAGAGCGACGACGTAAGGGGCGGGGGGGACTCATGAAGGTGTTCACTGTATTGTTGGTTATTTATTTCAGAATTTGATCTTAGTGGAAGGGTCAGTACTCCTGTGGAACAATACTGAAGGTCTCTGCGGACGGTTGGATGGCAACCCCGACAATGACCTCACGACTCGGGAAGGCAATATCGCTAAGACCAAGTCCGTGTTCGCGTCGTCGTGGCAAGTCAACAAAATCGGAGGTACGTCTTCTTTTATATGATGAAGCTCGTTCATTGTCCATTAATAATAATTAGCACTCTTTATGTTGCATCCAATCCCTATTCCAGGCGCAGACGCACCATGTACTACAATTTCGCAATTATACCACAAAATCAATATTTCTTTGCGGTTGACCATAAACTAGCGGGTTTATTTAACTTCTTTTTCATGGTATTTTCTTGTCACCGGCCTCCTCTTAATGCGAGGGTAGTCCACCACGTCTCTATAGACTTCACACGTGATTAATTAGCTCCAGTTCTAGTGCAAACTGTGGTACTATGGCGCCCTAATTAGCTCAGTGGGTAGTGACCGTGCCTTCTGCGCTGGCGCTCCTGCATTCGAATCTCGGTAGGGACACACACATTGTGTGACGAGCACGAATGTTTGTACCCGAGTCATGGATGTTTAGTATCTATATAAGTATTATATACTGTGTTCGCCCTCAGTCCATTGGACGGTACTCATAATATAAGCGTTGCTTAGTGTGGGATAATATTTTATTATATTATATATAGCGAGAAAAATAAAACACAAAAAATATCACGTAACTCGGAGTAATAAAGGTACTTTTGTTGCAGACATATGCGACAGCAGCCCGACGGAAATGAGCGCGTGCGCAACCAAATCCAACGACGACATGAAGAAGGCTCTACAGTTCTGCAACAAGATATTCAGCAAGGATAAGTTCCGCAAATGCTCTAAGGTAAAGTACCAACTTCTTAGGGAAAAAAATTGGGGCCATGGGCCTCCCATAAATGCGAGAGGGATTAGGCCATAGTCCACCACGCTGGCCCAGTGCGGGTTGGCGGACTTCACACTTCTTTCGAGGGGTTCTCTCAGACATGCAGGTTTCCTCGCGATGTTTTCCTTCACCGTTCAGCAAGTGATAATCATGGTTGAAAATGTGATTCGCACATGAATTCCAGAAATCCCAGAGGTGCGAGGCGGGGATTGAGCTTGCGATCCTCGTTACCGAGGCAAGCGTCTACCAATTTTGGCTATCACTGCTACACTGCAAAAATCTTTTACTAATGTTATAAAGAGGTAAAGTTTTTTAGATTGAAAGTTGGGATGTTGGAGGTAATCTTCTAAACTACTGATCCTATTCTAAAAGTCTGTCACTAATAGGAACCCACACTATCTATGAGTGCTATATATATATCAATGAGATGCTGCGGGCGGAGCCAGGAGTTGAAGCTTGTATAATATTAGCGTACAAAGAAAAGTATATAAGTGTTTCATCTATTTATATATTCTAGCCCCCAAATTTTATAGACGTTTTTTTATAGTACTGCGCACAAGAGTTTTGCTTTGCGCAGTACTATACGACGTTTGATAAAGTTATAAAAACGTCTATAAATTCGGGGGTAGGTGTTCTCTGTGTTCAGTATTATGTTTTATGTTGGATACAGGCTATGGATGTCTCGTTGTTGCTCGAAGCCTGTCAATGGGACTACTGCGCGTGCACAACAAGCTTCAGTGAGTGTTATTTATTTAATAACTAGCTGCACCCCGCGGTGTTACCCGCGATTAAAAAGTTTGTCCTTTTTACCGGGATAAAAAGTAGCCTATGTGCTATTCCAGACTATAATCTATCTCTGTGCCAAATTTCATCCAGATCCGTTCAGCCGTTCCGGCGTGAATGAGTAACATACATCCATCTATCCAATCTTTCACATTTATAATACTATTAGTGTGATTATGGCTATTTATCGAGAACCCAATATATCTTTATCATCGAAAACTCATTTCTTTTAAGGATTTGTTGGTATTTTTTAAATTAAAAATGATTCAATTTCTCGTTGTCAGGTCCTGACGAATGTGCATGCAAGACAGTATCCGTGTATGCCAAAGAGTGTTTGCGGCACGGTATTGAGGAGATGAAGAACTGGCGCGATGCCGACACCTGCCGTAAGTAGTTATTGGCGCCTTACAAACGAAATTGAAACTTAAGTGTCAATAAAGCTCTCGGTATACATAAATTCATGAACAATAATGTTCATAGTTGTTAGTAAATTCTTTAATTACAAAATTTCAACTCTCCGGTTCTTAATAAACAGTTGAAATTGGTTTGTAGTGACTTGATGACTGACGTGGAATTATTTATCTTACTCTTTTAATTCTGCCAATTCTGTGAGCAGACCTGAAGTCAATTTCTTGATAGGACGATTAATAGAAGTCTCAATCCATTTACAATGGCGTTACAAAACATTATATATATTAACAGCGTATGTGCCATTAATTAAGCGGCACATACGCTGAATCATAAATTCAGAATGCTCTGTTACATTCGATACCTACCTCCTTATTGTTGGACTCTTACGCAGCAATGAAGTGTCCGGCCGGCAAGCTGTACCAGTCGTGCGGGCCGGACGGCCAGCCGAGCTGCGCGTTCCCACTGCTGGGCAGCAGCGTGGACAACGCCACGTGCGTGGAGGGCTGCTTCTGCCCCGAAGGACTCCTGCTCGAAGGAGGCAAATGTATCCCTAAGGAGGAATGCCCGTGTAGACTGAGGAATAAGAGCTTCCCACCTGGCACTTCCATTAGAAAGGACTGCAATACTTGGTGAGTTGTATAGGTATAACTGGCTACGTCCACGACTCATTCCACGGGCTATAATTAATGAAATTGGCAAAATTGGCTCTATTTTGTAGCTACCTAATTGCCATAAAAAATGGAAGAACATACTAGCTGCTTTTAAACACTAATGAGGTATCTACATATTGGCCCAGGCTGGCTGAAAAGACCAAGGAATAAATATGGATTCCTAATTCACGTCACGACTGGTTCTCACTGGCGGCTTGTAGCTATGTCTACCATTGCGCTAAGTAACTTAGCCAGCCTGAGGGTTGGGTAATTAGCAGCATATCGCTTGGTGGGTCACACCCATTGAGGGCTGGGTAACCAGCAGCGTGGAGGTAATGTGTGGTGGCTCGGCAGCGCGTGCGCGGCGGGCGCGTGGGCGTGCACGCAGGCGGCGTGCGGCGCGCGCTGCGGCGCGGTGGGCGACCCGCACTACTCCACCTTCGACGGGCTGCGGTACGACTTCATGGGCCACTGCACCTACACCATGCTCAAGACCGACAACCTCACCATCGAGGTGGAGAATGTGGCGTGCTCGGGTACTATTACCGAGGTGAGTCTTTTATAGGGGATATAGGGATAGAGGTATAGGACCTGTATGTGTATGTAGGTGGACTATTTTAGGTGTCCAAGGCTGTATATATTGGTGAAAGTATGGATGAAAAACAGCGCTAGCGCACTAACAGATCAGCTAAGCAGAGCTTTTTTTATAAGTGAAAACACACATAGACTCTCTTTCCCATATGTTGGCATAATGGATATAATAATAGTTGTGTCACTCCATGGTCTTGATGGGTATATCGCTTGAGGCGCGCATTAAAGGCATGAGCAATTCGCCTGGCAGAATTGGACACTGAACCTGTTTCTATGCTCCGGGTTCGCATACATATATGGAAAATAAATGTGTAGGGAGCATGAAATTATACCCAGGACTAGTAAAAGTACGTACTTCGAGCTTCTGGGTCACGGGTGTCTCCCTTATAACGTCGTGCCGTAAGCCTAAGATTTTATCTGTATGAGTATTTATTATTATTGTCTAGTTGCCCAAGATACAGCAGATCCTTTATTTTTTGTTTCCGCTGGGAAATGCATTTACGCATACCGCCCAAGCCCGGGGGAGCAAGGACGGTTATGTGGGGCTCCTGGAAGAAGTCCAGACTACCCACTAAAACCCAGCGCCGCCCTCTCTGCCTTTTGTGGGGCGCCACGGGATCGCAAGATACAGCAGATCCTGGCTTGGTGTTAAATTAATTATGATTGAAATGTTCCCAACTCAATTTCGTGTGCATGAGTGTTATGCTATGTGTCAGGTAATGAACCTGGGCGCGTACAAGGGCGAGGGCAAGCCGTCGTGCACGAAGGCCGTGAGCCTGAGCTACGGCGGCGCCAACGTGCACCTGAAGCAGGGCGGCTTCATCCTCGTCGACGGCAAGGAGGTGCCCACGCTGCCCGTCACCGTCGGCGACGTCAGGATCAGGGCTGCCTCCTCACTTTTCATCATAGGTTTGTTGGTTTTGTTGTTGACAACCCTGAGTAGCGTAGTTGGTAGTGACCGTGCTTTCTGCGCTGGTGAATGGAATAGATGTTTAATATCTATATAAGTATTATATACTCGGTTCGCCCTCAGTCCATTGTACGATACCCATAATACAAGCGTTGCTTAGTGTGGCACCGTATAGTTGGTGTGTTTATCTGGCGATATTATTATTTATTTATTTATTTCTAGAGTTGATATCCCACAGATATACTATGACATTTAGATTTTGGTTTAAAGTAGTAATGGTGATTGGAAGTATCTCGTTTAGGGCAGTCGAAAGCCTGGAAGCCACCGCACCACCACCGCGGAAGCACCGGTATTTTCAATAAAATTGTTGGGCCAAAGCTACTCGCACAGCAAGCTAGACCCAATAAATCAAAACAGCTAGAAAAAGTTTAAAAATCGTGCAAAGTGTGACCCTATTTCATTTTTCAGTTCAACTGCCCAACAAAGTGGACTTATGGTGGGATGGTAACACTCGCGTGTTTGTCGACGTACCCCCAGAATTCCAAGGCAAAACTAAGGTAATATGATTGTTTAATAGTTAAAACAACACCATCTCTCCAATAGAAGGGCTGGGTCAGTTTCGGTCCATAAAAATGTTCAATGCACAGATGTGTTGTCCACCTATTAGGGTCTTACGTCATGCCTTAAAGCAAATTGCCAGTATTGGTCAAAGTTCATGTTGGCTTTGACTAGGCCATATGTAAGCGGCATAAAACTAAACAATAATGGAATGTGGCAGTAATTGTAACACAATATATCCCCCCTCTATTTAAGTCGTTTTTGTGATATCGCATAACATTAACCCTTGCTCAGTAAGGAGAGAGTCGTTCTTAAACTACAGCCCCTTTTCAGGGTCTCTGCGGCACCTTCAATTTAAACCAAAAAGACGACTTCCTGACCCCCGAGAACGATGTGGAACAATCGGCTCTAGCGTTCGCCAACAAATGGAAGACCAGAGAGTTCTGCGCGGACGTCGACACTAAGGAACCGGAACATCCGTGCAAGGCCAACATTGAGAACAAGGAGGCCGCTGAAAAGTATTGCAGCAAGTTGAAGAGTAAAGTGTTTGAGGGTAGGTGGGAATCTGAGCTATATCTGAGTACCTTCAGGATGCATTGATATTTTTTTTTAGTCTTTAAGAAGAGGCGATAGAAATTGAGGTTGATATGTAATTTCCAGCGTGCCACTGGTACGTGGACGTGGAGGCGTACTACGAGGCGTGCGTGTACGACATGTGCGCGTGCGCCGGCGACGCGGCGCGCTGCCTGTGCCCGCTGCTGGGCGACTACGCCATGACCTGCGCGCGCGCCGGCGTCCTCATGCAGTGGCGGTACAGCGTGCAGGAGTGTGGTCAGTATTAATCACCACCGTTGTGTGTCAAGCTCTATAAACAAGCATTTGTAGAATTCTAGCATCACAGAAAAGTTACTGGAAAACTCCTGGACTATTTGCCGTATAGATCAATACATTTCGATGATAAATAAGCTCGGACTGAATGTTCAAATATCTAGCGTCAATTAAGATGTCAAATTGTAGCGTGTGAGTGCCTTATAAGGCAACACTAGAGCAAAATTTTTTTTTTCTAACTTACTTGGTTGGTGCTTTAAAAAAAACGAGATCCGTAAAATATAAAATGCTCCTGAGTTTCTTGCTGGATCTGCTTAGTTGGGGTCGCATGCCCATTCAAAGAAATTTAAAATGATAACTTGTAGATCTATACAAAATAAATGATTTGGCTTTGTCTATGGTTGGACTCGAAAGAAGGGGTATATATTATCACGCTATGACCATGAGGAGTCGATCAGCAGAGTAAACTGAAAGCTTGGTCGCGCAGAAGTTGGTATAGTGCATATTGTTCCCGCAGAGCTGCAATGCACGGGCGGGCAGGAGTACGCGGTGTGCGCGGACAGCTGCCTGCGCAAGTGCTCGGACGCGGCGCTGGCGGCGGCCGGCTGCCGGCCCAGCTGCGTGGAGGGCTGCGCCTGCCCAGTGGGACAGGTACACCATCTATACACTCTCATAATGAGGACAACTCTATTAGCACTGCCGCCTTCCTACCTAGGCAAGTATGCTCCATCGTAGATCTCATCGTCACTTACCATCAGGTGAGATCGAGATCAAATACTTGCCTATAATGTAATTAAAAAAAAAAAAAAAAAAAAGTTGGTAGTCACCCTGCTCTCCGTACCGAGGCTCCCGGATCGAATCCCGGTAGGTGACACGAGTCATGGACATTTATTATCTTCATAAATAACTAGCCGACCCGACTGACGTTGTCCTGTCCAAATCCCATAGAAAAAAACCACATTAAACATGGGACAATTTTCTTCCCCTACAAACCTGATTCGGACTATTAGCACATTTTCATAAAACAATTGCCAAGGCGTTTTAGCTGGTCTCAAGCGATGCGCTTACCAACGAACGGCATATCATTTTTGTTTATACAATGTGATTCAGAAAGGGCATTTGTAAACACTATGCGAAGTCAGGATTTGTATATGACGGTGTCATATATACCAGCCCTGTGATGGTATTAGTTGCCAACTAGTTGAAAGTTGACAAGGTCGTTAAAGTAAACTCTGTTTTCTCACACCAGCTGCTGGACGATACGGGCGTGTGCGTGCCTACGAGCCTCTGTCCTTGCTTCCACAAGGGACTGCAATTCAACGCCGGATACAAGGAAGTCAGAGCCGGGAGGCGCGAGAGAGAACTGTGGTAAGTTAAACAATAAAGAAAAATAAAAATATTGAATCGAGTCTGGAGGCGCCGGGTATCGATCCCGGTACCTCTCACATGCTAAGCGAGCGCTCTACCATCTGAGCTACGCCCCCTTGTTACACTTAAGACGAAACACAGATAGGTGGGAACATACATTTATAAAAAAAGTTAGGGTTTTATTGAAAAAAACATAGTCTGGAGGCGCCGGGTATCGATCCCGGTACCTCTCGCATGCTAAGCGAGCGCTCTACCATCTGAGCTACGCCCCCTTGTTACACTTAAGACGAAACACAGATAGGTGGGAAGATACATTTATAAAAAAGGTTAGGGTTTTATTGAAAAAAAACATAGTTTGGAGGCGCCGGGTATCGATCCCGGTACCTCTCGCATGCTAAGCGAGCGCTCTACCATCTGAGCTACGCCCCCGTTGGTTATAATGTCTAATAAAAGCAGCACTTGGTGCATTTTGCGTAATATCCTTCGCGCAATGTGTGCTGCGTGCTTTCCTTTCACTTTTTGGCACGTACGAGTATTTTATACGTCACAATACTCTTACGACCTAAAAAACAACAACTAACTTTTTAATCATTATAAATTTGTTATTTAGCTCTAGTTACATTGATGATTTAATCAAAATTTTGCTACCTAGCGCTTAAAAGTTAAGTATTATAAAATACAGTAAAATAAAATAAAAAACATAAAAATAATTATCGTATGTACGACAATGGTTTACTTTCGATCAATTACTATCGCGTCGATACGAGTTGTAATTTTGTTTTATTAAATTGAGGACTGACTGAAATAGGCTTCAACCTTTGAATACTCCTTTTCACATTGCATAACGGGTAAAAAAATAAAAAAAAACACCACTCTTGATAATGCAACATTTTGATCTTATGTACTTTTTCTCCCTCGGGTCGGAGTATAAAATTACAATAAGGTTTAATGGATTCTCTATGAACCAGTACCTGTGTGGGTGCTCGCTGGGACTGCACACCCGCCACTCCTGAGGATATCCAGAACTACCCTCCTGCTGAGGACCTGCGGACCAACTGCAGCGCCGCCAACAACATGGAGTTCACTACTTGCGAGATCGGAGAGCCACTGACCTGCAAGGTACATTAGCCGTAACATGTCCACAGTTGAGAGTAAGGCTGCCCTAATAGCCGTATCCAGATCAGCCGCACAAGCTTTGCGCTTGGCACTCGGTGTGGTCTCCAATAAAAGAAGAATAATTTATGCAAATTTGTAGAGGCATGGCATTATTTTAAGGACGTTCGTCTCGGTAGTACTGGATCGCCGGGATTGTTTTATTATTGTGTATTTTGTTCTCTGTATTTATGTTCCTGTTCCCCTCTGACTACTGAATATTGGCAGACTTCACAAACTGGCATATGGGGCGTATACTTGTCTTTTGCTATTTAAACATGCTTCAATGTTTTTCTATATTTTCTCTAGCTCTACAAAGCTTTCTTTATTGTTTGAAATTCGCGCGCAAAAGTCAATTTTGTCCTCTAGCGTGGAAACGCAATAAAAAATTCTAACATGACGAACTGCAGCAATGATACGTTTAATAAGTTTTTACCCTTCATGTTTTATGTCGTAGGTAGGCTTAGTTTGATATATAATTAAACACTGATTAATTATAAATCGATTTCTTTTTCGTACGATTGCAAACATATTTGCGGTGCCTTTCAATACCTCGCTACGCTCCGGGTTCTTTGTTTTTAAACATCGGCCACCCATCAGAATATGCACCTGCCGCAAGCGGCGCTGTCGGCGGAGTGCCGGCCGGGCTGCCAGTGCCGCGCCGGCTTCGTGCTGGACACGGCCACCGGCGGCTGCGTGGCGCCCGCGCGCTGCCCCTGCCACCACGGCGGCCGCAGCTTCCCCGACGGGCACGTCATGCAGGAGGAGTGCAACAAGTGGTCAGTACCATACATCCATCAGCCGAAACACGTCCACTGCTAGATTAAGCCTCCCCACATCACGGTCCCTAACCCCGAATAATTTGTCTGAGACGTCCTTAAGATACCACCCATGTATCCCAACGAGGTTGAAATGGAATAGGTGGTCTTTGAATATTTGTTATCACAGTGCAAGCTATGTGAACGAGGAGTAGCCGGACATTGCAGAAAAAAACCAGTAGGACTATCATCATAAGGATTCATAAAATAATAAGTATGTATTTAAAAAAAATGCTGTTCGTTGGTGAGCGCATCACTCGAAAACAGCTGGATCGATTTGGTAATTTTTTTATGTGCGTAACAGTCCGTGTAAGGTTTTTAGGGAAAGACAATATAAAGTTTTGAAATTGGGCCAGGACGACGTCTGTCCGTTTAGCTAGTTATGAATACAAATAGCAATAAAAAACTCAAAGGGTTTGGAGGCGCCGGGTATCGATCCCGGTACCTCTCGCATGCTAAGCGAGCGCTCTACCATCTGAGCTACGCCCCCGTTGGTTCAACTGCCGAATTCCGAGTACACATAGTGGACAGTTGCGTAAATAATGCTCGCGCAATGCGTACGTGACCACCTTTCACTTTGAGCAACGAGGGCAAGACTTGTTTTGCTTTGTCAGCAGTTGACACTGTATTGAAGCGATAAACTATTCTACACTTTAAGGGTTTATCAATAAAGTGCCAAATGCAGGGAAATAAATATCCTAAATCGATTATCCCCAAATTCGTATTCATAGAATTTTACTCTACTCTGCGTTGCACCTATATTTGGGCGATGTTATAAGGTCCCTATATAATAGGAAGCAATCCTGCAACCCCCACTCCCTTCACTACCGTATCTCCCATTATGGAAACACACGCTTTGTATAGTTAATGGAAACATAACTCCCTTTATAAATACGAATGGTATATTTCACTCAGTTGGACCTTAGATGGGCGACCAATTCACATAACATTTAATAAAGGGTGCGTGAAGCAGGCAGGTTCGGTTGTCAGTCAGAAATGCCAACAAATGTTCCCTTACCCTATAGTCCAATCAGTTAATTGGGTTACCGAAGCAAAAGTAGGGGTTCCGTGGGGTGCACTCACGCACTCACAGATATTAAATAGTCAGTACGGAGCACGCATGACCACAGGACACCGCTAGGACGTCTAACACCTCAGTCCTCCCGTGAACATGGATGCTGTAAAGAAGCCGAAACGTCGGGAACGTAAAAACCAGTGGCGTAGCATAGGTCATTATCACCCGGTACGGATTTAAAATTTACCGTCCTCTTATTTTTTAAATAATAGTTATTAAGAAATCTTGCATCACCCATGCATAGAATATTATGGTAGCATGGTAACGACAAAAAAAATACGAAAAAAGACACTAAAAGAAATTATTATAATTTTTGTTACTGATTTTTTTCATATCTTAATTTTTTTTTCTCTAACCGCCACCTGTGAAATGCCGCCCCCGGCAAAGTGCCGCCCGGTGCGAACCGCACCCCCCTCCCCCCCTATGCTACGCCACTGGTAAAAACATAAAATAACCGCGATAAAGTCCTCAAAATTAGTTTCATTTCAATGAATCAGCTGTGTTCGGTCCTTAGTGAGTGCAAGAGCGGCAACTGGTCGTGCAGCAAGCGGCAGTGCGCGGGGCTGTGCGCGGCGTGGGGCGACTCCCACGTCGTCACCTTCGACGGTACCGACTACGACTTCGAGGGCGTCTGCACCTACCTCCTCGCCAAGGGAGTCATGGACACCAAGGATGGATTCGACGTTGAGATTCAGGTGATCTGGAGATGTAGCAGCAACGGCCTAGTGACATCAGAAATAATAAATTCTATAAAATCCTGGAGTAGTATTCGGTTTCAGTTGGTCTCTTGATAACAGTGCTCAGGAGATTCTTAAGGAATTCTGAGAGGGTGTATAAGATTTGATGGAAAATCATATCCATTAGTAAATCTTTCCACACATTTGTTTAGTTAGTTCTTAACATTCTTCTTAGGCAGTTTTTTCAAACCTACTCTTGTTTTGGAATCATATCCTAATATTTGCTAACGCAGAGTGTCCTAACAAACACATATGTGTGTGAGAGAGTATGATGTAGAGATGTGTGTTTAAGGCTCTATGTGTTACAGCGAATCTATCAGATTTGGTATAGAACTAACGTGATTAGTTGTAACAGAACGTCCCGTGCGGAACAACCGGTGCGACCTGCTCCAAGTCGGTGACGCTGAAGATCGGCAGCGGCGCCGGCGAGGAGATCGTGTCGCTAACTAAAGACGCGCCTCTACCAGACATCTCCAACCTGAAAAGGTTTGTTTAATTCACTTTACAGAATAACAATAGCTCTATGTGACTCGTTAAACAATAGGCTGGGACTTTCGTTCAAGTTAGGGATGTCATTTGACACTTGAGGAGATGGAAATAACTGCCTACATACCATTTTTACTACTCAGGACAGTTAAAATTGTTTTTTTAACTACTTCATCTACATAGCTTAGCAACGATTTAGGGCTACCCTAAATTGGCTGACATCAATTCGGCTCAAGCAAGACAGAAAAGCGCCGTAACATCGTCGTGTCGTTTATGGTTTAATGTCATCGGTGTAAAGGTTTTTCCGTCCGGTTTGTAGCCGATCTGATGTCGAACAACGCGACAAACAACAATGAGAATATTATCGTATCTAGAGCCGACACCCGCCATGACAGCCATGACAGTTTTAACAGTCACATATACAGATAAATATAGGCAGATGTAATTTCCTAGTACTATTTTTTTACTGTCAGGTTTTTATATCGTGCATTTGTCCAGGATCAAAATGCGTATCGCCGGTGCGTTCGTGTTCCTGGACGTGCCAACCTTGGGCATGAGTCTACAGTGGGATAGAGGCATGAGGGTCTACGTGAAAGTCGACTCTATGTGGCGGGGAAGGGTAAGTTCCACAATACCTACTTTGTTTTGCTATTTAGAAGTAAAAGAATTGAAATTAAACATAATGATTTAAAGTACTTATAAATGATTTAAATAAAAAGGCTGGATAATAAAATGATTTAAACAAATACCACCATATTTCTCAAAGTGGTATAACATTATCATATGAGTATGCCATAGATCTAACACGTCAATTTATATGATGATGTAATTAAGTCTATAATCATAATTTCTGATACTTTCATATTATTATGCTATAATCCTAGAACTCCGTCAAAGATATATGATAGTGTAAAATAGTACCCCTTAGCATGATATGATAGTGTAAAATAGTACCCCTTAGCATGACTAAGAGTGGTGATATAACTCCACACGCGAGAAAATTAAAAAGCAGAATAGTTTGTAGAGCTCATTATCTTAATGCTCAAAAGGGCTAGTACCCAGGGCCGTAAAAAAACTAAAAGCAGGTGTTTCCTATCATATCACATGCTCTATTCCACAGGTGAAGGGTCTCTGCGGCAACTTCAATGGCGACATGCGTGATGATTTCCAAACGCCGTCGGGCGGCGGCATGGCAGAGTCCTCGGCTCTCATCTTCGCCGACTCGTGGAAACTGAAGCCAACTTGTCCGAAACCACAGAATATAGTGGTAAGATTTACATGCTTACTTCTTGTGACTGAAGGTCTAGTATTGATGATTTTTTATTGATTGATATGAAAATTTTTTTTGTTTATTTTTCCCATTAATAATTACAAGTATTTATTCGTTTAAAAATAATCATTTTGGAAAAAAAACACAAGCCCGCTGAATTACTTAGTTGAGGTCGCGATCTGATCCGGTTGTACAGTTAAAAAAAATATTAAATGACAATTTAAAAATCTAAATAAATGATTTGAGTATGTATTGTACGTACGTGTCGCGCGCAGGACCACTGCGGCCAGCGCCCGGAGCGCGCGGAGTGGGCGGCGAGCGTGTGCGGCGCCATGAAGCGCTTCCCCTTCACGCGCTGCCACAGCGAGGTGCCGCCCGCGCAGTACGTGGAGCGCTGCGCGCGCGACGCGTGCGCGTGCGACGCCGGCGCCGACTGCGCCTGCGCCTGCGCCGCGCTCGCCGCCTACGCGCACGCCTGCGCGCACCGCGGGGTCGTCTTCAACTGGAGGACGCAGGAGACTTGCCGTACGTACTTATATTATGTTCATAATACTACAATAGATTTGTCATATTCGTTTATATTGCCACGTATGCCGATCAAAATGTGATAGGTACTCATATAACGCGAAACCAAGCAACGGTACGTGTTACCGTAAAATGGACTTTATGATCGTTCTAATTGTGTGTATTGGTTTCATTTTGTCTCCACCTAATAAGGCAAACTGTCGCATATTCACTTCGGAGTACTTTGCATACGATTATTTTTACCACCTAAGCTGAGTAAAATAGTACAAATTATATCATACAATGTTCTGCAGCTATGCAATGCGACGAGGAGTGTTCGAACTACGACGCGTGCGTGTCGCCGTGCCCCGTGGAGACGTGCGACAACACCCTGTACTACGCCGACGTCACCGCCAGCTGCGACCAGGACACCTGCGTGGAGGGTACGTACCTATCCAATATCACCACCGACGACAAAATCTACTATATTTCGGCAATCTACTCTGCCGAATAGTACAGACGCGGCATGATACATATCCTTAATATCTGACTTCTGTGAATAAGTGCATTTTTGGGTTTGACTGGCGCATGGTGTTGGGTGCCCCAACTCCTCTCCACTAGAGACTACTTCTTGATCACCACATTCTTCATCGGAACTGTCCTGGTACAGAGCTGTAGCAAAACGAGGAGGTAGAGCTAAATATGGTCATGCGAAAATGACCACAAAAGTCTTCTGACAGTAAGGTCCTTTTCCCTCACGAAATTCCCCAGGTTGTAAGCCCAAGAAGTCGTGTCCGCCCGGCTCGGTGTACAAGAACAGCACGCTCAAGGAGTGCGTGCCCAAAGCGAAGTGCAAGCCGGTGTGCATGACCCTGGAGGACGGCACCGAAGTGTTCGAAGGGGATGTGCTGGAGGAGGACGACTGCCACACCTGCAGGTGCTCCAAGAAGCAGAGGACCTGCACGGGACAACCCTGTGCCACTGAATCTGTGAGTACACTCAATTACAACTTAACGGTATTTTCAGAAGCAGAATGAGTAGGGTTAGCAAAAACTCTTAATTTGATTGTAACGATAAAAAAAGATCAAACATGCTGTCTTTATTGACAATCTATGGTGTGAACGGGACGGCAGGTGATACCATAACTTCACGTAAAAATATTGTGTTTGACCTACATATTATTATTTATTCAGTACTTTTGAATCGCCAAAAATGTCACCACCCGTTTGGAATTTCCTTCTCATTTTAAAGTAGGGTCATTTACTCCATGGTTGTTCTCTTTATAAGGTATAACATCCTTATGCATATTTCTTCATATTTTTTGTGTATTATATTACTATGGCTGTACGAGAGCAATGTGAGAACGGCATCTATTAACTATCCACTCTATTGGCAGACGCGTCTGCTGTCGTCGACGAGTCCGAAGCCCCACGACGAGCCGCTGAAGTGTGTGACGGGCTGGACCGCGTGGCTCAACCGCGGCCCGCCCGAGGTCGGGCCCGCCGGGGAGTCCCTCGACAACGAACCGCTGCCTCGCCCTAACGAGCTGGTGAGTATCGCCAGACGATCACACCAACCAACCAACCAACTGGGGACCAACCCAAAACATAATTTCCTAAATAGATTTAAACATCCATTTCTCAAATTCATGGTCATCACACAAAGTTTTTCCCTACTGGGATGCAAATGATTTTGGGTACAGAAAGCTGGATCACTGCCAACTGTGCCGCCAATCGGTACAGGAATTGCACTCAGTGAATTATACTGCCAAATGTGTAATTCTTCGTCTTGTTCCTTCTTAAACATTCGCGGCAAAGAATGATGGCACTAACAATTATTAAATTTGATCAAATAAAAGTATTTAAAGTCAAAGTTATAGTCAAATCATTTATTTGGTATAGGCCTAGGGGGGCATTTATAAATTGTCTTTTAATTTTTTTTCTTAACCCTACAACCGGATCGAATCGCGACCTCAACTGAGAAGATCCGGCGAGAAACTCAGCGGGGTTGTCTTTTTTTATAACATTTTTTTAATAACCATGTTTATTACAAAAAATAAAAAGCTCCAGTGTGTTGCCATGCGAGGCGCATGTACAAGCTACACTTTGACATCATAAATCTTATTCGGCGCTAGATATTTGAGCGATCAGTCCCAGGCGGCTTTATCATCCAAATAAAATGAGCCCAATAATATAAACATAGCGGCACAATTTTATTTTGTTTGGTGACGAAATTATTCGGGTATCGGGGAAAAAACTAACTTATAAGCTCGTTGGGAGAAAATCTACGAAAAGTGAGATTCCATGTGTTCTCCAGGCGATCGGCTCTCCAATGTGTAAAGAGAACATGATGAAGAAGATCGAATGCCGCACGGTCGGCGACCACCGGACGCCCAAGGAGACGGGGCTGGACGCGGAGTGCAGCCTGCAGCGCGGGCTGGTCTGCAAGGAGACCGCCCGCAAGTGCCTGGACTTCGAGATACGCGTGTACTGCGAGTGTGACGGTCAGTCCGACACACAGACACTCCACATTCATACCAAACTATACCCTTTTGGCGGAAAAGGGAAGATCTCCCAGTCAGGCGGGTGGTATTCCTGGCGGGGCGGCCGCTATACCCCAACGGTTATTGTCGAGATCTTGTATATATGTTACGTGCTCCGAAAACTCTCATAGCGCGTTACAGGAATGAGTGAATGCGTCTGCAACGCTATCTGTGTAGCTTGTGGCGAGGTTGACCAGGTCGTTACACCCTCATTATAGTTTTTGCTAGTATCTGTCATAAGAGACGAACCGTACTTAAAGTTTTCGTCAGAAATTCTTGTTAAGACACTTAGCATGTGTATTAGGGGAACTTTGATGATTTAAAATCTTCCATACGGTATTAGAAGTTTGCCAATCCACAGTGTCACCGGCGTGAGTTTCTAGACAAAAAGGCGTTACGGTCTATTTGTTTTTAATAAAAATTTGCTGATGGTATAATAAAAACCATATATTTTTTTTATTACATATATGTCGGATAATCACATGATCGTTGTAATAATAATACTTCACGTTAAATCTTTGCGCAGTACTATATAACTTTTGATAAAGTTAAAAAACGTCTATAAATTTGGGGGTAAATATATTGGGTATACTCGTATGTAACACAGAGCCTACGAGCACCGAGTCGTCAGTGTGCGAGAACTCGGTCCGGCCGAACGAGCCGCACGCCACCGACTGCGGCAAGTTCTACGAGTGCGCGGGCGCCGCGCCCGTGCTGAAGGACTGCGCGCCCGGCACGCTCTACAACCCGCAGTCCCTGGTGTGCGACTGGCCCGCCAGCGTCATTCAGATCAGGCCCGAGTGCGGACTACTCACTACCAGTACACCAGGTCAGTTTAATTGACCGGCAGCGATACAGGATTTAGTTTTAGGGCCAATTAATTGTTGTGTGATTTTACCTATTCTTCAGAATCATGCTCTGTTTGTCAGGGGGGAGGGGGAGGAGGGGGGAGCGATTGTCCTCTACCCCTTCTAGCCGCGCCTGGAAACGTTCTGGCAATTGAATTTTCCTATTTAGAGTGTTCTGGAGAGCCCCATATTTTAATATTGGATTTCTGTTCATCGGTCTGGGGGCGATCCCAGCACATTAACATCCATGATTGGGTTACAAACTTCCGTACTCATTCCAATATTTTACCATTATGCACAAAGACCTGAACCTGGGACCCTTATACAGAAACCACAGGTTTACTACTAATTGTATCAATTGGGTCGTTAAAAATGCTATGAGACATTTCTGATGTGTTGTAATTGGATGCGTGTGCGCACAGGGCCCACGCCGACGACCGCAGCCGGATGTCCGGCCGGCCTGCACTACTCCGAGTGCGCGTACCGCTGCGACCGGCTGTGCGACCACTTCCGCCATGCGCTGGCGCAGGCCGGCAGGTGCATTGGGGAGGTCACTATTATTTCTTTATTTTTTTAATTACTAGTACAATCATGCGATAAATACCCACATTACTATTATTCTTATTAGCCTGTGAAGATGGAATTGAGAAAATTTGGCTTGTAGAAAGTGACATTAGTGTTGCATTTTTTCAAGACCAATACACATGGGTTTCCCGATGCTTTCGCTTTAAAAGGCTATATATAAAGTAGTGAAAACTATTACTTGTTTCTTGGTTTTGCGAAAATATAATACTTATTACCAAGACTTGGGGCAACACTGGAGAAGAAAAACTAATCCGATCGATTGAAATTGAAGCGGTGGCGAGATGTGGGTTTCAAACCCCGCCTCACATCATCGGCTTATCCTAGATCTTTCATACATAAATCTCATTTTCAACCATAACAATTATCACTTGCTAAACGGTAAAGGAAAACATCGCGAGGAAACCCGCATGTCGGAGATAACCTGACTAGTTCCCGACAAACGTTCGACGTTCACCAACCCGCACTGGGCCAGTGTCGTGAACTATGGTCTGAAACCCCTTGAGGAAAGGCCCGTTGTCAACAGTAGGCCGTAAAGTCTAATTATTATTGCAAAAAGACACTATTTTCTGAATCCTCCGATTGCTAAATACGCAACAGAGGTAACAGAAGTATCACACTAGCGGTTAAGTTAGCGAATGATCGACAACTGTTCCTGTTTTGTGTTCAATAAATAAATAAAAATTAAAATAATAACAGCGGTGCGTGGAGGGCTGCGTGAGCGCGTCGTGCGCGGGCGCCGCGTACTGGCGCGACGAGCGCACCTGCGTGCCGCGCAAGCACTGCACCTGCTACTCCGACGGGAACATCGTTAAGGTACACTACACCAGGACATCTGTGGGATGTGACGATCTCGACTTTCATATGGATTTTGTCAGGTAGCATTCCAATCCGATTGTAGAGATAATTACAAAAAAAAATCTCTATTTTGTTTTCTAGATGGATTTATTGTTAAAAGAATCAGAGTCAGTCAATCAGTTAAAAGAATTCAGAGTCAAATGTATGAGTATTTTTGTGATTTTTTTCCCATGTTATAATAGTTATTCGGCTATTCGGAGCGGAGACAAATTCAAAAAAATCAAAGATCATAAAAATCTACCAACTTGTTCTTGAGTTATATATGGCTTTCTACATTGGCATTACAAACCATTTTTAATAGAATAGCGCTGTTGTAAATGGACGAAAATAGTCTATAAATTACACAGTAGAGCGTTTGCCCCCGCAGCCAGGCGGCGTGGTGGACGCGGGCTGCATGAAGTGCCAGTGCCTCGACAACGAGCTGCACTGCGACTCCAGCGCGTGCGTGGAGGTCAGCACGCCCTACTCGGGCTCCACGCACCTGCCCATCATCGCGCCGCACATCTTCCCCACGCCGCCGACCGCCGGCCCCACCGCCACCGCCGCCACCACCGCCGCCGCCACCACCACCACCACCAAGCCCACCGAGCCGCCGCCGGAATGTGCGCCCGACAAGTGAGTTATTTATGACTACGAGAATATATAATTACTAGGTGGAGGCCTTAGTATTAGATTTAGGTCTGTGTTATTTCCGCATAGAACTAACGTCTGTACCAAATGTCATTGAACTCCGTTACACCGTATTTGTGTCTCTTTCATCAAACTTATAAATGAAAAACAAAACGTAGTAAGTAGCTACTGAGAATTATTGTCTGTTGCAAAGTTTGTTTGATTATTTTACAAATTACTAGTCTGAAAGAAAGTAAGGATACAGATTTTCGTTGCTTATAAATCTTTTTTTTTTTAAACAAGACGTAAATAAATAAATATCGCCAGACGAACACACCAACTATACAGTCCCAAACTAAGCAACGCTTGTATGATGGGTAATGTACAATGGACTGGGGGCGAACCCAAAATATATTACTTATATAGATATTAAACAGCCTTGACTTGGGTACAAACATTCGCGCTCATCACACAAAGTTTGTCCCTACCAGGATTCAAACCCGGGACCCTTGGCACAGAAAGCAGGGTCACTACCAACTGCGCTAATCAGGTCTTCGGTTGGTCCTTTCATCCACAGTTTTTATAACAAATAAGGCTCTTATAACAGCACTAGGTCTTTTGGGAGCGTACCCAAGACAGCTCTCATAGCTGGAATCGGATCGGTTTAATAAGCTATGACTACTATCCACAGCTTCGTGAACTTGTTGTGGGGCGACGCGGCGCTGCCGGAGTCCGCGTTCAGCGCCAGCTCGGTCGCCAGCGCGCTGTTCCAGCCGCAGTACGCGGTCCTCAATGGACACCCACTCGATATCACTGGTAAGTTACTCCAAGCTCACACGTAGGTCACACGAAGCTAGTGTTCCAGTCAGTATAGCATGACCGTTACAACACGGGATTGAAGGCAAAGAACGCTTGAATTAAAATGAAGTTTTGGGTGTAATTGTGGAGTGTGCCATTTCAATTGCACAATTGAAATCCCATTCTGTCGTCGAGCGATTAAGTTGTATAACACGTCCTGCAAAACTGTTTGTGTACCCAAATTATTAACATTGTTCTCTTGTACCTACATTGTTTAATTGACCTCACCGTAGCCGGCAGCTGGAATCCGGAGACCCAGGACTCGAACCAGTACATCCAAGTGGAGCTGCCGCGCCGCGAGCCGGTGTACGGCGTGGTGCTGCAGGGCAGCCCGCTCTTCGACCAGTACGTCACCAGCTACCAGCTGTTGTACGGAGACGATGGCATCACCTTCGATACGGTGAAGGGATCTGACGGGAAACCCAAGGTATTGTGTGTGTTTAAAATACATGATTATATAACACGACTAGGTCTTGCCTCCGAGTCTATACGCACTCATCTTTGATTCAAAGAAATAGGGGGAAGAGAAATGCCCCATTTGCTTGACAGTAGATTTCGGCCAAGGATAGCCTAGCTCTATCAATAATCTTCAAATCGTTTCAATACAAAACTTCTGAATTTATAATGTTCCTTTGTAGCGAAGACCTAGAGATGAAGGGAAAATGCCGTGCTCGATTGCAAGTCCGTAGTTTTGAAGATATTAATTGCAAATAAAGCATCCGCCCATTCATTCGTCCATCAGATGTTCACTGTTACGCCACCACATTACGGTCCTACCCCACGAGTCCACATCTCACTTATTCTTTCCTTGATATATTCGCTCCAGGTATTCACCGGCCCATCAGACAACAACACCCCACAGAAACAGATGTTAGAACCGCCCATCGAGACCAAATTCCTCCGCATCCAGCCCTTAACCTGGCACGAGGAGATCGCAGTCAGATTCGATGTCATTGGATGCAGGGAATTTATGTCGACTACTGAAGCAGAAACTACCTCAGAGGCAGCTTCAACAACACTAGAGGCCATCGTTACTAGGCCTACTACGCTGCGTAAGCTTACTACGCCGCCTACGCCTACTACACCTAATACGCCGCCTACGCCTTCTACGCCGCCTACGCCTTCTACGCCGCCTACACCTACTACGCCGCCTACACCTACTACGCCGACTACTCTGCCTACGCGGCCGACTGCCCGGACTACGATCGCTGCTCCAGTGATAATATTGAGTACGGTGTCCCCGCCGCCAGAATGCAGCCCTGACAGGTGAGGTATAGCTACTATCGTCAAGGTATACATCGTAATGGGTGGGCAGATTAGGTCAAGCACCTTAAGTGGCGGTCTTAGTAGACTTTTTCTCCTTACCCTTTATCGGGGGCAAATTTCAGATTGTTTTTTTTTAATTTGATTTTGTTTCGCGCCTACCCTGATCTAGTTGATAAGCAAAACCTTCAATGAACGATTTCCTTCCTTCTCCCTACAGGTACATAGACCTGATGTGGGGCGACCAACCCTTGCCGGACTCCGCGTTCAGCGCCAGTTCCGTCGCCAGCGGGCTGTTTGAGCCGCAATACGCCAAACTCAATGGACACCCTCTCGACGTCACTGGTGAGACCTGGATACTTAGTATAAAATAACAATGGTGCGAACATCTATAAGGTGATAGATTCCCCAAGAAAGAAGAGGTTGCGAGAATTTTAGAAAGCCCAAGAAATGGTTTCCGCTTTTAAAACCCGTAAGAATAAATAAATCATGTCTGAAATGTCGTTCTAATACAAATTTTACTTAAAAAAAGAGACAGGCGTGAATATTTCTATATCAGTTTAATGGCGAACCGCGCACTGGTTTTAAGAATGACAATTTAGAATAGAATCACACAGCAAGAATTAGGTTACCATAAGTAAGTAACACATTTTATGTTCATTGACATCACGAGAATGCTATTTGTTTGCTCACAGAGTACATTTGTTAATTAAGACTAGCCTAGGTGTTAGTGATTGCAACTCCAGAACCATTAAATTCTGTCCCAGCAGCTTTCAATTGTGCTACCAATTTTTGACTTGGTTTGTTGTGTTTCATAAGTAACTTCTTGTTATATCTCCGTTGCAACAGCTGGCAGCTGGAACCCGAAGATTCAAGACTCGAACCAGTACATCCAAGTGGAGCTGCCGCGCCGCGAACCGATCTACGGCGTGGTGCTGCAGGGCAGCCCGCTCTTCGACCAGTACGTCACCAGCTACCAGCTGCTGTACGGAGACGACGGCGTCACCTTCTCAACCGTTAACACTCCTGATGGAAAACCTAAGGTACGAGTGTTGAGAAACTTGAGATTGGTTTATTTCCCACGAGATGGGCTGATGTGTTGCTGGGTAGGAAACCGACCCATGCGATTTGGAAGGGACTTTGACGTTTGGATGGTGGGAGATTTTGTCTCACTCTCTCCTCTGAGTTAAAAAGGAGAGAGCGCGCGTCACATCACGACATAATTCTGGTCTCGTTAGCGTGCGAACTCTGGTACAGTGGATGTCTTCAAAGCTGTACGTGTTATTGGAGCAGGTGTTCCGGGGCCCCGTGGACAGCAGCACGCCCTCGAAGCAGATGCTGGAGCCACCTATCGAGGCGCAGGTCGTGCGCGTGCAGCCGCTGACCTGGCACGAGGAGATCGCCGTGCGCATGGAACTCGTCGGCTGCGCCGAGCCGCGCGCCAGCCCCACTCCCACCACACTTTACACTGAAGTAAGATATCATGCCTGTACACCGGTATTGCCTAGTAAGGCTTTTCTATGCCGAAGGTCCCAGGTTCGAACCCTGCTAGTGACAAACTTTGTGTGATAAGCACGAATGTTTGCTACCCGAATTATGGATATTTAATATGTCTATATACTGGGTTCGCCCTCAGTCCATTGTACGGTACCCATAATACACAAGCGTCGGTTAGTGTGGGACCATATAGTCGATGAGGTAGTCTGGCAATAAACAAGATAATTTTTAAATCGAAATATCGAAATTTTGTCTTCATATAAAGATTACAAATGCGCCAAAGAAGTGCAGATTCAAGCCTCAGTATACCCTTTCTGAACCACACCGAATAACAAAAAAAGAATAAAGACTATTTAGGGGCCATCAGAATGTTCTCAGCTCGAAATAGGATGACGTATAATCAATTGTTTTAGGCTGCACCGCTGCAGTGCGCGGACGCGCTGGGGCTGGGCGCGGCGCTGCCGCTGCAGAACATCGAAGTGAGCTCCGGCAGCGAGGCGCGCCCGTTCCTGCAGCTGGACGGGCCGCGCGGCTGGCGGCCGCTGTACAGCACGCCCGGCGAGTGGATCATGGTGAGACTACTGCTAACCACTCTATAAATATTTGTATACCTATTAGCCTATTTCAACTGTTATCCCACTTTTGGGCAAGGCTTCCCTCAATGCGAGGGGCTTAGGCCATGGTCCACCACGCTAGCCCAGTGCGGGCTGGCGGACTTCCCACGCCTTTCGAAGGGATCTCTCAGAGATACAAGTTTCCTGACGATGATTTCCTTCACGGTTGTTGCAAGTGATAATCATAGTTAAAAATGAGATTCGCACATGAAATGCATTATTAGGTTATTAAGATAACATTCCTAAAGAAATTAATAATAATTATTGTATTTTTTTTAAATAGAACGACACTTAGTCCGCGGTGACACGCTACTGGGTCGCCTTATTTATAAAAAATACAAACTTCATTTACACATTAATTTGATACAACAACGTGATTGGTATTGGTAACCTACTCCTTCAATTTATAACATATTTTACACGATTTTATTTTACACATTATCCCTCAAATTTATAAAAAGTTATAATGGATTATAAAGCCATTATAACTCACTTTTTGCTTTGAAAAGTTCGCTATAATGCCATTATGACTGTCTATAAATTTGGCGGGGTATAGGTATAAAACTGTAATACAACAGTTTGTAAAGTCGAGTCATGTTACTTCCATACAGTTCAATTTCACATCGCCCCGCAACATAACCGGCATCAAGACCCAAGGCGGGCCGTCCGGATGGGTGACCACGTACCAAGTCATGTTCACGTCCGACCTCTCCACGTTCAACCCGGTGGTGGACGCCCGCGGCGACGTGAAGGTGTTCGCCGCGAACTTCGACAGCGACTCGCTCGTCACGAACAAGTTCAACCCCCCGATACATGCGCAGTACTTGAAGGTGCTGCCGGCCACTCGGAAGAACAATATCGAAATGAGGATTGAGCCTATCGGATGCTTTGAACCTTACCGTGAGTTAATTACCTTTCTGACGACATTTTTGTTTGACCCGGCGTTGTTTTGCCATATAATATAAATTGAGATATAAAACTGCACACAGTGTGCAAATTTTATTAAAATCGGTTTAGTTGTTTAGGAGTCCATAGCGGACAAACACCGTGACACGTAATTTATATATAGTTGCCCGGAGTATTTGTATTGTATCTACCCGCCATCGTCGAAGGAGTTTTTCACTATTTGACCCATGTACACTATACATATTGTTGTGACGTCCCAAAAAAAGTAAATGTCGATACATAAACCATTGAGTTCTTATCATTTTGTCTCGAAATAAAAACTGTGTGTTATTGTCTTTTGGAGTGCGAATAAACTACTCCTCGTATGGTTGATCTGTAGAGTATAAATTCATAACTGCGTGGGCGCAGCTGCGGGTAATACTATTTTTTTATGTTTCACTGCTAGGCACAGGCCTACTCTCAATGAGGGGGATGTAGGCCATAGTCAACCACGCTAGTCTAGTAGGGTTGGCGGACTTCACACGTCTTTAGGGGATACGTCTCTCAGACATGAGTATTTCCTCACGATGTTTTCCATCACCGTTTAGCAAGTGATAGTCATGGGCGAAAATTTGATTCGCACATGAGATCGAGAAATCCCAGAGGTGCGAGTCGGGGTTTGAACATGCGACCCTCGTTACCGAGGCAAGCGTTCTAGCAACAATATTTTTTAATAGTTATTATAATGATCAGCTGTGACGGCAACGATTCCGGAGACGAGTACGAGTCGGTACCGCGAGCCGTGCGCGACGTGCCCGGGCGTGCCGGCGGCGGGCGCGGGCGCGGGCGCGGCGTGCTGCGCGCGCGACACCTACTACGACGGGGAGAACTGCGTCAGCCGCGACCAGTGCCCCTGCGTCGAGTCCTTCATGACGTCAGTCACTTATACAATATACATATTTATTTGTATTTGGCTCTCGTAGGTATTTTGCCAGTGTCGAATATCGATACATTTCAGTATTGTTTATGCTTCAAACACTTATAGGGTGCCATAGGCTAGGATCAAACAGTAAATATTAATGAAAAAAAAAACTTGGTATGAACTGAAAAGCCATTATTAAGTACATTCCCGTCTTAATCATTTCTTTGGATTGGTAGATGTTGATTTTGTAACATTTTTGATAATTCATAAGTGCCCAAAATGTTCAATTTATAGTAATAATATTGCCAGACGAACACACCAACTATACGGTCCCACACTAAGCAACGCTTATACATATTATGGGTACCGTACAATGGACTGAAGGTGAACACAGTATATAATACTTATATAGATACTAAACATCCATGACACTGAGTTCGGCCCTAACAGGATTCGAATCCGGGACCCTCGGCGCCGAAAGCAGGGTCACTACCAACTGCGCTTATCAGGTCATCGTTAAATGAATAGTTAATATTGTGATTCTGATTAGCTTTGTTATCGTATTGGCCAGGTACCCCGTGGGCTCCACGTTCCGGGGCGCGAGCTGCGACGAGTGCGTGTGCAAGCTGGGCGGCGTCACCGCCTGCCGGCCCGTGCACCAGTGCGACTGCGCTAAGGTCTGTACCTATCACTATATTTAATACCATCTGTTAGCGCCATCTAGTGTACCCTGTATACTTAACAATTTAAACTAGAAATACTAGGTAGCACTATCACACTTCCCACTAATATTATAAATGTGAAAGTTTAGATGGATGGATGGATGTTTGTTACTCAATCACGCCAGAACAGATCTGGATGAAATTTGGCACAGAGATAGATTATAGTCTGGAATAGCACATAGGCTACTTTTAATCCCGGTAAAAGGGACAAACTTTTTAATCGTGGGGCGCGGTTAGTATTAAATAAATGTTAAATATAATGAATTCAAGTCAAATTTATGTGGCATAACATAATTCCGCCATTGCAAAAAATGTGCAAGCGACAATTGCTTGTATTTATTTTACAATTGCTTTCAGTACGTACTATAAAGGTTTCCTCCTTTCCCAAAGGACTTAGTACCGAATATGTCACCATCGACGTGCGAATGCACCTGCGAGCCCTGCCCCGACAAGACCAAGATCTGCCCCACCAGCAAGCTCTGCCTGCCCCTCGAGAAGTGGTGCGACGGGCTGCAGGACTGCCCCGACGACGAGCGCGACTGCGCCAGCACCACGCCGCGCACCACCGCCGCCGAGCCCGTCGCGGTCACCACGGCCGCGCCCACCGTGGCTGCTGTCGCCACCACTGCTAAACGTAACTACAACACCTTGAATTTATTCTTTATGTTGACTGTACATGAGCATTCGCGATCATACCATGCAGAAATATAAATGATAATCATTATTGAAAATTGGATTCTGAATGTTAGCGGTGCGAACTGGGGCTGGAACGTGTAAGCCTCGTGTTCAAAGCGACCGTGCGAACGTGCAAGCCATGGTTTGGTCGACTGCCAACATTGTCATGTCGGCGTATCCGATCTGATTATACCCCATACGATGTATAGGAATGAGTACCTTACAGTACCTTAGCCATCGTTGTTTGTCTTTTAGTACTTACTAATCTGTGGTCGGCAAAAGTGGACGAGATGACGAGATCTCGTCTGACGATGAACTAGCACTTTGATTTGACCTGACTTATTTACGTAAATTTTGACATGACATGATCAACCCTATTTCCTTTTTCAGAAAAAAATATGTTACAAAATTTTACTTTTATCTGACATCAATCAATAAGACTGGTTTCCCTTTTAGGATTCCGTAACCGCGGCTCACCTCGGTCTAAAAAGAGGAAGCTAGTACAATCGATGCATAGCCACCCGGTACTAACCCCGACGCGGAAAAATAATGTTAAATATGATCCAAATAAAATGTCGAATACACGTGGTAAGAATTACTGCAATAATTGGCGAAAAAAAGATGGATTTATCAAAATTTGTTGATTGACAAAACTTACTTAATGGGCTGGTGACTGTGATGACTAAGGCAAAGGTACCATTCGGATGTCAGCGACTCTGGTTCTGATTAATTGCAGTACTATCGCTTGCGCTCCTAGAATGAAGTCAATTTAGATGTGACGCAACCACGCAAGGCAAGGAGCTATATAGACTTGCGTGAATGCTGTGATTTATAAACTCTTTTGAATAGCCAGACCATGCGGTTAAGTCTCATTGTCGCGGTCCCGCGGCTTGGTCGCAGACAACCGAAGGAACCCTGAAGAGCCAAAACACATCAACGACGACATTAAAAAATAACGTCACTGACATCCTTATTAATGAAACGTATATAAGGTGTAACATAATTGTGTAAAATATTTTAACAAGACCAACGATAGGTTATAAAGATAACATTCCCAAAGATATTAATCATATTATTTTTACAAATATAAACATTATCAACACAAGCATTTTATACATCATCTTCTTCCGTATTGTTACACTTTATATATACTTAGAGCCTACGGGTGTGCAGAGGCACCGTTTTCTATCATCATGCCCCGGGACCGAGGTTAAATGACGGTATTAGTGAGAAAACGGTGCCTCTGTATACCGGCGGGGCTCTATGGCCATGACTGTTTGACTAAGCATTTCTACTAAATTCTAATACACCTAAAACAGTATAACGATGGACGTATGCTAACATACCTTGCGTTGAAGAAAGACTTCATGAGACATACGTGAGCCTGGTTTTATTTCGAACACAACTATAAGCGTACAGCAATTAAATATTCATAACTAGACTTACAATTTTTCCAGCTGTAACGTGTCCAAAAGTCGAGTGCCCACCGGGCTACTCAATCCACTACACCTCCAACACCCAGACCAGCCATTCCCGGTCCACATACGGATCCGCCACCTCAGACCTGCCGCCGCCAAGAGCGCGGTACTCGTACCAGAGGTACCAAAGGGGCGGGCACACGAAGGGTGGGTATTCTAAGGGCGGGTACTCGAAGACTGGATACTCCAAGAGAGGTTACTCGAAAGGAGGATTCTCAAAGGGAGGATATGGTGGTGAGTTTTTATTGCTTACTGAAACTCTGTTCATTACATTCGCATAACTGTCGTTTAGGTAAGGCAGGTTTAAAACGAACATGTTCCAAACGGTACAGTCTGTAGTGACCCTGGTTTTTATTCCGAGAATCCCAGATTCAAAACCCGGTAGGGGCAAATTATTGCAAGGTATAGTAAACGTGCGTTCACCAGTCATAAAAACGAGTCCTAGACCTTGTTTTCATCCGAATTTACTACTGCATCGAAATCGTGCTTAAAATTGCAGATTGGATGAAGTAGTTTTAAAACTATTTGACGCCCGTTTGACAGAGATAGAATTATAGTAAAATAAAATACAATTCGTGGACAGTGCACCTTATTTTTTTTTGCATAGCTCCGTCCCTTTTAGTTCAGAAGTCAGGCCCGATGTAGGGTGTTTCTAAACAAGTCATACGTCGTCAACGTCAAAAGACAAACCCACTGTCACGTTTCTGTGCAGGCCTGCCGTCCCCGCCGAGCGCGAACCAGGCCTTCTCGCTGGACAAGCCGGAGGTGAGCAGCTCGGCGTCGCAGGCGGCGGCGCCGGCGCAGCGCGCGTGCGCGCAGTTCAAGTGCGTGCCGCAGCTGCCGCCCTACCGGCCCGGCGCGCCGCGCGACCTGCCGCCCGTCTGCTCCGTGGTCTCGTGTCCAGCTGGCTACTCCCTGCGGCTGGAGAACGTGCCTGCCGCCACCAATAAGTGTCCCCAGTATGTTCCTCTACGTTCCTATATATGTAATAGTAATAATCAACTATAATTTAGTATAGATAAATAGATAGATAACCCTACATAAGAGAGACAGTTTACATTGGGCTGCCATATCCCAACCTGCGATCTCTTCCAAGGAATTAATGTGACTAATCTGTCCAAGTCCAATATTGTCTGAGATCAGTACTATATAGGAGAAAAATCTGGGATGTTCATGTGCTGCTCGCTTTAATTTCTTTTCGCTTGGTATCAACTCTAGCGCAACTAGAGATTCGCTGCATACTCTACCTGTTCAGTTTAAACCAAATATTTCCCGATAGTGTTGACATTATTCCTCATGTGCGTTTCTGTAAGTGAGAGAGAGAGAGCATGTCTTTATGTTCTTATTGATGACGTCTTCTATGTGTGCACATGTGAGATGATATAATTGTTATAGCAGTGAAATAGAATCGTTATTGTCTGATCCTAATCAGCTCATCATCCATATCAAAACTTCAAGGCTTTTGAAGAGGAAAGCGTTTACCCATTCTCGTTTCGTGCAGATACGAGTGCGTCCCGCCTCCGGAGAGACCGGTCTTCTGCAACGTCACCGGCCGTACCTTCAACACGTTCGACGGCGCGGAGTACAAGTACGACGTCTGCTTCCACATCCTCGCCAGGGAGAACAGGTTCGACGCTTGGATGGTGCTTGGTAAGCAACAAATTATTATTTTAATTGAACGTTTGGTTAATTGATATGATCTCTATTATGACCTGAATTCCTAATCTGAATATCTTCAACCTTTATTGTAATATTATCGTGGTCTTAAGCGAGAATTTCTGGGCAGTGTATTGTGCGTCCAGTCTATAGCTTTGCGTCTAGTTATTTCGAGTAAGTAAGAGTCACATTTTCTATTTAAAATGATCAGCCCAGTGTCTGATAGTGTGCAAATAAATGGCAACAAGGTCGCCTCCAAATCAATTGTTACCTATACCGGGTATAGGTACCTCGAGCGAAATGTTGGTGATGAGCAGTAAATCTAACCCTTCGGGGATCAGGGCTGTGCCTATCTTATCTGGCGTTAGGGTACAAAACCAGGCATCCTTTAGCCATGTCTGCCCCTCCCCGTCGATGGTGTAGGTTTCGTTACGGCTGCTGAATCTCCTGCTCCTCAGCGGCCGTACCCTCGCACCCTCGGGTAGACACGGCCCTAAAAGGACTACAATTGTGATGGAATTTCATAACTCGTACTCAATTGTTCCAACAGTCCGCAAGAAGTGTGGCACCAACGGCTGCGCCAACGAACTCCTGGTACTCCAAGACGACCAGCTCATCCTGGTGAAGCCGAACCTGATGATAGAGTACAACAATTACGAGTACACAGTGGAACAGACGCGCAAGATCTGCTTCCAGAAGAACAGCTTCGACGTGGACCAGCTGGGCAACGGCGTGTCCATAAAGTCCAGGAAATACAACTTCACTGTGCTTTACAATTCTGAAGGAGATATCAAGATCGGGGTACGTTTCCATTGTTCTCTGAATTTAAACTCCTATAGGTGATATTTTTAGGACATGTAAGTGCTCGCATGTAAGGCAGCTGCTTACAATCTACATATTTCATATAAAATGTCTCTGGATTGGAAGTCGGAATATAATTTATAATGTGCACAATCTAGTTCTGACTTATTCCGCAGGACTTCTTATAAATAATGATTCAAAAACTTTTTTTTTTACTAACGTACCTCAATTTTGACTACATCTTCTTCTAATTTAAGGGTTAGACCCTTGTCGGTGTAGCTGATGAAGCTCCCTCCATCTGTCTCTATCCAGAGCAGCTTCTTTCGCCTCCCTATACGACATGACACCGATCCTTTCTTTTATCTACATATATTGACTACATATAATGATAAAAAAATACGCTACAGAAGCGCAGGTTCTAGGCTTAGCAGACCCTTTCCGAATGAGCCTGTATACGTTTAATAGCTGACGTCACGATATTACGTCCAGGTGTCGAAGAAGTACATGGGCGGCGTGGACGGGCTGTGCGGCGCGTTCGACGGCGCCGCGTACAACGACCGGCAGCTGCCGGGCGGCCGGCTGGCGCGCAGCATCGACGAGTTCGGGCGCGCCTGGGCCAAGCCCGGCCTGGCGCCCGCCGCCTGCCGCCCGCGCCTCGTGCCCGAGCCCAAGCAGAAGAGGGTCTGGGACCTGTGCGACGCCATCACGTAACTATCAACTACACCCATACTTTACTACAGACCATTTGATCGAACGACAGTTTGCTTTGGATAAAGACCTTATTTGACTACAACCTCTGACTTTTGGGGTCAAATTTCCAAGAATCCCTCCCAAGTGGAACTAGGGTACTCAAGGAATATATCCTCCAAATGTAACATATTATGTCCACCGGTTTGGTCTGTACATTGTCTGTCAGTCAGTGTTAAGAATGTTATTATACTATAAATTGCTGTTATTTCTCCAACAGTAAAGAACCTCTCTCCCAATGCGCGAAAGTCCTAAACCTGAACAAATGGCGAAGCATCTGCCTGGAGAAGGTGTGCGAGTGCACGGACCAGGTGGTGAACAGCACCAAGAGGACGGAGGAGGAGTGCCGCTGCCTGCTGGTGGAGCAGCTGGTGGCCGAGTGCCTCGCGGCCGACAAGGACATGGACGTGGCCGAATGGAGGATCCAGCTGGATTGCCGTGAGTATTTGCTGAGAAAGGCAACATGCTAGAGCAAAATAACCAACCCTGGCAGATCTTGATGCATCTTGAAGTCGAATTCGTTTACAGAGTTCTGAAAAAATCATGATTGGAGTACAAAAGTCAGAAATCAAGGCCATATAGGCCCATTCCTTCTTCATCCGATCCGATCCGATTGATCGTATAAGAGTTCCGTATTTCCCGTTTGTTATAACGAACCCTAAAAAGATGGCTTCAATAATAAAATTATAAATAATAATAACACCAGCCCTTTCAATATCCGCCTTTTGGCTTGGGCACGGGCCTCCCATCAATTCGAGGGAGATTAGTCCACCACGCCGGCCCAGTGCGGGTTGACGAACTTCACACGTCTTTCGAGGGGTTCTGTCTGACATGCAGGTTTCTTCGCGATGTTTTCTCTCACCGTTCAATAATTATAGTAGCTTAAAAAAATCAATACTATTCAACTCGTAAGAGTTTAGATCAGTATATCTTTGTAATACTATTATTATATAAAACCCATGAGGATAGGTGGGATCTTTTGGGTGGAACAGATAGATGGGTAACCACAGATTAATATATCGCAATTTGTCTGACAGCTGCCGAATGCCCCCCACCGCTGGTCCACTTCGACTGCTACCGCAAGCGCTGCGAACCCACCTGCTCCAGCTACGGGGCAGTGAGCCACGCGTGCCCCATCGAGGACGGCCAGTGCTTCCCCGGCTGCTACTGCCCCGAAGGCAAGCTGAGGAAGGGCGACCGGTGCGTGCTGCCCGCGGACTGCCTGGATTGTGAGTATTGTGCTATAACGATGCTATTAAGAACTGCTCTAGTTAGAGAAGTTAGTAAATTTGCTGCAAGAGTATTGGGCACAAAAATCTTAGTAACAAAAAGGACTTGCCAACTAGTAGTCCGAATTTCCAAAAAACATCTCCTTAGAGGTATTGGACGCAGAGCACAAGCGACACTCGAATTCGGTCCGAGATTTCCAAGATCAATATTTTTTCGGCTTTCTATCGAGGCACTGCGTAATCGCTCTAAAGGCTGAAATGGATGAAGGCTATTGGGAGACACCATTTGCTTAAGAATAAGCAATGGGGCATATAAGTTGTATAACAACAATAACAACAACTATTAATAGGTGTTATATAGGTTGTAGACTTAAGAAAAAAAAAATGTAATGACAATTTGTAAGTGCCCCCGTAGGCCTATACGAAATAAATGATTTGATTTGACATATACCATGATATAGTACGATAAACTTGATCGTGGGTAGCGTCCATAAGGCATCAACTCTTAAACGTCCAGGCAACTGCAACGGCGCCGGCGCCCCGGCCAAATACGTGACATTCGAGGGCGACGACCTGCCGTTCCTGGGCAACTGCACCTACCTCGCGTCCCGGGACCGGAACGCCACCGGCGAACACAAGTACCAGGTGTACACCACCAACGGGCCGTGCGACGACAGCACCGCCATGGTCTGCACCAAGATCGTGCATCTCATCTATGAGAAGAACGTTCTGCATATCAGTAAACATCCCGACACTAAGAAGGTATGTTTCAGCTTTTGACGTCAATTCTGTTATCTACCAACGATGGAGAAAAATGTTGCCATCTTGCTCACACGTTAACGCCAGTAGTTTAGTAATGGCATGACTACCGACAGTCCTCACCTCACTTGCTACAAGTGTGCACGTTCCTTTATAAATAAGTTGAGAAATATAAATTAGTTGATAGATTCAGCCACCAAAACTGCAGTGGGACAGATCCAGAGTCTTGACTGTAAAGGACAACGACGCTTCTCAGTCGGTCAGCACGCGGCTATAAACATGCACGCCCTTTAAGATTGCTGGTTTTAATTGCCGAAACTTTTTCGCCTACGTAACAGTTACAAACGACGATCGGTGACACAGCAATCTTCAAGTATCCGCTGAAGAAGGACTGGGTGACCATCAGCCAGGTCAACGGACAGGATATATCCATCCTGTTGCCAGATATACATGTTGAGGTGAGACCATATATTAACAGAAGTATAATATCACAAAATAATTGAAAAAGCCTTATAAAGCGGTTGGATCTTGGATAGGTGTAGCAGTTCCTGAGAATGTATAAAAACTCTTCACTAAAAAAAATTAAGCGATTGTGGATTCTAAGTATTCAGACCGAAGAGCATTTTTAGCTTGCATAAATACATAGGTTCTTTGATTCTGAATACCTAGCGGTTTTATATAGTTAAAATTCCTGTATTTCTAACTTCAATTTTCCTTTTCAACAACACTTCATCGTAATCCTATAACACAGCTCACAGTACTCCAAGCGAAAATGGAGTTCAGCGTCCGAGTGCCCTCGTTCCTCTACGCCAACCAGACTGAGGGTCTGTGCGGCGTGTGCGCCGGCTACCAGGACCTGCTCGTCACCAGCAACGGAACTGTCACCGATGACTTCGAATTGGTGAGTCATTGAAACACCGAACGCAGGAGCAAAAGGAACCAGGAACCATGATATTTTTTTGGCATATGAGTTTTCAATGTAAGGTTCTGTTCAGGTTTTGTCCATTTAATGGAGAAGTGTGGGATAACCTAACAACCCAGTGCGGGTAATGCTATAACCGCAAAACTGACATGTCGTGGGAGGTAGGGCTGGCTCTGAAACTAGATAATATTTTTGAAATAATTTATCTAAAGTAGTAACTGTTTATATATGTTTCTATGTCGACCAATTACAAACGAATAATAAATAATCCCTTTCAGTTGCATCTGGGTCTTGTATAAATGACTCCTTAAAATGGAAAATGTGTGTATACCAAATGACCTAATTATTTTTTCTACTCCAACAGTACGGCAAGAGCTGGCAGGCTACCCCGGAGACCCTCAAAACCCTGGACATCCCGGAGCAGCAGCAGTGCGACCAGCCGCCGCCGCCGGAGTGCAAGCCGCCGCCGCTCGAGACCAACCCTTGCTACAACCTGTACAACGCTGACAAATTCGGAGCCGTGAGTACTTATGCGATACCATAGTCATAGCGACCTCTTCAATCTCGCCACAAGCTACAGCTGATAAACAGCCTTGGACTGATCGCTCAAATTTCAAGATTTATGATGTCAAAGTGTAGCGGGTGTGCGCCTCGCATGGCAACACACTGGAGCATACTTTTTTTTGGAAAAGTAATGGCTTTTAAAAAAGGACAAGCCCGCTGAGTTCCTCGCCGAATCTTCTCAGTAGAGGTCGCGTTCCGATCCGATTATCCGTTAAGAAAAAAATATTTTAATAACAATTTGTAACGAAATAAACGATTTGACTTTGACACAGATGGCGGTGTAGACGACATTCAGAACAAATGACGAAGGCTCCATACAATCTTGAAACGCGCTAAGAGAGTTTTCAGATTGTACGGAGCCTTTTTTCTGCCAGTCATTGCGCATAATGGTCACCATATAATGACGGTTATCATCATTAACAAAATGATAAATTATGGCCTAAGCTATCTAATACTGAGGGGGTGGATGGAAGGTGTCATGGCACTGGGCTCACCCCTTTTACTTAGGGTCCAAATACTATATCTAACAACATGCACTGCAGTGCGCCCACATGGGCGCACTGCAGTGTATCTCTGTCTGTCGTCTTCGGGAAGGAAAGATGTATTTTGAAAATTGATAGTTACAGCATATGACAAAGAAATAAAAGTTGTTATAAAGTACTTGTGTTGTGTATAGTGCCACGCGCTAGTGGAGCCGCAGCCGTTCGCGGAGGCGTGCGAGGCGGAGCTGTGCGCCAACGCCAGCGACTCGTGCGCGGCGCTGGAGCGGTACGCGGCCGCCTGCCGCCGCCAGGCCGTGTGCCTGCCCGCCTGGCGCGCCGGCCTCTGCCCCTACCCATGGTATGTGCTTACAACTACTATTTCAGCTCTCCAGGAGGAGGCTGCTACCTCTGCTATTCGGGGCGGAGACATATTCAAAAAAAATACCATAAAAATCCACCTCCTCGTTCTTGACTTAGAAATGATGGAACTAACACGACTTTTAGATATATAGATAGATGACAAAACCTGTGAGATGTCAGTAACGGTATGTCCATTATTAGTCTACATTACATACCTCAGGCGAAAATTTGTCTCAAGAGTTGATCAGTTCTATGTACGGCCAAAGGTCATATTCGAGGTGATTAAACAGTTTTCCAATTCCCCAATCAATGATGTGGAACATTGCATTGCAACAGCGAGGAGCCTTTGGTGTATCGCGCATGCGTGGCCTGCGAGCGCAGCTGCGACAACAACGACGAGCTGACCAGGAACCCGGAGAAGTGCGACAAGCCGCCCGTCGAGGGGTGCTTCTGTCCCGAAGGGAAGGTGAGACAAAACATATCATGACCTTTGGGCTCCCTTAATATTGATCTTCCTCTCATTCCAAAGAAAAAACTTGGGATATAGATAACACTAGGCTTACCTACCCATCTCCTTCCACATGGTGGGAGCCGACCAAACACAACCTCTTTATATTACGTAGGTAACTTTTACCATTTTTGTAACATATCTTTTGCGTATAATGCTGTGGTGACTTACCGAAATAAGTGATTTGTATTCTATCCAAATCCATTCAGCAGTGTTTCTGTGCCTTTAAAACAAACTCCTTTTCGCATATGTATACTTAGTAGTATTATTTGCTTCTTCCCGGGGCTAGCCGAAAAACAAATAGCGCCATCACTAGAATTGAAATTATTATGAGAACAAAACATTATAGAGACGACTCAAAACATCGTTATGGAGTTTGTAAGTAAGCGGTAATGTTCACAGGTCCGAGTGAACAATACATGCATAGAGCCAACCAAGTGCTTCCCGTGCGACGCCAACAAGGAACACTACGCCGGCGACGAGTGGCAGGTGAGTGCTTTGAAGCTACATACCGCCAGACGAACACACCAACTATACGGTCCCACACTAATCAACGCTTGTATTATAGGTATCGTACAATGGACTGAGGGCGAACTCAGTATATAATACTTATATAGATATTAAACATCCATGATTCGGGTACAAACATTCGTGCTCATAACACATAGTTTGTTCCTACCAGGATTCGAACCTGGGACTCTTGGCACAATGAGCAGGGTCACTACCAACTGCGCTGATTCAGGGTCGTCGAATATATTTTTTTTTGATAAATTTACCACTTTTTTATTTCGATTGCAGAACTTTTCGCTGGTTCTGAATCCCCTGATAATGATATGAACTCGGATTTGAGTATCGATCTTTTTTTAAGGAATAAATTATTGCCTCGTGATTTGTGGATTTAATGTGCGCATGTCATTTTCTTCCATAATTATTTGACTTGCTCATACCTTGGAGAGTACGTGTAGTACGTGCAGTCAGTCCTGCGCTTGATCTCTCTCCGATCGGATCGTTGTTCCATTGAACTATGAGAGTGAGGGAAGAGTGGATGCACCTGCGCTTGCGCACACACTTTTGCATTGTAATATATCCGGCGTAGTTGGATAGTCTTCGTTGGTATCAGCCGCCGTGACCGAAATTCTGTCAGGAGGATTATAATTAATATGAGTGTTGCGTGTGCAGGAGAGCGCGTGCACGAAATGCACGTGCAGCCGCGTGTCCGGCGCGCACGCGGCGCACGCGGCGCACGTGTCGTGCACCACGCAGAGCTGCGCGCCGCCCGCGTGCGGCGCGCGCGAGGACTTGATCACCAGCGCCGCCGCGCCCGGCCGCTGCTGCGCCGACTACGTGTGCGGTCAGTTCCACTCCACTACTATAGCTCAACCCGCGACTTGGTTCGCCCCACCTTTTTATTACCGGACCCTCTTAATTACCGGACCGCAACGTGTCATGTCAACGCAAACATGAGGAAACCTGTACATCAGTCCATCAGTCATCGTGATGATGTATGGTCTGGGCACGCTCCTGATTGAGGAGGAATATACCTGGTATAATGGAAATTGGCTCACTCCCTATTACATTAGGACCGAATACCATCAGCAAAATGTGGGCACATTGCAGTTCTCTGCCTACTCTTTCAGTGGTTATTGGTGTGATGGTGTATTATTACATTAACACCGGTAATTTAGCCACACCACTCCGCCTGTCAGCGTTGACCCTTAAAAATAGTCCAAAATTTCTCCAACTTGTGATGTGCTTTACTGCTGCAACTCAGAGTAACAAACTGGCTATTACCTTCGTGCAGTACCAAAACCGAAGGCGAATTGCACGGAACCCAAGAAGATGGAGTGCGCGTTCGGGCAAGTGCTGAAGCAGAAGACCACGCCGGACGGCTGCCAGGAGTTCGCGTGCGGTAGGTGCCACCAACATTATCTCTACCTATTTTATTTATGTAAAGTGTTAAATCGTCAAAATAGTTACAAAAAGCCTAAGCTACAACTTTACCGCCCGTTCGGAATGCCCTTCCTATGGAGAAGAACGGGCAACAAACTCCATGGTTGCACTTTTTGAAATGATCCATTTCATTTTTGAAGAGGACATTTTTATGGGTATGTGAGAACAATGTAGGAACGGCTAGGCAGGCTTGAGCAGCTGGGCAAAAAAAATCTCAAAGTATATAATTATATGGTTAATGGTTCAAATCAATGTAATGCTTAAACTTTCTATATCTCTATTGGATATTTTACTTGACGTATTTATTGAACCTACACAATATTGACTGTAGGTAATTATATGACACCCAATAACATTGAACTCCATTCTAGAATGCAAGCCGCTAAGCGAGTGCGAGCCGCTGCCGGACGAGAGCGATGTGGAAATCCTTGAACCCGGCATGGAGGGGGCGATCGACACCACCGGCTGCTGCCCCAAAATACAGTTCCTGTGCCGCCCCGACACCTGCCCCCAGCCGCCCGCCTGCCCCAAGTACCACGACCTGAAAACCAATAATATTAGTGGAAAGTGCTGCCCGGAGTACAAGTGCGGTAAGTCAATCACGTAGGCTAGTTGTAATTAATTAGTTTGAAATAAAACTATTTTTAAGGATTTTATCGCGTTTATTTTTCGTTTTTACGTTCCCGACGTTTCGGCTGCTGACCGGTGACCATGGTTGCTGTAAAGCAGCCGAAACGTCGGGAACGTAAAAACGAAAAATAAACGCGATAAAATCCGTAAAAAATAGTTTTATTTCAATGTGTAGTATTCGCGTAAATATAAGAAATCAATATTAATTAGTTTGTTTGTATTTTGCACACTTTAACACACATTTATCTAGTCACAAACTAGAATTATATATACGTTGGGCACTAAGACAACCATATAAATACATGTGTAGATATAAACCGTCCATGACTCCGGTACAAGAATTCGTGCTCATCACACAATGTATGCATCTACCGGGATTTAGAGCCGGAACCCTAAACACAGAAAGCAACTCTACCTTCTGTGCTTAGGGTTCAGTATCAATTGTGCCAATGATGTTGCGTTACTTAACCATTCTCGAGCAAGGTTTTGGTGCAAAGTTATAACTATTTAAATAATTTCAGAGTTGCCGAAAGACAAGTGCGTCGTGAATCTGGAATGGGAAGCGGCTGCTAAGGGCGGCGAGAAGGCGCGCGCGGCGCCACAGCTCGTCCTGAAAGATGTGAGTCCTATCAAATAGACATATCAATACATATTGAATTTAAATAATCTTAGGGTTTTCAGATGCCGACTAATATGTGTGACCATCAAACTGTGGTCATATATTTTTAGTACTCACGTTATTCATTCATCAGTTCTAGGGTTTGTGGCGAATTGCTTTTATCAGTGTGGCAACATTTTTATATTATCTGTCACACACCAACTCCCAAGAGAGACGGGCTGGTTGTTGATTGACTTTATTTGATTATTGTAGCTACGGCATTTACTGGTAATTGATTGTAAAAGGATACGAATTTGGAACCACACTACGTGTATTATTTATGCGCACGGAGTACCCAGTTGAGTGGCGCCTGCATGAGCCTCGCTCGACTCCATAGGTTATATGTTTAAATTTCATTGGTCCCAATATCGAACTTAAACTCATCCTATATATACCAAGATATAATTCAGAGAATAGGCGCAGGCAGTCAGTGTTAAAAAAATAATTAAGTTGCAGCGACCTCTTCAATCTCGCCGCAAGCTACACAGATGGCGCTGCCGACAACATTCACAACAAATCACGATTCTCCATACAATGCTGAAACGCGCTATGAGAGTTTTCAAAGAACTTGACATATAGGTATACAAAATCTCGACAACGGCCGCCCTACCAGGCATATCACCCGCCTGGCTGGTAGATCTTTCCTTTTCCCTTAAAAAGTAGAAGACGGCGCAGTGGTTCTAAGGTCAATAATGTCGGCTAGGTGGACGCGGTGTGGCTGGACGGGCCGTGCCGCTCGTGCCGCTGCGAGGGCTCGGCGCTGGGCGCGGCGGCGGCGGCGCGCTGCAGCGCGGCGGAGTGCGCGGCGGCGCTCAGCACCGACCAGTTCGTGCTGGAGCCGCGCCCCGTGCCCTTCGCCTGCTGCCCGCGCCCCGTGCACGTCGCCTGCAGGGACGCCGACAACATATACAAGGTACACATACTATCGGCTCGATAATATCCCGGACGACAGCTTGAATCTCTCGAATAGCTGTACAACAACATGGCATAATATATAAAAAAATTATTAAAAAAAAAAACATTAGGAACAACTCATAGGACATTAAAAACGTTGACATCTGCATAGTTAAGAAACTGGGTCGCAGTGTCAGCGCCCACCTCTTACAATTATCAGACTTATATATTGCTCCAATAAACAATTACATAGATTGGACTTAAACTAAGGAATTACATAAAAAAGAAATAGGAATAAAAATTATTAGATAAATAATAATATAAAAATAACATTTTTTTATTACATATTAGGCAAGTATTTGATCTCGATCTCACCTGATGGTAAGTGACGATGAGATCTACGATGGAGCATACTTGCCTAGAAGGTACCTGTTCACTCTCGACTTGAAAATACCCAGATTGTAGTCAACGGGGAACAAAGACGCCGGTAGCGTGTTCCATTCCTTGGCAGTTCGAACGATGAAAGTAGAAGCAAAACGCTTAGTATAATATAACTTCTCTTGAAAACTCAATATGGCAGTTAACATTATTACATCACGTCTCCACAGGTGGGCGAGAACTGGACGTCCCCGGAGAACCCGTGCGAGAGCTACGCGTGCGCGCGCGCCGGCAACGACGACGACAAGCTGGAGAAGGTCACCACCGTGCAGCAGTGCAACACCGACTGCCAGCCGGTGAGCATCGCACATTATGTAAAGACAAATGTCACAAAATGTGTTACATATTATACAGGGTGTAAGGCGCATGGTAACGAAAACTTTGGGTAAAGGCTACATTTAATTCCTATAATAAAATTATAGAATTCATTTATGTCGAAATTCATGGGTTACATATGTTGTTATTTTTGAGCGCGCAATGTATCGATAATAGCGCAATTACATCACAACGCTCCGCGCGATACCTGACTCGTGCGGGGGACGAGTTCGCTTGATCGGATCGAGTTTTAATTTACATTGCAGTTTTAAGTTTAAATTAGAAATTATGTGGTTTTTATAATTTAAAACCACGTCATTCATCTATTATGATTTCATGCTAAATCAATTTAAAAGTACCTAAATAAAAATGTGTATAAAGAAATAAAATCGACCAACACTGACACCCTATGATGTATGAAGACATCGTCAAAAAACAAAAGTAAAAATGTCACTATCGTATGTTAATGTAATATTGTCCTTATACTATGGTAATAGGGTTGGAAGTACGTGGCGGCGGCGGCCGGCAGCGGGCTGTGCTGCGGCAAGTGCGAGCCCGTGGCGTGCGTGGTGGAGGGCCGGGAGCGGCGCATCGGGGAGAAGTGGACCTCCGCCGACTTCTGCGCCAACTACACTTGCGTCAATCTAAATGGCACTGTGAGTGGTTCATCTTCTCCTGCTACATCTGCGCTTAATAAATAATAAATAAATAAATATGGCCATACGTACACACCAACTATACGGTCCCACTTTAAGCTTAACTCTTGTGTTATGGGTACCGTACAATGGACTGAGGGCAAACTCAGTATATAATACTTATATACATATTAAACATCCATGACTCGGGTACAAACATTCGTGCTCATCACACAAAGCTTGTGTTCCTACCAGGATTCGAAACCGGGACCCTCGGCGCAGAAAGCAGAATCACTACCACTGCGCTAATCAGGCCGTCAATTAATGCCGTTAATTAACGCGTTAATCGACAAAAAAATACGTCGATTAACGCGTCAATTAACGACATTAGGCGCCGATAGGGAAACGTTTATTGGAGAGAGGAACGTTTTCTGATTGTAAACTTTTGTTTTTACGTCTTGTCAAATATTCCGATTTATATCTACGTATTATTGCCATATATTACGATTCTCTTTGAAATGTTATCAGTAAACCTTTTCTTTCTCACCCCGTATGGATTGCGGCCATTGCTTACGTGTTGTATACTATAATATAGTCGTACAATAAAAAAACTAAACGCTCCTAATCGCAAAGTGAACTATAACATGTCCGTACTCTCCAGCTGCAAGTGGAATGCGCGAACGAAACGTGTCCCGAGGTGTCGGAGGCGTTGCGCGAACAGTTCGTGCTCAGCGACGAGCGGCTCGCCGGCCGCTGCTGCCCCGCGCGCGAGCCGCTCGCCTGCCGCGCCGCCGGCGCCGTGTACCAGGTGCGTGCCCCGCCGAACATATCCCACAGTCAACCGGTACCGGTTTATAACCGACTACATTTTTGTCACAGAACCAGAAACGCCATATTTCCAAATTTGAATTCTCGTCTTCTATGCCAATGTTTTTTATTCGCAAATTAGTAGATATTGTGCCAGTATCAAGTATTTCCATAAATATTGCAATTACAATAAATACATATTGTTATAAAAAATGGCTGATGAGATAAAAATGGCGTGTTCAACATGTAACTTCGTCTAAAGAGCATGCTATTTCTTTAATTCTTATTTATGAAATACCTAAGTGGTGTGAGCGGGACCATATATTTACGTGAACGGAACACTAAATAAAACAATGCGCCGGAGTCACTGGCTTTCAGGGTTATTAAAAATCTTTCAGTCATCTAATCCTTTTACAACAATAAGAAGAGAAAATTGATAATACATTAACATATCGAGAACATGACCCGCGCAGGAGGGTGAGACGTGGAGCACCGCGGACCCGTGCCGGAACGTGTCGTGCGCGCGCGACGCGTCGGGCCGCCTCGCGCAGCGCGACAGCGTGGCCGCGTGCCCGCGCGCCTGCGCGCGCGCGCAGCGCCTGGCGCCGCCGCCCGCCGGCAGCTGCTGCGGCCGCTGCGTCGACGACGCCTGCCTCATCGACGACCAGATCATTCAGCCCGGTAACATTGCACAAACACGACGATACGTGTATGTACAACTCGATGGGAATGTGCTGCCGGCACTGTGGACGACATGCAGCCGACTCTGTGACAAGCTTACAAAAAAAAAACAAATAGCTTACTTTCCACTTCTTAAATCTAGCTAAGTATCCACCAATTCGGTTTGATACTGCACGTTTCACAATATTTTTAAATGCACAATAATAACGGTCCCGTGATGCGATTTTCGTCCAAACAGATATCGAGTCGACGATCGCATTTTAGTACGCCAAAAAGCTGCTATTTTTTTCGTTTAATTCCTTGCAAGCTCCAAGACCAATGTCAACTTTTCCCCGACCCTCACTGAGGGTCAAACCTCGGCGTCTTCGTTGGTCACCGCTGTGGAACCTGGCTTACAATAGTAACAGGTGGTAGGGGTGTGTGGAGGGTCTTATAGAATGTCTAGTCTTCTATAAAAAACACTACAATTCGGGCCAAAGCTGATCATGATGGCTCTCAACATGACTTGAATTACCTTGCCATTAAAGTCAGTATGTGCTGAGTGATCTGAACGCCCTTAGCATTGACACCAATAGAAGTAATATTATTATAACATATTACGAGAAATCCCTTGGAAAATGAACATAATTGTCTCGTCGTCAGGTACCACCTGGCAGTCGGCGGACAACTGCACGACGTACTCGTGCGACAAGGCGGGCGAGGAGGTGTTCGTGACGTCATCGCGGCAGGCGTGCCCCGACGTGTCGCGCTGTGCGCCCGAGCACGTCGTCAACGAGACCTGCTGCCGCGTCTGCAAGATACCCGCCGAGGCGCTCAGTAAGTACGCAGTGCCTCGGCTGTGTGAGCATATGCGCAATATCTGTGTGATTTTACTTTCTTTTTAGAAAACTCGTTCTATATTAAAAATGGTCAAAATGGGAAGGTAGTTGTCCAATGCCCCCCCCCCCCCCCCTTTCTGCGCTTGTTTGAGAGCACATCAAATCATTCAAAGTTCATATTGTGAACTACTTGTGCCAAGTCCTGCGTCTGCGCTCGTTGAGCGGAACGGTAGAATCTGTGAAGTCGTCAGGATAACTGAAGTGTTCTTGAATGAATTCAATCGCTGTAAGGGCAGCCCTTATCTTAGACCCAAAAAGTACCCACCAGAAAATATAAGTGCACATGCACATAACAGGCATACTGCATCAACAAATTCGACGTCCATCCTGTTTGTTATCTATTCGACAACTGTGAGCGCATATGTTTTTGCAAGATATTTACAAAATTCCAATGCGTGTTACAGAGTTTACAAACAGTGTTACGCTTGGAGCTGTGTGTAGCGACATAAAGTAGTTAGCTGGAGTGAATCGTCCCGGTGTGTACATGAGTGGGGTGTGTTATTTCCCCTCTCTGCCTGTGGCTCCAGTGGCGCAATTGGTCAGCGCACGGTACTTATAAGGCAGTGGTCGTGAGCGATGCCGGGGTTGCGAGTTCGAGCCTCGCCTGGAGCAATGTTTTGCATCCCTTGCGAGTGAACATACGTCAGAGATTAACAGATCAATTATACAGATACTCTCAGTAGGTTTGTCAGCAAATAAAAAGAAAAAATAATTAAAACTATCACTGTGCGTTACTTTATACGCGTGAAACTAAGTTTTTTTGTAATCGAAAACTGAAATTTTCGGGATTTTTTTTATCATGTCCCATGGCTACTACCATGTCATGTTTTATCAAAATGCGGCAAATAGATTTCCCATAACGTGCGAATGGTCTACTAAATAACCGAACCGAATGGTAGACAAAATTTCTAAAACTAATGTTTAAAATGATGTCGAAATACTTAATTGCTGTCAGATTTATCTTATGGTTAACCCATTCACTGTTCTTACCTTTTTAAACGGTTTTCCTATTACACAGGGTAAGTTTGATTCAGCTATGTTTAATGCAAAACCCGTTCGAAAGGGCTTCCCATAATACCCACACCGTAAGTCTTTCATCGACAGTGTTAGACTACTACGAGACTGAGACTACTACCTACTATGTAGTTAATACCTACCTATTGAGTATAAATCGTGAATTAACAAATTATGTACATTGTGCAACAGGTAAGTGTGTGCCCAAGAGCATAGTGGGCGCGGAGTCGGTGGGGCTGCTGCGCATCCGGCTGGGCGCGCGCGGGCTGTGCGTCAACAAGCGGCCGCTGCGCGGGTTCAAGGAGTGCCGCGGCAGCTGCGACTCCGGCACGCTCTACAACAACCGTGAGTGCTCACAACTTACTATACTACATAACAAACATGTTAGAATAACTACACGAGTGCCTGAAAGTAATAAACAGGTAGAACGTATTCATCACATCATAAGGCGAGCTATCTTGGAACCTGAGACGGGACCGCAAAGGTACCTAATTTCTTAAAAACAATCGCATCACCATAGACATAGGTATTCAAATAGGTGTTCTTAAAATACAATCTATACATATGTATATTCACGTGCGCACCCCGCACCCGACGGGTATGTTTTGTCTATGTTCGACGGCACAAATCCATCCAGGCGAAACATTCATACCATTTTTGGCTCAGAGGTAAAAAAAAGGATTTAACATATTTGTTTTATAGATAAGTTGAACGTGTAAGTATGTGTTCCTCAGAGACGGGCAGCCACGACTCGCGCTGCGAGTGCTGCCAGGCGACGCGCTACGAGCCGCTGCAGGTGGCGCTGAGCTGCGAGGACGGCTCGCAGCGCGCGCACCGCGTGGCCTCGCCCGCCGCCTGCGCCTGCGCCGCCTGCGCCGGCGCGCAGCTCGCCATGCCTTCCCGCCCGCACGGTAACCACCATCCACCTGACCATCTTGTTATTCCAGATAATTAATTAATTTAATTAAATTACATTTAATTCCGTTAAGCCATATATGCGTGAAACTTAATATACACTTTACGCATGTATAATACAGTAATAAAGTAAGGGTTGCAACTTAACTAAACCCAGGGATCATTTTAGACGTTTTGTTGCCAACGTTTGAGTGCTTGGGAGCACTTAATTACGTTTACACGGGGGGGAAATCAAAATAAACTACCACAGTCCTGAAACAGGCGGGGCAGGGCAATAGCTCCCACTCCCCCCCCCCCCCCTTGTATCCGCGCCTAAGATAAAAGTTCAAAAGTGAATATCATGACCGACAAATCTTTTTAGGATATTCTGGCACTAAACATCCTCCGAGGAAAGGAGGCTACGTGGAACCCGAGGGAGAAGACATCATACCGTCGATATACCAACGGTTCGGCTCTGACGAAAAACCCCAACGATAATTGCCCTTAGCTTGTAACGAACAACGTTCAATTAATTTTAATTATATTAAGGAAATCTATTTTTTTGTAGTAAGTCATATTTTCTGTGATGTAAATAATGATTAATAAAGTTTATCACAAATAAATTTATTCAATAAAGAATTAATTAAAAAATATTATATATTGGTTTTATTCAAATCCTTGTATCATAATTTGTATGTTTGTACCCAACCGTAAATATTACAGATCGAACTTTAGAAAGAGCCAGAGGTATGAGTGACAGAGACGACGTTATACAAAACCGTCGTATAAATATACCGGATGAATATTTCATGTTTTTATCTAAATTGGTCTCGAGTCCTTTAAGGGTTTCTCGCTATTCCCTAGTTTCGAATTTGGCCACACACCCACACCTCAAAAAATCACCTGTATACGACTTGGTACTGTAATGTTTTCAGTTAGTAGAAATGAATAAAATGCATTTTACATGTAAGGTGTAAGAATAATAGTGAACAATATTTTAACAAGGCCAAGAGTAGGTTATAAAGTTAACATTCCCAAAGAAAAAATCAAAGACAATTGTCTAAATAATCTCAGATTATGAAAGGAGATAAAATTAAAACAATGCGTTATACTCAAGATTTTTACTTTTGAACCAATAGTCAATTAACATTTTTCAGATCGTCGGTAGAGAACCGTATATCAACGGCATACGGTTTGAAATCCTTGTGTGTAAGTTGTGGTGGGATTTATACACCATCGTTTTGTTCGTCGTCTTCAGCTGTGGGTTCAGAGTCGTTCTGCTGGGCTTCTTCTTCTTCCTTCTGTTTCTGCTTCTTCACCATGTCAGAGAGATATTTACACCTTTGCATGCATTCCTCCTGAAAATAAACGAAATATGATAGCGACATGCGAACCTAATGGACGAAAACAAGATACAAAAAATATCGTCGAAATTGGTGCAGTTATTCTGGAGCTACGATGGTACAGATAGTCAGAGGCACCAATTATATTACACTCAGTACACAGGTAGTGAGCATAACGCTACTCAATCTTAAACCATGTTTTATTGCGTTACCCCTGGCTATGAGTAAGACTAATCGTATCGTCATCGAGAAAAAATTCTGTCACTATCATTCTTATTAGTAAATGTTACGATACGTATACAGATTGTGCTTGAGGATAACACGTACTTTGGTCTTCTCGGGCACGGAGTTGGCGATCTTCTGCCAGCGGTCGCCAGCGCCGCCCTTGGGGTACTTGGCGAGCGCGTTCTCCAGCGCCTTCTGCTGGCTCTGCGACCAGTTGCCGCTGCAGGTCTCCTCCGCTTTGCGCGTTTTCACCTGCACGAATGACATGATCAAACATATTAAGTTGGAAGCTCAGGGTCAGGGCGCGAAATTCAAAATATCAATGGTTTTTATTTTTTTACGAAAAATTTGGACATCCTTACGATGTAATTTAGTGTTTTGCGATATTAGCATTCTGCATTGGATGTCTCGATGTATTTAGTTTGCTTAAAAAAATACCTAAAGCGATACAACCCCATAAAGTTAGTAAAAGTAGCGGTTTTTACAAACCTTATGGTATTGTATCGGATTAAGTACTTCTTTAAGCAAACTTAATACATTGAGATATCCAATGCAGAATGCTAATATCGCAAAATACTAAATTACATCGTAAAGATGTCCAAATTTTTCGTAAAAAAATAAAAACCATTGATATTTTGAATTTCGCGCCCTGACCCTGAGCTTCCCCCTTAATATTAATTAAAGACAAGCAGTGCCCACGACTTCATGCGTGTTTATGTTAGGCTGAGTTTCTCGGGGAACCCTTCGATATTTTCTGCGACACATTTTCTGGTACACACTAAAAATGTTTTATACGGAACAGGATTTGCCCCTATGCCCCCTAGGGTGGTTTTTGACTCCTGATTAGGATTATACTACCAAATACTTACTTTTATTATTAACTTGGGCGACTCTTCCATAAATCGCTAGTGTTTTTGGGCAAGTTTTTTTTTTTTTTTTTATTACATTATAGGCAAGTATTTGATCTCAATCTCACCTGATGGTAAGTGACGATGAGATCTACGATGGAGCATACTTGCCTAGGTAGGAAGGCGGCAGTAGATCGAGACGCTACATTCACTAGGCACATGCAGCGCAACTGATCTGACCCGCCATCCATGAATGGCAACACCGAACATCATGCCGGAACACGGCTAGGCCGCTTGGCGACATGGCTTTGTTCAGTGGGTGGTGACTAGCCACGGCCGAAGCCTACCACCAGTAGAGTTGGCACCTAGTTGGCACCACCCAGGGTCACGTGTAGGGTATCTCGAGGGTACTTAATTCTCCTACGGACGAAGGTGACTCGACCCCAAAAGTGCCCTTATACCAAAATTTACCATGGAAAACTATTTCGATAAATGTACAGGACCGGAGAGCTGTCTCTCTAGTAAAAAAAAGACCACAACCCCACGCACCTTTTTAGGCGGTTCCACCACCGCCGGCTCGGGCGGCTCCTGTCCCGGTATCTTGTAGCAGTTGTCCTTGAGCTTGGCGGCCATGTGCGTGACCTCGGGCACGCTGCGGCCCATGGTCTCGGCGATGCGCTCCCAGCGATCGGCGGTGCCGCCCGGGTGCTTCTTCACCAGCCGCACCAGCTCCGCCAGGTCATCGTCCGTCCAGAGACCACCGGTTATGACGGGTGCCGCGGGCTGGAGGAAGAAACGATCGTTTTGAAGGTGTCGATCAATGGTGCCTTTAGGGGAGTTTCCAGAGACGAATGAAACTCATTTTATTCATGTTTTGTTGACGTCTCGAGCCCGGGCGTTTAGAACCGCTCATGATAAAGTATTAAATTTATTCATTTCATATGCCAAATAGGGGAATGAGAGTTGTAATTTTCCCTCAAATGAAGGTATAGAAAGGTATTCGTCATTTACAATGAAAATGATTTGTTACCTGAATTGATTTAAAAATCTATAAATTAGGGGGGAAATCTGTTAAACATTAAAAACACTAATTCTTCTTTTTAAGTCTCGGTAATCGGATAAATTATAGTAGACTGAAGATTGTCTCGGCAGCCCACTTTCCCACACGTTAATATTTTTACATGGGCGATAGGGCTGAGAGATGATGTGGTCTCTCACCTGGACGGGCAGCACGACAGGGCCGGCGTCGGGCTCGCCGGCGGGCCCGGGCTGGCCGGCGCCGGCGTCGCGCGCGGGCGGCACGAACCCGCGGCGCTTGCGCAGCGAGCCCGCGCCCGCCGCGCGCGCCTCCGCCGCCGCCGCCGCCTCCCGGTCCGCGCGCACGCGCTCCTCTTCCTCCCTACCCACGCATACAACATTACAATACAGGATATATGGAAATATGCATAATACGTGGATGCGATAATCAAGTTTTTACAAATGTTTTTACAACTGATACATAAGACGCGTTAGTTTGACACTAGTCGCCGAATACTCAAACAAAAGTTACTCAAATTTAAGAACTGCTAATAAGGGCGACTCAATGAATAGGACAGCGTTTTCTGCAGTAGGAATAAAGGGCTCAGCCGTTCGGCAGTTTTATTTAATTGTTCCAACACAAATAGATCTGATACGATGATGCAAACTATAAACACTCCATTCAGTCTTCTCAATAGAAGTTTCAATGTTACTAAACAATAATGACGTCATGACATTTCATTATAATTTCAACAATGGGAAGTCTGAAATTATATACCGCCATGTTTCAAACCCACCTGGGTATGGGTGAACAGAAATGTCACACAATAGGGTGTTTGACTGTATGAAAAATAAGCTTTTAAATAGTGGCCATCCTAAAAGATTGTAGCTTTTTATAACTATTAGTCTTCACACTTCACAGTCAAATAGCCTATCACTTCAAAAGGGACAACTCACCTCTTCTTCTGTCTCCTAGCTTCTTCCTCTCTCTCCTTCAATCTCTGCCGGAGTTCCAACACAGCACTGGGGATGGCCGTGATCGCCCACCATATGAACCGAGGTATTTGAAACGGTAATGTGTCCTTGACACTCGGCTTCGGGAGCTGTTCCAATATTTCCGCTAAGCCAGCATCGAACCCTGACTTCTTTGAATGTTTCTTGCCTCTGCTGTTTAATATTTGTTCCTAAGATAGAAAAAAAGATTATTACTGAATGAATCTAACAATGACATCGTGAAAATGGAAGCGTTAGGTCAGGGCGCGAAATTTAAAATAAACGATGTTACCTTTGGGGTTGTGCTGCAGAGCCAAATTAACGATGCAGAAGGAGCCGAAGGCAAAAGCTAGCGGAGAGTTTTTGGTTTTTAAGTATGAGGCAGCTGTTATTAGCTCACTAGATAATCAGAATAGACAAATATTGAAGTGAAGTCATCAAACTATTGTGTTAAATTTGACAACAATCAAACAATTGTGTTCAGTCATTCTCACAACCCAAAAGATAGGGTACATTCATCATGCTATGCCCATTGGTGGCCTGGCCATAGGATAAACTAGATGAGTGCACAGATGCACCCACGGGCTAGTAGATAGTATTAATTTACCGCTGTAAACCTCTTCTCAACGTAAGCGGCCCACCCGCAGGCATACTGTCCGAATGTGATGATGATGAAGACAATGATGGTGCCCTCGGCCAGCCCCATCTTGCGCACGTGGCGGTAGTAATACATCGCTGAGCGCCAGTTTGGAAGTCCATTCTTGAGCACTTCATTGTATCTGTACAAAATATATTCTTATAGTCCAGCCAGTTGTTCAAACATAGAGTAAGGAGGTTCCTGCTGTACTGACGTCATTTGTCTCACGAGGACATTGTTCATGTTGTAAAGTGCAAACCTCCATGACCTTGCTTAATGTTACATACAAAAATGTATATAGGCAAGCAGTAATTCTAAGTTCTACATTTTCTACGCTATCTATAAATAATTTAGATCACCTGGCAGTATCCCCTCAAGCAGCCGGTTTGTGCTGACCTTTAAAAGTGCCATAGAGTACTGTTGACATACTAACAAAGTTTTTTTTATGTACAAATGACCTTAACACTGACAGTAGGTACAGAATTTGCCAAGTATTGGTTATCACATGTGGCTTGAGCTCAGCAGGAATGTTAAACTTTTTAATTTACATTATGCATTAATTATCATTAGCGAATGAAATAATTTATCACAATTGATATACATGAATACAGTTTGATGATTTCTATATGTGAAAATATGTAAAGAGCAGTTATTTTTTTTATGTAAAAATCAGATACTGTTTTCGAAAGAGCAGGAAATAAAATAAGACTAATGAAGCAACAGATGATGTGTAATCTGTGTCACCAACAATATCAGCAGTTAGGTTAAGCAACCTTTCTGCTCAATTTCACACAGAGTGTCATGCAATGTCAGGCAATATTGTAACTGTCCAGAACTGCATTAAACTCAGTGGTGGCGAAATAATTTGTGGACTATAGTTTTAAATGATATATTTTAAGTAATGCTTTACAATGGTTGTTGCTAATACCTACGACACAGAATCATGTAGGTGCATGTAACCAGCTGATTCGTACTGCTGCGCTGGGCCAGGCCTGGTGCCCTGTTCCACTAGCTAGGGAGGGCTTATGCTATTTTACAGTTAGTTGTGGGTATTGAACCATAGAATACAACAATAAGGTTAAGGTTGGATATTAAGGATTTTTTTTTAAAATAAAAAATACTAACTTTTCCCTTTTCCCTGGGTCCTTGAGTACATTGTGTACTGAGACCAAGTTCCTGAACTGCACATCAGCGTCTGGAGCGTCATTCTTATCTGGATGCAGCTTCAGTGTCAGTTTCTTGAAAGCTGACTTTACTTCTGATGGTGAAGCATCCTGAAAAAAAAGTTAACAGATCTTTAAGTTATTTTCTTTGTAATTATTGTATATAATAAATACTTGACAGATATCTAATCGGCTTTTTGATGAGATAATAATGTATTTATAGGAACAAGGGTAAATTTATTGCACACCTATATCGTCGTCGTTACTTTGCTACCGTTTTAAACTGCATGAATAAATTAATAATACAATAAGTACTTAATAAAGTCAAGGCCAGAACCACACTTACCTGAGTAACTCCTAATAATTCGTAGAAGTTCTGGTTTACTTCTTCGACCACGTCAAACACTTCGAAATCTCCATCGTCCCATGCTCCCACGCTGAATATTAAGGTAAAAACTACCAGTATACTTCGGACCATCTTGTTTCTACAAGAATCCAGCGAATCTAAGCTATTTTTAATTTACGAAACATATTTTAGTACGAAATAAGGATATTGAAATCATTGAAAATTTACGCGTTTTGACGAATTGCCGAATTGCCACATGACAGATAAATTTTATCGAATTTGACAAACTATGACACCACACCAGCTGAGAAACAGTTCACAGACTAATAAGAGAACAAGTTACAGTACATTTTGTATTCATGATCCCTCTGCATTATCTTTTATCGCCGTTAGATTGGTAGTACTGTATATAGTATTGCCACAAACAGTGCAACATCTGGAAAAGTAAGGAAAATATGAATATTATTGAATTCTTAAATATACCAGTTGGCTAGTTATACTGTTTGTAGGTACTTGGTCTTGGACTAATTGTTCATCCTACTCAGATAAAGTACGCCATCTAATTTATTCATATTTTAAAAGTTTATAATTGAACATCTACGAGTGAGTAGTAAGCCTCCAACTGTTGATATTAGCACTCTGTTAGTTTAATTAAATAATTAATATTTTGCACACAAAAATAAATAAATAAATATCGTCAGATGAACATCCTAACTGTGTGGTTCCAAACTTAGGAGCACATGTATTAGGGTACACTATAATGAACTGGGGGCGATCCCAGTAACGCTCACACCAGTGGAAACTTACGAAACGATTATTTATGAAATTTTCCAACTCGGGAATCGAACCGGCAACTACCTGATGCAGTGAACCAAATGCCTTATGTGCTCCTACGCTCAAACCGTTAGAGCAAGTTGTCCTCATTCAAGTATTTTTAATAGGTAAGTAGGCATTTACCAACTAAAGTAGGCATAGCATTTAGGGCAAGGTATCGGAAGGTACATTATGCCCAAAGGTCTATAAGAGTTAAGCTTTAGGTTCTTTGAATCATGTTTGAATAAGAACATTTCCAGAGATTTTGAGGTTGTAAATGGTAAAGACGCTATAGATCACGGAGATAAGTAGAGACAATCAGAATTTATGAAGAATTAAATCATTTTCCATCATGTAATTGTTTTTTCACGATACAATACAATCCAATCTAGATTACTACTTCTAAAGACATAAAAACCTGGACTTTATTGACTATCAAACTTCGCGAAACACGTTTGACCTAATTCTGCTAAACACACTTTTACGGGTTTACATAGATTGTCAGCGTTAAGTTGAAACTGGCAGTTCACCGTATTTCAATTTATTGTCTACAGAACGATTGGAGTTATTGGCATGCTCTTCAAAGGCGCTGGCCCAGTACCGGGGAGAATAGTGCCACCTGGCCATTATCCCCTTAATTTTTTGAAGTACTTTACTGGGGACTGTTGTACAGTAACAGTACCGAAAATAGGTACCTATAACTGTTTTCACTATGGCACCTATGCACTAAACCCCATTTCCTAGTCGGTCACGCAGCCGCAAACCGATGTTTGCACCAAAAATTCAACCCTCTAATGCTAAAAGATCACTGGTTATTGGCGGAGGCATCTTTATTTACAGCAGGGGGAGGTAGGGGATGTCTCTCGTATGATGGCCCTCAGCACAGAGGAACGGGTAGTCAGTGCTATGCGACCCCGCGCGGCGGACCGGCGCGGGGATGGCGGACTCTAGATAGTTTACTGTAGTTTTTGCCCTAAATCATATTAAAAATCCAGTGACGTAGACTGCTGAAGTGCATATTGCACTATCGTTTGTCGTAACAAATGATGTAAGAAACACCTCCATGACGTGCCATACGACGCTGCTGGTCACAACAATGATTTTCGTGTTTTTCGCTTTGTCCATGCTCGGATTTTTAATTACTGTTCCTACTCCTGTAAGTTTGTGTGTTCTAATTAAATTTAATGTTTATAATTAATAAAACCTGGAAGTACATTTTTATAAAAAATATTATTTGTGGAGTCAAAAATAAAATGTTTTTAGTTGTAATAAACTCGATAGATAATTGTATTTGGTAATGAAAACTATGCCTATTAGTCAAGCCTTAAATATGTGAATAGTCCAATGAAGTATAATAAAAAAACGGTGCAGCCTTTAAGCAGTAATCACTAACTATGAAATACTCGTAAATACTAAAAATGATAAGTATGAATTTCTTGAAGAAGATTAAGATAATTTGTTAATGTGATAAAGCTAATTGTATTAGAAAATCTAAGTGTTGGTGTGTACTTGTTGGCTTTATTCATTAGCACAGTTTGTCAGCACTATTGATCGGTGGAAAATCATGCGCGGTGCAGCCCGCTTGCCCAGTTTTCCCGCGAAAACTGTGGCTATTAAGAAATTGATTAATCACTTTCGATTAATAACTGTATTTATCTAGGTACTGATGATTTGACTGTCTTCAACTTCCTGTCAAATACTGACGATATTGCAAAAAAAATGAAACTAAAAATATTTAACATTTTATATAGCCAGCCGTGCTTTTGTAAGCAGTGAGTGCAATGAATAGCGAGCGAGCGAACAGTTTTTCTATGGCTTGTGTACATTTCTATAAATAACAAACGCTGGTTGAATGCAGGCTTTGCAACGGGAATAGGTACACAGCATTTTAGTTTTTTTTCCGCACCATACAGGAACGTAATACATACGCTACATAAAGAGATACATTCAGATATTTAATATTTCAGCTTCCAACCAGGGATGCCTGTCTCGTTCCCAAATAAAATTATCCTATTAGGGTTGGTCGAATATACGTAATACGCTGAGAGCACAAGTACCTAATCACTTTATTGAAACTTCCAGTGTGCCACTGAGACGCCATGTCCGGACGGGAGGCTGTGTCCGGCGCACTGGCTGTGCTGCGAGCAGGGGTGCTGTGCCCCTGCTACAATGCCCACACGTCGTGACACCGAAGACCCACTGAGGGAGCAAAGTTACGGCTATCCTTGGTATGCACAGTGGTAAGTATTTACATGAAATAAGAATTACAACTGGACACCATTTGCAACTGTCTGGCTTATTTAAGCAATAATAGTGGGTAGTAATAGATTTGACCTAATAACCCATTAGGTAACTTTATCTTACGAAAATATATTTTGGAACCGCAACCAGGAACGTCACGTTCAGATGCTCTGACTTCTATATGCATCACTCTGCCAACGACCACATTGCGTGTAATAAAAACGTTTATTTGGGGAAAATTCCATCGATTAAAATACTGTTCTTGCTTTATGTGTGCAGGCCTGTGTTATTTCTTCTTGGAACTCTTGGAGGGATTATGGTTTGCTGCGTCTGGTGTCTCTTTTTCAAGAGGTCCTCTCTGTCTGGGCACGGTGTCTACATGTGCTCGTTCGCGTGCTGTGTCCGGCGGCCCACGTCGGAGCATGACTCAGCTGGCTCCGTATACCCGCCACCTCGCTACAGCCGCTGCAGCTCCTTCCACCAGGCTCCACCACCGTATTCTGAAGTGATATTCTTATTGTGAAACTACTTCAGTTCGAGGTTTATTTATTTTCGCCAATTTATTTTTATATGATAACTCCTCATTTATGTAAAACACACTTCTAGGCTGTGACGATTATCGTAAATCGATGTTTGCATGTGTGTGCTGGATGTTTTGATGTCCTTTTGAAACGAGGATCTTAAGCGCTCGAAAGCTTTTTATTGTAGTTTGGGCGTAGACGCTGTTATTATTTCATGCGTAAATAATATTTTTGATATTAAAAGTAACTTTTTTGGTTAACACAGGTCACATCCAAACCCGATCTATATCCACTCGTTATCACGTGTGGGGAAGGTGAAGGTAAAGCGGGGAACTATCTCATGGTACATTACTTCAGAAACTATGTAATTCGTGGCCCAGGTAAATGCTTTTTATATTACACAAAAAAACTAGGTAGGTATTTCATTACATTTTTTTAAATAATATTATTTCCGTAAATAATTCACTAAATCTATTTTCCGTTTTCTATCAATAAATAGCATATACGTATTTGCATTAAATTCAGACAATCGTAGCTCGCAATACGTGGTTCAATCGACAGGGCAACAGTGAAAGCTATGTTTTCCAATGACGTATTTAAAATAATAAACAGACTTCATGTTTGTGGGAATATGCCAACCGTACATATAGTAAACCTGCTTGAGAATTATTAGCACCCATAACTCTGTCAACAAACATTACTCTGCTTCAAATGGAACATACGGACGATGCCAAATGGTAAATTCTGTGACAAAAGTTTGTAAAAAACATCAAGGCGCTTTGAAATTGGCCAAACTAAATATTACCTACCACTCTATCTATATATCTAATTTGCGCTAGTGTAGATTAAAGAAAGTAATTAAACACTACGTCCTTATTTGCAGGCTCTTTATCAGCGACGAGTACTGCAGAATCTCTCAACTCCAGTTTCATATGCAACGCAGCAAATGAGGTAAGTAAAATACTGTCGTCCACAATTATATAGATCTTTGAGGATTTAAACACAACAGCTATGGACACCTTTATTGCCTTTAGCAACCCATAAGTACTATTAGAATTTTATAGTTACTAATAAGCAACACGTCATATTGTTGTGTATGTCTTGTTAAACATTATAAATAAGTACTAGTTTAATGTCATTATTCACAGGCAAATTCAATCATACCACCGCCATACTCGTGCGCGAGTAACTACGAAGAGTGCAGCGTGGGGTGTGGGCCACTGCTACGCTCGCTGTCCTCCCTGACGGAACCACGCCCCGCTCCGCCGGCTCCCACCTTGCACCCCACCCCACACTCCGCGCCACATCCTGCGCCCTCTCGCCGCGAGCGCGACACACCTGCAGCCTTCCGCGATAACCTCATCACTTCGCCTATCCAGCCCATGGTAAGTATGTAAAATCAAACAAAAATTTGACATTTCAAAATAAAGAAAATGCACGCTTCTCTAACTTTGTGATGTTTGTTTGCAGGACCCTTCGTTTGATCTAGAGTTAGAGCTTATTGACTGTGAGATGTATTGTGATGGTGGTTGTAAACCAAGAGTGGGATCATCCCCGCCAGTGCATCGGTCGCTGTCAAACGTGGACGACGCGGTATATGACCACGAGGCCTTCGGCCTTCGGCACCTCTTCGCCTGCCCGTCGCCTGAAGTGGCGGGTGTTTGTGAGTCACCACCTCAGCCCACAAGCCCTACGCAAACGTCGAGAGATTCAACTTTGCGCAGGCCGAGTGACGATAGACGTCATCGACGTCTGGAAAAGAAAACATTGAGAGCGAGAAAATCGAGCTTATACATGCCGCTATCGGTAGCTTACCCAGTTAGAACGTCAAGAATATCTCCCGGAACGCGGACATCGTCACGATCTGCGCCTGCCACACCTTGCAATGCTCTTGTACCCAATCTCCTCACCTTTACGCAAAGAGTATCAGCATCAAGACTTGGGTCGAGGTCCTCGAGATGTAAAGAGGAAAGTGATCCACTGCTCGCAGATATAGACCAGACGCGCACTGACCACAAATTTTAATGTCAAATGGGCCAACGATTGCTATCTACATATTTTCTACAAGTTCTCCGATTGGACACTTCAATTTGATCTCATCGATGTTAATAGATCATGTAATAGTGTAATTTTCTAATATCTATCTCAAAAGGCCTAACAACACAACCCTGTAGACGATTTATGACGATAACAATACTTTCTCAATGTTGTGACTACTTAATCTGTGCTCATTATATTGTAGAGCCTATGCAACTAGTAGTTAGTATAAAAGTTATTCAATTATATTATTATGGCGATTAAGACAAGAGCTTATTGGACCATTGTTCACTCGCCTTCTAATAAGAATAAAATTATGAAGATTGTGTTTTATTTTAGCTGTGAAGTAGACATTGTTTGCATGGAATTAAGTTTTATGCACCCCATTAAGTTCCAAGGGCAAGAAAATCCTAGATATTACCCTTGTTTACATTTTGAGGTACATGTTTTGCCTATTATATCAGCTAAGCATCATACGAGTATAAGCTATCTTCCTTCCAAGTTTAATCAAAATTCATACCAAATTCAGATAGTTAGCTAGAATTCGAACATTCTCTTTTGATTATAATGATGACTTTTACCCAAATTATTTAAAGTACAGATTATACCTATTACAGTCTTATTATATGTATATACAATTTATTTACGGTATATTATTTATATTAATTATTTATAGTAATTGTAAGTATTAAATAATTAGCTTTCTAAATAGTAATACTACGTGTATCAACATTACTACCCAGAACCAAGTCTTATAGCTGGCAATATTAAAAATGGGGTAAATTTACCATGCTACCATAACTATTTATAGAGGATATCTATTGTTTTACAAAGCTGGAACATGGCTGCAATGAGTGACGCATCAAGATAACGTGTTTTGTCGTATCATGTTGACAGCTGACAACATAAGTAACGTCAAACCCATACGTCAAAACAACAATCGCACGCACGCACCGGTCTTGTTTTTCTTTAAAAAAACTTAAATTCAAGATTTTTCAAGCTGTCGTCGAAAATAGAATTAGAAATGAGTTTGCAGACAGATTTTGGCCCTGACTCCGGGGGCAGAGTCAAGGTAATACCCTTTTTGATTCATGTTTTCACACAATGCCCGCTCGTTTCGATTTCGGATAACTGCAACTAGGCTTTTATTATCAAAAGCTAATTAGTGCACTATATGGGTCTTACCACTATTTCGATATTAATTTATTGCATTAATTCTTCCAGGGCCTGGTAATAGTCAAGCCAATAGTTTACGGTAACATAGCTTGTTACTTCGGCAAGAAACGCGAGGAGGACGGCCACACGCATCAATGGACGGTGTACGTTAAGCCTTACACCAACGAAGACATGTCTTATGTGAAGAAAGTGCATTTTAAATTACACGAGAGCTATGCAAACCCAAACAGAATAGTGACAAAGCCTCCCTATGAGCTCACAGAGACAGGATGGGGGGAATTTGAAATTGTTATTAAGATATACTTCCATGATCCTAATGAAAGGCCTGTGAGTATATTTTCTACTAACTTTTGCCATTGCTCGACCTGCTCAACCCCAACACTCCTAGAGTCAAGATACTACCCTATTATGCATGTTTAACTATAAGGTATTCAATTGCTGGACCTACTACTCAAATCCTATTTTAAATCTACAAATGTGACTCAGAATAAAGGCCTATTGTTAAAAGTACAAATTGGATGTATAAAGAATAGATAAGTTATGGACAACCCATGGTATCTACAAATTATAGATCAGAGGTGTATCTAAATAAAAGGTTTTATCATCTGTATAGACTCAAGTTAATACCTAAGTCAAGATATATATATATATATATATAGATAGCTTTGTTCTCTGTCAAGTTGGTGCAAGTGGCCAAGCTGCATGTGATTATTAGATGTGACTCAATTAGATTTTTTTTTTCCGTTTCCAGGTAACCCTGTACCACATACTCAAGCTATTCCAATCACCAGTAACAGATGGAGTACCCCCTGTAGTCGGCCGCACCCTCGTCAGTGAATCATACGAGGAGATAGTGTTCCAGGAGCCCACACAGCTGATGCAGCATCTACTGAACAGTGTAAAGCCTATCACAAATGGATCTTGGACACATGATACTGATTGTAAGTTTTGTGCTAAGGTGATTGATATAAGTGCCCTTAGTATACATTGTGAATGTGTTCTTTCACCAATCAAATGTTTCCATATATTTACAATGGATTTACAATACAATACTACAACTACCCCTTAATTTATAGAAGTTATCTTTTCTTGAAAAGTGGGTTATAGCACATTAGATAATAATCTTATATGAAAGGTTTGATTACTGCATGAGTGAGTATGTTGTGTGTATTTCTTAGTTTGGGGCCATATATTTTTCTGGCATCATTTGTTCTATAAATATTTCTACCACAATTCTCACATATCCTTTTGCTTACAGTTGAAGACAAAAAAGATAAAAACCTACAGAAGATAATGTCTGCTCAGACAAAGGTTAGGAGTGAGATATCGGACCTCAAGGAGAAGCTGCACCTTGCCAAGGAGACCATCGCCAAGTTCAAGGATGAGATTGCAAAGTTGCAGAATTCCACCGGTGCTGGTGTTATACCGGGATTAGTATAGCTTGATAGGCAAGTTAATCGAACTCTGGCTTTGGAAACCAGAGATTTTGATTCAAACCCCATGTGGCTACTCTAGGATATTCGGATTTCATGTACGAATTTTCAGAAATAATTATTATATTACTTATTATGTGATAATGAAAGCAAACGTCTTGTGGAAACCTGCACTGGCCTGTGGTGGACTATGCCCCATATCCCCCATATCCCCCTCGCTTTTGGGAAGTGTGCTTGCTCTAACGGTAATCCGCACATTTTATATTTGGAGCAAGTGCCAATTGGCGAAATGTGGGTGCACCGCAGTGCACCTACCACATCAGAGACTACTTACGTGATGGTGTTTATTTAGTACAGTCCATTTATAAAAAAATATTATTATTGTCAATAAGGATGGAGTTTGAAAGTACATAATATAAACTGAAGGATAAAATGATCCCTGATCAAATCAATTTTGGCATAATGATCATGGTCGGTCATTATGATCCTGTTGGCTGTTGGTAATTCGAATTATGATTGTAAATAATATTTTTATTATATTATAAGTATACAATAAAGACATTAACATAAATAGAAAAGTACAAGTTGTTTATTTAAATAGATTCAATGCCCATATGGTTATATTCAGTGGCAATTCATAAGAAGAACAAACTGCCTTGTATTAATATATAAAATAAACCTGTTATAAGGCTTTTTAGTTGTATAACTCCATATATTAAGTGATTATAATATCTACTTAAGGTACTCTTTAAGCACGAAGGGTTAAAGCAGGCATCTATAGTGCTATTCTGTTACGGCAATCTCGTATCACGCAGCCGAGTGAGGCCGAAAGTGAATTTTAAAATTTGAATTCAAAGATATACAGTAAACTCCTAATCAATAGACAAAATACCGACAACTATTTGATTTGCAACAAAAAAAGACGAAAATACCATTTGCTTTACCTAGCTGCATTATATTTCCATTTCAATGATTACCTAGAGGACAAATAACGCGCGGGCAATCAAGGCATGGTCATGTATAATTACGTCATACCCAATATTTAGGTCAAGTCCCTAAAACAGAATCGATGCAAGGTGGGCATCGAGCAATATAGTTCACGAGTGCCCATACTTTGGCGGTATACAAAACTAGCCGAACAATTTCTGAACAGTGGAATTTCAACTTCAACCCATGGTTGTTCAAACACAAAACTGGGTTATCCAAAGGGCGGTGCATCGACTAATCGCGTGATGAGCTTTGCGCTGACAGACGAGCGTGCAATATCTATATATACAATCTATGGACACGCCATTTTCATATCATCATGTCACATCCATTATTTTATTTATAACTAGCTGTCCCGGCGAACTTCGTACCTAACGTATAATGGTGCCGGTGTTTTTTTCTTCCTTGCAACTTTTCCCCATTTTCTCACCGGGTAAACCTTCCCTGGGCTACGACAAACATTTCAAAACCAAAATCAGCTAAATCGGCCCAGCCGTTCTCGAGTTTTAGCGAGACAAACGAACAGCAATTGATTTTTATTATATAGATGTGTATTTATTGAATGTGTTATTGCTATTAATTACTTGACAGGCAAAATACCTGCTAAGTTGTGGGTGAGGCCACATTCCTATCCATTTTATTTCATCGCATCTCATTTCGTAAAGAAAGAAGAATATACAATCTATCTAAATGCGCCTACCTGTGTAATTAGCTGGCTAATACTTCATAATATAATAATAATAATATCGCAAGACGAACACACCAACTATATAGCCTACACTAAGCAAACGCTTGTATCATGAGTGCGGTACAATGGACTGGGGGAATATTTCTTATATGTTTTAATAATTCATGCTGCTTTAGAAATAACTAATATTGTTTGGTCAATAGTTACTTCGTTATCCCGTTGGGCATGTCGTACCGCTCCTTGGGCATGTCGTACCGCTCGTGGGGTATGTCGTACCGCTCGTTGGGCATGTTGTACCCGTAGGTACCGCTTCTCTAGTCTAGTAGGTGATACGCGGATCAATGCATACTTTACGAGACTCATACAAAATACTCAGTACGTTGTATATAGTGGCCTTCGATATCCATTTAAATTATGACGCTGTAGTTGTAAAATGAGGTGAAATGTTGCAAACATTGATAAGCTATCACCCCTATGTGTATTGTGTAAGTGTGTTCAATTAACAGCGTGTTACATATCGATATTTCAAGGATATAACAAAGTTGTAAGCAATTAACGTTGGCGCCCTGAGGATCGAGGTGCTTGGATAATCGTACTGGGTGGTTGAAGGCCCAATTACCCGGACAAACGAAAATGATCTTTCTTAACTTGCTCTTTAACAGACTGTATAAAAGGCTTAATTTGGGATCTTACCGTTTGTGTTTGATGACTCGATCCGTTCATACAAGTCTACAGCTTATTTCGAATAGTGAGATGTTATGTTAGGATAATTGATTACTCACTAAAACATCCTTTACATCTAGTTGTCCACACTGAGAATGTTTTGGGAGATAAAACGCATAGCCTTTTATTCATAAGACCGATGACGTAATAATTAGCATCTATCTCTATCGATCCTCCATTAAAAATATTAACTTACTATAAAAGTGGAAAGTATCGACAGATATCATATTGCGCATATGGATATTCCATGGGGGAGTACCCACCCCCTCAATATGAAGGTATGGGGGAAATCACCCACGCAAACTGCCCACTTGTTGACAAATCCAAGGTCAAGGGTTATACCATATTTGACCTCATGAATTGTCGATAGAGCAATATTATTTGCTCTATGCTCTATCATTTTAAACTGACGCGAAAGCCAGTCCAATAGTGTTGTCTATTCCCTCTAATTCTTCTTCTGTGAATGGTATTACAGAATCTATCACAGTGGCTATTGAATTACGTGTAATTGCCTACCAGCTTCCAATTTCCTTAAACGCCTTACTTCGATTTTAGTGTGGTGTGAAAACTACAGTAGCGACTATAGATCTTGCTAAGAAACGAATAAGGTTATTTTAAGGTAAGTTAGCGAAGAAGCTTATACGAGAAAATAAGTCGTTAAATTTAAAAACTTGGACACACTTTAATAAAAAGTTAAGGTAACACACAACGCCAAAACAGTATTGAGCAGTATCATTACTTATCTCTTAAACATCCAACATTTAACAAAAATAAACGAACTTACTTATTTTTTAATCTTCACGCTTACCCTCAAATTCAAAGAAAGATTTAATCCATTTACAATGTTATTACAATTCAAATTTCTTTGTTTTTTTTAAATGTTATTTTAGATGGATTACCTATAATTTCTATGAATTTGCGGGCTAGGTTATATCTTAGCTTTAGCAGATACACCTTCACATAAACGTAATAACACTCTTAAATCTAAGATTATTAATTATTTATAAATTAAAACCAACTGTTTTGTTTTTTTATCCTGTCCCTATGTCGACCTTTCGTATTCAGGTTCTGAAAAATCTCCGATAGTTTATCCAACTTTTGCGCGGGACTCCGAGGCAACTCTTCCAGTTTGCACAAACTTTTATAACTCTCACGACACACGTTCGGCGTGTGTTTCTCTCTCAGACACAACAACTTCCCTGTTTCGGGCATAGACGACATCTTTGCCACTTGCATAGCTGCTTTCTTGAATCTAGATTTTGGTGAGGCTTTCAACTCATTTGGCTCCACCTCACAGTTTTCTGGTATAACTTTTCTCGTTATGGTCGAATCTCTTTTATTTACTTTAGCGTTCGCTGCTGCGTTCACATAAATAGGCTCAATCACATCGTATGTATTCTCTCTCAGCAAATGTTGGGGCTTCTTTGTGTCCGACTGATCCAGCGAACTCTTTCTCGCGAATCCCTGTATTCGGAGCGGCGTCAATGGTTGAAGCACGTCCTGAATCTGCACAGATGAATCTAAAGATTCGTTTTCGTTCCAATCGAAGACGATCACTTTTGTTTTAGATCTTTCCAGCTTCTGTCCAATGGCGGGAAGCGGGTGGAAAGGGGACAAGTTTGGTTTTATGTGAATGTCGTTGTCTAACATCTTGGTCTGCGTTGTTTTGTTCTTGAGATGATTCCTTGTGCGCAGCTTCCGCGGCGCGTATATACTTGTCAGCGCGCGCGTTTTGTGCGGGTCGAGCGGCGCGAGTGGGCTGGGCAGCATGGGGCGTGCGGAGGCGCGCGTGGCGGCCCTCCGACAGCCACGATTGACCTTGGGAGCCGTGTCCCTCCAATCGAACAGCCCACGCGCGATAGCCTCCCTGACCTGTATGACGTCACGCGGCACCCCGCTGCATAGACGCGCCAAGCTTTCTGCTTCCCGTTTCAGCTTTAATATTGAAAAATTAACAATTGTTTATTGATTACGGAATGTCAGAATGATTGATTGTTTTTCTCGAATTTTCTTTATTGGAACACTGGCTAGCGCGTCGTTGGATGCGCTTAAATCCTTTTTTTTTCGAAAGGTCAAAGCTTATGTCCTTTGATAGCTCTATGGTTCTTTGCAATGTTACTCATATTTGAGCTCCTTGTACTCACGACGTCCAAGTGTAAACCTAGGTGTGCTTGATTATTGCCATGAGACTGCAACTGCTGCTTTCATTTAAGTTTCGTTACAGTGGCTGATTCATGTCGTTTTAAAAAGTACGGGCACTAGGTAGGTACATTTCCATCGACACGTGGGAAATTCGTACGCGAAGTGCCCAATATACCTATTTTTTTTTTAAAACAGCTACAAAGTTGTAGTATCGATACCTACCACACATCAAATTACACTAAGCTTTTCGCTAGACATTTTCCTTTTACCATTTCAAATGGATTTTATCAATAGATTCAATGTTATCGAACTACAATTGTACGTACACTTTCAATAGTTTGAATCTATTTCGCTACAATCGTAATGAGTGACAAAAGTTAGTTAGTAATTAATTAGTTGGTGGTGGTACCCGTTATTAGGTTCGTTCTCTAGTATCATTGCGGTACCTACGTGTATATATATCAAGAAAAGTATTGATAAGTAGATCTAGATAAATATAGATCGGCGATTCGACATATCCAGCGCCACCTAAGAGCCCTATATCCTCGATCAGCGAAAGACTAGTTTGCCCTGTCATTACTTCCCAGAACTTGATCCATATGTCATTATCGGATGTTGAAATAATACAGTATGTTATTTTTTTTTCAATATCAATTTTACGTTCAACACCCAGTTTTTCAATAATTTAATGTTGCACTTCGCTATTTCCTAGTTATCCATCCACACACTTCAAAAAGTAATTCTGTATAGTAAATGAAATGTTTTTTTACCAATTCAAGGCTCCACCCACCCCCTCCCTCGTTATCAAGGGGTGTAATTTATCATGATAATTATAGCTATTATAATTCATCGATCGCATGAACTTTTGAGCAGTCGGATACGTTACTGTTTGCCTCGGTTGTTGACATTTTACACCTGCAAGCAGCCGGGAATATGCTATTTCAAATTGATTATATGATTCCTGTTTGCATTGTGAATGCTTATTTCATAGATTTAAATCGATTCCAATATACTTGACTTTAAACAATCGATGAGGTAAAAAGGGTTTCTCTATGACGGTTATATAGTTAAGTATATTATCTATACATCTATACATATAAATAAAATTGGAGTGTCTGTTTGTAATATTAAAATAACCGTTTACTAAGTGGTTTACTAAGTGCATTTGAATGTATACACTGTACATATATGTACCAAAACATTTTTTTTTACAATTTTGGTCTGTCTGTCTGTCGGTTTGTTCCGGCTAATCTATGAAATGGCTGGACCGATTTTGTCGGGACGTTCACTGGCAGATAGCTGAGGTAAAAAGAAGTAACTTAGGCTGCTTTTATTTGAGACTAGCTGTTACCCGCGACTTCGTCCGCTTTTTTTTAAATACCACGCGGACGAAGTCGCGGGTAACAGCTAGTCTATGATATAGTTCGGGATTGCGATATGCTGCTCCTCGTCATATTAAAAAGATTATTTCCAAAAATATTATTAGTTTCAGGGGCATCGAGAGTTTCAGCATGCAGCACAGATGCCACACGCTACGTCCACATCACTGAGATCACATTATAATTATACTTTACACTACCAATCACAAAGTCGAGAATTGCTTACCCAAGCGTTTTATTCTATGGGAAACGACCATTGGTATCGCATACTTTACGTGATGATTGACGGCAAATTATCATTGAGTGTGCAATTTCCCTTGACATTGAATAATGTAGATTGTATGTCAAGGGTATTGGCATCATGGTACCTATTCAAGGAAAAAAGGCACTTATTATTGACAAACGAAAGGAAAAAGGAGTAAATAACCTAACCACACTCCGTGCGTTTTAAGAATTACTTATAAATAATATAATAATACCTGCCCTTTTAATGTCCCATTGTTGGGCCCGGGCCTCCCCTCAATGCGAGGGGCATTAGGCCATAGTCCACCACGCTGGCCCAAAGCGGGTTGGCAGACTTCACACGTCTGCCGAGGGGCTCTCTCAGACATGCAGGTTGCCTCACGATGTTTTCCTTCACCGTTTAGCAAGTGATAATCATGGTTGAAAATGAGATTCGCACATGAAATCTAGAAATCTCAGAGGTGCGAGCCTCGTTACCGAGGCAAGCGTTCTACCAACTTAGCTATCGCTGCTGCTAAGAATTACTTGCGGCTGGTACCTATTATACCGCCTTAGATCCGTGCACAATGTACATAAAGACTCTTCAACATCATGGGGTCAATATCCCCGAGCCAATGTTACTGCTATCCGTACTTTAGTTACCAATCGGTAATATAATATATATATTGTTTCCCTAATGGTCTTTTGAAGTCAGGCTCAACGTGATTCTGCCAAGGTCGACTTGGTGGAGATTTTTTTCTTTTTATTACAACAGATAGCTTGATCCGTTACCGTAACATGTAATATATTTAGATAATAACAGAACTTGGTGGTGGCTTGGTTATCTCAGTGGTTTGAGCGCACCCCACTCATCTCTATTTACCCAGGTACGCAATAGATTTGTGTTTTAAATATAAATTGTGTAGGTGCTACTATCTTGACCTTGTATTAAGCTTGAACCTTATGACATTGACCTCGAGATTCGACTTCCCTATGAATGACTAACCCTCCGCCCTTTGCGTGTCGTCACCTCCACTGATGGTGATGCATTAAGAAAATAAATCATGAAGGCAGGGGGAAGTATGAAGTCACTTACACACACACACACATAGGTCACATACATTATACTAATACACACATGCTACCGAATGCCTCTGCCTGCCTGCCTATGCCACTTCTATTAATCAGAATATAAGTACAGTAGGGTAACCAGGAACTTGCAGTTGTCTCCCAACTGGGATACCGAGTGCAGGGGAGCATATTACTTTACCTACTCTTGAAGTAAGACTAACGGAGGGGAACGATTAAATAAAAAAAAACAAAGCGTACATAAAACGTACGCTGTGCCAAAACGCATACTACACACTCGATGCTTGTCTTAAAGATAAAAATGATTGGTTCGGCGCTGGTCTGGCTCCTCAGGAATATAAAAAACCTTGATCGAGCAGACTATTTGATTTTGTTTTTCTCTCCTCTTCCTTCTTATCATCATTTACAAAAGTAATATGTAAATGTGGGAACGATGTGGCCATTAACTTATAATTATATTTTTTTTTTGACCAGCTACCTACTCAAACCTACCTAGCCGTTCCTACATTGTTATCTCACATACCTATAACAATGTACTGCTCAAAAATTTAAAATATATTTTTAAAAAGAGTAACCATGGAGTTTCTTGCCTGTTCTTCTCCATAGGAACCTCATAGGAACATCTCAGTTTATATGTATAGTCTATGATAGGAACAGCATTCCGAACGGGTGGTAAAGCTTAGCATTTTGTAACAGTTTTGACACACGCCATTTTCATTTCATCATGTCACATCCATTATTGTATTTATAATATGTATTTATTGAATGTTTAATTGCTATTAATTACTTGACACTGGCAAAATACCCGCTAAGTTGCGGGTGAGGCCATATTCATATCCATTTTATTTCATCGCATCTCATTTCGTAAAGAAAGAAGAAGAAGGAGAACAGTTTTGACAATTCATAAGTTACTTGAATAAAAAAATAATGAATTAGGAGGATTTGGACTTAAGGTCCCACTATTATGAGCACGCGTACCTACTTGCTCCTAATTCAAATTTCAATATAATTCATAAAATGGCAATAATTACACGAGTAGGTACGTAATTTATTTGGCATTTGTTAAAAAGATGGCTTGTCTGCTCCAAGGCAGTCGACCTTGATGGGTACCTGTCGCTTGTCAAAGCAATTCGTGTGACATCAATGTGTTTGGCTTTAGATAGCAATTAGTACTTAGTAACAGTGAAAAATAACGCTCGTATTGTTAACTATGATTACATTTAAATTATACTTTTTTATCTGGCATTGACAATGATTTTTGTAATTTAACCAAAAAATTTTATCTACCGACTTATGTATTTGGTTATAAACGTTTTAAATCAATTTGAAGGTCTGGGCTCCCGCTCTCACTTCGTCAACAGCAGCTTTGAAACGCGTCTGGGTACAGACTGTTCTGTACAGTCTGTGCAGAGCCTGCCCCTGCATGGAGGCACAAGCAACAGCTGCTCATGTCCAACGATTCAGGTACCAGCCAGATGAACTTCCTGGGCGCTGCTGGTAACTCTAAGAAACCTGTGGCGAAATCTAGAAGCTCGGAAACTTCCTGTTGTATCTTGGATGGGTGGAGTAGCCAGCTGGACACCGACCGGCCACGGAAGAAAACTTGGCCCGATTTAATTATGTAGTCATTGGAGAAAATTCGTTGGTAAGTCCTTATTTACTCATGTTTTTAAAGTTCATTTTCTTTTAATTTCAGTTAGGTAGGTATTAAATCGTCCATTCATCATTTAGTAGCAAGATAAAAGTTACCGTACGACAAAGGCAATAAGTACTTACCTACCTAAACGCCAGTTGCCTTTCGACCGTTGAACGAATTACATCACAATCGATTCACATCCTCATTCGCGCCCGCCAAAATCATTTTACGTCAGCACGTACGTCGATACGCACAAGTTGTATCTACCGTAATATAGTCGCACGCTATTTTTATCGCTATTCTAAAGGTGCTAGAAAATATAATTCCGTGTACGTTATAGGTAATCTTGTGGTTCATACAGCTGTACAATACTTGCGTTCAATGTCACGAGACAGATAACATTGCGTGTGCCGTTGTGCGAATTTGCTTTATTTAATTAAAAATGTGAGGCATGATGGTAAACGTTTAATTGGATTGGATGTGGAGATTTTTTACGTGAATAGTGAAATGTTATATAATTACAATTGGGATCAGGTAAGTTTATTCATTTTTATCTATAAACATAATTCTTATCAATGTCTTGATTTAAGTTTCATCCATTATATAGAACACTAGCTGCGCCCCGCGGTGTTACACGCGATTAAAAAGTATGTCCTTTTCCTCTATGTCCTTTTCTGTACCCCTGTGCATTTTTCCGGGATAAAAATTAGCCTACGTCATTTTCTGACCCCTACACCTCCACTACCTATGCAAAAAATCATCTCGATCCTTTGCTCTATGAAAAATTAAAACAAATCTATCCCACGGGAACCATACATTTTACCGGAATAAAAAGTAGCCTATGTGCTATTCCAGACTATAATCTATCTTTGTGCCAAATTTCATCCAGATCCGTTCATCCGTCATTGAGTAACAAACATCCATCCATCTCTGGCGTCATTGAGTAACAAACATCCATCCATCCAAATTTTCACATTTATAATATTAGTGGGATGGGATTGTAAAGGTAGGTAGATACCTAAACAATGATGAGTGAATAAATTTTATGTTGGAGCTACTTTATAATCGTGGAATAAGTAGGTATGTAAGTAATTAACATATTTGAGTTTAGAAACATTAAACTAAAGTAAAGCTAACTTAATAAGAACACGAGGTAACATTTTCTCACCGCACTACGATCAAAGTTGTTGCGCTGTTGTAACGTGTCGACGTAGCAACGGATCTCATATATTTTATAAAAAATACTAGCATTTTTTTCCTGTCGCAGTATTAGGCAAGTAACTAACTATACCAACTTAATTAATTTAAACATCCTCAAAAAATTCCAGTAACTCGCCAAAATGGACTTCATAATCGGCGGTCTCGCCGGGGCGGGGGCTACCATTTTCACCAATCCGATGGACGTGGTGAAAACGCGGCTGCAGTTGCAAGGCGAGCTGCGCGCGCGCACGGAGCAGACCACGCGATACCGCGGGATATTCCACGCGCTGTACGTCATAGCGCGAACGGACGGTGCGTTTGCACTACAAAAGGGTCTAGCGCCTGCCATGGTGTTGGGGTTCACTATGAACTCTGTCAGGTAAAACACATAACTTACATTTGCTCGATGTGCTGTTTGGGTTAACCTAGTTAGAGGTATACCTGATGGGTAGATCGAAACGAAAAAAAGCAACGAACGGGATATTAGGTAGTTATTAAAATGTTCCGCATTATGTCGAACGGTATTTAGCTTACAAAGCCATTCATATAAGGTTTAACAAAAATAGTGTAAAATATTTTAACAGATGAAATTGATTGAAATAAAACTAATTTAACGTATTTTATGTTTAGTTGTGTTGCAAACAACAAAGAAACATTCCCGACGCGTCGGGAACGTAACAAACATGAAATAAACGCAATAAAATACGTAAAATTAGTTTTATTTCAATGTGTAGTATTCACGTAGGTAAATATAAGAAATCAATAGATGAAACAGATATGGATCACGTTGATGTATAAAATAATTGTGTAAATGATGTTTGATTTCTATAAAACAAGGCGAACCAGTAGCGTTGACCATGAGGTCAGTACAGGATGTAATTTTTTTATGTAAAATAATTTGATTTATTTCTTTGGGAATGTTATCCTTATAACCTACTGTTAACCCTGTTCAAATATTTTACACAATCTTTGTTACACCTTATATATTTATTTAGCTGTAGGAACCGTTTTCTTTTTACCGTGGGGACATCCTCATGGATAGCAAGCCTAACAACTAAAACTATCATTCCCCTTTGTTGGAGCGCCACTGGATCGCACACTGTCTGCACCTATGGTGACAATGTACTCGATTCATTATTCTGGCCTTTTCCCTCCATTCAGACTAGGCATGTACCACGTGGCACAAGTCCAGGGCTGGACGAAGAATACCAAAGGTGACATCAGCATAGAGAAAACGATATTCTGGTCGAGTGTGAGCGGTATCATGAGCGGGGTGGCCGCCAACCCTGCCTCAGTGCTGAAGACCAGGATACAGGCTTCCTCGCACCCGAGCATCGCTGTAGGGAGACAGCATAGGTATAAGGGTAAGATCCAATATACCATTATCACGCCTGTAACACCCGAGGGGTGGGTAGAAGAGCACTGCAGTGCACGGAAATTTGTCTGATGGTATTTGGTCCCAATGTAATAGGGCGACCCTATTGCCATTATACCAGGCACACTTCACATCAATGCGAGGGGGTTCTGGGCCACACTGACCCAGTGTGAGTCGGTGAACTTCACACGGCTTTTGATATCCTTGCAAGTTTCCTCACGATGATTTCCTTCACCGAAGACTAATGATTGATATTGAGATTCCTTGAATTAGAAAATCCAAGAGGCGTGAGCTGGTCTTACAACCTGCACAACTTGTTTACAAAACGAGAGTCCGACCAACTTGGCTATCAAATACTACCTGGATTTATTAAGAATCATTTTTGGATTTTCATGGCAACACTTAGCTACGTCGCGCTACGACATACAGCTTCAGCTTACTACGGCCTTGAAGCTGTTGTTTTTATCGTAGTCGCGTAACTAACAGCTTGCGTCTCTCATTTCACCAGGAATGTACGACGGCTTCATCAAGATATACAAGACTGAGGGTATGAGGGGTTTCTTCGCCGGAGTGTCCGCGACCTGCACCAGACTGGCCATCGGTAGCGCGGCGCAGCTCACCACTTTTTCCGCGTAAGATTCTAGACCCAGAGTATGAGTTTTGGACGTATTCAAATACCAGATCGAGTGATGGAATGTGTCTATACATTTACCAGTAAAATGTTACTGTTAAATGAATACAAATAATTGTTCATTCAATCGGTATTTGATGCCGGTAGAACTCGTACTATGCCCTACCTCCAATGGTAAATCCAATAGTATAAAGATCGAAGGAGCCGGCTGCGAAGCGTAAGGTTCGGGTTCGATCACCGACCGCGATGCTTTGTATAGTATGTGAGCCCACTTCTAACACCATCTAGTACCTAGGTGCTATATTATGTATGTCGCACAGACGTAATATTAGTTTTAATAGGTCTCTGGTATGTCCCCAGTTTTGTATGGCACCCATAATCATAATACAAAGTTATGTATTAACCTTCCTAAAACTAGGTAGTAACTTAAAAAACGAGACTAGCGCCATAAATAAACTTGGTTTAACTTTGATTTTGTATAGTTTGCGACAAAGTCCAATAAAACTTGGCACGTGCCCAACAGTGGGACATTGAAGAGGTAAATAAAAAAAAGGCTTGATCGTAACACTTCCATAATTGCAAGGATCAACACATATTATTTTGTACTACAGAGCAAAGGAAGCGCTCGCGTCGCGCGGCGTGTGCCAGCACTCGCCGCTGGGACTGGCATTCTCAGCGAGCGCCGTCAGCGGCGTCGCGATCGCTATTATTATATGCCCCTTCGACGTGATGACCGTTCGAATGTACAATCAGGGTCCGTACCAAAGAGAATACAATTACAATCCTTCGTGTGCATTACAGATTGAAAGAGATACTCCGAGATCACGGGTTCTATGAGGATTCACCGATCATGTTGTCTTTCGTGGCCAGCGTCATATCGGGTGTGCCAGTGATATGCTTAGAGACCCCCCTGGATGTTGTGAATACACGCCTTTTTAATCAGGGTAAATTGTTGTTGTCGCTGCGGTGGTGGTTCGTGGCATGCTGGTGGCTTGGTCATGGTGACTTCTGGGTTAATTTGGAGCTGTATCTCTCTTCCCAAATTATGCTCCATTCATTCATCTTTACAAAATAAAACTATTCGGTATACTACCTACCCATTGAATCAGCACTCTATTAAGCTCATTTATAATCATTATGTGAAGTCAGAATGTCGTAGTAAGTATGCATTCTAACTCATTTAACTTTCATACGCAAAAATCAACTTCTCGTCTTCTCGAAATGAGAATCCCCACCTACTTCAAGGTTGCTCTTCTCCTTCCAGGTACCGGGTCAAACGGAGAAGTCCTCTACAAAGGAGTGCTGGATTGTTTGACAAAAATATACAGAACGGAAGGTCTATACGGACTGTACAAAGGAATAGGACCGTTATACTTAAGAATAGCTCCACATACAACACTATCGCTTATAATATGGGACATGCTAAATAATTTATTACTACACAATTAAACTAAAGTTAATATTTTTATTTGTTTTAATAAACTCCAATACAGATTACGCTATTTCAGAAAAATACAAATTAAGCTGGGACTCCATTAAAGCAGGCGTTAGGCGAGTTGCCTCGTCCTGACAGTGCAACCGTCCTCATTCCGCGAGCCAGTTCTTTACCTACATAGAATGGCTCGCTGCGCGGCTGCGTCTTAAGCTTCAAGTCGCGGTACGCCTCGACCCGCGGCCGCGTCTTCTCATGCATTGGCGTGGGCTGGTTACCTCTAGTGGAGTCCCATCTTTACAACAAAAATATTTGCAGATTGTTCAAACATGATAAGCATTTGGTGGTGTAAAATGTATCTCCCAATCGAGTTCTAAGGAGCTACACTCGGAGCTCACGTCAACATCCTCACAAGAGCAACTAGCCAAGGTTTCCTCCACTTCTTCATCGCAACATATACATTCCGGATTATTAGGATCATACGGCAGTAGGCCTATGGCCTGTTTGTAGGCTTTCAGGCAGGTCTTCTCACAGACTTCTGGGTGGTAAGGATCCGACCAAACCTTCCCAACAGCTTCTCGAATAAGTCGACGTTGCTCTCGCTGCCGTTTCTTAATCCTATCATCATTGTCTTCTCTGACGATCTTGTATACTAAAGGACTACACTCGTCGACATTGAAGTCATTGTTTGCAGGAGATACCTGCATTTCCACACGATATTCTCCGTTAAATTTGCTGACAATTAGGGTAGGTTTTTCTTCGACAGGCTTCTTTGTTTTCTTTGTCGGTTTTACTCTTTGGATTGGAGAAGTACTTTGCTGTTTCGCCTTGTTAAGTTTCCGGAGTAGACGTTTCGAGATTGCACCTGGCTTCCAACCTAGAGATATTTCCTGTAAAATAGACTATAATTAGTTTACCTATATTAATAATAATGGAAATAAATTCATAAATTAAAAAAAATGCTTACTCTGATTGCGGCAAATAGTACCATGCAAAGAACTTTAAAAATTGTGTTAAACATGTTATAATCATTTACTCTTCTTACAGTTACATAACGTTACGAAATTTGACTTAGAACATACCAAATAAACTAGTTCTTAGATCGCTAAACCTAATCAAATTCTTACACCAAATAATCCATTTTCATGGACACAGTACAACATTAATTGACTTGGGTTGAGATGTGTTTTTTGTTTTCGCTTTGTGCATACAAAGCTCTAATTCGGTCGTAGTTCTGCTTCTTCAGGATCTCAGTATTGATAAAAGAATGGAAGCATGGAGCATGGAATGAGCTCAAACTAATGCCTTGTTCTGTTAGAGTGTGGAACCTGTCGGCAGGCCTCTTATTCTTGCGTTCCTTTAATTTGAAATACGTCTTGTTTCCATGCTCGTCTGTAGCTATCACGCCTTTTACCGAAGGTACAGGATGTCTACACTTTGTCCTCTCCTCGAAATACGTACGAGAATTGTATACTTCGACAGGACTGCCTGAACGAGACTTCTTCTTTTTCGATTGTGGTCTTCGAGGCACTGTCGAAGGCACAGGCAACTTGACGTTTTCTCCTTGAGCGAGCATCTCTCGCAACTTCGCCAACAACAATTTCTTATCCGGCCCGTGGCCTATGATACCCATTTTCGATAATTCCGCCGGTGACGCGTTGCCAAAACAACTAAATGTTGCCTCAGACTTCGCATATGCAGGCTTGTCGGGTTTTTTTCCTCCAGTTTTTTTATCAATTCCACCTTTATTTCTTTTAGGAGGTGAACCCAAAGGTCTCGCATAAGCTTTCCATCTACCTTGAGCGTCTATATATCCATCGATCCCAACAAACAACCATTTGCCATTGGTAGTCTGGAATTTGCCTGTTTCAGTTTCAACAGGTTCTCCACTCGGTCCGATAAAGGCGTTCGGAGCCCACCGCTGATCAGATGCTATATAACCGTCGACGTTTATCTCTAGCCAGACATGGTTCGGACCCCAAAATCCGCCCAAATCACTGCATTGTTGTCTCCCATCGGGGCCTTTGAAAAATCTTGGCACAGGATTTCCGTACCTGTCTACAAGTTTAACTCTATAATCCAAATACGTGTACTGGCTCGTATTATCAGACGTTATTACTTTCTTGCTTTTGAACGTGGGATCAAATGTAGCGTTAGGAGGTGTGAACTCAACTATCCATTCATCGGAATCTGTGTCGGAGCCCGTGAGGCTCTTATCTTCAGAGCAAGAACAAGAGTGTTCCAAGTCTATATCATCGGGGCCTGGGTGTGCTGGATAGCAGGGGCATGGTGGATTCTCGGTGTCAGGTAAAATACCGAGAGCTTGTTGATATGTCTTCAAGCAAATCTCTTGACACATGTCCCGGAAGGCGCTTTGGATGAAATCACGTTGAGATCTCTCCAGCCGTCTACGTGCTCGTTCTTTCTTTTTCTGTCTCTCTTGGTTCTCCTCTTCGGTCCTTCCTATCGTGTATGTCACCACCGGCTTGTCTTCATACGGGTATTGGTTTAGAGTTCTTGGTTTTGGATATTGTTTGACGGGTTCCATAGTGACAGTGTATTCACCATCTTTCTTATGTACGACAAGTAGCGGCCGCTTTAAAGGTTTTTTCGTGGTCGCAGTCTTCTTCTTCTTCTTAGATATGACCTCTCCTGGATTCTTTGCCATTCTAAGCAACCTAACAACATGCTTATTCGTTGCACCGGGCCTCCACATCGGACGAAACTATAAAAAAAGAAAAAAAAAGAAAAGAAAAATATAGGTAATACAATTTAACTACGTGCGCCGTGCGGTGGCTGTCGTACTTATATTTTGAATACTTACTTTAAGTCCAGGTACGTTATCGGCTGTCCACAACCAACCCATGTGCTTGGGTACGGATCCCAAAGTGCCTGTACACGGAAAACCGCAATGACTGTGTCCAATTTTAGGGGCTGAAAAAATCGGTGAACAAAATTAAAGTAAGCATCTAATAGCCAAATAGTCTGACGATAATATTGAAAACAAAATTAATCAGCTTTACTAAGGACTTAGGCTCAAATACTCCGGTAAAAAGAGGTCAATGTGTACAATAGATTACCTACTACAAAAAAAAAGAATGCAAATACGTACGTATACCTGTATAACCGTAGTTGAATTTAAATCTATCATCCATCTTTCTCTTTTTTCCTTTTTTACAATCTCTTTCGGATTCACTCTTATCTGCCATTGATCGGGATTTCGAGTCTTTCTTTTTGCCTTCGCTCCCAGAATTGCTAAAGGGTTTCTTTTTTTCAAGTTTGTGAAAAATTGGGCATGGAAATGGTTTGTCTTGACCAGGCTTGGCTCCAATATCCTCACCGCTTATTTCATAGCCGCCGCAAATGTCACAATACCTAGTTCTCTTTACGAAGCCGAATTTGCACTCGCATTCGCAGTAGCACGGATCATCTGCGTTTATCTTCATCCTCGCTGACATCCCTCCGACCACTTCTTCCACTTTTTCAGTGGTATCGCAACATTCCTTTTTAAGACTGCTCAAATCCAGCAAAATACGATCGTCGGGTGGAGGTGGGGCCTCTTTATATTTTTTATTGTTGCATGTGACATGCTTACATTTACCGACAGTGATCAAATGTGCAGCTTCTTCAGGTAAGTCCAATGAATAAATGCTTTCGGAACTCGTATTACCCTTTTTGCACTCATGGCCGCATACGTTAAACCGATATCGCGGTTTAGGTTCGTTAATATTCTCAGAACTCAATGGTTTTGCAGAAGCAGAGTCCGTTGCAGCACCGGTCGATAAGTCATTGTCTACTGTGAAATAATTAACGCAATAGACCTGATTGCCAAATGAACCTTTGTCATCAGCGAAAATGTAATCTAATATATTGATTTGTTCTTGACCGATAGATGAACAAGATTTTGATTTTACAATAGCTATTTGTTTATCTCTGTCAACATCTGTATCGCTTCTTCTAAAGTCAGTTATATTTTCATGCCTTTCTGTTGTTGAATCTTCAGTATTTGATACTTCTTTTTGAGTTTTCTCCTTTTCTGGACTTTTGTTTCTTTTGTCCGGGCTAGATTTCCTAAACTTTTGCTTTCCGCCGCTGTATATAGTCTTTATGACGCCAGGATTCTTTTCCCATTCTGTTGACATTTCCTTGACGGTGCTCAATAACGTGTTAGGCTTTGTATTGAATCCAGTGTACATAAAAGTGAGTTGGTTATTCTCAGATATTGGCCTGAATTGAGCGGTTTTTTTGTCTTTGAAGTAACTCAATTTTATGTTTAATTTAATGCTAGCCATGCATCTGGATGTATACTCATCAAAAACGTTGTAAGCTCCAACGACTGTGACTGGAGACGGTTCTGTTATTTTATGGAGCTTGATTAGATAGTCAATGTAGGAATTGCTCCATGGAATGAGGGTTGATCCCAATCTGTATTCACTGTCATCTTTATCCCACAGCGATAGTTCCATCGGGTACTGCTTCATGATTATTATCAGTTCATCTATTGTAGTGGCGAGTAAGACTGACTGACCTGACTGCACTCTAGGCTCTGGAACCTTCGAAGGGATTGCTCTAACATTTCTTACCTTTGTTTTTCGTTTAGGGTTTTTCTTCCGTGGCTTCGCCAATAATGTAACCCAATCATTAGGGTCTTTCAAGTTAATGTTAAACAAATTAGCGCATTGACTTTTAATATAAAACTCCTTGCAATCTATGAAGCTGTTTAGTTCTTCAACGATTATTTCAAACAAGAACAATGAATCCGAAAGAGCCATTTTACGTGTTAGATATCTGTTTTATTATGATTATTACGAATAAACATGAAATTGGTCCTAAATTCCCATACTAAAGAATTAATAAATAAATTTTAAAATACTACAAAAATAAACTTAGAATTTATGTTTCAGCCAAAATGTGTTGTCAGAAAATTTTGTTTTTCTTTTAGAGCAAAGCATGGATAAAAATAAATGTCCTGTTTATTTCTGGCCAGTAAGCTATGTTATACCATTTACTATTGAAGCCTACAATTAATCAACCTTTTTCGTTAACTACCACCCGGGAACGGGTTGAAAAATCCGTACTCATATAATATTTTTATTACCCACTAGCTGTCTCGGCGAACTTCGCACCCCATCAGAATCAAATGTATGAGATAATTAATTAACTTTATTATTCTGATTTAGTGTTTTTTTCCATGTTTTGATAGTTCTGCTATTCAGGGCGGAGACAAATTTAAAAAAAATCGCCCCAAAGATCATAAAAATCGCCCCACCCGTTCTTGAGATATAAATGGTGTTACAACATGACTTTGTTATATTGTCTACCCTATTGTATGTTGCACCTAACAAAAACACATGGTTGAAAAGCACAATCCGTGTTAAATAAGATGTAACAAAAATATTTTAAGGGTTCAATGAGTAGGTCATACCGATCACGTTGCTGTATAAAATGAATGGGCAATTAAAGTTTTTATTTTCAAGAAGGCGACCCATTAGCGTATACCGCGCACTTATAGCATAAGTGGTGCTAATTTGAAATTTCTAATAATTTGATTTATTTATTTGGGAATGTTATCTGTATAACCTACTAATGTACCTGTAAAAATATTTCACACTAATACAGTTATATTATTTATGTGAGGTACTAATTAAGTAATTATAAATATGGTATGTCAATGTAGATTTATATTTGGCATCAAAAATATTTTCACACTATTGGAGGCCCACTCTGGGAAGAGATCGTTGTTCTATTTGCAATTGATTTGACTACAGCTAAGGTTTTACCTCTATCGATCCCATAAATACCGTGAATTGTGAAAGGAGACACTTTCTTCCTGGGAGTGTTTGAAGCTCTGTTCGTTTTAGCAGGGACCTTCAACTCCCCGATGTCTGCATACATCTGAAGGTCATCCATTATTTCTCGATATTTGGCTAGTTTCTTTGGATCCATGGGTTTCAAATTATCCGCTTGTGAAAGATGCGGTGATTTGTATCTCTCGTAGTTCATTGATACGCTCATAACTAGTGGGTTTCGGGGTTTACTGGATGATAATGACACTGCTTTTTTGGTTAAGGCTTTACCGCCTTTGGGTGATAGAATTGGACTCGGCTTATTTTCGGTTTTTCCTTTGGGGGGTGCAGCTTTGCCCTTATCTACAGCCTTAGCGACTTGCCCAGGCTTTCCTCCAGCACCATCTTTCCTTGCAGCATTAACCGTCATTGCTGACGGGCTCCTTTTCGACCGGCCTTTAGGATACCACGCCCACTTGCCATCCTTATCGATGTATCCATCTATACCTAGTTTCCACGTCTGTCCTGATGAATCTGTAAAAGTACCGTCCTCCGTAGTATAATTCATTCCATCCGGACCTATAAAATTATGGGGTGTCCATCTATTATCGGGTCCAACGTAACCGTCTTTATTGATTTCACACCAAATGTGGTTCGTGCCCCAGAAGCCACCTAAATCACTGCACTCCTGCTTACCGTCGGGACCTTTAAAGAATCTGGGTACAGGGTTGCCGGCTTTATCTACAAGTTTGACTTTATAGTCTAAGTAATTGTATTGACATTCATTTTCCATTAGTACAGGCGGGTGTTTAGCTCTAGAATCCCAAAGGGCAGCAGGCGGGCTAAACTCCACCGTCCATTCGTCGTGGTCTGTGTCACTACTCGATATAGAACCTTCATCGGAGCATGAACAGGAGTCTACTGGTGGGGAACCACTGTGGGCGGATTGAGTTTGGCATGGACAATCAGGGTTATTTGGATTTGGGAGTGGTAGTAATCCAATAGCTTGGTTGTACGCTTTCAAGCAGATCTCTTGGCATTTATCTTTGAAAGTTGACTGCAACAGTCTACTCTTCCTTCTGGTTTCCCGTCGCTCTCTTCTGTCCCGTTGCTTTTGAATCTTCATTTTCTCTTCCTCTGTCTTGCCTATCGAGTACATTACCGGTGGCTTTTCTTCATAAGGATATTGGAAGAGCAGCCTTTCATTAGAATATTTCTTAAATACTTCCATCTGAACAATATATTCTCCATCTTTCTTGGATACGATTAGAGTGGGCTTCGACTCTGCTTTCTTTTTCCGTTGCATCATGCCACGTTTCTTCTTGGCAAAGGTATCGACGCCCTCTAAAATCGCTCTATATCTTCTCACCAGGATCTTATTAGCTGCTCCCGGCCGCCATTTTGGACGAAACTGTAATAAGGTAATTATATTTATTTTTAATTAAATTAAATTAAAAATAGGTACCTACCAAGAGAAATGAAATAAAACGGCATTAATTATTTTGCACATTTTTTTATTTTTGCATCATGTGAGGATAGATTAGTACAGTGACAGTGTTAAATTACTTAAAGAGGCTATATCACTCTGACTGATTTTGAGTTTCTTGATGATACACTGAAAGAAAAGTATAAAATTCAATCAGAAATTATAAAATAATTATTTCACGTGATAATACTATATGATCATACTTAATGGTTTAGAAAAAAAATAAAAATAAAACTCACCACAAAATTTTGGAGTAAAGACAAAAAAGTCATGATCAACTACCACCGACTGAGTTAAGTACGTATTTCCGGAATATGCTTATCAGACATTGAATAAAAACAAGAATCTGTAGTTGGTAGATAGTTGCCGGCCGGGAAACAACTTAAGCAATTTGGCGAACATGGGGGCAATGCCGTTCCAGGGGTGTTAGTGGCGACCGTAGTTATCGACCATATTACTGGTGGCGACTGGAGCCAATCGCGCGGTCGAGTCGATACACCTCCACCTGTGCCCACCGCATCTATCACCAAACAGACCTAAACATCGTTTCTGCGCATTTTACAACTTGTTTGCCAGCAACTGTATAAACATTTCATTATTGGTAGGAGAAGAGAATTATTGGTAAGAGTTTCATCAAGAGTGAAACTTACTTTCAGTCCCGGTATATCTTCTGCATTCCAATTCCAGCCCATGTTCTTGGGAACAGGTGGATAAGGGTATTTGATTTCCGGTTTCTTTTCAACTACCGCCATTGGCGACTCTGAAATATAGAGGCTAATATCAGCATTGCTCACAGGGGTGCCAAGTTGGAAGCCCTGTGAACAATGCTACACAGTGTCGTATTTGCACTCATTTGTGTTATACCCCCGGGTCATAGCCATGTCCCGATGAAATAGACAGGATTGTTACCTCGACCACCTCGGCCGCGTAGAGGCGGCTGCAAGTGCCCATGGCCCACTCTGCCCCACCACGCTACGCCACTGATGCCAACATCGCGAGTGCTCTGGGGCTACAGAACCCACAGCAGGTAAATAGTGGGTGATTTTGATGCGGTTTTAACTAGTATACCTACTGCTTATACGATATTTATTCGTCGGTGTCGTCGGTATGCGTTTTTCGTTCTTCGACACTTTTTTAAACGAATAAGTATCTAATCAAATGCATGAGCACCCACAGGGTTTTTAAAAGACACCTCTGAAGGCACATCAGTTAGAATTAATATGAACAGTATACGCACCTTCCGGTACAACCGCCGTGAACTTTCCAACTTTCTTCTTCTCATGTTTACTCCTTTGTTTTTTAACTTTTATCTCACTGCCGCCTTTCCTGTCAGTCATGCTCCTCATTGACTTCGTCCGAGACGGCCGTCTGTCTGCCGCTGATAGACCCATTTTTGTACCGTGTCTTGAACTTTTAGAACTGACCGGGTGCTCCTGTTTTGCCTCTTCCTCGGGCCATGGACTTGGAACTCTTAAGAATATTTTATCATACAGTTTATGGTATATCGGACAGGGATGAGGTTGCATGAACTCTGGTAGGTCTTTCATGTCGTCTCCGAGACACTCGTAGCCGCCGCATACCGCACAATAAGTTGTTTTATTGGAAAACTTGAATGTGCAAACGCAGTCGCAAAAACAGGGATCCACCCCGTCTTCTGATTTCTTAATATCTTTTTTACCCTTGAAACCGTCTTCTATGAAGTCTTTTACTTTCTCAGCGACATCACAGATTTTCACGCAACAAGGACGATGGATATCTTCGAAGCCTATAACAACGTCGCTATCCGCGGGGCTCGGAGGAAATACAGTGTGTTTTACTGGACACACTGGCATCACGCACTTATCATCGGTATCGTCCATTTTCTCTTGCAGAGAGGAACATACACTTTTCGAACATGATGCCTTTTCAGACGCCTTTATACTTGGGCACGTGTCCGTGGAGCAGAATTTGTATTTAGACGACTTTTCCGATGGGGGAGTGGTGTTTCCAGGGGTTTCTTTATCGAAGTCGTATTCTACGGTACAGTAATAAACGTTATATACTTTCTTAGTATAAGGGCAACCTTTTCCCCCGCATTGGGAAGCTTCACTATCACTATCCTCGCAATCTTTACTGCATAGGGATTCACAGGATTTTTCCATGGTGAGCGCCTCTTGCATTTTCTGTACACAGGCGCACTGCGTGGACAGGCCCTCGAGATTCTCCCCTGCAATGAACATGCCCTCATGGCGTAAAAATTCATGAATTCTTTCAACTACGGTACATTCCTTGCTGCCGCAGGGGCCGACGATGTCCTCGATGTTAAATTCTTCATTATCTTCATTAACGAGGTTTTCGATATAGGCTCTCATGTCTCTGGCAATTCTGCATTCAACCTTACCACAAGGACCTCTTATGTTGGCAATATCGAATGTACCGCCAAGAGCACCAGCCATCTTCTTGCCAGGTTGGATGCATACTGGACACGGTTCACTTTGCATCTCCTTCTTGAATCTCTCCACGAATGTGCCAGGGGGCCATGCAGTCTCTTTGCAGTAGCAAAGTCTGTCGATATCTGTCGCCTTGACTCTCGGTTTAATTGTCGGCCGCGGCGTAAGCATCCTCATGTTGTCGTTGCAAGATACGATCGTCTTTCTCACGTAATCGATAATAAAATTGATGTCTGGACAACACTCAGGCGCTTTATAAATCGACTCTGGAGGTTTATCAGCATGCTTCATGCAGCAGTAATCGCCATCGTTAAAGAATGTGAGATTAGCTCCGGGAGCGTTCTTGTAAGTGGCGTAAACTACCTTAGTAGATTTAGGTTTGTCCACAGTGTACTGGTTCCTTATTTTGGTATAGTTTTCTTTGTATTCATCGTCTGTTGTTTTAAGAGTACACATGAATGATATTTCTTTATTGTTAGCGCCAGTATACAGACACTTTCGCACGCTAGGATCTTCAGAAAGAGTGCGGAATGCGGTCGTGACTTTGTCCGTCAAATATGTTAGCTTTATTTCTAAGCCCATCTTCGCCATCATCTTGGCTGTGCCCTCCTCAAATATATTGTACTCTTCTTTCAAAGTCACTGGTACAGGCTGCTGACAATTGAAGACGCTTTCCAAATAAGTATAAAAAACCTGGTCCCACGGTATAAATGTAGTGCCGATGTAGACTAAATTGTCTTCCTTGCTCCACAAGGACACTTCCATTGGGAACTTTTTCATGTTTTGTGTTAGAAATTCGGCGCTACTTGTAAACAAGACTGATTGACCCGACTGGATCGCTGGTTCAGGTGGGGGTAGCTCCTCTTTGCCTTTACCCTTTTTACCCTTTTTGGGTTTTGGAGGCTTTTTCTTTTTACCTTTTTTACCGGGTGGTTCAGGGGGTAATGGGAGTGGTTCTGGCATAACAATGTGCATTTGTTTTGGATCTTTCAGCTCCAGTGAGAAGATATCTGCGAAATCGCTTTTTATGATAAGATTTCGACTCTCAACAAGGCTCCTTACGTTTTCTACCATAACTTCGAAAAGGAACATTGCATTTGTCACAGCCATATTCGATTTTTTTATTTGTAAATAAAGTTATGATTTCTGTAAATCAACGAATTACATATTTTTTCTGTTGCTATGGTTTACTAATATTTACTTAAATATTACAAAAAAATTTGAAAGTTTTACAATACCTATGTCAAATAAATAAATAAACCATGTTTTATGTGTCAAAGCTATAGATAATGTTGGTGGCCAGTGTTTTGTTTGAGTTTGAAAAGTTAGTGTTGCAATGATTCTTGGTCTTTGTCTTGAGGCGGCGTCGACGATCCAAATAGTGGAACAGTGAAATTATCAATTTTGTTTGATTTCCTTAAAATTATGGTTCTTTGATATAAATAATGTGTATTATTAGTGGGATATTAACCATTACGTGTTCATAAACGAGCACGAGTGTAGGAAAATAAAACTAAATGGTGAATCATGACTTTAAAGGTTCCCAAGAAATAGTTATAATTCCAACAAAATTAGACGCTATAACACATCTGTCGTAAAACTAAAATAAAATTGATAACCTTCGCTCCGACTACCCCAAAAGTCCCTCTCTGAACACGCCATTTTCATATCTTCACGTCACATCCATTATTTTATTTATAATGTGTATTTAAAATTTAAATGCGATGAATTAAAATGAATATGAATATTACCTCATCCACAACTTATTGGATATTTAGCCAATGTCAAGTAATGGTAACATCGTCAGCTGACGCAAGAAGTGACAGCAATTCAAATCAGCTGATTATTCGTCAGTCAATTTGACATTATGCATCGGTGAATGAATTCGGTGCGTACCAGGCTGTTCAATCTTAGAACAAAATACATGGTAATACAGATACTGCAACTGTACTAAATTTGGTTGACAAACAATTCTATCGAGTTTAGTTAAAACTTATATGTTTTCCATTTAACAGCACTATAATATGCTTGTTCCATAAATCTAATACAGGTGGCGCTAATTTTTGCGACGATGCATTAGACTTCTGCTTTTTTGGTAATATTTAATAACCCTCGAATAGACCAAAAAAAAAATACTATGCAGAAACTGAATTTTAATATATTCCATTATTATGATTTAATCTTTGGTAATGTGTTTGATATAAACAAGTGATTTGGTTCTTCATTACATGCTAAATAGTTAATGTGATATATTGTAGTAGTAGGTTTAAATTGGTAACTCTGGCAACACTGAATCTATATCTGTCATATCTGACTGATTGAATAGAAAAATCTGTCTTGTTTTGTATTTATACCGGTCGGTGATTTACGAAACTTTTCGTTAGTTTTCTTCAGTTCAACAAAGTATATTAATAAACCGTATGTTTGACTGACTAGCCCGTTGATTTGAGTGTTTTCTCCTCCGGGTAGCGGTTAATTGTGCGTTTTATGTGTATGTTTTGAAGTTAGTGAGAAAAAGACTCGTAGTTTTGTTTTGTGAATTAGAGATTGTGTGAGAATTTAAAAAAATGCAGTAAAAGACCAGCAAGACCTAAATAATAATTATTTTCTGGTATTTACGTGGTTTTATTTAATATTTAGGTATATTATGCTTATGAATTATTAATTGTTTGTTAGTTCCTTGTTTCCATGTGAAATGAGGTAACCATAAATTGCTGGCAATTGGTAATTCAAAAGCTAGTTTCCCCAAATTACCTGATTGAAATATTTAACGTAATATACAGTAGTACCTATGTGTATATAATATACTAGCTGACTCGGCAAACGTTGTTTTGCCATATAAAATAAATTGAGATTTAAACTATCCTATCTCTCAAGTTGGATCGAACTGCACATGGTGTGCGAATTTTATTATAATCGGTTAAGTGGTTTAGGAGTCCATTGAGGACAAACATTGTGACACGAGATTTATATATATTAAGATGATTATAGTATTAATAGTTCCATAAAACTGATGCAGATGGCGTTTTACCGGTGTTGCCTATTTTAGCCCCTAAGATAAGCCTCTATTTCCGTATATACAAAGTACTCTGTGGTGCGTACTTATTACGAAACGAAATAGTAAGAAATATGATAACATTAAATAAATTATTCCATCACGTTTTCCTACTTGGAGTGGCCGGCACAGTTGCTGGTGCAAGTCTATAATGCCACGCAGTACATATTCACTACATCTGCTCTGATACATATTAACGTAAGTACTGAGATATTTTATAGACGTAATTCTATCAATAAAATAATGCTATTGCAATAATGGTAGGTACGTTATTTGTTTTTAATTGTACTACCGTTTTTAATTGTTACGCGAGACGATTACCTACTTATATACTTAACCTAAACAAAACTAACATTGCTATATGAATGAAAATTGTTGCACAAGTGTTTGTTAACGCGAGCATTTAAATAAATAATATCCTACCATTACAAAAAATAAGTTCCTCTATTAAAAAAAGAATAATTTATGAGGGAACTATACTTTATGATGGGCTTCTCCATGGTCAGACATTCAGCCAACAGAGAGAGAGGGAGAGGTATGAGATCAAATAAGCTGCACTGCATTTTTTTCGTAGAAGTGTTGGATACAGTATATAAGACCTGTGTAGCTCAATTAGTAGTGAAACTGCTTTCTGTGCCAAGGGTCCTGGGTTCAGATCCTGGTAGTGACAAACTTTGTATGATGAGCATGAATGTCTATATCCGAGTCATGGATGTTTAATATCTATATAAGTATTATACTGAGTGCACACTCAAACTCATAATACATGCATTGCTTAGTGTGGGACCGTATAGTTGGGGTGTTTGTCTGACAATATTATCATCATGACTTATTTTAAAACATAAATTTGTGTTTTAAAAGTGCATTTTGATATTGTTGCAGTGTGCTAAGTTGAATGGAAATTATTATTTTGTGTACCTACTAAATCCTATTTAGTATGGAAGTACATTTTAATGTGTCTGCATAATTAAAGTTTATAATATTCTATATTATATATTATTATATTCTATCCCCCAAATTTATAAACAGTTATAATTGAGCATTATAACTAACTTTTCAGAGGTAAATGTGCATTATAGTGGCTTTGTAATATAAATTTGATTGTTACAGTATATAACACTCTTTATTATTACCTGAGCCTGCAACATTCTATGTCTATTTTTGCCTATCTCAGAGGTACCCTTCTAATTATATAACTAACTAAATTAACCAGGTATATAAGCTATATCCCCATTCCAAGTTTAAAAAATATCCACCAAGTAAATTTAGAGATAAGTACAAATGTTTAAACATCTCAGAGAACCCTTCCATTTTCGGTAGCAATAAATATTGATCTTGTAGTAAGCTATTACCATGCTAAGTTACATTGAAATCAATTCAGTATATTTTGTCTATACATCTATACATATAAATAAAATTGGAGTGTCTGTTTGTAATATTAAAATAACCGCTTTTTACTAAGTGCATTTGGATGTATACACGTTACCTATACCGAAACAACATTTTTTTAAAAATTTGTCTGTCTGTCTGTCTGTTTGTTCCGGCTAATCTCTGAAATGGCTGGACCGATTTTGACCGGACTTTCACTGGCAGATAGCTGATGTAACAAGGAGTAACTTAGGCTACTTTTATTTTAGAAAAAAAAATAGGATCTCACGAAAAAAAATTAAAACCAATGTTGCAGCGTAGCGCCTGATTAAGTTTGATAGCAACAACCTACAATGCGTCCCGCGGGCTCAGAACACGCGAGCAGGCTGTTGTCAACGGTTGTCTTTGTTAAATACCACGCGGACGAAGTCGCGGGCAACGGCTAGTTATACAATAAATACAATTGTTTTATAAAACTACATACAGACAAAACCAAGCTTATTACAAGTTTAATGTATGGATATTTGGCTCACATAGAGCAACACTTGCATTAATGTATCTACTTGAATTATTTTATCACGATACATAAACTATTAATATTTGCGTAAGTACATTTATAATTAGAATTTAAGTCAAGAATGAGCATCTCATGCTGATAACAAAGTCTAATTAATTTTATAATAGTCATGACTTCTAGTAATTATGACGTAGAGTACTGTAGAAATAATATTATAGAACATCAATAGACAAGAACTTAATTATTGTATTTCCATTTTTATTTTCCATATTTTCCATCAAACGATTTATCAATGTCCCAATTAACTTAACCTTTTTACTTACGAATAGTGAAGTCCACATCCTGCAAATAAAAAAAAAATAAAGTCGAATAATTCCATAGCGCCAATGGACTTCGTAATCGGAGGCTTGGCCGGCGTCGGCGCTGGTTTCTTTAGCAACCCGTTCGACGTGGTGAAAACGCGCATGCAACTGCAGGGCGAGCTGCGCGCGCGCGGCCAGCACGCCCTGCACTATAGGAACATTCCGCACGCGATGTTCACCATAGTCAAACACGACGGGATCAGTGCACTGCAGAAGGGCTTGGTGCCAGCACTATGGTTTCAATTGGTTGTGAATGGGGTAAGGTAAGTTCGTATTTTATTTTTTAATAGCCTTTTCGTGATTTGCTCGGGTCAAGGTGTTACTGGGATGCTTAAGACGCTCGTAAACGGGCTACTTCTGAGGGGATTTCTAGCTGCAATTCTATAGCCTTCGGATTGCCAATCTATGCTAATGGTGTTAACATTACAGCAAGTTCCAATTGGTACAGCCTATTTACAGGCTATTTTAGTTATAGACCTTGCGATATAAATATTACCAGAAAAACAATTTCTGGCAATATTTATGGTCTCACAGGCTCAATACAAGGACCACTTTGTTTGTGATGGGACATTGAGAAAGAAATTAGGGACAAAAATAAGACTATTCGGTCACAAAAGTCCGCTACGCTTCAACAGCAATCTTTATTCAAAAAAGATTTACAAATAATAGACAAATCAAATAAAAAACGAATAATTATGCGTCGCTAACATTCCCTAGTTTTAAGGGCTTATTAGAGCTACCTTATTTGGGGTCGTACCTTATTTGGTGTCAGACTAATAAAATGGCAAATCCAAAAATATTTAAATGAGCATGAATAAAAATCTTACATCTGCAATTGTATCTTATCACAATGCCCTCTTTTCAGGCTAGGCATATACCAACAAGCCGACAATTTGGGACTGTTAAGAGATGAACAAAATAATACAAAAACTTTGAACAGTTTATTCTTCGGCTCCGTTGCCGGGATGTGCGGGGGTCTATGTGGGAGTCCATTACAGCTTGTAAAGACACAGTTAATGTCGTATTCCTCCCACAAGATAGCTGTGGGCACTCAGCACGCGCACACCGGCATGGTGTATGCTATGCAGAAGTTATACAGCAGGAATGGCCTCTCGGGTCTGTGGAGGGGCGCTCATGGCATGATGATTAGGAATTCAGTTGGATCAGCGTCGCAAATCGCTGCGTTTTCAATGTAAGTGCATTCTTTCGTATGCAGTCCAGAATTTAGATTAAAAAAATAGACCTAATTTAATTGATAAAACACTGAAATAGGGGAAGCTATACCTAAGCAATATGTCTATAATTTGAATTAGTATATTTCTATGTCAATCTAACTCATAAATCCATAGAAATTATTTGTTTTTTTTTATTACATTATAGGCAAGTATTTGATCTCGATCTCACCTGATGGTAAGTGACGATGAGATCTACGATGGAGCATACTTGCCTAGGTAGGAAGGCGGCAGTAGATAGAGGCACATGCAGCGCAACTGATCTGACCCGCCATCCATGAATGGCAGCACTGAACATCATGCCGGAACACGGCTAGGCCGCTTGGCGACATGGCTTTGTTCAGTGGGTGGTGACTAGCCACGGCCGAAGCCTACCACCAGTAGAGTTGTCACCTGGTTAGCACCACCCAGGGTCACGTGTAGGGTATGTCGAGGGTACTTAATTCTCCTACGGACGAAGGTGACTCGACCCCAAAATAAAGATAAAATACATAGCCCCCGATGCCTATGGGTTGTAAATGGATATAAGTCGCAGTACTGACATAGACTTCAAAAACAGCTAAGTCGGTTTTTGTTGCATGTTGGTAAATTCCAAAATATCTTAGTTTTTCTATAAGTATGTACTTCGGACTATTAGGGGAAGTCAAAGAGTTTTGTGAAAAATGTGTTTCCTTGAAATATAATGTGTAATCTTGGTGGAGTATTAATCATTATGTGTTCATAAACATGCACGAGTGTAGGAAAATAAAACAAAATAGTAAAACATGTCTTTTCCAGTTCTCCCAAGAAGTCCGGTAATTCGTCAGTATAGTATCCTCAACTTTACTGATAGCGTTAGAGGGTTTTATTAGGCCTGCATAGAATTTCCTATGTTTGATGTAAAAAATAACATTCCATTTGACATTGGCAAAATACCTACCCAAAAGTGAGTGTGGCAATTAAAAAAAAAGACTGAACTTCGCTTTTTTTTGGAGTGGTGACCGGTGGACTCTATGAATCTTGTCTCGTCTGCTATCCCTTATTAGGTTGACGCTCAGTCCATTCTATGATACCCAAACTCTACATAACTAAATATGTAGCTCTCATCATCAGGTGTAAAGAGTGGATGGACAACAATAACAAGTTTCAACAGTCCAAGTACCTCTCGGCGTTCGTAGCGAGCAACGTCGGCGCGCTGGTGAAGACCGTGTGGCTCACCCCCATGGACGTCATCATGACCAGGCTCTACAACCAAGGTTCATTTTTTTTTTCAGATTAGTCGCGTTTATTTTATGTTCCCTCGTTTCGGCTGCGTTACACCAACCATTTTACCGTACCATACACCAACCAACAAGATATTTTTTTAACATCAATTCCAATAAACATTTCGTTTCATGCAATTTAAAAAAGGAATGAAACCAAAGTATGTACTAATAAAAAAACCTTTGTTTCAGCCGTGGATGTGAACGGCCGAGGGCTCCTCTACTACGGCATAATAGATTGCGCGCGCAAAATAACTAATACCGAGGGCCTACTTGCCTTCTACAAGGGCATAGGGCCTTCGTACCTGCGCCAAGCACCCCACACGGTACTCCTGCTCGTCTTCTGGGACATACTGAAAGATCTACAAAAAAGTATGGAAATGAAATCGTAATTACACCAAATCTATAAGCTTGACTAGTTCATAGTTCCTATATTTTTGCCTCGAACGAACACTGTCATTTGCCTCGCTCTGTTATCGTGCCCGAGCCAATACGCGAGGCTGTGCGGCCAGTCTGTACGCGGCCAGCATAATGTTGTTAAAATCTCTAATTATTTGTCTTCTATTATTATTTTGTACACGCTTACAGGGGGGCACTTGTATAATAGTCATTGTTATATTTTTTTTTCTTGCCTCTCGATTCATTATTGGAGATCTTTGCTATAGATTTTAGATGGCGTAATTATAACATGATCATGGTCTGAAAGATTAAAAAATCATGGCATTATAAATATCTGTGCCTAATTCTAATTTAAAAGACTTCTTTAAAAAATACATTACGTATACTATTTATATGGGACAGAACACAGACATATGAAAATATCAAGTTTTTTTCACTTTGTACCACTTACTTCATTTTTCCTCCTTGAACCATGTTAGATATTTTTGTGCCATTTTAAGGTACTGCGTGTAAGTTAATAAAGATGCTTAGTAGAACTCAACTCTAAATACGTGTGTTGAAGCTTCAATTTGGAATGCATTAAGTTAAATGCTATTCCCAATAGTATATCTCAAAAAGGTTCCATCATAAAAAAATATATTAATGTAGGCCAAAAAAGCACACAATGAATAGTCCAAAGTTGCAACCGCTTCGGAACGTTGGTTCCAATGAGGAGAGCTGGCAAGGAACTCAGTGATTAGGTACTCTTTCATTCGTTAGTAATAGTACCAGTGAATAAGGGTCAAACCCGAAGGGTGGATTAACCCCGAAATATCGTAGTATTATGTAACCAAAATATATCTAAGTAGTCAATTTACTAACAAATAACTAACCAAAAAATACTAACAATTTGTGATATCACAAACGCAAAATTAAATATAATTGTTTTATGAGATGTGATACAGAATTACGTATGTTTGGCTTTGAGTATTTATTTTAGTTTTAATTTGACCTTAGTAGATCCATATATAAACGATGTTGACAACAGACATATCAGTCGAACTACAATAATTACCTGAGTGCTGAATAACAATGAATTATAAGTAATTATTTGTATACTGGGATCGCCCTCAGTCCATTGTACTCATAGAATCAGAATCAGAATATTTTTTATTCACGGAGACCATTAAGTACAGTAGTTATGAATCGTCAAAAGTTACAAAATGCTAAGATACTACTTTACCACCCGTTTGGAATGCCGTTCCTATGGAGAAGAACGGGCAAGAAACTCCATGGTTGCTCTTTTTTTTTCATAATACAATCTTTGCTTAGTTTGGGACCGTATAGTCGGTATCTTCTTGTGACGATATTTACTTATTTATTTATTTCATTAAATGTTTTGTAAAAGTATCTACATTATCAAGTACATATGCCTAATATAGTTTGGTATTGCGTTCTCAAACTCCATGGAATGTAAACAGATTATTCAATTATTAATTAATAATATAATCATCACCAGACGAAAACACCAACTATACGGTCCCACACTAAGCAACGCTTGTATAATGGACTGGTGGCGAACCCAGTATACAATACTTATATATAAATTAAACATCCATGATTTGGGTACAAACATTCGTGTTCATTACACAAAGTTTGTCTACCAGGATTCGAACCCGGGACTGTCAGCGCAGAAGGCAGGGTCACTACCAACTGAGCTAAGCAGATCTTCAATATTATGGTATTTTAGTATCTGTCTTATCAACCGCCCTACCCGATACAGTACCTGTGACAGTACCTATTACTCAGTATTATTTGACGCCTGTTATATATCCGTATACAATTTAAAATGGATTTTCTGTACAAAAAATAAAGCCCTTTTAATGACCCACTGTTGGGCACGGGCCTCCCCTCAATGCGAGGGGGGACAGTAATGCAATCGTGTGCAATATTAGCATTTAATTCTGAGTAAGTTTGCGCGTGTGTGATTAGTATGTAGTTGAACAACAGTTGAATAGTAATTACAAACTGACACATATTAAAGTAATACAATTGTAAATGAGACGTGGATTTATCTGCCACTGTAAGTATAATTTGTGTATGTTGCAGTCAACACTTTTAACCTGTCAAATCAACTTTTAAGTGGCATACTTAACAGGTGGATCAAATGTAGTTTTGACTGAAATAACAGACAAAACTAATTTGGCCCAATGGATCTGTTTAAAAGTAATGTTTTCTGACTGATTCCGTCAAAACTAATTTTGACTGGTTAAGGTTGAATATCATTTGCACATTGTAGAATCGCAAGGCCCAGTTTTGTAATTTGTTATTTATTTGAACATAGTAAGTATCAAATATGAACCGTAGTAGACTTTTTATTAACTAGGGAAATTTTATCAAAACTGATAAACAAGGCCGACCTTGCATACATATTTTTACAATATTTGCCCACATCGAGGCGCACTTGATCTTATAAAGAATCTGATGTAATGTTGTGATGTTGAATATTGAAATGAGATCAAAATAATATGTATATAGATAATTATATGAATGTTAATGTAGTTATATAGCTATTAGTATACGTCATTATTGAAATCTGTTATCCTAGTTGTAATTTTGTTTGTAGATAAATATTGTTATGAAAATAAAGTGTTTGATGTATTTAGACTTTGATATTATAAACCTTTTTGCGTCATGATAACCTATTACTTTACAACACAGAATAGAAGAACTAGTTGTTGGACTTTTTTGATACTCGACGCTACGCTTGGAAGGGGCTGTAGAATGATTGAACAATATATAAGGTGTAACAATAATAGTTCAAAGTATCAGTAAGCTATAAAGGTCACATTCCCGAAATAAAATATTTTTTTTTTAGAAATTTTGAAAATAACACTTCATACTAAGAGCACGGTGAACGGTACTGGTTTTCATTGCTCAAAGAAAAATCATACATTATTTACACATGTAGGTATTGATACATAATCCTGATTATTATGACCTACTTGTTTACTTAAAATTCTTACACTGTTTTGTGAGCGAATGGTTTTATTGAACGCATTTCAATCCAGTACATTCAGCAAAATTTCATGCGAGAGGGAAGAAAGATATTGCAATGCAAAAAAATATGTATTACTAGCTGCGCCCGGCGGTGTTACCCGCGATAAAAAGTATGTAAAATTAAAACATCTATCCCACGGGAACCATACATTTTACCGGGATAAAAAGTAGCCTATGTGCTATTCCAGACTATAATCTATCTCTGTGCCAAATTTCATCCAGATCCGTTCAGCCGTTCTGGCGTGAAAGAGTAACAAACATCCATCCATCCAAACTTTCACATTTATAATATTAGTATAGATATAAGGTTACAGAAAACACTCAAAAGCTCCAATTTCCCGCCCTGTCAGTCAATGAAGTTCGATTTCTCTTGTCTATGATGATTGGTTTCTCTTGTCTATGATATTTGGTTTAATATTATGAGCACGAATGTGACGAGGTGTGACCAAATACGGCCAACCGAATAACAATTTACAATAGTCAGTACGGGCATAAACGAAAGAAAAAAATACTTGAATGAGCTCCTTTTCCAGATTCGACGACACCCCAAAATGATCCCACCAAACAAGGTTCACGGCATAACCCGTGACGTTACTGACCTCGCTATGGGTGGCACATCGGCCATGTTCGCTACCCTCTTCACAAACCCCATAGAAGTGGTGAAGACCAGGCTGCAACTGCAGGGGGAGCTCAAGGCGAGCGGGAAGCACGCTGTCTACTACAGGAGCGTGCACCATGGACTTTTCGTGATTGCGAAGACCGAGGGGCTGGTGGCTTTGCAGAACGGACTACCAGCAATGCTCGGGTTTCAATTCTTTTTGAATACTTTTAGGTAAATTTTAAAAAATATATATCCATACTTATTATATCTATGGTATTACAAATTTACGACTCGATTAGCATAGTTCGTCGTGACGATGCTAACTGTGCCGAGGGTGCTAGTTTCGAAGCCTGGTAGACACAAACTTTACGTGATGAGTACAAACGTTTGTACCCAAGTCATGGATGTTTCATATGTACGGTAGATGACTTCTGACAATACAATTGTTTTTTAGTTTGGGGCCATACAGTTAATGGGTTCGTCTGGCGGTATTATATTATTATTAGACATCAAAGAAATTACTATATAATTGCATTTACAAGCGTATCATTAATTTTATTATTCTGCTCGGCCCCAAACTGTTATAGCGTGGTTATCTACCTCATTTTAAAGACCCGGCCTTCGAATTCATAGAAGTTACGATCCATTTACAATGGCATTTAGTATAATTACCATTGTTATTCAAAAATATGCAAGTCATTTTGGTTAGTCTGGCTAAATTCTTATCTTATATTCTAAAACCTATATAAGTTGGGGGGCTTTAGCTACGAATAGATAACAAAATAAGATAAGTTAAACTCCATAATTTCCAGATTAGGCGTTTTCCGTATTTCCGAGAGACGTGGTCTCACCAAAACCTCGGACGGACACACCTCCATAGTAAAGGGCGCTGCGGCGGCCGGCGTCGGCGGAGCGCTGGGCTCCATAGCGGGGACCCCGTTCTTCCTGGTGAAGACAAGGCTCCAGGCCAGTGCCGCGAAGGCGATAGCCGTGGGACACCAGCATCAGCACGCGGGGACGTTTGGTGCACTGGCCGATATTTACGCGAGAGAAGGGGTTAAAGGTTAGTATTTAAGTAAGACCACCCGACCATGCGTATTGAGTTTATAAATAATAAACTTTTTTTGACGTTGTTCTGTCCCGAGGTTAATTTTTTTCGGTATTTTTTTTAAATTGTTCTTTCCCTGAAAACTTTATTCGGACTATAGCCAATAGGCCTTCAAGCCGTTCTTAAGTGATGAATGAAGGGTGAAATGAACGCTTACCAACAAACAGCAATTTAATTTATATTTGTATATAGGTTAATAAATTAAAGCTAACGGATTTCAAGTGACCGCAAATGAACCCCTTCCGTCGTCCTTTCATCCCGCTCACACCGCAGATTTCATAAATAGGTGTGAGAGTGACAGCAAGCTTCGAGAGTTCCTGGTGATCTTCGCAGGTCTGTTCCGAGGGGTGTACCCGCAGGTGCCGCGCGGGGCGGTCGGCAGCGCGTCCCAGATCCTGAGCTTCACGTTCACGAAGGACTGGCTCCGGGAGCGCGGGGTGCTGGCCCACTCGCCCGTCGCGCTGTCCTTCCTCGGCGCCAACCTGGGCGGGCTCGTTATGACGATGTGCCTCAATCCCTTCGATGTCGTCGCTACCAGGCTGTCGAATCAACGCAAGTAGTCATTTGTGTACTTAGTTTACTTTTAAAGGTTCATTTGTAATCATTATGTTAAGTCAGAATATCGAGAAGGCAATTAAAAAAAATGCTCACAAAAAATACAATTGTAATTTTGTTATTATATAAGCATTCTTGCTCATCACACAAAGTCTACCCTTACCGGGATTCGAACCCGAGACCCTCGGTACAGAGAGCGAGGTCACTACTTACTCTGCCAATTGCGTCGCGTCGTCGATTCTCAAGATTGTAAGATTCAATTGTATCTTACAGCTGTAGACGCTCAGAACCGCGGGAAACTCTACAACGGCATGATCGACTGCTTCATAAAAATGGTGCGGTCTGAAGGGGCGAGGTCTCTGTACAAGGGAGTGGGGGCCAACTACATGAGGCTTGGCCCTCACACGGTACTGCTCTTAGTCTGCTGGGACCAGCTCAAGATTGTCGAGGAGTATCTTAGAAGATGATGTTAGAGCAAAGGCCTCAAAGGGCCTCCCTTTCTTATGACGCGGATTTAGATCTTTATTAGATCATTTGGATACAAAAAAATGTTATTACAATACGCATCAAATAAAAAAAGCAAAGATGGCGGCTCTGCGCATGTTTCCGGCATGCACAGAGTTGCCATCTTTGCTCATTTTATGTGATGTGACCTATACCCAAGTGCAAGTGATCCAAGTACCCGCATTAATGTTGCTTACAAGCATTGTTGACAGCACGGGTAAGCAAGCTTTTTTCTCTTTCTAGCGAGAGAATAATATAGAAAAACAATCTCGACGTTCTTGATTAAATTTAATTTTTAATTTATCTCTAAAATATTAGCTTGTTGGGTATAATCAAAGAAATGACAAATTATGCATTTTTTTCAACAACAATTTTGTGTTTAAAATAGACGCATTTATATGTCTAAACATATTTGAGTCTCTTAGATTCAGTTGTTATTTTGTTTATTTATCATACTTTTTGTATCCCCTTGTCATTTTAACAAATTGTGATAATACGGTAATTAAATAATTGTATGCGTAGTGTTAAGTATAATAATAAATAAAACAATTTATTTATATCCAAATACAATTTATTGTTAAAGATGCACAATCAAAACATGCGCCGCTGAGCAAAATAAATAATTTTATTAACACCAGACCATCACTGAACAAAACAAGATACAATTATGCTAAAGTGCAGGCAAGTTAAAAAAACTAAACTATTAGTGAAAATGGACGTAATCGTAATAGTTTCGTTTGCCCTGCGTCGAGGCTCGCGTCTTAACCCTTAATAGCCTAGAGTTTCAATTTTGATACCAATCTTTTAAACCGAATGTTCACATTACTATTAGTTTTTTTTATAGGTTGGCTGTACGTATTTTACTGTTGTATAATATTCTTTCCAACGAAATTAAAAAAAAAATCAAATGTCATTATTATTAAACACAGTAACATTAAACACAGTAATATTAAAAATAAATCACTTTCGTAAATCAGGCTACTAAGGGTTAAGTTGTAACACATTCGAAACAATTTGCAAAGACGCGTCACCAGCGTGTGTTGTTCTCTACACAGTACACAAAAACATCTACTTGCATCTACTGCATCTTTTTGGGGTCGAGTCACCTTCGTCCGTAGGAGAATTAAGTACCCTCGAGATACCCTACACGTGACCCTGGGTGGTGCCAACCAGGTGACAACTCTACTGGTGGTAGGCTTCGGCCGTGGTTAGTCACCACCCACTGAACAAAGCCATGTCGCCAAGCGGCCTAGCCGTGTTCCGGCATGATGTTCGGTGTTGCCATTCATGGATGGCGGGTCAGATCAGTTGCGCTGCATGTGCCTAGTGAATGTAGCGTCTCGATCTACTGCCGCCTTCCTACCCAGGCAAGTATGCTCCATCGTAGATCTCATCGTCACTTACCATCAGGTGAGATCGAGATCAAATACTTGCCTATAATGTATAAAAAAAAAAAACTACACATTTTCCTCCGCGCGGATGTAGTAGGTATTATTATCGTTTGTATTTCATTAAATGTTTTGTGTATCTGCTTTTGATGATCGTCATTTATTCGTTGTAGGATATAGACTATTCATGCCTTCGCAATAGTGTTTTTTACTTTAAGGCGCGTCTGCAATCGGTGATTAGCTGTATACACAAAATATTTTGTTTCTGTACAACATTTTATAAGGGAAAATGGAAAGTTGATTTTGTGAAGTGTGGACTATGGGCTGCATGTGGATATGCATATATATAGCCTGTATAGAGTATACAGATTATAGCGTATGGGTATATGACATATTTCACCATATTATTTTGTACTTTTAATCGCCGCACAGACGGACTACATATTAGAGAAATTTCATAAAATCAGCTAAACATCTCAATCCACTTACAACTAATTTGTTCCTAAAAATACTAATGATTCATTTACAAAAGTTTCTAACAAGAACATATTTATTCTACTTCTTACAACTACGTGAGTAAATTGCTTATCAATAATGACATCATGATTGACCATGATGATGAAAGCAGTGCTAGCCAAGTTATCTTGTCAAATATTAACACATCCTATCTGTACCTTATACATGACGCTGGCAAAATACCTAAGATACTAACACCATATTTTATTATAAATTAAGAAATATAATATTATTTTGCATTTTAACATAATTTGCCAAACCATCTGCGCGGGTTTTAAATCTAATGACCTACAAAAACCGACGTAAATGAACCAAAAGTATCGATTCAATTTGAGATTTCTTTTAAACGCAACTGCTATCGAAAAAAGTTGAAAATAGAGTGCATTCATAAATTATATTATATAACAAGTATCTAATCTCAAATGCACCGCACACAGCTTTCGGCGATTGTATGCAGCCATTAATATTTTAAATTATACTAAAATAACGCACCCAAAAATCGCCAGTTCTGCAAATTAAAGTCGACCACACACGGTCACATAAAACAGACGATATATTATGAGGTGTAACAAAAAATAGTGTACAATATTTTAACAGATGAATCAGTAAGTTATATGTAAATGATGTTTGATTGTTTTAAACAAAGCCAAGCTGTAGCGGTTGGCCATGCGCTCAGTATAGGGTATCATTTTTTTTATGTCTAATAATTTGATTTATTTATTTGGGAATGTTATCTTTATAAGCTACTGTTGGCCCTGTTCAAAGATGTTATACTATTATTGTTACACTTTATATAACATAAACTTGTCTGTTTTCATACTGCACACTGTATATACAAAATATGATTAGTATCAGCTCAAGTATTGAGCGTCGCATAACAGCAAACCATTGAAGTTAGTTTTTATAAATGTAATAATCAGAAAGGATATTAAAAAAATAAAAAGGGCTAGAGAGAATGGCGCCGTTCACACCGTCAAGCCTTATTACGACTCACGGACTACGGAATCGGTATCCGAATTCTTACGATACTGTCAATACAGTCGGCATATGGATCGTGATTCGTGTGATACTTGCGATAATACTGATAGTGTGAAACTGAAAGTAAGGGATTCCTATTCAGAGACCTAATATCATTATAAAAAAACCTCAAAATCGAGGAATGTTTTTGTTTTGTTAGATGCCGCCATTTCCATAGCAAAACATTTTTAAGTTTTTGTATGTACTTGAGTTATGTGCGGACTTTCCGTCTATATATATAATTTATAAGCCAACCATCTAAAGTCCCGCAGACGCGCGCTATAACACGCGTGCGACGGAAAATATACTTTACATGGTGTACGTTAAAGATCAGATTTGGGCCGAGCACACTGGATCTTTTTCCTACGAAATTGAGTCGTCCAAATGTATACGATTATGCACGAAACTTCCCGAACGTCAAGCACGAAGGCACGCATTGATTCAGTCTACGGGCAAATATGAGTATTACTTCGACGATCGGCAAGTGTCGTGTATAATCGTACGTATTCGGAAGACTCAATATTGTACGTCAGAAAACGTATCCAAATTACTCTCAGTTTAATTTTTAAGTAGATTATAGTCAATAGCGCTAATTCTATTGGAACGCAAACTAAACTTAACCTAAGAGAAAGTATTGCCGTCCTTGTCATGGTCATCCATTTTTTCGTTTTGTAGTAGACAATATGATTGGCGATATAAATTTTACACACGGCTATAGGTACCATCCAATAAGTTAATGATGTAGAAAAGGTATGCAACCATATTTTAAACTACCTACTTAACCTACCCTAGTTGGCAGCATCTTGGTCCAACGAGTGCGGGGTGACGTCACGCGTCGCCCCTTTCGGAGATGAGGGGACGCGAGCGGAGCCCTCGGCTGCAGAGCTGCGTCACTTGGGTTGGAGTCTTCCCTTGAGTCTCCGGGAAGTATAATCTGAAAACATCAAAATGCTTAGTCAAGCTTTCTATGTTTCCGAGAAACAGGTTGGCGGTCTTGTAGTCGGAATATTTACTTACAAATCGTAAATTTGCGATGTAAACACTAAAATTACGCGATTTCAGCTATAGATTTCCATTGGAAGATATAAAACTTTTGAATGTCAATGAACATTTTCCTTTAGTCCTGAATGAATGCGTGCGTGCCGGTCGCATCCTGCGTTGTATTATTGGCGATTTTGTTGGGTTTCGGGGTAGGGTGTTTTATAATAAAACCCAAGTATGTTATTTTCCTATCATAAACTTTAGTCAATCTTATTCTCTACGGTAAGTACAGCCTATGCATTGACGTAAAATACAAAGGACTAGGGGTGATTCCAGTAACAATTACACAACAAAAATATCACTAACGAAATTTGCCCACTAAGAGAATCGACCCCGCAGGCCCCCAATGCAGTATACCGAGTTGCGCACGCGCAAACCACACTCACACAAGCTATCGTCAAAATCCAAAGATAAAGCACCAGTAGCGTAGCATGGGGGGGGCGGAATTTCACAGGTGGCGGTACAAGAAAAAAAATTAAGATGAAAAAAAAAACCTTCAGTGTTTTTTCGTCATTTTTTTTGTCGTTACCATGCCCTAATTTTTTTATAATGAATAGCAAAAATAAGAGGGCGGCAGATTTGAAATCCGCACCGGGTGGTAATGACCTATGCTAGGACACTGTAAAGCACGGTACTCACTTCTGCAGCACGTAGAGCGCGGCCGTGACCGCGGAGAAGACGAGGAAGGAGTAGGGCCCGATGGCGTCGCGCACGGCGGGGAAGCTCATGCCCACCAGGAAGTTGCCGGCCCAGTTGGCCAGCGAGCCCCACGCCATGCCCGCCGGCCGCGGCGCCACCTCGAACATTTCTTAGAGAAAAATGAAATCACGTAAAGGCTTCGGTCTGATCTCTGTCGGTTCGTGTCGGATTGCCGACCCATCAGCCAATGAGCGAGAGTGCACCTGCGCTTGCGCAAACACTTGTGCACTATAATATCTGCGTAGTTGGCTAGTCTCCGTTGAGATTGGCCGCCGTGGCCTAAATTCGATCAGGAGGATTTATTAGGTGGTTCAATTTGAATCCATATAAAGTTCTGTTATTACAGGAATAGTTATTCTTATAGAAAAAATATCACTAAACAAACTACTGGTCAGCAAATGGTGACCCTGCTTTCCGTAGCGAGGGTCTCGAATTCGAATCCCGGTTGGGGTAAACCTTGTGTGGTAAGCACGAATATTGTACCCGAGTCGTGAATCGCCTTCAGTTCATTGTTTTGCTTAGTTTGCGACGGTACAGTTGGTGTGTTCGTCTGGCAATATTATAGGCATACCTGACGCAATGAAGTAAGGTATGGGCCCGAGACCGAACCCGTAGACTAGGACGTAGGAGAAGACGGCGGCCATGCACACGTACGGCATCCACGACACCACGCTCTGCAACAACAATTAGGTAGTGGAATAATTTTCGAAATGAATAACAAAAATGCAGTTATTTATCACACTAATATTATAAATGTGAAAGTTTGGATGGAGGGATGTTTGTTACTCAATCACGCCACAACGGCTGTACGGATCTGGATGAAATTTGGCACAGAGATAGATTATAGTCTGGAATAGCACATAGGCACTTTTTATCCCGGTATAAAGGACATACTTTTTAATCGCAGGTAACACCGCGGGGCGCAGCTAGTACATCATAATTCAGAAACGAAACAACTCTAATAATTGCAAAAATACAGCTATTTATACAACATGATTCAGAAAGGATATAGTATAGTATACGCTGAAACCTTCGCTTCGTCAGCGCATTTGCAATCATGCATAATGTGAAGTCAGAATTTCTCCGTCGTTCAGTAAAAAAAAATACATACAAAAAACTAACAATTAGCATTTTGAAATAAAAAATATTTTGCAAATTGTATCGCGTTTATTTTATGTTTTTACGTTTTGCCATTTTGTTGGGAATAATAATAAAAAAAGAACACAATGATCACAAATGCGCTGGTTTCAGGGATAGTGTACGCTTCCCGAATCACGCTGAAACTTGCGATACAAGCCACAATGCAATAGGCAGATAGAAAATGGCGCTAAGATTATAGCATGGCTATACTGCATCACTCACCATGAACCGCATGCAGGCAGCCAGCGCTGCCAGGATGAGTGCGGCAGCGAGTATGGAGAAGAGCAGCAGCGGCCGCCTGCCGTACCGCGGCAGCAGCTGCAGCATCAGCACCGCGGTGCACACGTTGATGAAGCCGCAGCCTATCGTCGCGTACTGAGAGTCGGCGATCGACAGGCCCGCTTGACGGAATATTGTTTGCGAGTAGTAGAATACCTGTTGAGGATACATAAATTAATTTTGTTACCGATGCACATTTTTTTTTTTAATTTTATTTGTTGCTCTGCGGGGATTTTTGTATCGCTGTATTGTAAAAGATTATCTCATGTAATTTTTTGGGATGAGTACTTTGAGGCCTGGGTTTGCGTAGCCCGCGATTTGATACGGGTTTTCAAAGAATCCAGGTTCTCATTACAACCGATGCACATTAGTACGCTTTTTGCCAATCATCTTGAGAAATGCGCAAAAACAACGCGACTGTAGCTTGGTCGTTGGATACTTATGATAAGGTTTGTTTCCTACCAGGATTCAAAGCAAGGTCCCTACCAACCACGCTAATCAGGTCTTTTTTTTATTTTTTTTTATTACATTATAGGCAAGTATTTGATCTCGATCTCACCTGATGGTAAGTGATGATGAGATCTACGATGGAGCATACTTGCCTAGGTAGGAAGGCGGCAGTAGATAGAGACGCTACATTCACTAGGCACATGCAGCGCAACTGATCTGACCCGCCATCCATGAATGGCAGCACCGAACATCATGCCGGAACACGGCTAGGCCGCTTGGCGACATGGCTTTGTTCAGTGGGTGGTGACTAACCACGGCCGAAGCCTACCACCAGTAGAGTTGTCACCTGGTTGGCACCACCCAGGGTCACGTGTAGGGTATCTTGAGGGTACTTAATTCTCCTACGGACGAAGGTGACTCGACCCCAAAATCGGTCGTCATCATAAGTGTATGTACGGGCTACTCACGGCGTTGATGCCGCTGGTCTGCTGGCCGGCCTGCACGGCGCAGGTGAGCAGCAGCGGCAGGCGCAGGCGCGGGTCGCGCAGCACGCGCAGCATGCTCCACGCGGCCGCCGCCGCCTCCCCGCTCCGCACCTCCTCGCGCAGCAGCTCCACGTCCTCCGTCAGCGAGCTCACCGACGCGCCGCGGAGACGAGATAGTTCTGACAAACGAGGGACACAAATACCGGTTTATATCGGCAGATTTATCGATAACTAGCTTTTTCCAGATCTCCGCCCGCGGTACCTCAATAATAATAAACTAACCTCAATGTACTTCAAATGTCTAAATCCACACTCACACTCATACAAACAGCAGGTATACTTAACACTTGCCGTCTCACACGCAAGTTTCTACAAAATTCATCATCATCTCCATATAGTTCCCAACACGCAAAAGCTGGCACACTTGACTAAGGCCCGTGTGTCATTTATTTTACCCCTAAAACAGGGAGAAGAAAACAAAAAAAAATAAAAATTGATAATAATAATACCAGCCCTTTTAATGTCCCACTGTTGGGCACGAGCCTCCCATCAATGCGAGGGGAAGTAGGCCATAGTCCACCAAGCTGGCCCAGTGTGGATGGCGGACTTCGTACCTCAATAAACCCACCTATAACCTATAAAAGGTAGCCTATGTGCTATTCCAGACTATAATCTATATCTGTGCCAAATCTCATCCAGATCCCTTCAGTTGTTCTGGCGTGATTGAGTAACAAACATCCATCCAAACTTTCACATTATTAATATTAGTGGGATTTGTAACCGGTTAATCAGTGCAATAGTTAGTCTCGCACCTATTGTGTTTTTGATTGACGGTTATTAAATAACACCGGTTTTGAATCACGAATTACCGGTTATAAAACATTTTTAACCGGACCAATCAAATTTACGACTACCACTCACAAACCCGGTATTCAAAATGCCTTAAATAAACCGGTAATGTTATCTGAAATAATGTCAAAATGTAGTCAGTAGCAGCGCTATCGCTAAGAGAGTTATTTATATTATACTAGCTGACTCGGCAAACGTTGTTTTGCCATATAAAATAAATTGAGATATAAACTATCCTATCTCTCAAGTTGGATCGAACTGCACATGGTGTGCGAATTTTATTATAATCGGTTAAGTGGTTTAGGAGTCCATTGAGGACAAACATTGTGACACGAGATTTATATATATTAAGATAAGACTAGTCTGCATATACCGCTACTATAGCGCTTATATAAGCTAACAGTGCTATTTCATTTTACGTTGAAAGTCCAGTGTAGGTATGATTTACTCACCTTGTAAAGCAGTTTCTTCTTTTCTCTTAACAACATATAAGTACTTTGGACTCTCCGGCAATATGACTAGTAATGGTAAACATATAATGACTAGTATAGCGTAGACGGACAGAAGGTAGGGCCAGTCCTCGTCCCGACCTGCAACGAGGGGAACAATTAATTAGAAAACAAAACATAATAGACGACAAAAAATATCTGATTCAATAACTGTTTTGGATAAAGAAAACTTAAGCCTCCACCTATAGCCGTTCCCAGAATGTTCTCCAGTACTCATAACATGTACAACACAAAAATGAAATTATTTAACATAATTTGAAAAAGAAGAAACCATTGCTCATTCTTGTCAATGAGCCAATGAGCAATAAGCAAAAAAAAAATGAGCAGAAAACACTATGGAAACCATAGTGATTTTTGCTCATTCTTCTTCATAGGAACGGCGGCATTCCGAACGAGCGATAGAGTCTACCTTACATATTTATTTTGAGACATTTTGTCCATTTATAAGTATTAAAGCTTACATAAAATGATTTGATTCCTGATTATAACTTCGAAAATACTTACCCAATAAAAAGTTGAGCCCCATGACCTGCCCCACCAGCACGCCCACATTGACCCCCATGGGGCACGCCACCCCCATGGCGCCGGTGAGGCTGAGCGGCGCCAGCTCCGCCAGGTACATTGGCACTATGCTCGTGGTAAGACCTGCAGCAATACATGCACTTATTCCTACGTGAACTTGCTAAATACCGAATCTGCGATCGGTCGTGCCATCAAGAAAACATATCACGCTCTGGGCTCTTCCTGCGAGTTCGCTTGATTTGCAATCTCGAGCAAACATCAACATAAAAATATGACTCGAATTCGACTAGGTATTTCCTAGTTGACCCGATAGATGTCACCTGTCCGAATCCCATAGAAAAAAGCGCATTCATTTTTCCTGACATTTTTTTTTTTTTACTACTATGACTACCTATTATGAACATTATAAAAGAAGCCAAATCCGTCCAGCCGTTACGCTTACCAACGAACAGCATTTAATTTGTATTGTTTGTATAAATATAAGGTGTAACTTTAACAGTGTACAATATTTTAACAGGCACGTTACAAAGACAACATTTCCGAAGAATTAAATAAAATTATTAGAAATTTGGATGATGAAGCAGTGATAGCCAAGTTGGTAGAACGCTTGCCTCGGTAACGAGGATTGCAGGTTCAAACCCCGGCTCGCACCTCTGGGATTTTTCATGTGCGAATCTCATTTTCAACCAAGATTATCACTTGCTAAACGGTGAAGGAAAACATCGTGTGGAAACCTGCATGTCTGAGAGAACCCCTCGAAAGATGTGTGAAGTCTGCCAATCCGCACTGGGCCAGCGTGGTGGACTATGGCCTAAATCCCCCCTCGCATTGAGGGGAGGCCCGTGCCCAGCAGTGGGACATAAAAAAGGGCTGGAATTATTATTATTATTAGAAATTTAAAAATTACATCACAATTGAAACACCATGGGTTTGCATTCATAAAAAAATATTAAAACATAATTTAGACAATTACTATATACATAAACGTGATCTGTATGACATACTCAAAATATTTTACACTATTTTTGTTATACCTTATAGATGGAGACGCCTACGGGGGCACTTACCAATTGACATTTTAATTGTTTTTTTCTTATAGTAGAACAAAAATCGACTGGCCTGGCCTGAAGTATGTTTTTTATAAGAGTTGATAATAAACGTGCACAACAGTTCGAGATTGTGAGTGGGATGTATTATATTTTAAATCCCCTTGATTCACTTAATTTATCCACACACAGGGTTCGATAAATAAAGTTAGTACTTTAAAGGATTTTTCTCGTACCGCACGGAATGGTACATTATTTATTAATTATAAAAGTCTACGTCCAGTCCCGTCCATATATTTTTGTTGTTATACTTTAAATGTAAACGACGCTAAGAAATGTACGAAAAAAATCCATTAGGTACGCTAAAACCATAAGGGCACGTTTCCACTAAAGCGCCGGCTCCGCTTCAGTAAAACGCACCCTTAGTGGTGGCGACCGAGAATGATCCAATATTTGGCAAATATTATTTCAAAAATAAAACTATCAATTAGTAATGTCGTTGTCATCAGTAGCTATGTGGTTTGTAAGTATTTGAAATTCTTATGCGAGATTGTGGACTAATCTATGAGGTTTTTATTTATGTTATCTTCAAAACGGTACCCCAAGTGTGAATTATTCCGTAAGCCAACCAAAACCGTTTAGGTCTACGCATTTGTCCCACTATGCATAGAGAATTGAACGTTTTAGATACCGCCCGCTAGGTGCGCTGTTCAAATTTCCATACAAAAGAGGCACGCACACTAAGTTTGGTTACTGAACCAACCTACACTTGGGGCGCAAACGGGTCATCGTCAAGTACACCGGTATTAATTAAACACCATCCTCTTTGAATCTTACCTCCGGACAAACCGACAATTAATCTTCCTAATATGAGCATTTCAACGGAATTAGCTCTTTGGCACAACACAAAGAACACCGCTCCGATCAACGACAATACGCTTGTTAAGACTGTTGCCATTTTCCTGTGAACAAAAAGGCTGTGCAGATTTTTTTTTTCTTTTCAGACCAAAAAAACGTAGACAGTGTATAGCGCGCGCACAAGTGACGCAGGTCATACACAGGTACCGTAGGGAGGGGAGGTTTTTTTTAAAGATTAGATACCAGTGATGTGCGAATGAAAAGCGAATTTAAAAAGGGATAACGTGATTTTTACGAGTTAAAAAATAAAAAAAATAAAAAACAGCGGTACAGAATGCGCTCAAAGATTATAGCGGCGAATTAAAACATTGTTGTTATATTTATGAGAAAAAAAATAACCTTTAGATGCGACCAAAAAATTAGTTTTAATTCAATGCGACCAAAAAGTTTGAAAACCAGGTGTTTTCGATTGTTTTTTTTTGTGTTGTTACACCATGAGTTTTAAAGTTTAATGTGTCCGAATATCAAAGCTCACATAAATACCGAGATCTTGATTGATAAACATAAGCACAGACACCACTTTTGCCTCTTCAACTAAGCTAAAGCTTGTTTTAGGAATAGGCTTATTTGGATAGTAAAATTGCCAGTGCGAGGATCGAACCTGGAATATCTCACCAATAGTCTAATTTTGAGTTGATACTTAACTATGCCGATAATCCATCGCAATGATAAAGGTTCTGATTGTATTGGCGGTTGGCACATAAACTTGACATAACTAAATTACATTTAAATTTAGTCAAATTTAGTTTAGAGCTAAATTGGTAAATGAACACCTACCAATTTACCCACCCATTAAAAAGTATTGCTCTACATATTTTGATTTTACTGCTGAAAAAAACACTATTCATTTCCTACTACAGCCTTTTCTAGCTACAATAGGTACAACTGACCTACTTTACTGCACAATAACGCTAACAAGATCCTAAAGAGCTCCTATAGTGGCTGTATAGCACTAATAGTAGCTCGTCGCTAATGTCGACTGTCCGTTAACAAAGGCCCTTATGCAACACTCCTTACCTCCCCAACCCGTTCGCGAGCACAGCGCCCAGTATAGAACCAGTGCATCCTCCCACAATGAAGATGGAGACTATGGAAGACCAGAGCACGCTGAGCCATCGCTCGTCGAGCACCACATCGTATCGGCTGATGAAGCTCTCGTTACAGAACCGTTTTATAACCTGCAAGGAGAGGGGCTTTTGAAAAATGGTCAGATTTCGATGTAACCCTAATTATATATATAAAGTAAACCAAGAAATTCTTTTATCACCGTATCAATTACACATCCCAGGATGGCAAGGTCTATTTTCGTCACTTGTTATTAATTTGAAATTAGAACAATACAAATCGCAGCCATAAGACCTTGTTCACATTGCGCTAACAATCCTATCCACAACGTAATTTGTGAGAATTTACTTTACCGCTAGACGTGGATAATAGCTCATATACGACTTTTAATTGTATAGTACTCACAACTCGGTAGTTGTCCAAGAATCATGTTTCATAGTGAACAAGGTAAATACCGCATTTATTATATACTAGCTGTTGCCCGCGACTTCGTCCGCGTGGTATTTAACAAAGACAACCGTTGACAACAGCCTGCTCGCCCATTCTGAGCCCGCGGCACGCATTGCAGGTTGTTGCTATCAAAATTAATCAGGCGCTGCGCTGCAACATTGGTTTTAATTTGTTTTCGTGAGATCCTATTTTTTTTTTTCTAAAATAAAAGTAGCCTAAGTTACTCCTTGTTACATCAGCTATCTGCCAGTGAAAGTCCCGTCAAAATCGGTCCAGCCATTTCAGAGATTAGCCGGAACAAACAGACAGACAGACAGACAGACAAAAAAAATTTTGTTTCGGTATAGGTAACGTGTATACATCCAAATGCACTTAGTAAAAAGCGGTTATTTTAATATTACAAACAGACACTCCAATTTTATTTATATGTATAGATGTATAGATGACCTCCAATCCATACAGTGTTACGAAGTACAAAGTAATTATAATAAGAATAATTAAAGTGCTTATTTACACGGTACTATGTTACTAGGTATGTTGTGTTTAACATGATTGAATAATGAAAAGGCTATGTTCTAAATAATATTACTGATGATGTTGAAAAGAGAAAGATTCCAATACGAACATCCATTTGATCGTGGGCAAATGTAGTGGCCAAAAAATATTTGTAAATAATTGACAAATCTCACATTCCGCACCTTAGTTCGGGGGGCACGAACGTTGCCATTCTAACATAGATAATTATAGGATTCTGACAATGGATACAACAGTCTGACAACTGGCCTTAAATTAGTTTCCGGTAATCAATGGTTGGGTCTCGCATACAGACGATAATCACACCATACTATAGATAATCAGCCGAAACATACAAAGTACCTTACCGTACGGTACCGACAAAAAAAGAAGTGAGCAAAGGCTAAAAAGAAGCTTCCTACCTCTGCCGGTGTGTTAACGACTCCTATGTTGTATCCCACTGGCAGCGAGGAGCCGAGGGTGGTGGCTATCCCGGCCAGCACCAAGTAGAACGACCATCCGCCCTTGTGCTCGTGCGAGGTCGTCAGCTGCTGCAGCTCTGTGGTTATCTGAGGATTAAAAAGCAATAGTCAAGATAGCTCATAAATAAAGATCGGATTCGATTAGGTCAATAGAGGTAAGTGCCCACATATCCACATGGACACTTCGGAACGTCGTTTGATGGACGGATTTTTCTTGATTTTTTTTTTGATGGAAAGAATTGTAAAATCCGTTATGATGCAATTCGTACGGTTCAGTCATGTGTAAGCTAGTATAAACTCTCCCATTTACGATATTTCTGTTATAAGAGTGTGCCATGTAATTTTTACTCTAAATAAACGCTTAATATACGGTACTTGGAAAGGAATATCGAAGAAATGCGTTTGTTGGCCAAAATATCTGATTTTATAATATTTATAAACTAGCTTTTACCCTGGGTTTTGTCGCGTGGACTTTGAGGATAAAAAGTGTTAATATTTCAGTTATTTATGCACAGAAGCTTGCATAATTATATATATAATACATTACTTAAACTACACATTATAACAAAGATTTTGTGAGCACTTTTTACAATAATTAAATATGACAGTTCAAATATTCAAATAAAATACACGAACGACTGACACTTACATAATTTAAGCAATCCTTCCAATTCATTACTCAAACTCTACAAAATAAATTTAATTTTACTGGTCGTAAGAACACTTTACAAATCACTTTCAATAATTCTTATAGCACTACAAGTCCTAATACCGCTATATGAGGCACTTAATTCTATTTTATAGCACTGCTTATCGCCACTTCACTGAACACATAGTAATTAAAGCCGTCGCGATGTCAGCACACGCTGGGACCACACTGAACAGTGCAAACAGCGGCCAATACCAACTACACTGCCACCCGGTCAGCACAAAGTAAGTGAGAGCTATTGAAGCAGAACCGTGGCAGGCTGACGCTGAGGAAGCCTGTTAAGGAACTGGATTGGAGTGAAGATGAAAAGTGAAGTAAAGACATAGAGTAATATAACGAGAATAGACGCAGCAGACAGCCACAGCAATGCTGCTAACAGCAACATTAGGCAGCATTACTGCTGCTATCTGCACTTGGGATGAACCTTAGCGGCGACACAGCAAGACTTCTGCGGTCGTAGAATGTCATCGATAATAAACCATAGTATTTCATGTTAAAACTCATTTTTTATACTAACAAGTGCTGTACCTGTGCCGTTATACGATGCAGCTGCAGGCATTGCTGTACTGTCGCTTTGAAATACTATAACTTGGGCGTGTCTGAACGCTAAATATTATTGGAAATAATAATAGTCGTAGGGCACGTTATTTTGGATACAAAAGCCGAATCTGTATTTTTTGTCTGTAAGGCTCGCTCGACGTGCATCACGACTATGGAAACTACTGAACGGATTTTGATGATTATTATATAAATCGATAGTATAACTATTGGATTGCTATGGAATACCTACCGGGTAAAACAAAATTAGTACACGCAAAGCCACAATAGAAAAGCATTATCGGTCAAATACTCAAACGCTACTCAAACATGTAAGGCTCCCTTCACTGTTTTTGACGTCATTGTTCTGATTGTTTAAATTTTAAAGTTACGTACAAATGTAAGTTGCACTTGAGTATTTTGCAGTGTATCTTTAAAAGCATGTTAACAAAGGATACATAGCAGGCAAACGGAAGGGGAGAACATGGTTAGTCCTGACATGAAGGTGATCAGCTCGACTATGATGAGCGCTAGCGACGACGCGAAGCCCGCTACCAACCTGCAATCATGCACATTCTTTAACCTTCGCTTCGGTTTGTCACATTATTTTGATTATTTAATTATGTGGTATAAGAGCTGTAAAAGCTGCCTAGTCTTCGACTATCGGTTAACAAACTACAAACTAATTGGTAGATCCTTAAATCCCAATACAGTACGTTGCGAGCCTATTGCCATATTATAACGGGCATAATTAGCACTGCACGTCAGGAATCGAACTTCGGATCCTGGCAAGCGGCTGCAGGCAGCGCCATTAAAGTATCTATTAATACATATTATAAGACTAAATTTCGTCATGTCCGTGTGTACATATAAAATTTTATAAGAAAATATTATACGGGGTATATATTTTTACTTATAGGCCGAATCCACGATTTAGGCGTTTTCGTCGGACTGTTCACACATGATGAGAAAACTAATGGACACATTTTAAGAACACATGGCATGGCACATTCAGAATGACTGAAATAAGTGAAAAATTCAAATTAATACGATATTTAGAAGTCGATGCAAATCGACTAGCAAGGTTTTCTTTTAAACAATCACGTGAATAAATAATCAATACATTATTGCAGCTTTAATTTCCATCGTTCCACGCGTGACCAGAACAATAGAGAAGTAAGACGGGGTTACACGTGCGCCGCGCCTCGTGTTCACTCTGACCGTGCAAAGGTTACGTAAACAAGGGTCGACTAAACAGCATAAGGTTTATGGTACTTACCTAACTTGTAATAGTGACGAATATTAATCGATTACGCACAGTTTCTAGTAGGTATCGTGTGTAAGAAGCCTATCTTTTAAAATCGAGAACGTTTTCAATTATAAATACATGCACGCATTTCAAATGTCGAACCATTTTAGGACAGCGACGTATTTGCATTTTAACAGCAATCAATCATACATAATTTTAATTAAAATAATGTATTCATGTGCTGATGTAACTGGAATCTCATTACGGTACCTACTACTTTCGGTCGCGTCATACTTATTACCACGAAGTTGATGTTTGTAATTTACATTCGGCTGCCTGCGAGCAGTGAGACAGTTCTGCCACAAACACAAAGTTCTCAAACGAACATTTGGCGGCAAAGGAATGAATGCTTTCTTTTTGGAGAATGCTCGCAGTGAGGAGACACCTTTAGACAGAGTTCAATACACTCTGTGTTTCTGACGTCATCTTTCGTTTCGCCTAAACTATCTTCTTGTTATTTTGTAGGTTGGAGTTTCTATCACTATCGAACCTCCAAGAAGTGGGTTCTACAGAAAAACAAGCAGAACGTTGACTAACGTACAGTTTGTAACCCACGTGTTTCTGTTTAGACTGTAATTACAGTCTCAATTTAAATGTGTTCAATTAGGTAATTAATTAAGCTAATTAAAACATTTAATGAGACAGATAAACTTATTACAGAAGTTATGAACTTATGACTACATTAATTTATTTGATAACGAATAAATAAGGACATGAAGTAGGTCGGTTCGTTGAGTCATAGATATAATCGCCAGGCATTGAACCTTATTATTCTGATAAGATAAAATAATACGAAATGGGGGCGTGCTGGACTCTCCCTGGTCCGCAATCTTTCGTTAACATTGTAATATTATATTTGATAGTCATTACTCATTATGTACTCGAACATAATAAACATGGCCTTAACACTCACGTGCTTAAAAAAATCCCACAAAAATCCCGAAGTTATATAAGTGCCTTGTACATATCAAACCAGTCAGAAAAAAACACTTCTTATTTTTTTTTCAATTCACTACGATAATGCACAGAACACAAACACATGCACATCCAATAAACCACAATTATTTCGTAAGCCCCTAACCTTTGTTTCGCCGTGTTCCCTCATGTTCACAGTAACACAGCTTGCTTACGCGCGCGTTTGTATGTGAATGAGTCGATTCTAGCACAGCAGCAGTTTAATAATGTGAGAGTGGAACATCGAACCTTGACTTGAACTCTGCTCAGCGAACAATGCCGCGAGGGTAATGTTGCATTACTATACCTACTTAATAGAACGATGCAAGTGTTCGAAATTGTGTCAGCAGTTATTAATTAAGAATGTAGACATTATTTTTAGTGGGGCATTATCACGCACGTACCTTCCAATGTATTGATTCCTTTGGATTAGTTGTTTTTTAAAAACAACCTTGTCTTTGACGTAGTTCAAGATGGGTGCCAATTGCAGAAGCAGCTTTTAATTTGATGATTCTCATATATACAAAATGTTCAACGGTCATTGACGAAGGAGTGATGCAAGAAGATAATTTATTTCCAAGCTGTAATATATCCCATTAGTGAATTCTTGTTTTTAATGGCGCATATCATTTTGGCATTAAATTAATAAACTGGCGGCACGGCAGTGCATCCACCAAGACATGCGTGTTTTTCGTTTCTCTTGTGACATTAAAGACTTCCTTCTTCCTGCCAAACGTGGCAATAGAGGCGTGGCCAACATGCCGACCGACCGCTCTGCATAATGTTGACCCATGGCTCAACATACAGGGTGTAGCGAGAATCATACCAAACATTTGTAAACAGTTCCTGCGCGCTCATAATTATAGCCATTGCAGACACAAATAATTATAGTGAGTCCCTATTGGGGCTTAATACAGCGCCGACATGGAGCAGGACAGCCGATAGGTACATTTTCACCACAAACTTTTTTTCGTTTTATTACCTAGATACCAATAAGCAACTTACTTCGCTAGAGGCCGTTGACCCCATATATTTAACTGACTGTCACTCAAAAATCAAATATGGCTGAAAATTCCGAATGAACGGTAAACGCGTGACTATTCGCGTGCCAGGGTGACCGCTCCGGGGCTGCGCAGGCGCACGATAACCGTCGTGTAGGACACACCGCCATAACACCTCGTGTTTTGTAAACTTGGATGGCTGGGGAAATTTATACCGGTTATAAGCGGACACTGGCGTATGTGGCGGTACCCAGGGGTGGCATATTACTTTACAAGAGAATCATAAACTAGGCAGGTACTTGTTAGATCATATGGATTTTCGATATATGGTGAAATTAAAATTTTCTATACAGAATTAAATGAGTTCGAGAACGTACCGTTGGGATGTTTATTTAGATAGGTACTTACAGAATAATGTTAGATTGTATAGTTTTCCATTTAAGACATAATATTCACGGAGATATTTGATCTACCTAGATATATGATGCTACAGGCAGATCAAATGAGCCGAATGCCCAATCGATTAACAGCATAAACCGTGGTTTTTAGACATATGTCAGTTCGAGTCACATGGGTGACTTTTCAAAATGTTCTAGACGCAGTTATACTTGTCTTTAAAATTAAAATAATTTGATAGGTATGTTTGATATTTACGATACTTCGTTTCGTACATTGACTCGCCGACTACATCTATTTAATTTACATAGGTACCCACATAATTATTACCAACAAAAACCGGGCCGGATAAAACCATGTAGAGGCCTTTAGGCGATGCAAGGCTTGGGCCCCTCTCCCTGTAGGTAGGTAGTGTTTAAACCATTTTGTTTATTAATCCCGTTAAAAAAGTATATGTTGACCAGGAATATAAGCATGCTAAGGCTATCGGATATTGATAGCCTTAGCATGCTTATATTCCAAGTCAAGTCAAGTCCAATTCAGGTGATGCCCGAATAGAAAAAAATATGAATTAAATTAGAACTACATAGACTTATATTTTTCGAGGGCTGCAATATAACAATAAAATATTCAATATTCTATATCAATGCCAGCCCTAGCCGTCCACAACTACAACCAGAGGATCCGCACACACCTTACACAATGGCGCACTAATCCCAAACACGGGCAACTGTAAACATAGGTACTCCATTTGTCCGGTTATATCTGGTTTATAGACTCTTACCGTCCCATCTGGCATCAGGTGTCATGATAATGCCATTGCAATGCCATTATTATTATACACTAGCTTTTCCAGAGGCTCCGCCCGCGGTACCTCAATAAACCCACCTATAACCTATAAAAAGTATCCAATGTGCTATTCCAGACTTTGATCTATCTCTGTGCTAAATTTCATCCAGTCCGTTCAGCCGTTCTGGCGTGATTGAGTAACAAACATCCATCCATCCATCCAAACTTTCACATTTATAATATTAGTGGGATTATCACGCTTATAATCCCCGGAGGCAAAGGTGCACTGTAGTGCACCCACATTTCGACCGATGGTATTTGGTCCCAATGTGATAGGGGAAGAGTTTATTGCCATTATACCGGGCACATATTTCTCCTCAACATGAGGAGCATTTAGGCCATAGTCCACCACGCTGGCCTAGTGCAGTATGGTGAGTTTCACACATCTTTCAACACACATGCAGGCTCCCTCACGAGGTTTGCCTTCACCGTATAGCATGTGGTAATCATGATTGAAATTGCGATTCGCACAAGAAAACCTGACAATCCCTGAGGTTTGAGCCGGGGTTTGATGTTTCCAAGGCGAGGATTCTCCCACATTGGCTATCACTGCTGGGATAGTTGACACTTGGATAAGAAGTTAATATAAAATAAAAAGTTTTAGGATATCTCCTTATGATAAATGAGTTCTTCTAGTGACAAGGGCAGAAAGGTTTTGAACTGTGTGCCTTATTCACACCATTTATTTTTACTAGATAAAGACCTATTACTAAAGACGGAATAGGCTAGGCCACCACAGATCACATGATACCCTTCATACTGAACATCTCTAAGGGGAAGGTAGAAGGAAAGTGTTGAAGAGGAAGACCAGAGGCGTATCCAGGATTTCGTTTCGCAACGCACCCATGACCTCCCCCCCCCCACCTTGTATCCGCCTGAGGAAGACGACGAATAAGTTCCATGCAGTGTTAGTGAATATTACTTATAGCTAAATAGGCCTTTACGTAGGTTCCTACAAATCGACAAGCTATCTAATAGTGGGGTCACATCTGGGTCAATGTTAGTGTTAATGTTAATGCCAATGTGTCTTATTTAAGGATTTCAAATTTACCATATTAAATGCTTGGCTACATTTATGTAGTTATGCTCTTTTACGTAGTAGTCATGATGTTAGTCAATGAATGCGTTTAACTGTTGGCCACATCGACTTAGTGACATTATTGATGCACTAAGCCACATGTGTGTCCGCACCATAGTAAAAATAAGGGCTTTACCTGTGTACAGGTTGCATTTTTCAAGTGAACATTGATAGTCAAATCTGAAACGTTTGATTTCCGAATCTGAATTGATAATTTTGGAAACAAAAACATGCTGTATTATTGCACCATCCAATAATGTCGCTAATAAGGTGTGAGAAGTAATGATATACGGCAAACTAAAGATAAGTTCTCATTTTTTTTAATGATTGATATTTTCATGTTTTCATAGAGAGCCTGTTACCGTACCTAACTAATCAAATTGTTTTAACCGTATCCACCCACATTCAGCATCACAACAACATGTTTTAATTCGGTATATTTTCACGGCTAGGCTGTTGTTTAGTTTACCATTTGTCAATACTTTGCTCAACATGATTTTTATTAGCTACAATTTGTAAAGATACAGGTGTTTTTTTTTTTTTAATTAATGATTTAGCAGAAAGGGTAACATCTTCCAGCCAAGCTGGTGGTATGCCTGGCGGGGCGGCGGTTATGCCCCAATGGTTATCGTTGGGGCCTTGTATATATGTTACATTCTGCGAATACTCTTATAGCATGTTTCAGGATTGTATGGAGAGACATCATTTATTCTGAGTGTCCGTCTACAGCTCCATATGTGTATCTTGTGGCGAGATTGAAGAGGTCGCTTCAACAGCTTTGACTCCGGGATAGGGGAATTATTTAAATAACATTATTATGCAGTTTTAATTTTCATCAAAATGAGCTTTGAAATTACATAAAGCATTTACCGATATTCTCTATAGTTTCGGACTCACCCGTATAGATAGGTACTCGGCTAAAGTATTTACAAAAGGCGTTTTATAAAAAAATACACATAAAGCTACTTTATGTAGATAACAATAAAATTGTATTGTTTTTTCTAGTTAGTAAACCTACGTAGAATTTAATACGCGAAACAGACTATAACAATCGTTGGCTATGAGCATTGAGTTATGAGCTCCGCAACTTAAATCATGAGTTATGACATAAAACGTACACCAATCTAATTATATCTTCAACCCGCGGAGGAAATATACATGTAGTCACAAATTGAGTTCAGAAAGTGGGTCACTTAAACTCACCGGCTGTGATATATCTGGAAATGATCGGCGTGGTGCTGGCTCGGCAAACATATACGAATGCTCCTCTGGCTCTCCCATAGCAATGTTATCACAACGCACAGGTGACTCGTGAGTGTTAAAAATCTAACTGGTATCAGGGTGTCCGCTCCTCTCATGCCGGTTGCTTATTATTTTGTTCAATGTATGAGTCTCCTCCACAAATTTGTGGTTACGAGAGAACAGTATGAATTTAATTTGCACTTTGACAGCAGTCAAATGTCGCATAAACTGTCACTATTGATTGGGGTGAGTAACCATAGCAACATTATCAACAGCTTTGCTACGCTCCACACTGTCCGACCGATCCTATCCCATCCCTATCAAGAGATGGATCGGATACAATTTTAATTTGTTATATATTTTTGTAATTATTTTTAGGACGTTCACCTTATTGCGATTGCCTTGCTGATTATACAATTTTATCCAATTATGAGGATAATAATTTAATTTTATTTTTGAATGTCCTATTAATAAGTATTTTTTAGTTTTTTTTGTTTTTCCATGTGCATAACTATTGTATATAATTTATATAATTAAATGATAATGAAATGCGATGAAATAAAATTAAAATGAAATGTTGCAAAAAATACGTTCTCGATTATGAGGATTGGATTGGATAGGATGGGAGGATGAGGCAAAACTTTTCTAAGAAAATTCTTCCTTCAAGTTAATTTTATCTGAGACATAATAGTGCTTGAAAGTCCAAACCCATGCCCGGACAACCCGGACAAGTCGTTCAGCAAGCCTTAGTCGTTCAAGGGAACCCCTAATTTTGCCCATCGCAAGACTGGCTTAATAACGTATCTTTCCATTGTCAAACAAATAGTTGATAGTTTTCTGTGTTGGATAAAAAAAACTGGTTTTGCTTGCACGCATTATTTATTTTGATTTCATATATATTCCGGCATCATATTTTAATCATTATTTTCAGTAAAAAATTTTAACTACTGCATAAATGAAGCTGTTAAAACCCAGTTGGGTGAATCATGGTGGTTAGTGTCTTAATTTTGTGTCAAAAAGCGCCGTTATTGTGACCGGAGTGGTTAATGGAATATTTGTGAATTTTCAGATAAACCTATATTTTCGGTGGATATACATCCCACGGGTAAGCGTTTCGCGACCGGCGGACAAGGCGGCGACTCCGGCCGTGTCGTGGTTTGGAACCTTAACCCGGTTTTATTCGAAGCGGTCGAGGTTGATTCCAATATACCTAAAATGCTTTGTCAGATGGATAATCACTTAGGTTTGTAGCTCAGCGACTTCATGAAAGCTTCATTTATCATTTACACATTAAATACCAAGCACTAAGTCGATATTGCATTCATTAACAATGCCTATAAATCAGCCTTGTTTCAACTATGTTTATTCCAGCATGCGTCAACTGTGTTCGATGGAGTAATGGAGGCAAGTACCTGGCATCGGGTGGTGACGACAGGCTGGTGATGGTGTGGGGGCTGAGTGTAGCCGCCGCTACACCAGGCAAGCATAAAGCTGAGACTTGGAGGTGCTTGGCCACATTGAGGGGTCATGCTGGTAAGTTAAAAGTACAATTATACAAGTTTCAATGAACAAATCCATGGATGGAAATAATTGTGGATTTGATATAAGTCCTTAGTCCCTTGTGTACAGTACCAGTACTAAAGCCTTACTTTGGGATCTTACTTGTTTAGCATGTTTTGATAAAAGGGGCAAAAACAATTTATAAAAATGATGAGTTTAGATTTGGATCCTAATTCAAATGATATTTATGGTTCCCTATAGAAAATGAAACTAAATCCCTGTGAACTAATAGTTAAAGTGTTACATTGGTGTGATGACAGGTGATGTCCTGGACTTGGCATGGTCACCGCTAGACAAGTGGCTTGCCAGCTGTAGTGTAGACAACACTATCATCATCTGGAATGCCGAGAAGTTCCCCGAGATGGTGTGCGTGCTGAATGGACACACTGGACTTGTGAAAGGTGTCGCTTGGGACCCGGTCAGTTGTTATTGTTAAAAAAATGTATAACAACTTTAACTTTATTGTGTCTTGGCATTGAGTATTATAAAGAACAATATTTGAGGGATACTTTACATATCGAAACCTAAGTCAAAACTGTTGTATTTTGTGTTTTGGGCTGTCTAATGTAATTTAGGCATAAAAAGCCACGGTCTGTCTGCTCAGAAAACTTACAGACACTACTCTATGCATGTTGTTGTGTCTGGAATGGAGCAATAGTGTTTAAATACTGTATTAGTATTTGCTTACACTTTCTTTTAATTTTCTTTACAGGTTGGCAAATATTTAGCATCACAATCGGATGATAAATCACTAAGAGTCTGGAAAACAGCTGACTGGGTACCAGAGATTGTCATCACTGAACCTTTTGAGGAGTGTGGAGGTAATTTAAAAAAAATATATGACAAATATGTAGTTAAATGCATGTTGGATTTGCTCACAAGTGCAGATACTGAATTTCGTTTCAGGGGGGCATTTTTTTTTGTGATTTTGCCATTCCTTTTTAAACAAAAATAAATATATAACATTATAGTTTATTATCCAACAAGTACTTACAATTGGTAAATCTCTGTTTGTGCCATCATTCGCATTTGTTGGTGCAAGATCGCTCCCGCATGCATCGCGACAAAAGCCAAGGGGCCTACCACGAATTCTTATTTTCAACACAGTATACGGAACTGCAATATTATATTTTAACTCAATCATACATACTGATCCTGATAAAAAAACTATCTTGTTTCCAAGCATTATGGGCCAATTACAACTACAGATTGCGACAAATTACTATCTAGCGAGAACTTATGTCGTTAACATGACACAGATAACAAGTGTTAGGCCGGGAAGTTTATTGCACGGAAATAAGAGATCGTGGTAAGCCCCCAGGGGCCTGCTATGAGTCCCCATCGGCACGTGCAGGTACGACACACGTGCTGCGGTTGTCGTGGTCGCCGGACGGGCAGTACGTGCTGTCCGCGCACGCGATGAACGGCGGCGGGCCCACCGCGCAGGTCGTCGAGCGGGACGGCTGGCGGTGCGACAAGGACTTCGTGGGACACAGGAAGGCGGTCACATGTGCTGTGAGTACGGACTTATCAAACTCTTTGCGATGTTTATCAATGTAGTATGATACAGGGCCGCAAGTCTGTTAACACAATCGATTCATAATCGAACAGCAACCGCATAGCAACTGCCACTTTTGACAGATATTGTATAGGATATCTGTCAAAAGTGACAGTTACTATGCGGTTGCTGTTCGATTATGAATCGATTGTATTAGCAGACTTGGGGCCCAGGTCTGGACGGATTTCGGAGATAACACTTTTTGTAAATTGCCATCCATTAACATTGCTCTGTACACCTAGAATGTGGTGCTGCTTTCTGGAACATAACCGATGGACCTCCTAAAATATTATAGTCAATATTAATACGACATGATACCTTCATAAAGAACATCATAGAGGGGAAAATCGAAGGAAAGCGTGGACGAGGAAGACCAAGAATAAGCTACATGAGTAAGATAAAATAATGGATCGGTGTCATGTCATGTATAGGGAGGTGAAAGAAGCTGCTCTAGATTGAGACAGATGGAAAGAGCTTCATCAGCTACACCGACAAGGGTCTAACCCTTAAATTAGAAGAAGAAGAATTATTATAACAAATTATATTGTTCGGTGAACAATGTTAACATTTTGTATGTTTTTGTTCAGCGCTTCAACAACAACATATTCGTGAAGGAGGGCAAGAAGTGCTGCTGCGCGGCGGTGGGGTCGCGCGACCGCGCGCTCAGCATCTGGCTGACGTCGCTGAAGCGGCCGCTGGTGGTCGTGCACGACCTCTTCAGCGACAGCGTGCTCGACCTCTCCTGGAGCTCGGACGGTGAGCGCACACCACCGGCAATACATACAGACATACATATACTCACGCCTGTATCCCATGGGGGTAGGCAGAGGCCACTGATTGCCATATGCTACGATCCTGGCGTACCATTTTTGCTTCATCCACATTCATACGTCTTTTCTTGTAATTTAAATAAATAAATAAAAATGCACTATATTTTAGTAAAAAAAAAAGGTTGTGGTTTGTACATATCTGTTGTGAATTTAATATACAGTCAATTCCAGGTTTGAATCTGCTGGCGTGCAGTTCCGACGGGACAGTGGCTTGCATACAATTCACGAACAAGGAGATCGGGACCCCGCTCACTATAGAGGAAAAGGTGGGTGACTCTGATAACATAATTGACTCATAAACGGCAATGGCATCCTAATTGACACTTAACAGTACACTCAAACCAAAATAGTCCTTAGAGGAGCTTGGGCTCTTGTCTGTTATTATCTGAATAATGAGTAATTGCGTAGTAGTTGCGCAAAGCGTTCTCCACTCTTGCGCTCAAGTGATGTGCCCCTAAGAGCTGGTGCACATTAGGTCGGACTGTTTACGCCAGACGATCAACCTGTCGTCGGTCACACCAATTTTATTGTTGGCTGTATGTATGCCAAGTCAATAACATCTGACCCGACCCATAAGTATGAAATTTGTATTGAACTTAAAAATATATGAATATAAAAATTGAATTTGTCTATTTGTATTGAACACACAGCTTACATAATTTATCAAGTGTAGTGTATTGTGTCACGAAATCTGGGGCGAACGTCCCGTAAAACTGTCGTTCCCGACAGTGTTATCGGGTCGCCGTAGCGGGATCAGTGCTATTGAAATACATATACCAATATGCATCCGAAACATCTATCGTACCGATAAAACTGTCGTTGTGTGAACCAGGCCTTTTTTTAAATTAAGAACGTGTCGGATGCATTCTTAATTTCAAGAAAGGCCTAATGTGAACTAGGGCTAACTGCAGCCTCTGTTTTTTAAAAAAATTAGGAATGCATTCGACCTAATGTGAACCAGAGCTAACTGTAGCCACTTTTCATTTCAAATTAAGAATGCGTTCTACGAGAAAATCTACGGCAAGTGTCTCGCAAACGAGTCCGGCGGGGACATGTCCTCGAACCTGCTGGTGGAGTGTCCGGAGATCCTGCTGGCCAGGGAGCGGCAGGACGCCAAGAAGGAGGCGCCCAAGGACGAGAGCACGCCCAAGAGTGATAAATCACAGGTATGAGAGGTCTAATTATTTTGGACGATTTTGTATTGGTCCGCAATCGTATCTTTTTTTCATGTTTATTGCGCTAATTGTGTGTTGTTTAGTTAGTGCAGCGGTCGAATATGCCCCGTTAGCTTGGATTGAGCTGTTTTACATAGTAATGTATTTTGTGTACTTAACCTAACACTTAGATGGATTTTGATATTTGTTTCTGTCTGATATAACTTTTAACTTGCTACATTTGATAGAGGGAACACTTAACATTTCATTAAAATAATAATATGGCCAGACGAACACACTAATTTTACCGTTACAAAATAAGAATCCCTCTTATTATGGGTACCATACAATGGACTGGGGGCGATCCCAGTATATAATACTTGTTAAGATATTAAACGTCCATGACTCGGGTACAAACATTCGTGTACATCACAGAAAGTCTGCCTACGCCACAGGACCTGGGTCATTACGAACTGTGCTATTCAGGTTGTCATTTGAATATAATGTTCCTCCTAGTCCAAGATAATGCTGAGCCCGTCAACCGCCAGCATCACATGCGCGTCGCCGGCGCCGGTGCGGCCCATGGACCGGCAGATCGAGACGCGCACGTCGGACGGCAAGCGCCGCATCACGCCCGTCTTCATACCGCTCACGCACGCCGACGCCAAGTTAGTATACTGCCCACACACAAACATCTAATGAGTTTACTGCCCATGCGTACCGACGCAAAGAGGGTATACTGCCCACACAAACATCTAGTGAGTATACTGTCCACGCGTGCCGACTCAAAGAGAGTGTACTCCCCACACAGAAACATCTACTCCTAATGAGTATACTGCCCAGGCGTGCCGACTCAAAGAGAGTGTACTCCCCACACACAAACATCTACTCCTAATGAGTATACTGCCCATGCGTACCGACGCAAAGATCACATACTGCCCACACAAACATCTACTCCTAATGAGTTTACTGCCCAGGCGTGCCGACTCAAAGAGAGTGTACCCCACACACATACATCTAGAGAGTATACTGCCTACCCACGCCGACCGTGTCGGGCGTAAGCCGCTTGGCACACTCCACTGGATAGTTGCGAGTTATATTTATAAATTTACCCTAATCTGGGTTTTACTACGTACTAATACAGCGTAGTTTAGTTTGCGACCATGATGTTCTATACTAGTTTACGGTAACATGTGCCTGGTTATGGCAGCGAGTCGCAGGGGTCGGCGGCGGGCGCGCCGGACCACTGCTTCAGCACGTCGTCGCACAGCAAGTCGCGCATCCGCGTCGAGGTGCGCGACGACATCGTCATCCACCCCAACGTGAGCAACCACGCCATCTCGCTGCACAACTCCTCCAGGACCAGCGAACAGTAAATATATAAATATATATCGCCATACGAACACACCAACTATACGGTCCCACACTAAGCAACGCTTGTGTTATGGGTACCGGACAATGGACTGAGGGCGAACTCAGTATATAATACTTATATACATATTAAACGTCCATGACTCGGGTACAAACATTCGTGCTCATCACACAAAGCTTGTCCCTACCAGGTTCGAACCCGGGACCCTCGGCGCAGAAAGCAGAGTCACTACCACTGCGCTAATCAGGCCGTCTAGGTTAAGTAAGCCGACTCTCTATTACTGCCACATGCTTCAGTCCAGCCTTTCCCAAAGTGGGCGATAGCGATGTGGGCGCCCACAAGGGGGCGTTATGAGACCAAGAAAAAAAATGGGGGCGTTGTGTAGAGGCTTACAATAATTAATATAATTTGAAGTTATAGTGGTTTTTAAGTAGGTGAAAAAAATTGATACCAAGTTGTGCCGTTCGTAGAGGCTTAAGTATCCCCCCCTCCGGCAGAGGGTTGGACCAGCGCCTGCGCAAGCGCAGCGTGAACGCGCTGCCGGGCCCGCGCGCCGACGAGCTGGCCGCCAAGCGCGCCTGCGCCGAGCCCGGCGCCGCCCCCGCCGCCCCCGCCGCCCCCGCCACGCTGCCGGCGCCCGCGCTCGGCGTCGCCGGACCCATCGTACGAGCCGCTGGACTGTTGCGGTTGCAGGTAAGCACTTAGCTCGTAATACGAACTAGAAACAAAACAGAAAATTCAGTCAATTGTAGTTTTAGATTTAAAATTCCAAGATAAATGTATTGTCAGTACTGATTCGCGCGAAATGTACTGATTCTTTACGACGATTTATTATTCGAAGAGTCTCAATTTTTTAAAATTCGACGTCTACGTAGTTCCAAGCGACCAGGATGCCAATAAAAAATCCGGTGAATATATTCAACGCCTATAAAGAGCTAGCTATTAGTTGGCCGTAAACTTGGCTTACTGCATAAGGTAGCTGCGGGTTCGATTCCTAGGTGGGCAAATTTCGGAAATGATTTTCATAATTTGCTCAAATGTAGGTCTTACTGGAATCGCCTCCAGTACCTCGTATGGTACCATAATACAAGTGTTACGTGTTTGGAACTGTACAGTTATAATAATATAATAATTCCAGCCCTTTTTAATGTCCCACTGCTGGGCACGGGCTTCCCCTCAATGCGAGAGGGATTAGGCCATAGTCCACCACGCTGGCCCAATGCGGCTTGGTGGACTTCACACATCTTTCGAGAGGTTCTCTCAGACATGCAGATTTCCTCACGGTTTCCTTCACCGTTTAACAAGTGATAATCATGGTTGGAAAATGAGATTCGCACATGAAATCCCATAGGTTCGCACCTATGTCGCCGGTACCTATGCCGGAGTTTGAACCTGCAATCCTCGTTACCGAGACAAGCGTTCTACCAACTTGGCTATCACTTGCTTGCACTGTACAGTTAGTATAGCGATATTTATTTATTCCATACTAGGTGGTGAACAAAGCGTGCAACACACAGTACGGCCCGCTGTCTCGGCTGCAGCTGCTGCCCAACAACTCGGCGTCCAGTGAGCCGGTGTGGGAGACCTACCTCGGTATAATCACACTTCACACTAATCTTATAAATGTGAAAGTTTGGATGGATGGATGTTTGTTACTCAATCACGCCAGAACGGCTGAACGGATCTCGATGACATTTGGCACAGAGATAGATTATAGTCTGGAATAGCACATATGCTACTTTTTAACCCGGTAAAATGTACACTTTTTAATCGCGGAGCGCGGCTAGTGTTTTATACGTTACAGTCCGTTCATATAAAACTAATTTTCCGGATTTTATTGCGTTTATTTTGTGTTTTTACGTTCCCGTCGTTTCGGCTGCTTTATAGCAACAATAGTCACGGGAGGACTGAGGTGTTTGACGTCCTAGTGTCGTAGTTTTAACTGGGGTACCCTTATATTTAGTTGTTACTTGCGGTCCGATCTACGCAGAAAGTGCTCACAGTGTCTAAAGGTCTTGCAATGCTGCACTTGGTTTTATTTTCTCTGGCTATATCTAACCTTTCAAATACCTAAAGTCCACGCGTACAAGGAAAGTCGACGATACGGTTCATGATAGCATTTACAATTTATAGATTTTGTTTGATGTTTTGATCTTTGATGTTCTATATAATGATATTGTAATAAACTCCTTTGTCAAATAAAGTAATAAGGGGCCGTCCATAAATTACGTCATACGTTAAGGGGGAGAGAGGGGGTCGACGAAGTGTGACATTGTGTGACATTGTATGACAAGGGGCGGGGAGGGGTCCCAAATTTTGTGACGTCACATTTTTTCAAAATATAATATTTTATATCTAAGTATTACAACTATTGATTTATTGGAAAATAATTTAAATGGAAATAAAAACAATTTCGGAACACTGCTGTTTGTATTTCATAAATTTCTAAATGTAAAATTGCAAAATATGTGGCATCACACTAGGTAGGGAGGGGGGTCTCACAAATGTGACCAGTTGTGACAAGGACGGGGGAGGGATCAAAAATTCATGAAATTCGTGTGACGTAATTTATAGATGGCCCCTAATGTAGCAAATGTGAGGACTAATGTAGTGTCTGTGCGGTGGGTGCAGGGTCGGCGGTGACGTGCATCGCGTGCGACGCGCGCTGGGCGTGCGTGGCGTGCGCGGACGGCGCGCTGCACGCCTGGCGCCTGGCGCGCCACCGCGCCGCGCGCGCGCTGCCGCCCATAGGTACCCGCCACTGCCTGCTATACTAACACTGGAACACGGGTTTGCACCTACGAGCCTTATCACCATAGCGACCGTTCTAACAACTTACTTGCAATGTTTGTTGTGGCGTTTTTAATCATAACAAATATGTTTTAGAAATATCTGAAGTTTTTTTTTTTTATTATTAGGTAGGGGGTATAGGTTATGCCCGGTGGGGAGAGACTACTCCTCCCACCTACTCTTAGTGATGCGCCTTATCTTACTAAACTAGTGATGTTACATTACTATCACTACATTTCCTTGCACGTTTCCTAGTTTACAAGGCCCCAAGTCTACTAACACAATTGATTCATAATCGAACAGCAACCGCATAGTAACTGTCACTTTTGACATATTGTACGGGATATCTGTCAAAAGTGACAGTTACTATGCGGTTGCTGTTCGATTATGAATCGATTGTCTTAGCAGACTTGGGGCCCTGATGTCTTGTTGATATAAATGCTAATGTAATTTTCCAGCGTTAATGTCACAAGCGGCCAAATTGACGTTATCCGGGGACACCCTGGCGGTGGTGACGACCCGCGCGGAGCTGGTCATGTACCAGCTGGCGACCGCGAGCTGCGTCATCAAGCCGCTGTGCTTCAGCTCCCTGCTCGCGCCCGGCGGTGAGTACATAGCGTTAGGGGTGTGTCAATTTAAATTAACAAAATTACAGAATCGGATTTTTTTTTTGGACAATCTATGTGATGAGGACGAGTGTCTGTACCCGAGTGATTTATGTTTAATATATATGTAAATAAGTATTACATTTTCTATTCGGCCCCAGTTCACTGCATGGTACTCATTATACAAGTGTTGCTTGTGTAATTATTATTATATTTTGTTACCAGTATTTATGAATTGAATGCCGTTCCTATGAAGAAGAACTATATAATTACAAGTTAATGGCTACATGGTTTCCAGATTTAGAAATTACTTTTGTAAATTATGATACGAAGGAACGTATACGATATGTAATCTTTCTGAAGGAAACATATAGATTTAAAAAGCATTTGTGTCAGACTGATATTTACGGCTCGGGGATCAAACCTACGAGTTTCAATTTAACCTGATAAATGTTTGTTTGTTTATGTCTGCAGTAACGGTGACCAATTGTTCGCTGTTGGAGGACGGCAACCCTATGATCTCGCTGAGCAACGGCAAGAGCTACATATACAGTCAACAGCTGTGCACATGGTAAATTTCCGCATCGCTTCAATGCGAACTGCGAATCCATTGGATATACACTACGAACAACGAGTCGTGAACCCGCGGAAGTTAGCGCCAAGTGGCTGCGCAGAACGCCAATGATGCCATTTGGTTCAGCCACTTGGCGCTAACTTCCGCGGGTTCACGACTCGTTGTTCGTAGTGTACTTTTATTTTTAAGGTGGAAGCTCAGGTCAGGGCGCGAAATTCAAAATGTCAATGGTTTTTATTTTTTTACGAAAAATTTGGACATCTTTACGATTTAATTTCGTTTTTTGCGATATTAGCATTCAGTAACTTTATGGTTGTATCGCTTAACGTATTTTTTTAAGCAATCTGAATACATCGAGACATCCAATGCAGAATGATAATATCGCAAAACACTAAATGACATCGTAAAGATGTCCACATTTTTGGTAAAAAAAAAAATTGACATTTTGAATTTCGCGCCCTCACCTGAGATTCCACCTTAAAGTTTGTCGTGTGTCGGCGCGCAGGGTGGTGTGGGCGGACGCGAGCGACCCGGTGTGGCGCGCGTGCGGCGCGCTGGCCGCCGCGCGCGCGCCGCGAGCCTCGGCCGCGAGCGCGCATGCGAGCGCGCACGCGCACGCGCTCTACCCGCTCGCGCGCCAGGCGCGCCCGCGCCCCTCCTCCATCGCCAATAGGTATACCCGACACGCCTTATTTACCTAGGTATACGATGATAATTGCCTTCTGTACTAGCTGCACAGAGATAAATCGATTTTGTCTCTTTCCCTCGTATGAATTACGGCAGAGAGAGAGCAACTTGGTGCAACATAATTCGTGTCATAGGTTTTGTTTTGACCCGTGTGCTACAGCACCTGTTTGCGCAGGCGCTATGAAACTATAATTTAAAAAAAAACAACGCTTTACCAAACTGCTAATATCATTGTACTTATGTTACATATTTATTTAGAAAATACATTCACAGTATGTCATATTAGAAGCAAAAAATGTATATTATAATTTATTATCCTTTTATGGAGTAAGTATTATACTTTGCGAGTTTTTAAATGGGCAAGGCAGGGCGGACATTGATAGCAACGACCTCGGTCTGCACCCATTCGCTGGCAACGTTGGCTCGAGGTCATTGACCGTCGCACCAATCAGTTGAAGCCACTGCTGGGTCAATGTCCTGTACTGGCGTCATGAACCATGCGGAGTACAAGTGGTGTGGTGTCCGCAGCTACCGCGCAGGCGCGACTCGCAGCTGGCTGGAGGCGCGCGCCGCCATGTGCCTACACCTGCGGCTCTCAGAAGACTACCGACACTGGCTCACTGCGCTCTTCTCACATCTCGTCGAGCATGGTAACAAACCTTATTAAGTACTAAACTTCTCTCACTCGGGGTATTAACATAATCCTACCCCCTAAACCAGCCTTTCTCAAAGTGGGCGATAACGCTCCCTTGTAGGCGCTGTAGGCCTAAAGGGGGGCAGTAAGAGAACCAGAAAAAAATGGGGGCGTTGTGTAGAGGCTTACAATAATTAATTTAATTTGAAGTTATAGTGGTTTTTAAGTAGGTGAAAAAATGGGAGCGCTAGAAAAATTATTCATTCTTAAAGTGGGCAATAGACAAAATAAGTTTGGGAACCCCCTGCCCTAAACGATAATATATCCAGCCAGACGAACACACTAACTATATGGTCTCACACTAAGCAACGCTTGTATTATGGGTACCATACAATGGACTAGGGTAGAACCCAGTATATAATTACTTATATAGCTCATGACTGGTACAAGCATTCGTGCTCATCGCACTAAGTTTTGACGCTACTGGGATTCGCATCCAGGACCCTGCACCAATCGGGTCGCCGATATTGATACGGGTTTTCAAGATAAATATATTTATCGCCGCTAACACAGTAGACTCATGATTGAATGGCGTAAAGCATTATAACTGTCACTTTTCCCAAAACTGTCGAGTGAAAATTACAATGAATTTTGTCATTCCATTGCGACTTCATTCTGTTAGCAGACTTGAGCCCAGAATACGAAGAGATGTGTACACTGCACTAAAAGTTTGGGAACTCTTATTATTTTTTATTTCAAGATATCTAGAGTGATGGTATGAAACTTTTTGTGATGTGTGTATTTTGATTACGATTACAGGTACTGAAGACCAACTGAGGACAATTCTCGACGACATGCTCGGACCCAGCCACTGCACGTCTGCGCCCAAGAAATGGCAGTCCACTGTACTGGTAGGTTGGATCTTGTTGTTTCTACGAAATTATCTGAATTCCAACTTTCATCGTTGATACGAATTGCAACGTTCTCTAAAGCTGATATTACACTTATCATATTTATAGACAAATTCACATAAAAGTAAAATGTAATAAAAGACAAGTCCACTGAGTTTCTTGACGGATCTCAGTTGAGTTTAGGAATATTTTTTTTTTTTTTATTACATTATAGGCAAGTATTTGATCTCGATCTCACCTGATGGTAAGTGACGATGAGATCTACGATGGAGCATACTTGCCTAGGTAGGAAGGCGGCAGTAGATAGAGGCACATGCAGCGCAACTGATCTGACCCGCCATCCATGAATGGCAACACCGAACATCATGCCGGAACACGGCTAGGCCGCTTGGCGACATGGCTTTGTTCAGTGGGTGGTGACTAGCCACGGCTGAAGTCTACCACCAGTAGAGTTGTCACCTGGTTGGCACCACCCAGGGTCACGTGTAGGGTATCTCGAGGGTACTTAATTCTCCTATGGACGAAGGTGACTCGACCCCAAATGATGATGAGTGCCATAAATTAATGAATTTATGGCACTGCCTCTGTAACCCTATACGACATAAATTACTTTTTGATTTTGACTCTTAATCTTTTGTTGTATACGGTGACAGATACATATTTTTATAATATAAATGTTAATGTAATAACAGCCTTCCGTCAGCAGTGCAAGGTGACATTCTTCAATGAATCCGTTTTGTATCCAGGGTATAAAGAAACACGAGATCCTCGAGGAGATGCTGTCGATCCTCGTGCGGCAGCTGCGGTGGCAGCGCATGTACACCGAGTACTCGGACCAGCTCGCTGACGTCACCGCCGCCGCCGCCGAGCTCGTCAACGGGCACTGACGCACGCGCACCGCTTGGAGAGGGTAGCTAGGTTAGGTATATCACTAGTGATCAAGCTACAGAGTATATATCAGCACAGAATATAAGGTGTTATACTATTAACAGACGGTCGAACTTAGTACGGTCCTGACCACGGATTTGTTCCGTACCAACTGTCGACGCCGTATTGTCAGCAGACTTCCGTCTAGACGAACAGATTTGGTACTGAGCGGCCCGTGATCGTGGTTAGTACCGTCCCAAGATCGATTGTCTATAAATACTATTATAATAGTGTAAAATATTTTATGGGGTCCATTGGTAGGCTGTAAACAGCATTATTCCCTAAAAACTAATCAACCTATTAGAAATGCACTGATCGTACTAAGTGCAAGTTTAAGTGTTATGCTTACGCTTTGTTTAATAAAAAAACGAACATCTACATAACTAGCTGTCCCGACGAACTTCGTACCGCCTAAGAATTAATTGTATATTTTTTTGTGATTTTTCACATGTTTTATTAGTTATTCTGCTATTCGTGGCGGAGACAGATTAAAAAAAACAAAAATAAAATCAGCCCGTTCTCGAGTTATAAATGGTATAACTAACACGACTCTGTTATATATTTATAAATTACGTGTTGTTTTTTATAATTTAATTTAACGTCGTCGATAACCAATTGTTCCCGTTAACCCATTAAAATATTTTACATCTATTTTTGCTACACCATAATTTGTGCTCGATTTCGACTGACGGTACCTTACGCCTTATTCACGCGACAGAACACGCGCGTTTAATAAACTATTCAGTATTAATCTGAAAAAAAAAATCTCCTTAAAAACGTGCGGGGACTTGCCGTATGAATAAGAGGCATCAAAAGTTGTGGCTGTATATCGCCCTGTTTGTGCGTGAGCGATATATATGAAGACTATTAATGTGTTATTTATTTAACGAATGGGACGCTAGAGGTAAGGGAACTATTACACTGCCATTTATGAATTTAATCAATGGAAGGATGTTCTGAATATACTTGTAGACGGAATTGGTAAAACAACTTGTGTATATACTATGTATATAATAAGACTGTAATGTGGTCGTATCTGTTTATTGAGTATTTTTGAAAAAAAAAACTCGTGGGCGACATTATTTCGAGTCTGAGTCCTAGTCCGCCACTTTTGGGAGTCTTGTCTGTCTGAATGTTAGCGCATCACGGTTCATTTCTGGACGGATTTTCATGAAACTTGCCACGGTGATAGCTTATGACCCGATTTATGATGTAGCATACTTTTTATCCCGGAAATTAGAAGGTTTCCCGCAGGATAGGCAAAAAGTTGGATCTCAAAGTTCACTGGGCGGATGATAATTAAATTCTGTAAGGTGATAACTAATAATAACAAGTTCAAGATGTTGTTATAATGCGGGCACATCTAATAGCTAAATACAATCGTATAGTATGATGTTTGAAAGCAATAAGAACGATAATTGTTGGCAAATATTCCGCCTTAATTCATTTTATGTAATAAATAATTTAAATTAAGCACATATTATTATAGTGAAATACTATTTATATGTTCAGTAAGGGCATACAATTTTGACATTGTCAAAAAGCCGGTTGTTTTGGTAAATGGTAAAATATATGGTTTAGCCTGTTATGTATTAATATTTACTAATATTCACGTCAGTTGATGTGTTATAAATTCTAAACTAGATAATGTGAGATGGTAAAATGTTGAATATGTATTTACAGCAATAGGGAAATAATTGTCCGCTTCGGCAATAACAATGTTATTGTATGACAGCGAGGTCTAAATTCAATAATTTTGTTTTTTTTTTTGTTATCCTTATTAATGTATTTTCTGATTACAACCGGGCTATTAACGTCGCAGGAGCTTTACCGAAACATATTCTTGGGGTAAGCGTTTTTGTTCAATTTAACAGCGCCCCTAGCGTGCAGTATCTATAACTTTGAAGTTAGTATTTGAATTTAGAAAATTTAAGTCTTTAAACATCAAAAAGGAAGAGATTCTCAATTCGGTTGTATTTTTTTGACTTTTTGCAATAGAGTCGGTGCTTTCTTAATTATCCAAAACACGTCTTTATCATCTCCCATCATATGTTTTGCTATTTATTAAGTAGGTAAAGTGGACCTTACCGTGTTCATATCAATCTTATGAAGTGGATGAACTGTACGGCATTTTATGCCTTTTCGTGTTGTTGTGAGAGCCATTTTTCATTGTCAACGTAAAATGATTCTCGGTATAGTTAGGAAATATTATGACGACCGCCTAGTCCAGTCCAGGGGTCCGAGCGTTATGTAGTCGATACATTTACTACTCGTGTAATCATAGTTTTAGTTATTATATGTGAATATTATTTCACTATGAAGTCAACTGTTGACTGACCTTGCAAGGTAGCTATAGTTATGTTCAAAGCAGTCAGTACAGTACACGCGAAGTTTGTCATAAGCCTCAGACGAAGGACATCTAGAAGACACAGCATGACCGCGTATGAAACGGCAATATTTGTGTTGATAATTTTAAAAAGTATTAAAATGTATAAATCTTATTACTACTTATAGTGAAAAGTTCAGTATTGTAATAAAATTGATCGTGCCGGAGGGGGTTTAGCGTATTTTACTGACTGAGCGAGGCCGAGCAGCTTCGCATGGCCTTGAAAATTATTTATTTTAAAACTCGTGATTTCGTATAAAATTCCATAAAATGCAGTCACCTATTCACTTTTCTATTATTTCGTGAGACTCTCACTCACTCGACACTTGTTAAAATCATTATACTCAGCAATCATGAGGTTTGGATATGTTTATGTCGATGCAATTGAATGTAATGACTGTATCAATAATGAATTTAGGTAATTAACAACATTCATTGACGTATCATTCTTATCTGTGAACAAATCATTTGCAACGTTGTTAATAATGTGCGATTAAAATTTATTATAATCTAGTCAAATTGGTTTTACTATAATGAAATGTTATGAATTTAACAACAGAAATATACTAATTGCATTCATCTATTATTTTATTTCCTTTAAAACCTTTTAAACCAACTATTTAATTGTCTTTTCTTAGCAGCAGATATCGTGATTGTGTATCTTTGTGGATAGTAAACATGCAATAAAACAACGGGCATTTCGTATCACAATAATTTATTTTTTTTACAAATGAGTTATGGATCACAACAGCTTTCAAATGAAGCGAATCTTCGAGCTTAGTCGAAAAAACAATGGTTAAAATGATCTTCAAATGTACAATAAGTTTATTACATTAAACGTAACGGTTCGGGGGACGAGCCGCCCGGGCGAGACCTTCAAAACACATTTACAAAGAAAAAAAAAGTCTCAACATTTGAGCTCACGACGTTCGGAGACGATTCACCTAACTACCGCGACGGGCGCGCGGTGATAAAATTTCAATATACTACACGACAACAACGCTCCAACACTTAGCCTACAGCGGGGCGCGCCAGCGCGGCGGCGCCGCTTCGCTTAGCCTACGTATGTACAGGGCGGGGGCGGCCCAGCAGCTAGCACGGCGGCTAGCGCGGCAGCCAGCACAGCAGCTAGCACAGCACGGCGCGGTCGGGCGGCGGCCGCGCCGGCCGCAGCCGCAGGCACGCGGCGCCCGCGCCCGCGCACTCGCAGCCCGCGCCCTCCGCCGGCGGCGACGCGGCGGGCGACAGCTTCGCCGGCTTCTCGTAGTCCGGCTGGAACTTCTTGCACAGCGCCAGCACGGACGGCGCCGCGTGCGGGTGCGACTTGCGCGACACCTGGGTGAGAGGACGGCATTGTAGCTCCACATTATTTTAAAAGGATGTTTATATGTATAAATGATAAATACATCGTTTAACGTTTCCAATCAGAATAATACGAAAACAAAGATACATTGCAGTGTGAAGTGAAGTCACCTGACAGGAGTGTGACAGAGAAAGAGCATGGCTCAACTCGCTCTCCACTACCCGCTTTGCGTACGTAATGGTATTACGTTAAATTTTGAAAATTATTTTACAGTATCCAAAAATAAACTAGTAAAAATGAAATAATTCGCATATATCCTATTGTATTGTATTGTTTAATTACTAGTAATTATTTAGAATTAAATCAAAAATGCGGACGTGTCGTCCCGCTCCCCCTATTACATTGGGACTAATGCCATCGGCAAGTTATGGTATGCACTGCAATGCACCTCTGCCTACCCCTTCGGGGCGTGCAGGTGTGCTGGTGTGCGAGCCGGCACTCACCTTGGGCGTGGAGGGCGCGTCGGGGAAGGTGGGCGACACGTCGCGCGCGTGCGCGTGCTTGAGCGGCGCGGCCGGCGCCGGCGCAGGCGCGCAGCCGTCTGCTGCATATGACTCTGCGAAACGAAATGCAAAATGCTGATTAACGATCCATAATCACTCAGTATTAATGGTATAGTAAGAATCATAATAAAGAAAAACGCAAATTATTTAACTCCCTGGCCACACTTACAAAAAATACCACCATTTTGCGAGGATTAATGCGTTAAGTAACGGCATTAGGCGCAGGTGTAGCAGAGAATAATAAATATCCTCGACTTTTTTTTTTCAATTGAAACATTAAAAATTGAAACTTGAAAAATGGAAACTTGAAAAATATTTTCGCGCTATTATCTCTTTCGCCGCGTATTTTCGAACTCACCATCTTCGTCATCATGCGCCCCATTAGTGCCATTGGTCCCGTTGCATCCGTTGACGCCGTTGTGACCGTTCACTCCGTTCACCCCGTGCACTCCGTTCAGCCCATTGATTCCGTTAACTACATTCATTCCGTTGAGCCCATTAACGCCATGGACTCCGTTGACGGCGTAGGGGTGAACGTCGGAGTCGTCGCTGTCGGCGTCCTCGGCGTCGGTGGGCCGCGCGGCGGGGAAGCCGACGCCTTGTATGGCGCGCGGCAGCGACGCTTCGTCTTTCAACCAGGGGTGCTCCAGGCACTCATCCACTGTAAGACGACCCCTGGAACAGGTGGACAACACGCGTTAGTTTAATAAATGCTTAGATGTTGAGTAAGATCTAGCATAATAAAAGACCATCAGACAGACCTACCACAATATGAATCCCAAGTTGGTAGAACCCTCGCTTTGGAAACAAGGGTCGCAGGTTTTAAACCCCGGTGCTAATCTAATTGCGTACTTTGATTATCACTTGCTAAAACGATAAAGGAAACATCGTTTGGCAGCCAACATGTATTTTAACACCTAACCAGTTCTGGAAAGGCTTGTGAAGCCCATCAAACCCTAGCGGACTATGGCCTGAATTCCCTTCGCATTCAGTGGAGCGTGTCTGTAAAGGGGACTTTACGGGACTCATTATTATTACCTGAATTAAGTTGGAATATCTATGATTCACACTTAATTGACTTCTAACAACAGATGAACTTTTAATTAGCTAGGTAAGTAACCTACTATTTTAAGATCACAGAATTCTGATATCGCCACTGGAAGCTTGCGTTGGCCTAGCAGAGCGATCTAGTTAATGAGTCTAGTTGATGAACATAAATAGTTCTCACTTTGGATCAACAACAAGCGTCTCCTGTATGAACTGTATCGCTTGCTGCGACACGCCCCGGAACAGGTCCTTGGGGAAGGACAGCTGACACTGCGCGATGTTCAGGTAGGTCTCCTGCTTGGTGTCGCCGGCGAACGGCGAGTAGCCGCTGAGAAGGACGTAGGCGAGCACGCCTACCGACCAGATGTCCGCCGCGAGGGAGAGCGGCTCGTATGATAGGATCTCTGGCGCTGTGGACACAAGGCATTGAATTTGAGGAGGTTGAAATAATGATATGATATGATGAATATCATGATGTATTTTATAGGCAGAAACCACATTTGATGGAGTTTTATTCTTAAAAAAATATGTTCATCACCATCTAAGGTACTCTAATAAATGGCTATATCAAATCATCATTTGCGAGCCTAAATATACCCCTAACCGTATGATGAATGTTCTTTCTTGGGGTTCCTGAATAACCATGTTTCACCACTTTTGATTTATGCACACACAATTGATAATATTTCAACAACTATTATGCGTATATTATGCAAATTAAACACAAGTTATCAAAAAATAAACAAAAGTTTATTTAACATTCCCGTCGAGACCTCTCGTTTTAGTTCGTTATAACAGATCAACTAAAATAATAAGGATTAAAATAGTCAAATTTCGTTCTACAAGTAATCGCTTAACTCACCAACATAATCCCGGGTGCCCAATATTTCTCTGACTTGTGCGCCGGGCTGTATTGCTCTGCTGATGCCGAAGTCGCATATGAGGAGCTCCTCCCCGTCGGCGGTGAGCAGCAGATTCTGCGGCTTGATGTCGAGGTGCGCGACGCGGCGCGCGTGCAGGTGCGCCAGCCCCTCCAGCACGTGGCGCAGCGCGCGCCGTGCGGCGCCCTCCGACAGCCGGTCCTCCTCGTCCAGCAGGCGCTGCAGCTCGCCGCCCGCGCACAGCTCCAGTACTATGGCCACTTCTGAACGTGTTTCGTATACCTGCAATTTTGTTACAACTTGGTAAGTACGGAGGCAAATTGATTATAATGAGAACTCTAAGGATATTTCATTTGATAAATTGACTGCCACTATGACTTAATTTTCTTGACATGCGTAGATATGACTCTCTACAACTCGGGGAAGTCTGTAGATAAGTCGTCAATTCATAACGACCTATTACATGGTCTTCTCATAAATGGTAGATTAATCTGTCATGGTACTATGTAAATCTTGGTCTTTTCTTTTTAGTATTGTACAGTGCGCACCTCGTGTAGACTGACGACCCTGCTGCAATCCTCGCAGAGCGCGAGCACAGCCACTTCGTGCAGGATCTCGCGCGTCGTGTCCGCAGCGCGCCGCCGCTTGCGAATGAACTTTGCCGCGTACTCCTCACCCGACACTAGGTGCCGGATCTTTCGGACTGACGCGAACTTTCCTCTGCGGAACGAAAGAGAAGAATAATGTTAGTTTTTTGGTGTGAATGTACGATCTCACAAGATCTTAAACCTAAGAGTTTGTAGGTTAAATGCTAGTGCCTGAACCATGCTCCCTTAGGGGAGGCCTGAGCTCGATATTGGAACATTAAAACTCCTAACAACTAGATTACATATTTTTGGTTTCCCTTTTGCACTTTAGAAGGCCATGGCAGAACACCATTATGTTTGTATCAACTCTTAAATATAAATTCATCATTTTACCGCCAGAGAACACCAGCTAATCAATGGAAAACGCCTTTGAGATTACGGTCCACAAAACATCCGCGAATTCGCCATAGGACAAGGCAACGGGCCGATTTCACTATTACATCGGCGTGCAAGACACATTGGCGGTCATAAACATATTACGCACGACGCGCCATTAGGCCGGTATTAGTCGGGATAATTACCGTTGGTTTGATGGAAATGGCGCTCGCGCAACTCACAAGACAAATTTGTGGATGCCCATACATCACCAACCTTTATGCCTATAATAATATCGATAATATTTTTATGACTCGACAGACTCGGGGTGGAATGTTCCCAAAATTCAAGTTTGATTCAATAAAAGGCCTGGCATATTACCTACGAGCTGCAAAAGCCACAAGAACATGCAACTACCGTTATCGTAAAAAATGCGGTGCACTGCAACTTCTCGACTGATTCCCATATGAGACATTTTAACTGACGACAGAAAAAAACAATCAAGGTTTCCTATTAGGCAATCAACGACGATGTTACTAGATTAAGCCCATCACGCAATGGTATTATCAAGGAATATAAATAAGAAATGTTTCACGAGTAAAATGTTGCGGTTTAACCAACAGTTCTCTACTGCGAGGGTGACTAACGTAAGGACGTCATACCGCCGTTAATGGGTATTTTTGGCTGTTAAAAGAGGTACAAATAGCATCTGCATATCGTAATTTACTCTTCCGAGTTTTGACACGTGGAATAATTCCAAGTATGTACTGAGAAGGGAACACCAACCACGCTTCACAGAATCGTCCTCTTCTCGTCGGGACCACACACAGGCGTTCCGTTGAACACATCACGCGACTGCATCAGTCCAGACAATTGTTTATTTACATCCCTTTCACATCGTGCGAATAATTCGTGTGAAGCTTTTCGTTTTACAGCTAATTCTGGGCAGGGCATAAATACTGTGCTTTGATTGCGAGCGTGGTGTTTGCAATTAGCGCGTGCGCCTGGCGCCCCGCGGTAAGTTGCACAGCTACCATTGATTTAAGAAAACGACCGGCCTTTCGCTGCTCCGTCAGTTTGTAAGTCTTGAATATTTCGACAAAAGCAAACCGATCATCACGCAAGAAGTACCCACTTATGATAGCTGTCCAATACTACTCCCGAGTGAAGATTTAATACAAACAAAAAGTAATGGACTATCCCGTTTTCATATACTAAACACATAGAAACACTAGTGCGCGAACCACACCGCGAAGCAACAGAGAATACATTGGTAGACTACTGAATTTTCAAAGAAATTACTACCGAATCAACTTCGGGAATTTGATAGGTACCTAATAAATAAACCATTGGGAAAAGCAAACCCACTTGTATATAAGCTATAACTATAGTTTACAATGAAGCTATCTACCATGATATTAGGCACATCATTGTGGTAAATAACAAAATTTCTCACGTACCTAACTAGTTCAATGTCACTGCATGTGTAACCATCTGATTCTAATTAACTTTACAACAAGAATTATGTAAAACAATAGTGTATTGGGGCCAATGTCGAGTGGGCGCTGCACGTGTTGGGGCGGGTGCGCGCAGGGTGGGGGCGCTATCCGCCCTGTGCCCTACTCTACTCGCCTGACCCCGTTACGGGTCACGGCCTGGGGTGTCTGGGTACTCGAGCGATTCTATATTTATATTTTAGTTATTTTTGATGGATATATCTAAATCTGATCTTTTAGAATAAGAATAGCATAATATCTGAAGATAATAAGAACTGCTAGCAAGGTATAGAATGGAATCCAAGGTTTTCAAGGATATGCTAATTGATTTGTCCTATGCGGGGGTTATTTCCTGAACTGATATAAAGCTATACCATTACTTAGTGTCATAGGCTATGGTACCGTAACGCCATTGAAACACAATAACAGCACTTGAGTAAATAGTAAACCCCAAATGTATAAGAGTTTTAATCAAATTATAAATCATACAACACTTTCTATTTCTATACGGGGTTGTCTATAAGGGTATGACACCGACCAGATCGATACGATCAAGCCATGCTGGCACAGTGGCCCAAATAATATTAAATAGGCATGTAACAACAGGGGGAAATCATCTCCTCGGCATACGTTCGGTGTGTAATTGAATTAATTCCGGTTTTGGAAGGCAAACATAAGGGCGATAGGTATAAAGCGGATAACGTTTTCATATCGGTTTAATTCGACTATTTAGTTGTTAAAACGCCTGCAAATTCTCAGACATAAACCTTGTACCATAAGGTTACACGCTGATTCATTTGAAGTAGGAATGCACTCATTAAACAATTCATCTTTACACGTTACGACGGTTTTCAAAGAATCCAAAATAAAAATATTTACGTCATTACAAGTTGTAACACTGACGTGCTCTGTAAAATCCCAGCAAATTGTTTTTAGTCATAACATATGCACAGAATTCGTTTGATTGGAAATACTCAAAAATACCCCAACTAGGTATTTAGTTTTCATGTTTAGACAAAGCCATAATTCATAGCCAAATAGTGAATAGGTACTTCAAGGCTGGCCTCCTTGAAGTACTTATTCACTATCACTATTGTAATGTCTTCTTTAAAAAAAAATATGACCATCTTAGACATTTGGATAGTATCAATTATAAGGTTAAAAGTAGTGTTAAGATTTCATTCATCACTATCGTTTGCCCAGATGCCTCGCAGTCAGGTACACTACAATTGGTCCAATATCTTTAAACTCGAAATTATAAAGGTACAGATAGGTAGGTAGTCAATGGTGTCGACAAAAACGAAACGAAAATACAAAGCATCCTTTGTGTAATTATTCTTTGCGATCGAATACACCCGACATTGTCAAGAGATTACAAGAAGCAAAACGTGCGAAGCGTTCTACAACGCATCCGCTGCCGACATATTTCGGCGAAAACGTTGCACCTGCCATTGCGGGCACGTAGCAGCTGCGCAGGAGCCGACACAAACACGCCGCCAACCAGAGGTGCAGAGCGCTTTTTAGGGGTTAATTTTATTTCCAACTATTGCTGCAATGCGAGGGCAAAAGCACTAATAAAATGTTAGTTCATGACAGATTGCACGCAACCAATAATTGCACAATCCATATTTAAATTATAGCTTGCAAGAAATACTCGTAGATTAAGAGATTACAAGAATTGATGCAAGAAACACGTCCCAACTCATAACGTAGCATTAACAATGTCATATTCACGCCCATCGCGACACGACGCGATTGTATTGGGGGATATTGTACTGTATTGTCTTTTATCGCCCCCCATCCGTTTGATAAAGCTGGTCTGCAACAAATATTTATGGCAACCCGTCAACTTTATGAATATGCGAGCAGCGGGGATCGCATCGATAAAACACATTTTTTTTCATATGAAAACATTACCGAGAGTGGTGTTGCGGCTTGCGACGTAATAAATCACAATCATATTGATATAAATCCGTTCATCATACTCTGCGTTCACTTTCTGGCGGGACCAGTAATGAATGCGCGTCTGGTGCAGTGTGGCGTGTCCATTTGTTCGACTCAGTTTCTGTATAATATAGCGATTTGAGGTCGGGATATTGCGCTCAGGGGGCGTCATTTAGTCGTGTGCGCTTCTCACGGTGCTGCGCTGGCGCAACGGGCCCCGCGCCGCAGCCCCGCCGCGGCCGGCGCGTTGCACAACGCACTCGGATCGATGACCGACTAAAAGCGAAAAGGCGTCCTTGGCAGTGAATCGACCGCGTACGTCGATAACGCCGGTAATTATTCATAAGCGCTTGCACAACCAACGTCCACGCCGACGATCGATGCGCCGTCAGCGCACCGCGCATCTAACATCTCGAATCTGGATTCCGATGCTTATCGAAATCATTCGATTAGGCTGACCGAGAACGCCTCTCGCACTGGCCATCACCTGGATCGTATTTCTTAATCGCACATTATAGATTATGCGTTAAAGTCGATCGAGTCGATAAAGATCGGATCGCGGACGATAGAATCGTGATTCAGCTGATGTGAATGTCATATAAGTTTAAGATACTCGAGCTGGCATTTTGCTTTATAAATAAGGTCCCTCGTAGCGCCGGCGACTAGCTGCTGCACGAAAAAGGCTCGAACCGGCGAGACTCAGTTACGGTTAGACGTGGACGTACAGAACGACACGTTACTGGAGTGGCCGCGAGCCCGATTTGGTCGTGATTGCTGCTCGCGGACGTACAACGGCGTCTTAGGACTGACGCTGCATAAATAAGGAGAATAACAAACACGGTGGCCTTGTGACCAGTCAATGGCTATAAAAGATGGACTGCAGCCTCTGATCAGGTGTTTTACGTATCACATGAGAATTGTTTTGTGGGTTTTATCGAGTGCTGAGCGACTCGAAGACGCCGAGCAAATGGTTGCGGGCGCCGCGACCGTCGGAGGAAGTTGTAAAATTTTAGTACCGTTGTCGCTGAACCCTCTATCCGATTAATAGAAAGCTTTATTGCTCTTTACGTTGTTAGTCCATGCAAATGGGCAGGAGTAGGGGGTCAACAGACCAGTCATCGTGACTCGTTGCGACTCACGCAGGGGTGCGTCAAGCACGCTATGCAATCAAGTTTTAAATTAGAAATGTGTACAATGGTATTGTGCATCAATCGAAATGAATTACACCCCTAGTTGGGTAAGTTAATTAATTTTAGAGATTGAATGGAATTCACAATGAATCTTAAATGTTATTATAATTCGTACGTATTAGAACCCTCTTGGAAAATCTGTCGAAGCATCGCTTTTAATAATCATGGCGCTACGTGATTGATAAAAGCCATATCTGTTTCATTAGTCATGCTTCAGTATCTAACTGAAGAAATACTGATTCATCATTATCGCAACATTCTTCCAAGTTTCTGGGCTATACAAATCAGGCGAGATGGAAAACATTTCCCACAATATTACTTTACATATATTTTTTTAAATATCAGTGACATTTAACATCGAAACCATACAATTTCGTTCATACCATTACAAAAACGACTCGCGCCAGTTTCAAAACGTTCAAGCAATAATCCCAATCGTTACTATAACAAAGTGGTGTGTGTCTGTCATTATCTTTTTGCGTTATAATAGGTTTTATCTCGACCATTATCCGAAGGTTTGGGAGCAACAGTTGCTCAAGTCGACGTGTCTTGCGCAACCGGGAGACGGATGGGGGGCGCACAATGCGTCGAGATGTTTTATGGGGCTTATCTGTTATCTGTGAAGCAATGGACCAGTTTCGATAGAGGAGTTATGAAAAATGATTACGTTGAAATGTGTCATGGCTAGTGCTAGATAATAGCCTTATGTTACATACTTAAACGAACCTTAAGTCTTAGTAAGTCATACAACCACATTACGTAAATAGAATATACTATGCTGATGATATTATATCCAATAATAGGGTTGACTGTTAATTAACAATTCATGCCTTTTAATTCTCATCAATTAACTCCTATAATTTTCTCGCGTTTACCTCCGGACTCCATATTTATAATAATAATGAATATTTTATAATAATACAAACGAAGTCCTAAGACGCTCCATATAAGCCGAGCGTTACACGTAGTACGTATAAGAAACGACATAATTATGTTGATGGCCATCGTTAAAATTGAATTTCATGAATAATAAGATATTGCTAGCTGCTTAGCATATACTTGAGATACATTCGTCAAATCTATCAACGGAATTGTTATCAAATATTGGTAATCGACGGCCGGTAGTGGATAACATGGATGTGAATCTAATAAAAAAAAACATCACGCCTGTAGTCCCAGAGAGGGTGGGCACACGTGTTCTACAATGCACCTACATTTCGGCGATGGTGTTCGGTCCCAGTATAGTAGGGGGCGAGTCTACTGCCATGCGAGGGGACTTCCATCCGTTATCCACCACGCTGCTGGCCCAGGGCTGGTTGGCGAATTTAACATAGCTTTCTCAATACTTGCAGGTTTTCCCACAACGTTCGCCGTCGCCGTATCAGAAGTGATATTGATTATTGAAAATTAGATGTCACATAGCATCCTAATATTCCTCACGTGCGAACCGGGGTTTGAACCTTCACACCTTGTTTAAATGAACATAATTGCTGTATTAGTGTAAATATGTTAGCAAATAATAGCACATAAACATTCTGAATGTGCACTAACAGCGCAAAGTGGTAGTATTATTAGACAACTGTTGGGCTTCGGATATATAAGTGGGATAAAATCTCCCACCTGTCTTTAGTTTGGAGCCAGAAAATGAGGCGAATATGAGCGGAAAGAGAAGAAAAAATGATGATGGAACCTCTCCCAATACAAATGCGTTAAGCGACTTCGCACGCCTTTCAAGAACCGATTCAATTATCTTAGACATGCAAGCTTCTAGCTTTATTACGAGTACGTTAGTACAGTAGGTACATACCGATCATCTACTGCGGCCAAGCTACCAGTAGATGCAATTAGTAAAATTATTTGTAAAGGTGCAGCAGAATTGATCACATCACCCGCCCCGCTCGTTTCACGGCCACTTTCTAAGCGGGATAAGATCTAGGCTGTTATTAATGTTATTGGAGCGAGCGCCGCGCGGGGGCGTTCCCGAACAAATGGAGACATACGGACGGACGCGCTTTATTACGCCATAATGTTACTGTCGATACAAAATAATATGAATTTTATTATTTATAGCTGCACGCGTGAAGATTTGTAACATTGTAAGAGGCAGTTCTCCGTCAATTTCAGTAGCTGTTAAGGTTTATTTTACATGAGACTGCTAATAGCCGACTGGAAGGTAATAACAGTTACAGGAATCTGATTACTTTAAAATAGGAACACTTGAACAAAAACAAACTGTGTCTTGGAGATAGAATACGATACGAGAAATAGAACACTATGAAAAATATTAAAATTACAAATGGGAACGCTGTGTTAAAAGATGATGAAGTTGACACCAATACTTCCGTCTCCCTACATTAAATGTATAAACTGAACAATTTAACATTTAGTATTCGGAATACGAGCTAAATCTAGTTGTGTCCCAAAATCATCAGCATGATTGCAATGGCGGCAGCTACAGCAGCCAGCCAGCAATGTTTAAGCCACAAAATGTAAATGCGCACACGGCGGGCGTGTCGCGCTGCAGACATGCAAATTGGACTAATTAACATTCCCCAGCGAGTGCCAACTAGGGCTGCTGTGAGCTAAGCACTTTATACGTAACCCCGAAACCATGACAGCTTTATGTCACCAAGTTGATGCAAAAAACATTGCTAGGATAACATGCCGCAGCATTTCAACACACAGCAACAGCATCGAGAATAACGTCTTACAATACATAAAAAGAAAACGAAACGAATATTTGAAATTGCTTGTGAAACAAAATCAATGGACTGATGAGAATGCTTGGGAGATACCAAGTGCTCCCTACCTATTTGATCAGCGTTGCTTACAAAAACAATCTTCTAGCATATTTTTTTCAAAAAGAGGCTGAACATGCAGCCCTAATACAAAACAAGGGAGAGGTATGGGGTGCGGGGGTGTTGCGGTGCGGAGCACCTGCCGAGCGTGCGCGTGCGCACAGCTGACGCCACACCGCCCGCCGGCCTCAATATGGAGATTGGGGATTTATCGCAAAGGAACGACGGGCAACGTTGAATGTATCGTGTGTGTAAAGCACCTGGCGCGGACTTGTTATTGTTTGTTAAGTATTGGACGAATATAAATTTAACATGCAAAGGTGTGTCATACCTTTTAAAGCTTTAAGACTTGTGAACATCGATAATTTGTATTGACGAACTGCGAAATATTGTACCTAGAAGTTTCATTTCTATAGTACAGCAAAAGCAAATAATGTCGTCTAAGCTAAATACAAAATAAGAGATAGATGCAATAATCGCAGTATTTATATTGTATACTTTTAGCACGAGTGAATAATAAACAATTCGATCAACGAACGCCTCTTGTTTCTGTTAATTACACTGTACTTGCATTCTAATTGATGCACAATTGTTTTTACAAACCACAAAGCGCGCCCATACGTCTCAATTAATAACATGTCAACAGGCTTGCAATGAATCATAATTGAATTACGTTTTTCCATACAAAACGGTGCCGCTCTGCAATCACGTCGCCCACAGCGCTGTAAACAGATGTAATTGCGGAAACAGACGCAAAGTGGTACCTATGGGTCGACACGCCAATAAAATTAACAATGCGATATGTGCGCTAATGAATAGGACCACGAGTGGGTGGGTTAGTTAGACGTGTCGGACATGTTAGAACTATCCTATCGTGGTTCAAAATGTGGTCATCAAAAGTAAGAGGGCCGAGGGGAAGGTAAGAGGATTAAGTTGAGTTTTCTATTTCTGTGTGTCGGAAGGAAAACTATCATACTTAATTACCTTCGAGATCTGTGCGAGACCCCCAAGTCATAACTTCTATAGTAAGAAGATTGAGGGCCTAACTAACTTTTAATAAAATAAGAGGCAGTATTAAATATATTTTAAGATATTAAACAGATCTGTATTTATAAAAAAAAAATAGGTAATAATACTTCACGAATATAAATGCGTGGTAGGTTCAGCAAGTTTAAATCAATTTGAAATGGTTTACGAGTTTCGTTTTTTTTAATCTATAAATTGCCCTGACGCATTACAATTACGCAAGTACATTAAACCTATTAATTAATGAGACATGCGCACACGCGGTTAATATAGTTTTGACCTACCTAATTAAGTTATACAGAATTCTGAAAGGAAAATGTGCGAGGAGAGGCACGCTATTGGCAAGCGATGAATAATATAAAAAATATCATTGTACCGCAGGTATTGACGTTAATGAAATATAGGTACTTAGTGTAATCTATATATTTATAAAACAGAGTCATGTTAGTTACACCATTTATAACTAAAGAACAGGTGGGCCGATTTTAATAATCTTTGCATTTTTTAAATTTGTCTCCGCCCAGAATAACTATTAAAAATAGAATAAATAATAATACTAAAGATAAATCATTTTCTCATACATTTGATTTTGAGGCGGTACGAAGTTCGCCGGGGCAGCTAGTTTGAATTAAAAATAAAAGTACCATTACTTCATCAATAACACATTTAATGCGCTGTAGTGTATGGTTACATATAGTGGTCTACGAAACTATCTACAAAGCAATTAGTCCAATCTCAAATGTCCTGGCATGTGGCAGACTACTAATCTCGAAGTGCTAGACTACAGAGCGCGACTAATATAGCTATTAGCGTCACTCAAGTAGAAGTCATTACGCTGATACAGCACCTCGCTAAAATAGCAATGAACATGCGCGGGCGCCGCCAGTGCGGAAGCGATACAATAGATTATTCATCCGAGATCGCCTAAGTTTGATTGATTTAGTGAGGAAATGGATGAAAAATATAACCATATTGAGATGTGATGGTCAAACAGTTTCTGGCAAGCAAGTAACCATAGAGTTTTGTTTTCTCCACAATAACAGTCACACGCAACAATTTAATTTCAAATAGTCATGTAATTATCACCTCAACTTTTACGAGTGAACGTTTAAAGTTACGAAGTTCAAGAGTGAGAAAAATAAAACAACAACTCCATAGTTTGACGTCAAGTTTATAAATACACCGTGTACGCTCTTTCGCCATGTTGTTTTATGATGTGTTATAATTGTGGGAATGTAAGTTTTTATTGTCAGCGTGCAAATGCAATTTTATGGGTTCCCCAAGAACTGGTACTCGATAGATGGAGCGAATTGAATGATTGCGATTGGGTGCGCTGTGGTTTACTACTAACGGTTATATAATGGTGGTAACGGATACCGTTAGGTTTGCATTTAATCGGAAATAGTCTTCTGAATGTTGATAGAGTATACAAGACAGTTGGCTCTGCATAGCTTTAATAGTCAGTTCTGTAAATTGAAAACCGATCCACTAGTTCCAGGCCCTGTTGATTAGCTCACAACAACGTCAGCCATATCCTGTACCATTTAGCAAGTCTAGTCTGTGGAAGGTTCATTTAATTTCAGTGTTGCTTTACTTTTCAACTAGTCTATCGAACCATACAACATTTGAATAGTCCACGCTAGGCATCTGGACCGCGACCGGTTCTCGAGGGTGCAGCGCCGATGCAAATTCCTGATACAACGGGTGGTGTAATCTGCACCAGGAAGCCACTTCAGATGCTGGCAACAACCGGGAGATGGCGTGACTGGGTGCTATTAAGATACGTATTTTCTAGGCGACAAATCTGATAATTTATGTGACTGACATAGGTGTGTTCAGCAGTACGAAGATGCCAGAGGAGACACATACATCATCGGTACAAAGACGCCAGGCGCTAGCGTAGGACATGTATCAACTTTTTTTTAATTGAGTGTAAAGACCCACTACGGGCAGACTTCCGCAACACGGAGAGTAGCAGCATTAAACAATGTTGTCCGTAACATACGATAGACATTACGATTTAGATTTACAACTATAATATATAAAACAAAGTATTTGAAATCACACCCCGCGGTTTTGTACCGAACATACGCATCATATACCTAAAATCTGACATATTTGAGCGCCGTAGTTCTCCTAGCATCATTGTCGAATCTAATACACTGTTTAATCCTTTGCCACTGCCCTTGGAGTTGTGAACTAAAAAACAAACAATTATGTTGTAAGCAACTCAGCCGTCCAAATTCGAGCTTGAATCAGTCGATAGTCCGTCCGGAAAACATACATAAAGAGATGCGCACGATTTGTGCTACTCTAGAACTTTCTCTCGATAACCTTTCAAGGTGCGGGGTGTCGATCTTGTATCGAGTGACCTCACGATTTCTTTCCGAACCCGGCCTTACGTGGGGAACGCTCGGTTTCTATTCTATTTTACTCCAAATCTGTCGATGATCTGATAGTGAGGGGCGTTTGTTTAGAAAATATGAGGTAGGGCTGGCTGCCTATTGGAAATCAAGTTTGGGAATTAATAGAATCAACGGTGCCTGTATTGTGATGATGCAACATGTTTCTTTATCATTTTCACCTGCATATTGAAATTAGCATTATCTTATCTACTAGCGCCTTATCTACATAATGTAGATCAGACGCAAGAAATAATTCGAATGTGTGACAGCCCTACTTGAAGTTTATCTACCCCAGTTCGCGTGATACAGTTCCGTAAACACGGTACACGACAAAACATGAAATCGATGCATCGATACAATCTATCGTAGCTGCCGATCTACCGCCGCCAGTATCGATACGGCAACACTCGGAACCAGCGCAAGGTCGCGCCCTATTGTATGCGCATGCGCAACCATTGTCGCTATATCCACACAGTTGGTGCTGATTATCATTTCTTGCGCAGCATTGGGGCTTAAAATAGAAGTATAAATTAGAACAATTTTCGGAGACGGAAATGTGACATTGTCAATTCTGCACAAAGATAAAACTCAATCAAGAAAACATTGGTTTAATTCGCAACGGCAATTCACAAAGTAGTATTTTCGGCAACACACGACAAAAGACGCGAGATAAAGATAAGTTAGACTTCAGACAGTTTCAGCGACTTGTTACTTTTCCTCTCGATATATAAGTGAAAGGCTTTTCTTGATAGGTCAGGCTGGCCGTTTGAAAAGTTGCCTACAGGAGCAATTAGTGTGAACACAAGTCGGCACGCCTCTGTCTAGACGTCTGCTGTCCCCCGCTGGTGCACCCAACACCCACGCTTTCTACGCACCATTATAACACCTATCGATATCCTTTTACGATCCAGTGGCCAATCGATGTAACCACTATTCAGTTACAAGTTGGTCAGCTTGTCATCATTCATATTACGATCGATTAAATTTTTGTCAACAAATAATTACGCCCGAAGCGAACGTCGGGACTAATGACGTCCTCGCTACTGTGCAATAAACACTGATGTTATGAAAAATGACAAAGGTTATTCAAATGACGGCATGCAAGGTCAGCCAATTGCCCGATCGAGAACACTGCAACACTTGACTGACAGGCGATGATTGATGATGAATTAACTGGCATATCGATTCAAATACTCGATTATGATATAGAACTAGTGTTGTAATGGGATACAATAAATCATATGTGGACGGAAAGGTTGACGCACCGGGATGAAGGGAGAAATCGGCGGAAATGGATATTATGATAACGATGCGCGCGCAGAACTGGGCCGCTGAGGTTAGCGTGCCGTTCGCAGCGATGCGGGGGACGCCAATGTAACATATGCTAAAGTCGCTCGATTGAGTCGCACATTTTGTGTCCGACGTTTGTATAAACGAAGACGTAGTCGGTTATTTTATTGCAATCAGTAACAATGCACCAATGGATAAACCGCTTTACTGCCCTTGTTATTGCAATGTATAGTTAATTTAGTTAATGCCGACCGCAGTGTTTGCCATTTTTGCGGTGCGCTTTGCAATATACTGTGATGCAGATCGTGAGTAACTGGATCGAGAACATTTTGTAGTGGACATGATGCGTGCGGTCCTTGTATGGGCTGGTTGATATTGTTACCCCCATATATTAGGAAGGTATCCTACCGTGACGACGTTCGCATGATAAGCTAGGCCGATAAACGTCGTCATGGCAATCTTTATTCGCTAGTAATACCTAGCTAGAGTTAAGAGGTGTTAGAAAATCCGAGCTAGTGACACCAATCAATTCTGGAACTTATATCTATACGGACAGCGGGCTGTGAGTCCGCCGCGGCGGTGCGATAAATAAGTGTGATGGGGGGAACAGAGAAGGCAAATACGAGGCGTCCCGGGACATAACTCTGCTGAATAAAAACATGATCAAGTCAGCTGACGTGAGTGTGCCATCGGTCAGTTACGCCTATGGACATTCAGCATCCGCAATCCCTTCTCTATGGACCTGCATTAGCCGCCCTTTGTGCGGCTAACAGTACCCATGGTGCACAATGCTCGCTCAGTATTCCGCCCACGGCCGCGCGGGTGCATCAAAGACGCAGTAAATTACACGCTTATCACGACCGACGGAGAATAGCGGTAGTGAGCGGCCACTTCACTTCACTTGAAGTCGGAGTTTTAAGAATAATGGTCGTGGAAGCTAAAATAAACATCCAATTTTCATGATTTTGGTGTTTCAACGTGACTAAGTCATTTGTTAAAAAACTTACAATTTAATAGAATCAAATTTAAAATGATTTCATTTATATAACCTTTGGTTTTTAATATGTTATATATTTATATAACATATTAAAAACCAAAAGTTAATTGAGTCAGTTTCGACTGGAACGAATGAATTAGCTTCAACCTTTGTGATAACCTTGTTAAATAATGAAAATTACCTCAGCAAACTGCATCAAAGATTTAATAAAGTATCAAACTGTACAGATGGTATTCTATAACGAAACTTGGTATATGTAGACAAATAGCCTTGGTTGCCTTGAGAAGCCTCGATGCATTTTAAACTGTGCGCGCCACGGTGCGCTCGCGCAGCAGTCTATTATGGGGCTATCCCTGCCCGTGACCTGCCTCAATATAGGTCATTGCCAGCCGGCCGTTGGATTTTACGATAATCGCTCGCGAACCTAGCATTGGCAAAATTTCAAAATCCTGTAGTGGCGTCTGTAGTAAGTCTGAACATCCGCGGTGAATCACCGGGTCGCAACATACCGCGCCGGCCATGGAATAGACACCGCCCATTCCGTTCATTGTGATGACGACTCCCGCTGAGCACTTTTTTCTCACTATCGTGGTTTTCAATTCTGTTTTTAATTCCCAGTTATGTAGAGTTCAGTTCAGGTTTCGCGTGGGTTAAAGTCGGTGCGTCTGTGCGTTGTGTGTGATTTTAAAATTAGAATAACGGAAACCGCACTGAGGCATGTGGCTGCGTTGGTTTTAGGGTAACCACGCCCTCTATTTTTTATCGCAGAAATGTCCGAACTTAAACTGAAAAGGCATTATGAGTATGAGCCCAGCCCTTGAAATGACAAGTCTGGAAAGTACCCTAGCTTGAGTCCAACCCAGGGAACGAGATAAAACAGATGCTATCATTTGTGTCCAATTGATCCAGAGTATATAGAGATGGCAGTTTAGCTATGCATCGGTTTAAAGAAGGCGGGCGAATGAGAGTTCAACACTAACCCGCGGCCGCTTTAATTCGAGCCGCGGACACTCAATAATATCCAATGGATTTATGGCTCATTAAGCTGCGCACACGCCGGTGCTCTCGGGCGCATTCCCCGCCCGTCGTCGCCGCCGGAGTCGCGGCGCGCCGCGGCGATTTGTTAAATAAACACAATTTCGGTTCGACGAACCGCGCCAGAATAAACACGGCAAGCGTTGCTCACAACGGGGATACCCGGTTTGGGTGGGAAAAACGAAACACGACGAGAACGATTTTCAATCTACGTGACAATTGTTGAACTTTTATTATTTTAGAATGAAACAATGATGCATAAAGCGAATAACAACAACGAAAAGATTGTCTAAGAAACTTTAAACTTAATAGCAGCAGTTGGCAAACAGCTGCCATGATACTCCAAAAATACCAAAATTAAAAGTGAGTTCCATGAAACTTAAGAGTAAAGTTTATAATCCTGAAGAAAATATAGAATCTGGCAACCCTCTAATATCGAAAGTGAAAGCCGACGGGTGGCGGGTGGTGACAAATTCCACGTGTCACGTGTCGGCTGGTGTAACATGAGCGGAAGGAATGCGCCCGGCGGGATTGGAAGCCATTCAAACTATTCATGTTAAGATCACCTCGTTACTAAACTAGCAATCGATTAACTTTGTTGTGAAGTTTCGCCTGGGAATCGACTTTTACGACACTGGATTTTAATTTTCTTATTAGATTTAAGGCCACTTATACGTGCGTTTTGAACCCGTTCTAAGCTTACCTGTAACATTTCCAGTGCATAATCTAGGACGGCTTAACTTATTTAGGTGATAAAAAGCTTTGCTTAGTATCGCGTGGTAGTGTTGGCTTCATTGTATGGGCATATACTCGTAGCTATAGCTATATATCTCCTCCCGGAAAGTCTTCTAAGTACTCGTAATTGAATTAACTTAATTCCAGTTTACTATCAACTTGTAATCGTTCCTCGTAAACTTTGTAATGAAATATCAAATGGTTTCACCAGAAAACCGTACTGTGGCCGAGACAAAGAACCATTAGCTCTTTCAAAAGTCGAGGAACGAGGGTTATTCAGTGCAGGGTGCGATGCTGACAATTCAAATGCCTAAAATATTAATCGCACCGTAGATATAAGTTAAGGCGAGGCTCACTTGCCCATCAGCATATGAAACCGAAAGGGAGGTGAACCAAAAAACCCCCCAATATTGATTAAATGTATGTGAGATTTTATACATTTCTGGATTAAACACCTATAGACTTTTAAAGAGGAAAATAAACATGCATGTGTCAATTTAGAATTTGCACCCCATACTACCGGGGCTTGGTTTTTCACGGGAGTAGGTTTGTCTTCTTCAATGGATAAGGACAATGGTAAATAGTTGTACCGCCGACGCCACCCTTTTCGTATATGTCACATTTACTAAGCTCAGAACACATTCTTATTTCAATGTCTAGCGACGGTTCCCTGAAAATACCCCTTTAAGCAGGCCCATTAAACGTTCGACTTTAATGTAATGCGTTGAGTTTGCGCAGATTTTATCCGGACGCTGGTAATTATTTGCTACAATACTCGACTCTCATGAAAACAACTCGCGAATGCACTTACTGCAGCGGAGATTTATGATTTCACGCGTCATCGCCTAGGAATGTGGGCGGACGAATGTATTGAAATGTTTAGATGCAGACTGAAATAAATGGAATATGTGTCAATTATTTTTAATATTTTCAATATCAACATCGATTGCATTTTTTTGGGCGATTTAAAATCCTCTGCACATAACGGCATTTTCGCGTGCAGCGGCAACAAGGCATCGTCGCTACAAACGACCCATTGCAGTTAGCAACTGTATGAAGTTTGCAGCTCGTTTTAGTAGTGTCTATTTCGCTTCAATTGTGCGTGAAAATGTCGTTGTGTGGAAAGGCTCTACTAGGAGGGGCCCTATTGCTAATAACTGGGCAAACTAGGTACCTGGGGGTGGTTACATAAAACTAAATAACACTTTGTTCGATTCAGGTATGGAATTAAGGACGTCATGATAGGAGCTCTACACAGACAAACTACATGAATAAGGATATGAATCTAATCAGAAACGCAAACGATCCTTGAAAATTCTTTGCCTCAATGCATTTTTTGATAATTATTCGTGGCTGATGAGGTGCGTTCTCAATAAGTCTAAATTGCGCCACGCACGGCTGTTCAATGTTTATTGACAAACACTTGTTTATATGGCGATTATGCAAAAACATCAGACACTGATTGTTTGCGTACAGATAAAAATTGGCAATGTTTGGATTGGACTTTCCACCCACATTGCAAATGTACGGTTGGCAGAAGATATTTTATACAGTTTTCTGATTGCGCCATACAATCTTTAGCGTAGTAGGCAGCAGTATAAAGAAAGTAGATATAGGTTTATTTCCCATCATTAATCAGGACGCTCAAAATTAGATGTCTAGTCTATGAAAGCTTCCGTTAAAAATACATAATAATAATCATATCGCCAGACGAACACACCAACTGTACGATCCAAAACTAAGAAACTTCTATTATGGGTATCTTACAACGGACTGGGAGCTATTACGTTACATATTAATTATATAGTAGATCTTAAACATCCATACATATAAATAATAAAAACATCCACATATGTATATAAATAACGAATTTCCCAAAGATGTCAATTAAATTTGCACAATCAAATATGACAGTACATTTATTAATTTTCAAGAAAAAAGTGCCTCATTAGGCGGGTATTATCACGGTTAAGCCCAATATCATTACTAGACCGCCACTTATTTAAACTGCATCCAAATGAGACAAGGTAAAAATTCCACTGGACATATGCGTAAATAAAGCAATTTAAATTCAGACAATGGCATTTCCGTTTATGAGATGGTGTTTACAATACTAATTAACGCTGTGGTGTACCCGTTGCGCTTTTCCAATTAAATTCACACTGACGTTCAATTGAACACGTGTTTGGATAGGGATGGCATTGTCCACTTAATGTTAACGAATAAGGTAAAAGCAATATCGGATTTGATTTTTATTCTCAGTACCCCATTGCCTTTAAATATGGCATTTTATGATCCCCATGCTGTAGCCAGTAGTAGCGACCAGGATAGTTGACCTTTTAACAGGTGGGATTAAGGAATATTGATTCAAAACTCCTTCAAGCGATTCCCGCAAATTTATACACCCTAGCCCCAGACCGTTTACCGCAGCGCAGTTGACCTTAAAACTACAAGACCTATGTTGAACAGCTGGCAACCCTACTACGTAGAGCTGAATTGAGTTCTTTGTTTGCGTACAGACATGTTAATTGCATTCATTACGACGTTTCTTTACTTGTACGGGCCGTTCCGATGCGCTGGCCTCTTTATGCGAAGCACTGCGAAAAGGCTCACCGATATAATGGCTAATGGCTATATTCAAATGTTTATAGGTAACCAATTGAAATTTACCTTAGGATACATTTAGACTTGAAGACAGAAGGTACCAATTTAATTGTAGCGTACTACATTATATAAACACCTTAAGAAGGCTTTGTTTTGTGTTCTGTATATCCTTAATAACTTACTTTCGCATCACCCATTATATTTGACCATTTCGATTCGGTGACTCACCTGAAACCAAAAATACAATATTATATTCGCAGAATTTTTAACAACCTATGAGCAGGAGTTTAAATTAGACCAGTCCGACGAGATCTTAGAACACAAAGAGCGATGCCGTAAATCAAATCACTCGTGGGAAGCGAACGTTAAACGTTTCGGGTTTATTTTTTTTTTAAAAAATAAATTGTGTTGTAACCACAGATATATTAGAGGAGATATGTTATGAAAACGGTGGGCTTGCGCTCACCTTATGCCAAAATTACGCTTACATAGAGTTTTCGCCGTCAGTCGACTGCAACTGCACGTCGGTATCGGAGCTCTAACTTTTTTTTTAAATGCCGTGTTATTCCGTGGTTGTGTGCTAAAATACTAGCAGCAAAGTGAACTACGCGAAAGATGGAATCTCATTTCACCAGCCAGTATTAAGTATTTTATTTATTCGTCTTTAAAATCATTAAAAACAACAAATCAAAAAATATTTAATGCCTTTATTATGTTATTTTAGTTTTCATGTAGCACAACGACTTTTTTATTTTTGTACAAAATACATGGCTCTTTAAGTACCACCTATGTTCGCTACTGAGTGAATGTACGAGGCAATGGATAGATCGTCTAACGATACTTTGAATAAACTGGTGCGTCGCGTGGTACGGCCGCTGTATACGGCGACGACGCAGCACGCACCGAAGAGACTTCGTATTGGTTGGTTTTAGCGAGTGGTGGGAAACAAAACGGAGACAGCGAGTTCCCATACATTTTGAATCGCACGGCATATCTCTCGTGATCTGTGGTTGTAACCCATATCTAATTTTACTTATAGGTATGTAAAATCAATTATTTAAGTACATTTTCGTTTAAATTCCACTTCCTTATATTGTTCTTTATCTCCGTTTGTATATTAGTAATTGTAACGAAGAAAATATTGACGCATAAACTGCAATAGGGCTTTCAGTACTAAATTCTGTACAAATAGCAACTTAATTTTTAAGAAAAGTTCAACCCACACTACTAATCATAATATTTTCTCTAAATGGGCAACGAAAGAATATGTCACCACAAATCAGCGCAGTAGTCAACAACAGTCACCACCAGTGTCGCAACATATGGCTGCACTGGTGCGCGTGGGCAGATGCAACGGCCAACGGTCACTGCGGCGCCCGGTGCGCCCGCGCATTCACCAAAAAGGTGCCTATTGTGTACAGTAAGAGATGTAAATAGTGCTGTGTTATATTTTGAAGCATTTGTTTGTGGAATAAAAAAATATGACTCAAATTTGAACGATGCCGTTCACGTAATAATTTATTGAATTTTTGTTATAGAGAATACATTTCTATACTTCTTAGTGTAACAAGGTACAACTAAACCAGGTCAAAAGATTGCTTTAAACATATACCAATTAAACATTCGTCATTCAGCAATGTCACTCGTAGGATGACGTAGGATAAGTATAAGGAAAAAAATGTAAGTATTAGAAGAATTTGATGGAACACAGAACTTAATTGATAATTTTGCACAAGATAAAAGAACAATACGTCTACGAACACGAGCAACCATAATTATAATATAATACTACTGCAACGATAACAAAGTAGAACGGGTTAAAATATTGGCAAGCACAGAAGATATTAATTTAGATGTTTATCTACTTTAATAATTATTACACAAAGGACGAGTAATAGCACGCTCAGAATGACATAATTGGGGAGCAGTAATTGTACAGATTACGTGACATCGCTTTTAATATGAATAGTTAAATATTGTAGAAGGCGCTTATTTCATCAGTCACTCCGATGATGAAAGAATATTTACACGAAATTGAATATAACAAGATGTAATGACGGGTCTGTAATTGAATTTGTCTGTCAACGAAAAAGGCGATGCATGCACTCAGACAATTTTAGTTTAATAAACATGCGACCAAGAAATTATGATATTTACATAAATGAGGCATTCTTTATTGCAAGCCGACGCAATACTCGCCCTTAAGGGACTAGAATTGCATTTTGTCCATAAATAAATCCTGTGTATTGATTTACGTTGAATTTATAGACATTGTATGATTTTTCAAATTATTCATTAAAGGCATGAATCTCCACTCCCGCTCTTATGTATTTTATGCTTTAACAAGCGTATTATATATGGCGGTAGGAACCTTGATGAAATGATGACTTGTCCAATTTTATTGCTACTTGACCTACATTTTTGGGGATTTTAATACAGACAAAATTAATGATACCAAAATTGTAAACAGAATTTCCTATGAGTCAATCATAACAGTTTTCCTCATTATAATGATACCGATCAAGGAGGTTAACAGCGTAGGAACTCAGACAAATTCAAATGAAATTACATTTCCGTCAGCATAATGTATCTACAAATAGTACACGAGCATTTTTGATCGTGTCCCATTGAATGTTGCCACTCCATTTACATAAATATCCACTTCGTTTAGTAGCCAGCGATCCTTGCTTCTGTTATCTTAGGATCTGGACATAGTTGAGTCAAATTTAGATTATTTTTAAATAATACGATTACTAATGGATGCATAAATATTTTTTACTTTCCAAAAGCTTTCAAGATCGCTTTAGTTTTAAGAATGAAACTCTCGTAAAGATAATACACATACTTCACGATGTTTAAATTTTATTACTTTTATTACGCACATAAATCAAGTAAATGAATAAGGATAAATGAATACAAATTGTTGGAGGCGAGCCAGCAACGCAGCAACTAACAATAGAGAAAAAATACGTATAATTCTCCAACAGTATCATTTCGATGTACGTACAATAAAGACTGTCTGGCGTTTATTGCGTTTCCTGTGCCAAATTTTCTTAACTTTTATTTGTAAGTACGCTATCTAGAAAGGGATAAAAATGTGTGTAATTTATATTATAACCACTATTAGATATTGGATTTAAAGTTTGGAGGAATTAAAAGATTTCAATTAATTCTTATTGGTTTGATCTTATATATGTTTCAAAGTAGAAAGTGGTTAGAGGAGACCTTTGCCCAGCAGTGGGACACAATAGGTTACAAAAAAAAATATAATACATTATGTGCGCCGCCTTATGGACCACACGGCAGCTCCTCCAGACGGGTCCGGCAGACGGGCAGCAATTTATACGCGAGTACGACCTGTCACCGGCGCGACCACGTACGTCCATATTGATCTCATTGAACTCAGATTGTTGTCGGACTCGTAAGTGCTGTACGCACCATAGGGAGTAATAAATATTTTATTAACGAGCTACTTGAATGGTAAGAATTGAGTGTGAGTGAAGTGTGAACATCTCTTTTACCTTTCTTGGGGGCAAGAGCCTTAATGTGTGGTCGAGGTTAGGTCCGATTATTATGCACAAACCAACCTACTTTGAAGTTGAGATTAGTGTCGACCGCTTTTTAGTACCTAGTTTCTTTTGTCTTTATATTGGTCATGTGAATGCTGCAAATATTTTAACTTCCCTAAAACCATCCTCATTTCGATCTTATTAATGGACTTTATAAAACAGGGATTTTAACGACGACAGAGATCTTATCACACATATAAAATGTTGCCGTGATATAAGTGGGGAAATACAAGGACATATTGTTACAAGCGATAGCAATATTTCAACCACAGATTAGATTATGTCAAATCCTAACGTTGTACTTTGATTAGTATTTTTTAGATATCTGATCGTTTTCACCGAATAATATCCAAAAAATACTATTGCTCTTCCTTCACAGTCCTCTGCTCATTTAAATTCTCCACAGATATTTGTAGAAGCATCAACAACACTACTGTCGTCTTTTTACACTGCGTTATTTAGTCTTTATTTTCATGAAGCTTTACGCAGATTGGTTATTTCTCAATCACTCAGCGGTAAGTTGGTCAACAGAATGGAGAAGGGACAAATTACGATCTGATTGTAATAACTTCATAAGTTCATACTTGCGTCAAGAAACGAAGCGGACAAGTTCAAACATAAGTAATGGTGTTCGAACGACGGCTCTTGCGCAAGCGCACATCTTTTCAATTAGGCGCCATCGCGCACTGATTGAGGGCCATGCTTCATACTTAGTATTCATTTAATGTTTAATGCATACTTGTATTAAACCTTTATGGATAGTTCAGTACATTATGTCTACGATATAGATTTGGACATATGTAGTTTCATGGGAAATAATAATAATATTTCATTGAAATTAACATCGCTCGTAGTTTCATCTAATTGAGCATTCCCTCGTAACACGGGTTTGGAAAGCTGAAAAACTACTACCTACCAATAATTTAGATTGCCCAAATATTAACTACTTCTAGTTTGCCCTCCATATCATGTTTTAACTAAATTCTGAATCGGTACCTATTAACAACAAGAGCCAGTTAAACTACAAACTAACGTAAAGTGTAACCACTTTACTTTTCTCACCGCCAGCGGCAAAATCAACTAGAAATAGGTATAGAGGCAGCATTGTTACCGACACACTAAGTAACTCTATATTCGGAGCGCATATTTCCAGCAGATATGGTAATTTAATTGTCGATACCGATGCGGCGACCCGGAGTCGGTCACCAATTAAATGTATTGATAGCAATCTCACCATTTATAGTAGCAACTATCATGGCGCCGCACACGTGACTCCGGTTATGGTAAATGGTCGTATTGTGGCGCGAATATTTTCTATTAGTAATTTATTCGTCGGATGTTAGGCAAAGTGGTAAATAACGATATACATATTTTGTCGATGTTTGAATTAAATTACTTACGATAATGATTTGTTCCTTTAATTGAGAGTCTATGTCGTTTCCTAGACGCCTTTGAAAGTGTTAGTGAGAAAAATATAAATCTTCTTTTCTTATTGAAAGACATGAAGCACCAGTTTTAATTCGGATGAAGTATAAGAAAACCAAGTGTATTTGATCAATTTCAGTCTTAATTTTACACCGTATTTTATGTTTTAATATTGTAAATGGCATTTTTTCAGAAGTTACGTACATGGTAATGCGATTATAAATATAAGAGAACATTCTTTTTACATTGGCGTATAATATCCAACTTGATAGCAAACAATTTGCAATGACACGTAATGCGAGCCAGGAATATTTGACCTGCACAGATCACGCATAACGTCTTCGCTGTTGGTCGGTCCGTGAATGGGCTGGCCATTCATCGACCTGCGCTTGCAGTTAAAGCCACCCATTCACCGGCCTACCATTCAGTCGACCCACGCGTTCTGTGTGTGACTTGTCTGACCCGGCGGCGTGTAGTGCCATCTAAAAATACCCCTAATCGCATTCTGTCCCTCGTTAAGATATGTTGTTTGAGGTATTTTAAGTTGTGCGACAGAGTCGTACAATGAAGACATTCTGCAGTCGCTAGATTGCTTTGTATATTGTGAACAATTTGTAGTTACTTACGAATCGAAATGTATAATAGTACATGATTGGACATGGCTGTTATTATAATGTAGAGCACTGACTTTTACAGAATGCAAGGAACGACGGTGATTTTTTTTACAAACTTTAACCAGTTTTGTCGTTCGATCGAACGCCCGGAACTGACAAAACCCTTGACACAAAACGCGAGCACTGTCTGAGTCAGCGCTTAAAAAAGTGAAAGAACCGAGCGCTATCCCAGCGAGCAGAATTTCCATTAAACTGGAACAAGTCGGGTCGTGAGAAAACCAAACACGGAAATCGAAAGAACAATGTTGGTTCTCGTCTCGCACGGGAACGCTATGCAATTATACTTTTTAAAGTTCTGATGGGATGGAATAGCGCTGTTTGCGATTTGTGTGAATTGTATCAAGTGTGGTATAAATCAATATAGGTACTCTGTTAAAGGAAATAAACATTAAAGACCTCTAGCATTTCGTAAGATATGCAAATCTATTTGAGTATTTTTTTTGTAATGACACAAAATATCTCGTTTAATTGCAATCTTTAGATGATGACTACGGGATATTCTTCAACAATAAAACACTTGTTTTTGCTACCGTTTTGTTGTGGGATCGATAGTAATGTCATGCAGGAATCGTTTATTTGGCGAAAGCTTTATATTACAAGAGTATTACAACAGTACATACATATTAACGATTTTGGACGCGATTGCAGCTGTGAATCAGAGTGCGGGTCAAGGCGACCGGTGCGAAACGTAATGCTGCCTAACGAGACTTGGCCGGCGTTGCATTGTTCGATAATTCGGGTTAATTAGACGCCTCCGTGCAATATCTGTTATGAAATTAATGAGGTTTTCATTACTTTGGGTGTTTTTATCTTTATATTCGATTTCGTTGCCTGCGATTATGCTTGGCGTCCGCTTAAGTAATCCTTTACCCAAGCTTTTATGTTATACTGATAATAATAATACATTTTTAAAGGGCTTTTACAGTGTTTCTTTGAGCCGCGCACTTTAAATGAATATTTGCGGCAATTGTTACAACTGTAGCGAACCTATTCAACCTCGCTACAAGGTATACAGATGGCGCTGACGAATCTCAATACAATTCTGAAACACGCTATGTGAGTTTTCGGAGCACGTAACATTTATACAAGACCCCGACAATAACCGCTGGGGCATAGAGGCCAGCCCCGCCAGGCATACCACCCGCCTAGCTGAAAGAACATTCCTTTTCCGCTAAAAAAAACTATCACGCAGGTTCGCTTGCCAGCAGTTACCAGACATTGATTATGTTCCTCGAATCATTATCTTAAACAGGCAAAAATATGCTGACAATTCTTCATTAAACCAATCAAGTACCAGGAATGATGCATGTTTACCGATCATTACGCTTGGTCATCGCGTGGACAGCCTTGCAGCCAATCCTGGCGCCACCCGCCGCCCGTAGGTATCAATCATAATAATCGACCTTCATTAGTCGTGTCCTACGTCAATTTGGTATATGGCAATAATATTGTACGCATGCGACGCCAATAATATACGCCTTTTAGCGTTTCGATGGGGGTTTTACCTTATATATAAGAATCATAAAAAGTGTTGTGGAAATATATTGTAAATGATTTTGGTTTCCATGAAGGTTTACTGTGAAATTTAGTGAAGAATGTATTCAGTTAACTGCGGTATAACTACGATAGTGACTAAATCAGCGTGTAAAAATAATGTGAAAAGTAATGTTAATGTCGAAATTATTGTTTTATGGCTGTCAAATATGACAGCTGTAACACGAGCTAAGACGAAAAAATAAAAAGTGGATTTTAGTTAAACTATATGGTATAGCATATTAGGAGCTGAATAGTAAAGTCCTACAACATATGTATGACTCAAAAATACTTTTTCACCGCAACCAATCGCATTGGCATAAGAACCCGAAACATGTTTTTTTACGGAGCTCAACCAATCCGTTCTATACTGAATACTCCAACTGGGAACAAAATACAATAGACTTTTGCTCGTTGTTTAGTCAAAGGGGATGGCAGGAACCCAACCGTGGCAGGGTCCACTTGGTGGCGTGACAGTTAGCAGCCCGCTTCTCACGCCATCTAACAATGACTATAAATGCGTGCGTTTTGTATTGCGTGCGGATTGGAACAATGCGCCTCTATCGGTGGAGACTCGTTGAGATTATACTTCGCGATGCGGCGTGGATTAAAGATTTCGATAAGAACATCAACTTTAATCTATAGAATTCTAAAGGTATTTCTTACAAAATGTGACCTAAATACGACCCTTTGCAATGATTAACTGTCCTTTTGTGGTATTTTTATAGCTTTATATTGGTCTCTCCTAAATACCAAGAGGGCTCAGGCTATGTAGCAAAAAAGCTGAAAGGTGGTCAGTTATTTTAAACCACGTGATAACTTCATATAGCACAACGCCATAGTTAAATGCAGAGAAGTCGCACCTAAGTTATTAGGTAGGATAAGATAGGTGATGAATTTGTATGCAAGATTATGTATGTATGAAAATGAAATCAAGACGAAATCCAAGACAGTACCCGAACGTAAAGCTAAATAAACTTCGCAAAACAGACTAATCAGATGCAAGTATAAAGCAATAAACTAGCCGATTGATAGTCGATAGTCAACAACAAAGCAGCATAATGAGGATTACTGCACCGCTGGTAATAACGATAAGTGTTGGCATATATTTCTGTCAAAGTTGATGCGGCGACAGGCGACGACACAGAACGACAGTAGGGCTACCACGCAGTGATTGAAATGAACACAGAGGAAGTGTGACGTGCGTAGAAAAGCCGTAGTTTGTAGGCACAAAACAAGGGTGGATTCGCTTTTTGATATCAAAGTCGCGGGGGCAGCTGTATATAAAAAGCAAATTTATAAGCAACTGACAGATCTCAACGGCTACCTTTGGCGTAGTTTGTCGGGCGACCATATCGATGGATACATAATGAAACAAATATAACGTTGTCGACAACCCTATGCGTGGCCACCGTCGATAGCTAATACAATAATTGCATAGATGCGACAGGAATTATTGTTAATACTTACGCTTGTGTGTGCGCTTGCGCAAATCACACTGACGTTATTATCTGCTTTGTTGCTATGTACCATTGCATAAGAGTATGACATATTTATTTAGATTAAGTATTTCGCAACACACATCACATTCTTTGTGGGTTGACTAAAATTATCATTCGTTTCATTTATATCTGTCAATGTTTTGAAAACATAAATCTTGAATTGTGCTGTTCCATATAGCACCGTGAATCTAGAATTAAGCTAGGTAGACGGTACCAATGTTATAAATGTATGTATGTTATCTGCTTATACGTTACCAGAAGGCTGAGCCTATCTGAGTAAGCGGCTTCTGTTTATGTGACTTACATGTGTACAGATTGCTACGGCAGAAACATAGCTGCTGCGCGTGTCAATGCAGGCTCAAAGTCAGTAAATAAATTGAGATTCTTAGACCCATCTCCCTACCTTCGTATTTGTCAAACAACTCTATCAAGCTTAAGCTATGGTACAAACAATATACTATTAAAAAGCCCTAATAAAATAAAGATGATTGCTTAGAAAACGCGACGCGTATCAGATTCTATGCTACACGTCTAGACTACATGATAGTTTAGTATTTTTTGCTGAAACCAATAGCTTTTTAATTAGACATCCTATAAAACTGCCTTAGATTGATAGGGTTGATAGTTAATGAAGTAAAAACACGGATTTACTTGACTTATAAGATGTTTCATGTCAGATGGAGACTTAGGCAATGTTTCTTTTAAACTAGTTATCGAATGGTTATTTCAGCTTAAATGGGTCATGAACAGTCAGTCAACTTTGATCATGACAATAATGAATCAGGACTTGAGAACAAGAACGAATCGCTATAACATGCTGAAGAATAAATACAAGACGCTATCAGAAACATAGACAATATGTACAGACAACAAGCAGAATAGATCCAAGCAGCCCTGCGAGGCATAAATATTGCATGAGAGACGCAGGCGCCGGCGCACGGCGCGACTGCCGTCTGATGGCGGAACACCTACATACAAGTCATGAGATTACGCGACTATTGATAAGAACTTTTTTTCTGTATGCGAACTAAGGATTTATTTAATAAATGCGTGAAGTTTATAGCGATTACTATACAGTTTGGATGAGACAAAGGTCCAACAGTCCAGTCTTGCACTGACACCAATCCTAAAATGACGCTAATCAAACGAAACGAAGTAATTTTTATAGCTACAAATTTGAAGAAGTTTTTTTTTAATTGATAGGTATAAAGAATGTTTTGAGTGCTGGCTGGTCGATGTGCAAGCAAAAGGATTAAGCGATTATAGTCTTTAATAATTGCAAACGCAGAAGTCAAGTGTGGGCGACGAGCCTAAGGTAGCGCCGCGAAGCAATCGATACGCTATATCTTTTTCTTTGAAGTGGTGATTATTATTATCAGTTACAGTACATGTAAAGATAAAAACGGCAATCTTAAGCATTAGTGTGCGATTTGTAATGCAACAAAAGTCCATGGAATCTGAATCCCGTGAAAGTAAGATTAGGAGCAAATCACACATGAAATGTGTGTGTGTCCAACATTACTTGAGCAATATGATCACGTGTCAATTGGCTAATTCTTTTACCACGATCACAAAACATAACATGGCCATCGAAAAGATAGAAGATTCATTCTTAAGTATATCGTGCCTTCCATTAATCTGCTAAGCACAGTACGTTACCTACCCAAGTGGAAATGGTACATTTTGCATGTGGCTGGCTCAGAATATAGTTTTTTCGCCTCTGAATGCCGTAACGGTCGTGATCCCGGCGAGGGTTCAACGGGCGGGTCAACGCACTCCGGTACGGAAATCATTGCAGAGCAGGGCTGCCAACATTTTCAACAGTCACACACTTCAGCCTCAATTTATTATGATTACTATTATTGATTACTGTTATAAACTTACAAACAATCATTCATCTTATCCCGTGATATTTTATTGGAGTTATCAAAATTCAAAACTGTAGAGCCACCAAGAGTTTTCAACATAACCAAAGCTGTAAAAATCACCTTAAAGAGCATTTCTCAATTCAAAACGAGCATTACTTACAACAATATCATGCTGGTACTGGTGTCCTGGCCAATAGGGTTCCTTTTGTTTTGGTTGGTTGGTTGGCTCAGTATGTCCCGCCATTTGTCTTGCTTTTCTAATGCACCCAACCCTATATCAAACCACTCGAATGTACAAAAAAAACCACGTAGCGATGAAATTTCATACGCCGTAGGATTTGGGCGTCTATTGAGCGTGTAACGCAGCGAAACGCAAACGAAACTTCCATCGCGCATGTTTAAAGTACCGCTGCGATTGTACGATTCAATAGTGTTTATAATACGGTTTTTTTAGTGACTCTGAAATTGAATATGCGGGTGGTCGGATGGACGGTGTTTTATCGATGGCAGTATGATTGGAGCAGGTGTCAGGGTTATTACCTACTTAGATCAATATTAAAACCTGTCTCACTATTATAAATGCAACCATCCTTGATTTGCCTTTACAGCCTTCCTATAATTCTGAAGGCGACGCTAGAAGCAACAAAGCCCAGAAGACGTACTTCTCGAGCTATTTCTTTCATGGAACTGAGTTGAAACAGGATGATAGATACCTAAAATACGTGCTGAATTATTGTCATCTATTAAATAATTCGGAAAGAAAGTCATCTACATACATAGTCAAAGTCAAACAGCTTTGCAGTATATCGTTAGAATCTATAACCAGAGTTACAGATTACTAACAGCACCTCTGAATTCTTAATACGTAACAGAGAAATAAGATGAAATATGCCCCAATTAACAAAGACCTCACGAACAACACATTTCAGATGTGCACGCGATCACACCCGATGTCGGGTGGATATAACAAACGATGCGCGGGCGTAGTGCGATGTGGATGCGGCAATGAACTTGCGGCGCGCATGCGATGCCGCGATAGCCGAAATTGGGATTCGTTGTGACGAAAATCGTACTACCTACGTGCCAGCACGTAACAATATTGCGCTAATGAAAAATGATACAATTTATGAATCGTGGTTACAAAACGTTTGGTGCCTGAGTTGTGTAAGCAAATTTTCACCTAGAACAAAGCCCTACCGTAAAAAGATAACTGAGTTACAATGGAGTTCTACATTTTGCTTTTACAAGCAGACATCATGCAATGAGAAATACCTCTATTTGCATTAACACAAATTGAGAAAACCAAATACAAACATATAGCTATAGTTAATTAACCAGACCTGTCATATTATAAACAGGAAAACACTATATATAGCGTACAGGGAAATCCGATACACTAACAAGAATCCAGTAAATACGACAAAAACACAACACATTTGCATGGCATAGATGTAACTAAACGTAGGGCATTGATCCATTTTATTCAAACAGTAGATTCACGCGATATGATGCAACCAATCTCATACAGATTAAATAGAGACTGGTCTACGGACGTAGCCCAAGCACATTCTACCTGATATTTAGCAAACGATAACATCAATAGAGATATCACTCACCTATCACGGAGTCTCTAGACATATAAACGCTAGGCCAAAAGACTGTGACGGCTTCCATGTATTTTTATTCATCTCCAAAGAATATCAAAGCGGGAGTGAAAGTGATTCAACGCGCAGAGTCCCGGCTATCAATAAACTCGTGGGTAATTTCATGTGCGACAGCACAAAGACCATGATACGAAGCTGCGTTTCAACCAAGTATACGCGCGTTAGGGAAGCGAATAGCGAGGAAATGATGAACCAATATGATAAGCTCATTTGTTGCTACGTGATGAGAAATTCAAGTTATCAGAAACAGTGGAAACAGCAGAACATAAACAATGGAAACCAGACTCAAAAAGACTAAAGTAAAATTGAACGATACTGCTAATGTAAATGTATATATTCATATGCTTTTGGCTATTAAGGCAAGTTTTGCTGTAACACGGATGGTGGAGGATCGTCCGCGTTTTTAGTGATCTATTAACTGAATCTTGGTATAGTTATGTAAATCTAATTAACACATTTAATAACCATGACTGTTTTTTCAAGAGCACAACGACATATAATATATTTTCTTACCGGCTCCAATTAAGTTATAATTCTATGTACATGGAATATAACAAATGTTAATGTTTGTAGATACTTGTTAATATACCATAATAATTTATTCCCGGACACGTGGTCTATAGACCATGGGAGAGGTAATGCTCATATAAATATTGTCAGAGGCCGAGGCGCAAGCGTGGAGAAAGTTTTAGACACTGGAAATCTATTCAAAAGGCACATAAATAAATAATAAGGTACACGGCAGTTATTGACTGCGAATGAATATCGATGAGATGTTATATCGATAATTTAATCGAATCGATAATATATTCGATTAAGATATACGAACCCAACAGAGGCGAGAGTGAACGGTACCTTTTGCATGAAACCACGAAATCAGATCAGAGGGTTTGACTAACCTGTAACAAAAAAATCAATTGTTTAGTCAATAATTCAAGAAGATCTAGGAACTAACGCCGATTTAGTTCGTAAGCTCAGACGAAACCAAAAAATCATATAATACATTTATTATATATATGACATATGCATATGACAACAACATACGACAATCTTCGTATCCCCTACCATTGTGTTAATTGCTCCAGACAGACCAACAAAAAACCCACTCGACTTTCAAATTACAAGCAACGGAAAACGATAAATAAAACAAATAAGACAATAGGTACCCTCGGGCAGGTCCCGGCCTGTATCTCGTAGTAGGGTCCATTACAAATGGTAACATAATAAAAAGGTTCCCACCTACGAGGCCCAGACAAAAAGGGGGGTTTGGTTCGTCGGCTGCGCACACGCATATATCAAGACGAGGTTTCATTTATGTGTTATGATGTATGAGCGAAGAGCGATTTACGTATTGAACAAATAACTACAGGTAAACTCCTATCATGCTATAAGAAACATGGGTAATATTTGTTGTGGAATCGCTATAAAAAAAATGTAAAGACAACAAGGCAACATTATTTATCATCACGATCTGTCAAGGGCTCTGAGAGTTCAAAACCCACCATTATCATTATGCACTACTTAACGTAGTACATACTTGGCCAGAGGCATAGGACCATTTGGGGGCACTTCCACATTTTCAGAAACGAAATTCATTTATGAATATTATTTTGATTTCTTATATTTACGCGAATACTACACATTTATTGTATGTTTTTTACGTTTCCGACGACATTCCCGTGACCGTGGTTGCTGTAAAGCAGCCGAAACGTCGCGAACGTAAAAAACATAAAATAAACGCGATAAAATCCGTAAAATTAGTTTTATTTCAATTCATTTATGACACATTTAACTTATGAATTTCCCAATATAACCAAACGTGTCTAAATATAGTATCGAATTTGAAATTGTATGCCCTAACTTTATGGTCACCTTCTCTTTTTACTTGAACCGCCATCTTTCTTCATATCTCAATCCGCTGATGCAGCGCGCGTGACACCCGAGCCGACATTTCTCATGCGGCATCGCCCTCTCCTATGATAATATTTCGCCTCAAAGTTTAGGAGGCTTGAAAACAAAGCAACCGCTTATCTGGATGATCGATACCGCGCCAGGATGGTTACTTGTTTCTTTGTTAGGATGTATGAAGTAATACTTTTGACGTGGAAGTGGTTAATTAGTTTACGATGACTGGCTACAACTGGATGCTAAAGACTTCGTCGGTGCCAAGGAATAAGATGTTTTGGTATATTTTACTAGCACAAAAGTACTGACACCAAAATAAAATCCTTGAACTCCACTATTTACTGGATTGATTTAGTTTAAAAATCCAACAACAATCCACTTTTGACTCGAGCAGTTAAAAGCGTACGCATTATCTCCTGCGCACACGCACTCGCGCAATTACAATGTTGAATTTTGCGGTCCACTGCCTTAATAATGAAAGACGAACACAAATTCACTCTTCGAGTCTTATAAAACGAGAAAAAGATTGATAGAGGGCATTCTGGCGCGTTTCAGTGCAAACATTAAGTGTTAAAGTCGACAGTAAAGTGACATACATGCAATTAAACATGCATACAACTCAGCGGGGCTCGGCTAACATTGTTGCTATAAAGGTGTCTTCACATTGGATCTGCCGACCGGCCCCAGCAGCCGGGTTGGGCTTACAACTGGCATATTCAATAAGAGTGATCACCGATTGTCGGCAGCCTTACCCGCCGGGTTATGCCGCTGGGCCGACGAGATCGGTATATAGACACCCTAATAGCAGCCTCATGTCAATGCCCCGTCCGTGTGAAAAATGCCAGTGTCTTTTTTAAATTCATGTAGATTTTATTGTAGACGGTAGTCGTATGAAACTATAATAAACCTTAATTTAATGGAAAATTTCCACATAATTGTTTGTAATAAGAGACTGTCAACGGACCGTTTAAATTAAAACTGTATATACCTGAAGATAGCGACGATAAACATGTATATCTATATACATACATAGTCTATCAAATTTGTTGACAAAGATTTTATAAAAATAGCGCTGATAACGTTTTTGAGGAAACATACAAAGACATTATGTTCTTTAAAATACACAAATAATATAAAACTTTAGGTTTTCATTTGTAAGGTGCATTATTTCTCTTTTTTAACTATAATCACCGTAGCTCAATAAATGATATGCCTAAGTATATTCAGAAGAGTTCCGTCTCAGGCGGATACACGCAAGGCCGCACAGACAAAGACATGTGAAAATTATTGTTTTCTTATATCTCTATTATTTTATTATGATTCAATACAATTTGTATATAAATCTATTGCTAGATATTCAACAGCCAGTGATTAATACAGGACCTAGCTATATATAAGATTAAAATTATTTACGCAATTAGCAATTTATGTAAACGACCGTTCGTTAGTGTAATGAATAGAGAATTCGCGGAGATACTAATATCAATTATAAAATATATTTTGTGTATGTGGCGGGTGTGAATCTAACGTTATTTTCATTATCTGTTTTATTTTATTCATAAGATCTGCGTCATTAATTACTTATATATTTTAGTTAAAATAGTTTAGGCAAAACAATTTTTTTATATTGTGAGATAGACAATGTAATAATACCGTCAGTAACATTGTAGTATTTAATTGACTTAACGTCTTACACAGTAGCCACTTAGCAACCACTTTTATGGGGCTTGAAATAACTTATTGCAAATAGATGGAGAGTGAGCAAGTTTAACTTGGAAGAACTAAGCTTAACGCAATTTCTATCCATTTATACACGGAGTGAGAACGGACTAAGTGGTATCTCGAACTTTTTTTTAACAAACCTTCTTTCTTTTCTTTTTCAAGTTGATATAACAGTTCAAAGGTGATCAGTTAAGTATGTATCAAAGACGCCTGTCATTGTGAATGGTAATTTAGCAAGTGCAATTCGTAATTCGAGACTAGCGTGAGCAGTGGCACCATAATCTTCCGTAGGAATCCCAAATAAGTACTTTCGAACATTAACATCCATTTCGTCCATTTACAATGTTGTTTATAGAGTCGTTTTCTTTTGAATTATATTCCGTAATGGTATTGTAAATAGATCAAAAATTCTGTGAACAATATTTGTTGACGGAAATGAAATTATAATTCGCTGCGTTAAACTTGGTGGTGCACTATTAATTTTTAACGGCGATGTGCTTAAAAAATACTACTGCTTTTTTATACAATTTGGTATAAATAGTTAAAATGACGCGATCTCACCAATATTCGTCAAGACCAGATCTCGGAATGCAGTCGTTAATAAACTCATACGAGAATACCAATTAAACTCACTAATTAAGTCATCCATTCATTTCGCTGAAACTACGAAAAAAATATACTGATCTATTTATGCGAGCTACTTATAGCAGAAGAATTAATTACACATAGGAATGTGAATCTTAAGATAGACTTAAAGCTCACTTAAGCTCCCATAGTTGCGATTTTCAACTAATTACGTGCTTCGGTCTGCCTCCAGAAAATGGTTCGGCTTTTTTTCTCTCAGGATTCGCTGACAATATTTTATACTATTCTTGTGGGAAAACATTGCTTCTAAGTTAAATATTTAAAGACATTCCCACGATAGTTTACAAAAATCGTTCAATGAATTAATAGAATAGTAAGTACATATACATAAAACTAGTCAATCGCAGTCTATTCACTTACAAATAAACGGTCACAAGAAAGCTCTGATATACCTATAGCAAGTACCGCACAGTTAAGTCACTTCGTAAAAGTGATCATACAAACGGGCCAAGATCTAAACACCCGTGTTTTCTTCGCACAGTTCCGCATACCAGCGTCCACGTGACACGCGCATTGTTCCATCACATGTGACGATAAACATTATATTTTCTTTGTCACAACAAGTAATTATTGATTCCGTGAAGGATTTACCGTGATGAACGTCTCTCGGTAGTTGTGTCAAAGGCCGAGTGATACATCGTTATTGAATTACGAAGAAACAATTTCATAGTTATACTATTGAATCTCTCATATATCTGTGATTGAATGCCTAAAGTTACCAACAATGATTGGTTGAATAGCACGCATAGGCTAAATATGTCCAAATATACAGTATTTGGACATATTTAGCCTATGATAGCGTTTGAGCAATCGCTACGTATATTTTAAAGGCACCATTTACGAATTGTTATTAAGCAAGCAAGTACATACATACACAGAAATCTTTTACAGTTGGTTGGACACTTGCATCATTCAGTACCAACAGACTTGACTAGGCTGGACTATTCCTGAGCGCTCCACATGACGACTGGGAGCACTGTGAGAAACAAGTATCTAATCTCAAACAGCAAATATTTTTAGATTTCCATTTAGCAATAGTTACAACATCGACTCAACTGAAGAACCCAACATACAATCTATTACCATTCTAACATCCTTTAAAGACTGCCGTAACAGCAACGATACACGGTGATTACTTCACACCACACGTTATTCGCAAGTATAATCGTGAGGCCCGAGGCTTATCCCACGGTATCGCTGTATAACAGGACTCGACCTGCCTCGGGAAACCGTGCTTTATTGCCGAACAGCCACCTCGCCATCGCGAGCAGACAAAATGATCGATTTGCACACCGTAAACGCACGAACAACAGTTTTGAGCAATTGCTGAATGAACGGGAATTCAAGTTGAGATCTTTTTCCCACGGCTGTCGGTAAAATCACTACATTTTTACAATCATATTATAACGGCATGATGGGTATACAAAGACCTTTGAACGATTGAAAGTGGTATTTTGCACCATTTTATGGGGCATGGAAGAAAAATATAACGCTAAGATATTATAATTATATGATATTTCCTAAGTCGAATTCAGCGAAGGCTTCTGAAATACATAAATAAGTCAAGGAAATATGTAGCTGGATCACACGATACACGAATTTAATAATCGCGAACTGACTTCAAGTAAAGATATAAGTGAGTTTCGTAGCATTCAAGAATACCAGCAATAGGTATGTTTACCACAAATGATATCGGTTCAGCGCAAGTCACATTAATGGCACCGGGTCACATTCAATCTGTCAGAAAGCCAGTGACCTCTCGAGTCGGCTCCACAAACAGTAAACAAAACACAGAAAACGTTGTGTTGTTTAATGAGCCGCAGTACTCGTATCTGCGGTGCTGAGTTATGGTCGCGCGCAAATAAAAGTTAATTAAACAGCTGAGGTCGGCGCGGTCGCGACCTTTAACGGTGCAACGGTGTCGCGGGACCGAGCAAGTGTACAGAAGTCATTATTCTGTTTACATCCAATTGCGTCGATGAATACTTTCGCCGATAATCGATGCTAACGGGCGTCAAATTTGTATTGGCAACATCAGTCCCAATCTTGCAGTGATACATGGAGATGAGAGAGCTAAACTACACGACGACAGCTGGTCTAGTGATTGAGCGTTGCTGCTCCACTTACTGCACCGGTGGGTTGTGGGTTTGGGAATATTTCCGAAATGCTTTTCATATATTGCCCTGTTCTGGATGTTATTGGAATCACCCCTCATCCAATTTATGGTACGCATCATACAAGCGTTCCTTAGTTGGGGACTAAATAAATCACACCCACGGTGGGTTTGAGTCGCAGATGAAGAAAATAGATAGAGCTGATAAATGCTGCATGCTGATAAAAGCTGATAAATCAATAGATAAAATGTTAAGTAACCAAATTATTATAAGCGTAAAAAAAACATTCAATTAAACTCCGATCTGACATACTTATAACATTTCGTACTTCACCAGAATAAGGATTCGTCAAACGCATCGCCATTCAACTGTCAGCCTAACTCCCGCTTATTCACACGTTACAATGCGCGCACACGCATCCAACACTAACGTTAACACCGGACGCGGCCCGTTATGCGCCGGCCTATCGCTCATGCGACTGACTTTGTTTATCCGATGGTACTCGTATGACCTTAATTAGGTGTAGAACTTGAATTGCGATATACCTGTCTGTATTGGGTATATTGACAACTTGATCAATGCAGCTCAATAGGGCCATAATATAAATAGAATATACAACTACACCGACTTTGTACTTGCAGAAGTGCGTCGTTCTATATTAAGGTTGGTGCGAACGGGTACAAGTCCGTTATTTAGTCTGTCCGTATTCAATATACCCATGATGTCTTACACATGTATCAAGAATTATTATGAAGAACACTGTCGGCCATTACACTGATAATAAAAATAACACCAATACTCGTACTCCGCATCGTAAATCGTTTAAATGTGGCATAAAATAAAAAAAAATACAAATAACTGCAAACTAATTGCATCCATATGCAGTTGTAAGCAAGAAAAAGAAAAGAACCACTACTAGATACTCTATCTTATCTGTACGCATCAAAGCAACAAGGGTTCTACAAACAAAAAGCTGTGCAGTGCGATGCGTGGGCGCCGTCAATTGGACGCGCGGCTTCAGCGCGCATAAGATGTATGAGCTTTACCAGCGAGACGTCAAATGTGACATACAAATAAAACGGTGACAGTTGGAAAATTGCAATCTTCACTCACGACACGACACGTGAGGGATAAGCAAAGGGACTCAAATTGCAGGGCATGTTGTTCCCTCGGCTTGGATGTAGCCATTAGTTGTGGAATTTTATCGTGTCGTTGCTTCGCTTACTTATTATGTACGATCTGTACCATGTATGAAATTATGCGGACAAGAAAAATAGCAGCCAGCGGCAACCAGCAAAAATTTTAAATCTAATATCTTAAGAAATTCAATAAGTTATTCTGCCTCTTAATTTGTTATTACCATCATTATAGCTTGAAAACCCATAAACTATACATAAACAATTTATACAAACGTGTACATCTCAAATAATTGATTCCCATTTATGACTGAAACACCATTATCAACGTAACGAGATAGCCAATGCGAACATTACAAATGGATATCATTATTACTTGTCGAGTATAAAGAGTAAACACCATAATATAATAACGAATTTAGTATCGCAATGGTTAATAGATTTTCATCGGAAAGCACTGAAAGAAACCGTCGGGATCTTATAATGAGGTTAGTGGATTGAATGTAACTAGTACGCGGGCAAATAAAAATAGTTGCGCGACACAGATGGGTATTTACGCGGCTGTAAATTTTATGCTAACGATACCGGCCAGCCCGCGAGATCCAGAATTTTTTAGGGAAGGGCGAAGAAATCGCTTAGCAATTACTAACATGTAATTAAACCATAGCTTTAGTTCCAGTATATGACGACGGGATCAAATAGGGCCACCGCAATACTATTACGTGTTGTATATTATAGCATCGAATCTTAGAGGCTTTCAGAATCACTGATACGGTGCAAAATATAGATGCAACAAGTGGCTATAATTAGCAATACTCAACCAGATTATGCAATTAATTAGAAAGCATGAAAATGCTAGAGTTGGCGGTTATGCAACACTTTCGCGGGGTTTGGCGTTTAAGGCAATTGTCGCTATTATCGTGGCGCCCAACGCATTCACACTTCAAAGATTAAAATCTCTTTTTATAGGCAAATGACAAAGAATCGAAGAACCGCTAAGTTGGCTATTTTAATATTGCATAAATTAATATAAACACGATAAGGAAGCCGCAGATTGAATTAACTTACATGTAATGTAAAAGTTTAAACTGCTACTAGAAAATTTACGTATCATAACACGTTTGTGGATTTCTCCAAACAATTTGTAGAAGATACGATGATAGCGCACGATGATAGCGACATTACGGTAAATACAGATGTTATAGATTTACATAACAGCGCATAACACACTCTTCGAGAGTAACATTGGACGTACGTATGCGTCAGAGCATAGATCCATCCTCTCGTTAAATGTAATAGCGACGATTTAAAAATCATTTCGGAACGCGCTACGGTTATACAACATTATAACAATCACTATAAATCCGAGTGTTCTCAGTTTATAGCGAAATGAAATGAATTCTAGAAACTTGTTACGTCTCCAAATAAACTAAGATGTTCCTAAGAAAAAAAATCAGAACATGTGTTTGAGTATGACACGTCTTTATCAATGATATAAAGTATTACATTCGATATCGGTCACCGTTACATGATGAGGAGTGCAAGAGGCAATTTGCATGAGATTAACAGTTGACATATGGCCAAATTACGGTGTTACCAGACCAACCGAAAATAATATACACAACCGGATTTATTTACGAGGACAATGTAAAAAAAAAACATTTTATCGTAACGGTACTCGTGATGGAAATGATAAAATATAGTCGGAGTTTCGAAGCTGTTGGGACACCCATTTATTATCAAAGTAATTGTGGTTTAAAATTATGGGAGACCACACAAGAAATATCCTATGCTAATCATTTATATAATAGCTAAAGGAAAGTGTTTGTAGATGTATTTAACCTTACTGCGGTAATTAGAAAAGGTATCACCGACAATATCAACCTCACCACAGAATCCCACCTAATGATAATGACGTCACCGTAGCAGACAAAAACAAAAAAAGAAAGATAAAACAATATATTTTTTTTAAAACGATTTGCTGATGTTTTTTAGAAACCGCACCACCGCGTCTATGATTAATAACCGTTAATTAACTCGCGATCTGCAGGAGGTTGAAAACTGGATCGCCTTTCTTTTGAGACAATGGTACGATCAATGTGGGTCACGGAACACGCAAATGGGGACAAAATGTAACGTAGAGTGATCGAGGACCGGCAGACTGCCCGTCGCTGGCTTTCTCCATGATTGGTTACCAATTATCCGTTCAGATCTGGTAGATATATGATCAGGATTTTTGGAAGACGGTGCCATTGGCGTTGACCTCTCGGAAATTTTAAATTACAATTACAATGGTAGCTACAGGGAATATGTAAATCCGTCTATTGTGTTCCGTAGTGTTCCGCGTAAATCGTATATCATAAAGAAATTATTATCACCATATTGCTATTCATTAATTGTAACTAACTCCAATAGAAAAGTGAATACAATAGGTACATCAACCTCTTGGTGTTGGACCTATTAGGAGCTATTGTTCGAGCAGGCGCCAGCATTAGCGTCGTATTGTTTCATGCCCAAGCGCACGTCTACCTAGGAAGGATGCGAGGCAGGTGTTTGGAGATCGGGTCAAGGATGATCGGCTCTCGGATGTTTAGTGTCATTGTTCTGCTGTACGATAAGATTATGATTCTTATTTATATTTTTAATTTGACAAGATCTACAAATAACATACATTAAAAGGTTAACGTATATAACAATGCTCTATCAATATATACAATCACAAATTATAAAAATCTAGCCTGGTAAGTTTGCATAATTAATGTGAAACCATATGCGAGGCAAGGTCGCAATTGACAAATAATATAAGATACTTCCGAAATTAAAACATGATAAAATCGGTACAGCGAAACTAGTTCTCCGTGATATTTAAATAAGATTTGTAAAAGGTAAAGGTGAGAATGAAACTATTTATAGCCGTAGCCCATACACCACAAAGACCTTTTAACGTCCCGATTCATTCATATTGAACCTTTCTGAGAAGTAGAGCGATGGATCTTATAAAATTGATGTCGCATTATAACGTCAATATACGAAAGGGAATTGTTGTACTTGTATATAAAAAAGTTAGTTGACGCGGCGGGGATAGCTCTAAGTAAACAAAGCTCTGTAAAATAGGTAATTTATTGACTCTCTACCTTCATTTCGACGCGCGTCTGACGGGTGTCTTGTGTGGTACTCAATAAAGTCCCTTACCTGTAAGAAAAGAGAAATATTTTATGGTCAATTATTGAAGGACAAATTGTCATTCTAGATGTTAAGGAACCCGAACCGGTCATTGCCGTCAGTTTCACGTTTATTTATAGTATACGTTAACGTATGGGATTGAATAAACAAGCTTACAAGAACAATATTCAGAATACAAACACGAGGAAGGTGATGTTAGTTGGGCTAAAGTCCTCCTTCGTAGTACAGGCCCACACAGGGGAGACATCGTCGATAGTATGTAAACAGGTGACTCGAGAAAGGATACAATAAACTTTAAGGGATCAGTACGTGTGGTCTGGTTAAAAGGGGTCCTGCCAACCGTGTTGTGTTTAGATAATAACCAACAAAGTGTAACCGCGACGGCACGCATGCGTCGTAAAGCGGACGGCGCTGCACGACACGCGGGCGCCGCAAGCCATATGGCGGAAGTGGTTCGCATTCTTAGCGATAGTTGTTAGTGGTGCGGATACATCAGCACTCATTTAAAAAAATAAAGTGTTAATGAGTGAAACAAAATCTCGCTCATCAGCTTGCTTAATTTCTAACACCCTTTATACCCTAAGACTGGCCGATGTGATGTCAAATTATTTTGCGAAGGATCAACAAAACAAAAGAAGTACAAGGTTTGTTACATTCATCAGAAGGCGCTCTCAAAAGTGATTTGCGGCAATTAGCCCTCTTTCCGCGTTCCGGGGCCGAATCGAATCGTCGCAGAAGCAGTAATCAGCGGCCAATTATCCGCCCATGCTTGAATTAGATACCACACAATGGCGGCAATTACACGGCAGTAACGCGGAAGACCTTCGCAAAAATGACTTGATGAGATTTCATGGTGCGCCAAAAATGTCCGTTTGTGCCATTTGTGGCGGGCAACAATAACATTGATAACGGTGGACGTGGTTCTACAACGACACCTACGTTTGCAAAACCCTTTTTGTATTAAAATATAAATATTGGAGCTAAAATCACCGAACCAAATATGGTTTGTTTATAAACGTGGAGGCCACGAAGCGTTACTAATGGAATTCGCGAAGGGATCGTTCGCGTAAGTACATCGAATAACAAGGTCGACGTTTATTACCTAGCTAAATTTTTTATTCAGTTTTATGACTTGGAAGAGCGATTTACGACATTTTGTTTCCATTGCCCACACGTTTACAACAATAATATTGAGATTGAGTCACATCAATTTGATTTGGATAAGATAAGAGCCCACCATTTAGCGATGGTTTGACCCCACAGCGGGCTAAAGTTATGAGTTCGGCTGAAGAGACTTTCGTTTATAAATACTGATCAAATGTACCTACATATATATTTTTACCGCTTGTGGGCAACTCATAATAAGCTACTTCTCAATATACCAGTGAGTTGGACATTTATTCATTTTATAAACAGCAAACTCAATATTAGATGGATAAATTAATTCATACGCCAGAAACCCTTAGACTAAATTAATCAGCATTTCCATTTCAATGACTCGACTAGACATCTAGAAAAAGTCTACGTTTATGAAAATAAAATATTTAAACCGAAATCAAATTAAAATGGTATCCACAGATATAACTAAAGAAACCAATAAAATATGAGAATTTGTATCGTAAATGTAGAAATGTCAAGTAATTTGTTTTTATAGCACGTAACAAGCACTAACAATCAAGCTCGTAACATAGCTAGTAGCTATTATAATTATTGTATACCAGTAAACCCATGTTATTATATTAAATATCAACACGCATGTATATTTAATGGCACCAGAATTTAATTCAATCAAGATATCAGGCGGCTTAATGAGACAAGACAAGGAATCTAAGATTATCATAGTTTAAGTGCGTGCACTGCTCATATTTCTTGGTGTTCACTTGTACGAGAGAATTATATGGGTTGTAAAATCAGGATGTGTGGATCGGTTACGTAATTATTAGCTTGTTATAAAAATTGTGGTGTAATAAATTTCTGGGAAGCTATAAAATGAATCTGTTATTTCAATATAGAAATATATTAATGGGTACTACCCATAAAATAAGCTTTAATAGCAAGCAAAAGCAATAAGCATAGATCGGCTAAGATTTTAGTGCTAAACTCGTTATTTGAAAAGCACCTAGTTGATTTTTTAGGAAGGGAAGGGAAACAAAACAACAATAACAGACAAAACTGCACCAAATTTCCATAATAAACATATCAACCACAACAAAAGCGTAGCAGATCAAAAGTAGATCTATATCGCAAATCTAAAAGGGAGCGGCAGACGAAGGCCGCGCAGCTAGTCACGTTTAGAAAGACGGTGTACTTCCACAATATCTGGTCTCCGGTCCCCAATATCCAGCACCCAAGGTTGGTCGTGACTCGGCAATGTGCAAAGGTCATAGTTCAAACTGTAATCGAACCCGTTCTGACAGCTTCACGTATGTCCGGAGACAAAAGATAAATGAAACTGAATCGGAATGCAATCGGATTTTGTAATATGTATATTCAGATATGATGTTTTGCAATCTTACAACTGCTTTAAGTTAATAAGGACGGATAGTCTTGAATTTTTTTAATGAAAAGGTATTGTAAAGGGAACAAGTAGGTACGTCTAATATTAATCGAAGACATTACTTTCTTTAAGTAATTCGAGGAAGTAATGTAATTAAAAAAATTGTCAAATATCAATCATCACTGAAAAACGTATTGACACACATGCTCATAATTAATGTTGTAAAGTATCTTCAAAAATAATCCAGCTGTGTAATAATAATCTATAAGTAACTTGTTTTGCATCATGAGTAATCCACTCAGAGGTCATCCACCATTTCCAATCTTAGGACGAGTTTTTATTAACATTACCGCAACGTAAATGAACTCCTCAAAAGCTCGGTCAAGCGTCTCAGTCCGAACAAAAACACCCAAGTTAGAGCTGGATATAATCGATTAGCATCGCTCGAGGCGCTGCGATCGATCTTCTTTGTTTCGATCTATCGATTATGCAATTGATTTGAATATAAACAATAAAATCTTTTATGGATAAAATATATTTTTCTGCTTTATTTGGATTAGAGAGTTGTTTCAAAGCAAATTTATATTGAGCCAGCACGTTTCGTAAGTGATAATAAGTCTATTATTACCAGAATTACGATCTATAGTAATAAGAATGGTCGATTAATGGTCTATAAAATATGACAATTAATACACTGCACAAACTAATAATATTTAGGAAATTAATGATCTTGCTCTTCTAGTTTGACGCAAGACGTAAAGACGGTAATAACAATTTAAAATATTAAGCACAAGTAACTATTCTACGTATTTTGCTAAATTAACTCGAATTCTATACTTCACCTGAAACTCTACTGCGTTGCCATCTATTTTACCGCAGCTCTGCACGGCAGATAACATAATCCAGCGGTAGCTAACGACAGGTGGTTTAATTAAATTTATGGCTCAAACCGTGCTGATCGGCTGATCTTATCGGGAAATAAGAGCAAAACAATGCGCCCGCGCCGCGGTAGGTATCACCGGTAAAACTGCACCACGCACTATATTGTACATTATAAAATGGTACCATGAAGCTTACAATGTAACTGAATTGCAAAGTTTTGCTTGTAATGTGTAGAATGCTCGCTTCGAGAAAAAGACATGAGAAAAATTCATATAATTTTGCTATAAGCAATAACGTCTGCAAATTCCATGGTTGCACACGCATCATCTAAATCGTTAGCAATATGTATAGAGCTTTATTGCCAATAGCAGCCACTATTCAAGCGCATACGCATCGAATTATGCGTATACCGCCCGTCGCATGCATACATCGGTTCTAATTACAGTAAGCGGATTCGTCGCTTTTGTATTTCGAACGCAGCCGGGCGCGATGCGCGGGCGCGCGGCAAACTGGAGCGTGCGAACGCAGCGCCGACGTTGCATACGCTTATAGTTAACGCTGATGAGCAAAGCGTTCGGCCATCACTAATTGATATTCTTAAGGGCGGTTATCCATGGGATAACGTTGGAGAGAGATAACATGTATTTTAAAGCGGTAAAATTTAATTCAATTTAAGACGTTAAACTACTGCTATCACTATTACAAGATGATGAAGATGATATTGAAGATGTCGATATTCAGAACCGCGAAAACTAGTAACTTGCGTGTCTGCGATCGATCAAGGCACCATTTATATTATGCACTATGGTATAATTTATTTGGTGGAATTCTCAAAGCGTTAGATATGTTATACTGCTATCTCCGAAATTTTAATTTCAATATTTCCGTATATATTTTCTACTAGCTGCGCCCGGCGGTGTTACCCGCTATAAAAAGTATGAAAAATTAAAACATCTATCCCACGGGAACCATACATTTTACCGGGATAAAAATTAGCCTATGTGCTATTCCAGACTATAATCTATCTCTGTGCCAAATTTCATCCAGATCCGTTCAGCCGTTCGGTCGTGAAAGAGTAACAAACATCCATCCATCTATCCATCCATCCAAACTTTCACATTTATAATATTAGTATAGATATAATATTAGTATAGATTGATTTTCGCTTAACAAATACATTATTGACACTGAGAATAGTTGTAGAACTGAGAGCTTGTTTTTTTGCAGCAATGCCTTAATCGATATATATTAAACAACTCGTGTTAGATACACCATTTATAACGCAAGAACCTGTGGCCGGTTTTTAAGATCAGATTTTTTAAATACGTCTACGCACCGAATAGCAGAATAACTATTAAAATATGGAAATTTGTTTGTGTTTTTAAATTCCTTTTTCCCGTTTTAAGGTCCTTCATCTTAACGAATACCTATTACAGTACCCGATAAATTAATGTGTTTCTTATAACCTTTTATGACGTTACACAGCTCGCCCTTAAACGTACACATCCACCAAATTCGGTTCGGTCACTGTGCTTTTTGTTGACAATTCGTCTCGCAAGAAGTCCATTAAGACAATTCGAATTAAACTTGAACGGCCACGTCACGAGGAGGAAGCGGTCGTCATTAGCGACGATTAAGAAGGCTGGCCAGTAATTGCTCGTTGGAGGAGCAAGGTCGACTGCGGTGCTTGTATTCATCATTTCTTTCTATTCATAGCTGAGACTGTAAATAAAACGTTAATTGACAAATAACAGTGCATGATGGTGTTGAACTCGGGGACTATGAACTTGGTTAAAATTGCAGGGATTTGGGTAAGTTTCTCATTAATATTATTTGTGTTACGAGAACACTGTGATATACACAGACGTGTTGGAATAATCAAACAACACACGGTGTACGCTAAAAGTGGAGCCTAAAAAACTGGTCTACCATTTAGGGGTACATGCTAGATCAGATTTTTTATAGGCTTAATTTTTGGCGTACGCCGTGTGTTGTCCGAATATTAAAATAAGCCTGTGGTCATATAATAATTATAAAAAAGTCAAATCATATGGTTCAAGAAAATAACACAAATCGAGGACTCGAAGACTTCTCAACAATGCAGAACGATTTACCAAAAGACATTTAACAAACAAAGTACTACTTTAAAACGATTTACAGTTCAAGTGGATGGCGAAAATCCTTTCGTCATGCAATGTTTTTTTTTAATTTACTCAAATTGCCAACATTAGATTTGTTTTTTCCATAGTACCAAAATGCAATCTTCCAGATTACAGTAGAGATATCTTGAAACTGTTTTTGTGTACCCTCGAGACAAGGTTTAATAGTTTTTTTCAGCTTAAAATAGTTGAATGGATCATGGCAGTTTCAATTTACAGAAATGTTTCGTCACGCGAAATTGGGTGTTCGAAAAAATCTTTTCAGTCGGCACTGGTTGCGAATGGATTTTTTGTGGGACCCATCGAATGGAATGGTTATTTTATGTGGTGAATTAATTTCATATCCGGTTCTCTAATTCTATAATGTAATAAAGCAGAATTCAAATACGATTCGATACTCTTATCGATGAATTTTTTTATACAGTCAAAGCTTTATCAATATAATAAATATAAATCTCACAATATTACAATATTGGAGCTACTATAAATATGAGACCTAGTTCTAACAAAAACAAGACAAGCTTCCGACAGTGTTTTGTTTTTCTAGACATAAAATATCCGTTTCAAAATTAAAATTAATTTGATTTTCTACACGCATATTTTCTTTTTCGTAGCAAAATATTTCAAAATAGCAACAAACGTAAACCAGCATTGTTTACCGTCGCGTTCCAGAGACAATCCGGCTCAGCGTGTACCACTGACCCGAGATGTCGCGTCTAACGTACGGTCTTCGCGTGTTTCTGCATTACACATGTCACCAACTGCACATGCGTTGAGAAATTCTTGTGAATTTATTTCTGCAGAATAAAACGGCTCAGTAACGTCACCGACATCTATGCCCACATAGCAAGCAAATAATAGACCTGATTCTTGAATTTACATACTGATGTCAGAAGTCAAACCAGTCGTACTTATTTACTTATGTTTTACCTTCGTACCTAACCGAAATGGTGACCCATATCGCGACAAATTACTTGCTTCGTGTATATTTTATCTAATGGCTGTCATCTTATGCAGTCCTCGCCAATGTCTTCCAGAATTAATGGAATTATAATAACCCGAATACAATAATAGGAAACCATTTGATTCCATGGCGATGTCTACGTACCGATCGTAACATGCATCGTCATTAGCGGGCCAGGAAGCGACGCGGCGAATTATTGCCGCGACTTCCATCCGAGAATACTTCGTACTCCCAATGTTTAAGCTTTAAGTACATCAATTACAAGCGGCCATTTAAATCCCATTAAATAGACACTGAGAGCTACGATTCAGTAAGGTTGTGTTCATGAGATCGTGTTGACATTAACATAGATCAATGACTCAAGTGAAATATAATATAAAACCTTACTCATCATGGCTGCAATTCACCATGTGATAGTTTTAGGCAGGATAATGTCATTAATGTCCACCATATCAGGTAAACGAAATCTTTATTAAATGCGACAATTAAATACATATAAATGTGACCGATTCATTCATACCCAGCTTTTAACACATGTTACCGTTGATATTCGATCCATCCATTGCGATTCAGTGTAAATGGAAGATTGCTATTCAGTCTAAGTAAAATATAAGGTATAACAAAAATTGTGTCAAATATTTTAACCAATGACTAGGTAAGTTGAATCACGTTGATGTAGAAAATAATTGTGTAAATGATGTTTGATTTTTTTTAAACATGCGCTCAGTTTTTTTTTTTTTTTTTTATTACATTATATCCAAGTATTTGATCTCGATCTCACCCGATGGTAAGTGACAATGATATCTAAGATGGAGCATACTTGCCTAGGTAGGAAGGCGGCAGTAGATAGAGACGCTACATTCACTAGGCACATGCAGCGCAACTGATCTGACCAGCCATCCATGAATGGCAGCACCGAACATCATGCCGGAACACGGCTAGGCCGCTTGGCGACATGGCTTTGTTCAGTGGGTGGTGACTAGCCACGGCCGAAGCCTACCACCAGTAGAGTTGTCACCTGGTTGGCACCACCCAGGGTCACGTGTAGGGTATCTCGAGGGTACTTAATTCTCCTACGGACGAAGGTGACTCGATCCCAAAAACAGTACAGGGTGTCATTGTGTACATGTCCAATAATATAGTTTATGTCTTTGGGAATAATATCTTTATAACCTACTATTAAGTAGCCCCGTTTTTACACTATTAATGTAAAACTGTATATATTGAAATGAATTTATGTTTGTAATTACATGGTACACTAAAAGTATTATAATTTGATATACGTGACCTAGCACGGGGGGCGCGGTTCAAACGGCACTCAAGATGGCCTTAAATACATATCTTCTTATTAAATATTCTAGGTATTCTATTAGGAAGTCATCAAATCATATTAAACAGATTAGATGAGAACGGTACAGACTCAAGTCGTGTTCTTATTGATCTGCATTCCTGCATTTTATTGCCATTATTTGCATAATTGGCGCTAATGGCATACATCTGTGTGACACTTTCGAGGGACCTCGATATTTTCACGTGTTGCAACCGACTTCATTCACATAAAATATTTGCACACATTTAGATGACATTTGAGTGTTTGCGCGATTCGTGACTGCGAAATGACAAGCCGTGGCATTCTCAAAGTATTTTTCGCCATTGCAATAGGAATCGTGATCGTATTGGTAACAATCGGGGTTCCAGGCGATGTAATCGAAATAGGTCGTCCATACGTTGAGCGCAGTGGCGCACGCTAAGCGCTGCGCTTGCGCAACTGCAGTAAGTAAAAGGGATTCGGATTTTGAAAGGTCGTAGACAACAATAACAGCATTCAAGCAAAGAGAAAGAGTAATATTTGAAAGTCAGAACAAAATAGGAAAGCCTTTAAAACCTTCAATTCATTGTGCAAATTGTATACCTGTTGTATACTCTTTACCTCCCACTAAGAAGAGCTACAGATCGATTCTTGGTCTTTGGAAAAGAACAAAGAAATAATATTAATCGTAAAACAATCTAGATATTGCGTGTCGCTAAACACTGAGTCACTTTCTCGCATCCCGCACCGGTCACCGTAGGTCATTCGACCATAATCCATCAAGAATCGCGGCGCGGCTGTCGGCACCAATCCGGTCTTATCTTCATTATCATCGGCGACGACGGGAAGATTATTTTTAGTTCAGCCGTTCGCTATCGTCCACCGTTTTTGTCGTCCGACTCGCTCGGCCCCGGCATACCTCGACCATAATTTTATAGTTCCGGAGAAACTCTTTAAGGGTAGCAACGAGTACTTACATACTGGCCTCTAATTATTTTGTTAAACGGTCCAGCTACCATAATTATAAGATGTTTAACACGTCCAAGGCTGTTTGTGCGAAATAATATGATGTTTTATTATTTCTGCGTATGGTGGCGCGATAAAATAATATAATAATATGTACCTTATAAGTAATTGTCGATTGAATAAACTTTATGCGTAGAGGAGTACTAACAGTAAGGGCTCGATGATAAACACGAACATTTAGAAGAACCGCAATGGTTGGCAATGCTCCTAACATGTTCCGATGAACGCGTTAATTCCGGAGATAACAAAAGGGCACTGGAGCGTGTTTCTTACTCAACAATAACACCCGCAGCGGCGAGCGTGCGCCCGCGCCGGATTTATCGCATCGCCCCGCCATTGTTGCCGGAGCGCCGTGACCGCTTCATTTGCCTGCATAGACGCTATTAAGCCAGTATTATGACATCCCACCGTTATTGTAATACAGAGCGGTATAAGTTAATATGATTAAACTGGACCTGAACATATTAAGGCTTTTGATATTTTGAATGTGTCTACGGATGGGAAACGTGAAGTCATAGTGCATAGAGCTTATTAAAGTGATGCCACTATGGCAATAATGCTATTGCGTAAGGGCATGGTATAGTCAATTATAGTTTTATTTGACTTATTGTACTGTAATTGTCTATTTGGATATCATAGAAACAAGTCGTATCATCAATCATGTTTCATCACCCGAAATTTCCAGGATTCGTTTATGTAACAAGTTGTCAGCGATACGGCATGATATCAGATCGTTGAAAAACAATGGGTGTCGCATACCAACGTTAACGGTGTGTTAGCAATAGCTGGCAATATGCCACGGAACGACCGGCTCTAGTTGTTCCCACGTATGTCTTAAAAGGGATAAAAATGTATATGTATGCCCGTGTACGGCAGTAGGCGGTACTGCGCGAGGGTCTTTGGCGTGACTCAGCCTAGCCGGTAGTTATGCGTTAGACAATGTTATTTCTACCCTAGCGACGGCTAAACACTTGATGGGCTAGATGGAAATAATAGACGATGCAGTTTGGTTTCTTGGAATATAAATAACGAGTAAAATACTTGACAGGTTTTTTTAAAAATAAAGACAGCAGGATCAGAAGTTAATCGTAATGGTTATATGAACCGTTTAACTCCGGAGAAGCATTAACGAGAATTGGTACGTATTAACATCGTAAACATTAGCTCCTGGTAACTACGCCGCAAATATGTCTCAATTTAAAAGTCACTAGCATCAATGAACAAGCTTTACATACATTCAGCAACAATGTATAGTACTGCTCCAGCAAAAAAAGGTTCGAAATTAAATGAAAAAGTACAAAATTTTATCGTATTTAAGGGACAAATCCAGCGGTAATGAGTAACTAATTGCGAATAAACGACGCATTCACAAATTCTCATGGCGGGGTACAAAAACTATAATAAACAATGTTGAATGGGATGGTAGTAATGGCTCCTGAGGTCGGTCGAGATTGCGTCTGGGGACTCTTTCAGATGTAACTTAGGGTGCCGGAGAGAAGGGGAGAACTGATTAGGTACGTAGATTTTGAAGAAAATCTATGCATAATCATAGAAAAAAATATGAGAATTATCAAAGTCTTCCACTATATCGTAATTAGTCTTTCTTTAGCATTGCTGCCACGTGAAAACATCACCATAGTTGTGACATCTTTGTAAAGAGGTGAGACAATTTCGCGAAACGCAAAGTTAGGACATGGCTATTCAGAGCAACTTCGCGGAGATATCAGAATATTCGATTTGCGTAAGTAGATTAACATTACAAAAAAGTGTTATGAAATGTTTGATCTGTTCGTTTGATATTGCTTCGGATCGGTCGAGTGGAAAATTTGATGGTTGTGTTTGGTTAGCATTGCAAAAAAAAACAACAACAGTATAACTTTATCACTAATTAACTCATAAAGTTAGGATTATTAAGTAGTTACGCCGCGTAGCCAAAACTGGATTGCAACTGCATAAAATCTCTGCTAGATTTTGAGAATCTTGCTTACAATTAATTTTAATCGATAAACCTACGTTCATTATATGTATACTTCCTGATTTAAATTTCAGCAAGTCTGTGTTATAAATATTCGCAAGGTTACGAACCGTCTCATGTAGGTATCACCGCACCACGAATCAGGTGACTACGACAACAATAGGCGTCCGCGAGCTGACTCAGCGCGACCTTGCGCGCGCGCATCGTTACTTAGGTTGGTCACACACATATTTCTGGAAAATGTATGAAGCGCAATTCACATAGAACATTTTATGTTCTTCTCCAGTAAAATCGCTAACTTGTCAGATTAAATCCTTAGAATTGCAACTAAAATTATAAATGTATAATTGTATGTTCTCAAGGTACCGTCAGATTTGTGAAGAAAATTAATCCAATGTAAAGGGTGTGCCTGCCCATCACTTTACAACATTGTGTTATATTCAAAAGCTCGTAAACCTGCTACAATGAATTGTGGCCCTAATGTTGCCTATTGTAGGATTGGTAAGGTATTTGTGATGAGTATCAGATAAGAAGGAACATGATAAACATTATTGATTTAGCTCTATTTTTTGGACTTAAAGATATTTGGCATTATTCCTGCTAAATACCGTTATACTTGGAACTGGGAAGAAGACCAAGATTAATTATGAAAACACAATTGGTGCCTAGAACTTGTTTCGATGACATGGTCGCGATGTGCGCCCGCGCAGCTGCTCCAGCGCCGGCGCCGATACAGCACGAACGACACGTCATAATTCCCGGTTACGCCCGTTAAGGCGACACCGCCGCCGATTGGATAACGAACTGATAATGAAGCTTATGTATATGTTACGCAATATGGCGATACCTAGAAAATAAATACTTAGGAATAATATCTCAGTGATGCAATACTATGCAGTTAGGTGAGACACTGTATAATCCATTACCTATATAGTAGAGTCGCTTTTCTATTAGCTCCCTTGAGAAGTAATAGCGATTTAATAGCTCGCACTCAATTCGATCGGCTCCTGCCAACGTACGACCTTTATTTGGCTCGAATTTTATTAAAATCCCCTTCTTTACATAGATCCTACAGTCAAAAATACTTTGCGCATGACAAATTCAAATATACTCGTATTGTATTTAAAAATAAACGTAGTACCTGGATGACATTATATTACATGAACACTTTTGAACTGTTTTATGTAACAATGCGGTAGTGACACGACAATGTTGGTGATCTGCCAAAATATGCAAGGACGTGCGCTCACCTTAGTGTTTTTGAAACGAGACAAGAAAAACACACGTAATTAGTCATTGTTACCCCAAAAATACTGGAGCTTGAGTGTAATACGAGATTCTCGACTTAGTATAGCAATAGCTAAATATAAATAACCGATATTTTCTTTTAAAAGTAACGGCTTTATTGTCAATACTACTCTTTAGAATCGCCTTGTTTATTAAGCCCGGTGCCGCAGCGGACTTTAAGGCGACAATTTATAATATAACTTTATAGTTGTGATTTGAAAGACAAAATACACAGATAAGTACAAATCTGCGGCATTCTTGCGGATGCTAGTTGGTAGCCCTCGAGGTGCTACCTTAAGAGACAGGGGCATAGTTGCCGCCACTGTGCGCTTTCATCTAGGGATGTCGAATGATAGCTTTGCCGTGCCTTAAAAATATGAACATCTAGGTAGTATAATTCCCCCAGGCAGAAAGAAACACATCTCGTTGAAAGCTGTGATTAGAGTGCATGTCTTCGGTATGTTTCAATCCTCCCCCAACCGCATACAAGTTGTTACACCCCTTTCATTATGCCCGCTCTTGCACACTGTTTGAGGAGGTTCTTATGTACAAAAGGACAGCAGACAAAAATAAATGTAGAAGTTTTCTTTTAAATAGCTCCAGCTAAGCATAAATACAAGGCTTAATCTAACTCTTTCTGTAGTATCAAGTACGAATAAGGTAAGTTCATAGACTATTTACATAACGTTTGGTTATCAAGGTCCCTTAGTCGGACTAAAAGTTTATCATTGGTGGTTTCTGAAAGACCTGCTTTTAAAGACGAAGACTTTTATATGCCAATCTAAGGGTCAAAAATAAACCTTACCAACACAAGCCTATCGACAACAAATAGCGAAAATTCCATAAACATTACTCATCACGTTCGTTGCGGGCACACAAAAGGTTAGGTGATTTACGATCAGAAAAAGCCAACATTTAGCGGTTGATGAGGCGCCGGCAAGACAATAAACCGTCGGACGTCATCTCGTTTACACTAAAAGTTGTTGATCAACGTAAAAAATAGCGTGAAGCTTAATTAATGTCTTCCTCGATTCGCCGCCTCAACTGGCCATTTAAGACGATTTATTTACAAGAGCGAATCCTCGAAACGCTTTATGCACGCGTGTTATTAGCATAATATTATAATTGCAACTGCGATGGCTTATTTCATTGTCGATATTGGAAGTCTTTTGAAAGAGTACGGAAATAAATGGAATAACAAATCACCCGTAAACGTTTAAAGAGTGTTAGGGATTTAAATACATCTCAGGCCATAAGCTGTGTAAGGAAAATAATCAAACAAAGCTACATATGCTACAACACTTATCATGTCAACTATAATAGTGGATGAACCTTACCACGGCAGTAGACAATAATAGCTTGACGAAACAATGAACGGTGCTATTTAACAATTTAGATTATCAAATAATGAGTATTTGAGCGGCTCTAGTATACTATTGAATGTTTAAACTAGACTTCTCATAAGAACTGTAGACACTAAACTGAAAAAAAACTGCTACTTAAACTGAACATCCAAGACGTTGACATAATCTCCACAGCGATGATTTCATTCCTAGACAAAGATGTGAAATGATCGAAGACAGCCAAACGACACACGAACAAACAGACAACGGACAAAAAACATTTAGATCGCAAGATAAATGATAATACCGGTGAAATATTGCGCTACGTGACTTTGAGATTATATTTCAATGGTTCGTCGCCACTATTTTGTAACCGTCATCGTCGTATGAGCATGTAGGTGGAGTTCATTGTCATTGAATAAGGCATAACACGAATTATCATCGCGGAGTTATTCATTTTTTGCTGGTAAAAATGTTAATGAGGCTAATGTTGTTACTACGATCAAAGCAGACTTGATGCTGCCAAAAATATTACAGCCTTCTGGTTTATTTAAAGTCCTCTACAAGAAATGATTATACAAAGAATGATAGATTTATATGTACCAGATATTTCAAATGGTCATGTGCTTTAGGTACCTTGAAGAAATTAAGATTTTTTTTTATATAAAAAAAATGCTTTCGTCTTGTACTATAGCATTGATAAACTATTATTTATCTTCTTCCTAGTCCGCTTTACCGATTTCGTATTGGGCTCGACTATCAGTATACCCTGATTTGGCTGGTTATACACCCTCAGATAACCAACTAGTTGAACTACTGGTAACCTAACGATAATACCATTTTGTGAAATTTTCAGATTTCTGACTGCCAACAATGTTAAAGAGGTTAGTATGAATGATAACATGGACCACGACCTACACGTGCCTTTTAAAGCACAGAGGAGACCAAATGTTATATTAATTTACCATGACCCGTCTAAAGTCCGTAAGAGTAACGCGCCGATCTATCGGGCGTTTTGTCAACTGGGGTCAACTAAATCCTTGATTACCTATCAATGACTGCATCACTTTGTAGGTCCTATTTACGTAGGAGTACCAGCATCACTGACCATCACGCCGAGCAAATTTCGAATAACAACAAAATATGATGCTTTTTAAAATAACACTGAACTAGTCTAGTAACTTCAAACAATTCATCATTAAAAGCTTCATTGAGATGCCAGCCACCCAGCACTCGCCACGCTCGTCACACGCGCCCGTCAAGAATGCCGTATTATTTAAATTATGCTAGCCGTCGTCTGTCCATGCACCAGATCATTTCAAAAGTCGGCGCCGGCGTCAGTCTGTGCTTTACGCAACACGATAGCGTTTTTACATAAAAATTCTCTTTTAGAATGGGTGGATTGAATTTTTATTGTCGTTTTTACCTTATTATCTATGTCGTGGCAGTAAACTGTGCGACGATACAGTTAGGAATCTGATACGTGAGTGGCGACGTTCCGAGGCTGCGCCTAGGACTGTGCGGCGATTAATAAATACATATTTTTATGACCAAGAAAAACTTAACGGTTGAAAATTAAGTAGGAATATTGTGTTCCGATATTAAGACGGCTTATGATGCTTAATTTTGTACGGCACTAAAGAGCTGGGGAAATTTCCATTGAATGGTGCAGCATCATGTAGCAAAAGCATTATACTTGCGACTGTAATAATATTTATAGTAGAAACAAAAGTACATATTCTCACATACAATCTCATTTTTCACTAATCAATGATATTGCTTGAAGAAAGTCTAGAAATAGAGTTGCGTTGACCACCAAGTGCACAATTACTTAGTAATTTAAAACCCTCGGGCTCCCATTCAACACAATAATAGGTTGTGCCAGCAATAAAATGTTTAATTTAACCCAGAGCTGTTAGCATTGTTTGTTTCACGGTGCTTCCGACATGAGCTAAGTTATTCTATCGCCCACACTAAGTTAAATGGCGATACTTTTGCATTTGTATTAACACCGCTGTTTCTGATATACGATTACAAGGAACATGTAATGTGTATCGTAAACTCTGTTCCAGACAGATTTTATACCGATGCAAACCTCTCGCTGTCACTCGCACAATTACTGTGACAAGTGGTTTGTTTACATCGGCAGCAAATCGATTTAAAATCGAGTTTATATGATGTGTTTATGTTTATGCGTGATATCTCGAGTGCTAGAAACGTGTTGGAATCATTTAAGCCCCCATCTGGGAATTGTTAAACATTGTAACGGAGTCCAAAATATGGTACAGCACAGCATTGCTTATCGTAACGCCACAAATTACATTGTTTCGTAACAAAGCACCGTTTAAACATAACGGTAATTAAAAATCTAACTAATAAATTATATAATACTAGACTTACATATTTAAAACTACTTGCGTTGTTGTATCCAAAACATTAATAGCATGAATAAACATGTTTCTTTTAATTTCTTGCGTTGTCAGCATTCGTCTAAAAAGTTAACCCGTTTCGTCTGAAGATAAACACACGAGAGATACGCGCCAGCTGTTTTATTTATATTAATGTACGGTGGATCGATGTTAACAGCGCTGTGTTGAATGAATTCGTTAAGTTAATTGTGCCCTACGAGTTAAGTATGACATTTTGTCACAGCGATGGAGTAACCACGCGGTGAAGAAAATGGAGCGATTTTTTGTTTTGATACAAAAAAAGAGCTTAGAAGAAATAATGCTGGTAGTGAGTAGGGATATGAAATCAGGAAGTATTTTTTTTATATAATTTTCCACGAAATAATCTATACATATAAATAAAATTGGAGTGTCTGTTTGTAATATTAAAATAACCGCTTTTTACTAAGTGCATTTGGATGTATCTATACACGGTACCTATACCAAAACAACATTTTTTACAATTTTTGTCTGTCTGTCTGTTTGTTCCGGGTAATCTCTGAAATGTCTGGACCGATTTTGACGGGACTTTCACTGGCAGATAGCTGATGTAACAAGGAGTAACTTAGGCTACTTTTATTTTAGAAAAAAACATAGGATCTCACGAAAAAATTTAAAACCAATGTTGCAGCGTTGCGCCTGATTAAGTTTGATAGCAGCAATCTGAAATGCGTCCCGCGGGCTCAGAACGCGCGAGCAGGCTGTTGCCAACGGTTGTGTCTTTGTTAAATACCACGCGAACGAAGTCGCGGGTAACAGCTAGTATTTCATATTTTTTTAAAGTATCCATCTGCGGCAGCTTCACTTATTACACCTAATAGACTCGGGAATAGTTGTCTATTCAGCCTACGGATAATGATAGCCCAATTAATCGTCGTTCATGTACCGGTGTGGGCGAAACTACAGTTTATCAGACGCCCCAAATCGAGACAATCTCGAAGCAAGCTCGTTATGGTAAAGCGACAAAGACCGTTACGCATAATATTAGAATTATAGAAATGTTCAAAATATTTAGTGGACACCCGTTACTTTTCCGCTATTTTTAAAGCGATGACGTGTGCTCCAATGGCTTTTAAAGATCCTAAATAAACTGCAAATGCGGCATTGTTTATCGATCAAATATGGTGAATATATGCGATCGCAAACAGACCAGCGTTTGTGCATTAACGTTAAGTAATGTTTAAACAAACAGGGTCTCACGTTGGGCGCCAGTGCGGCGGCGGCGTGGAGTGCGCTCACGCATTAATATTTCCATACTGTTGCCATGTTTATATTTCACAACTCAATGAACAAAGACCCTTGTAACGGTTCGAGGGATAGCAAATGGGGATTTCTGCAACCCCCTGTAGCGATTTTGGCTATTGTTAATGTGTCCGACACGTGTAGGAACGACCGCCGGCGGTTATTTACGAATGGGAAAGCTAGTATTAAAACTAATTGCGAATAAATCATTGCGATTGAGCAAAGTCACGAGTGTTTGAGACACTCGCACAAGGTTGCTGTTGTTAAGAAATGACGCCATTATATGTTCATATAAAAAAACAACTCTTTATCTGACAGCGTTATTAGGTGCGATAATGTACCGTATCATTTGTCAAATAAGCAATAGTTAACTGCTATTTTCTTGTAATGACAGTGACCGCTGATGTGAAAATATTTTACTTACTGATAGAGGTTTATTTATTTAGGTATCTCAATAACCCAAATATACACTTAAAAACTCAGATATAGTACAGTACTTACATTTAAAAAAAGTATCATTATTATAATATTGGGGTCAATCTAAACTTATATAAGTTGTAAGTTTGTACGAGGTAATCCGGAAATACTGGTACCGATTCTGAAAAATCTTTCACTGATTAAATAAATAAATCTGAATATAATAATTGGATTTTCCTATTAATTGATTTAGAAGTCACGGCAATAACACAATAACCTATCTATCTTATACACTATAACAATGTCCAATCATGAGTTATCTTAAGAATTAAAAATAATTATGAGAAGCGATGAAGCGTCGATATCCCGACGATTCAACGCTGAATAACGATTGCCCAACAAATGATCATATTATAATAAATTCTCGATCAATTATTGATTATTTCTTTTCGCGCGGGCGGACCAGTGGATCTTCTCTGATAGCTACACGAACAGGAAATCCTATCTTGAAATGCAAGTGCCATTGTGACGCCTACGGCGATCACCGTTATAAAGAGCTGACCCACATAGCATCGACAGAGGATAGATGCGATCGTGTTACAGATTGTTTCAAAATATATTTAGAGACAAATAAAATTGATGTATCAATGAGTATCAGCATTGAATATAAGTCAGTATTGCAAATCTGCAGTGGGTTTACCATCACCAAATAACAAAGGAATTCCAATTTTACCTCACGCTCTTCGGTTTTCCTGAGCCGGAATTCTTCGACAAATTAAATTATGCATTGCGGTATAAAATAAAGCAAAACGTTCCATATTTGGCAGGTAGGTATAAATAGTTCATCTGTATGTGGTGCGCGAGCGCATCGCACACCGTGGATTACTGATGCACATCGCTTGTATCTCGGCTCGGTACACTAATGGACCACATGTGCTGATATTGAATATCGACAAACAACCAGATACATTTTAAATTCAACTTTAACTTACATACGGTAAGAAGTAATTTCATATGAAACGTCATTCATTCAACTCTATTATATTGTGATAAAGCTACAAACCTTCACGGTTATATTGGTAAGTAACACTAATGCATTTTTGTATGCACCAGCCATAAATATGACGTATCTGGGGATACGCCATTATTATATGTATAGTCTCGACGATTTCTTGGTAACGCAACGGGCAGGACCAAGAAAGAAATTTAATTTATCGAGGAGATGACGATCAAAATATGAGAATCCTGGTAAGCGCATTGTTTATATATTAAAAAAAATCATTTTACGAATCTTTAAATGGCAACACTGACAGTTGTGTGTATACGTGAAAAAATGATGTGAAACAGGAGTTGTATTCAAATATGGAACGCAGTAAAATTGGAAATTGACATTTGAAAGAAAATCCTATTTTAAGCCCGTCTGGTGGGCGCGACTGGCGGTCGATAAATCCTGTTCGACGTATCCTTCAAGGGCGCGCGGCTATTTTTAGCGCGTCCCGGGGCGGCGGGCGAAGGCCGGCGCGCGGTTCCTGGCGCTGCACGCTGCTCTGGCACGAAGGACGCCGCGTCCGGACAAACGCAAAGCGAACACACCAATCGTCTGTCGAATTTTAATGTTCTTTTTTCTGAGAATCGCGATCGCAAAGAGCGCCGCCTTTTAGGGTTAGATGTGCGTGGCAACCCAAGCAGGTACACGAGAACCGAAACGAATCGCCTTTAATATGTGGTGAGAAATACAATTTATAACTAATGTCGAGGATATGGCCCACCGAAAAGTTTAAACGGTATCAAATGCGAAGTTAATGATACGCTATTTAATGCATAAATAAATGTTGAAGCGTGACTTTTTATACCGCTAAAATCTGTCGATAAACAAAGAATAACAAGGAAGCATCTATGTCGGGTGATACCAATTAATATACAATGTATCAAATATCTATTTTTTTATCTAAATTTGAATAGTATATTAATTTCTTCTTTTAGCGGATGTTTCCGTATAAAATAAATACAAAGATTGTTAAGATAATTAAGCTGTCGAATGATCACGATTTCGATGTTTAATTTGCAAACTTGGAATGCTACATTTAAACATTTTCAAAGACTGCAATGTGTTTTATAACGAAAGGAGGTGACATTGATTTAGAGCCTTTTCATAATTTATAAAGTAAACATTTTTGTATATTCGTTTAGACAAAATCAGTTAGCACACATCGTTAGAACTTTAAAACTTGAGATGTACTTAAAATCAACCGTAATTAAAAACCTACGAACAAATCGTTTCGCTATTTCTATTATAAAAAAAATGTGGAATTTAGGATTAGTTACCTAATAAGATTATACGTATAATTTTGACACACCAGGCACCTAGTATGCATAAACTATACATTTTATTCAATCAATTTCCCACTGTTATATCTTAGTTATTATAACTTTACGTAACGATGATATCACGACTCACTATAGGTGACAGATAGATTTCAGTGACTGTCACTAGACGTCTAAAATTACTTATAGATGTTGAAATCTAAGTTATTGGAGAACTGGAAACGATCCTTAATTTTATTTCCGGTTTCATCACAATCATCGCGTTTTATAATATTCCAAGCTTGTACTACCTTCGTCTTCTTTTTCTCACTATCTTATCTTAACGTTATCAGTAGTTTTGTTTTTAAATAATGGTACTTAATGGTTTTCTCTTTGAGCATTGTCAACGATGTTTAATATCAGTGCTTTACACAATTATTGTAACTAAGAAATAATAAATAAAATATGTCATATCATCCGGGACAAAAATGAGAATAAGTCCCTCCTTACATAATGCGGGTGCATTAAGTAGACGTAACTATATGCGTCGAGACGGATGCGCACGAGTCGTCCGACACTGCAACACTTTCGACTGGTGAAAGTATGATTTATATTAAGGATCCAATTCGACGAATACTATCCGTTATTTATTGCGATTCTGACCTTTCGTTGTGTAATCATTGTATAAATGCTTTGTTGCGGTTACCAGGATGTCGTCTACGTATAATATTGTTGATGTTGTTGATATATCTGGGCTATTGTAGAGCTTTACACCAATAACTGGCTCTTTGGACAGATTGATTTTCAGAAATTATTATATTTACAAAATATTTTCATGTAGGGTCATAGTTGTTATGAACATAGACTGAAATGTTACGGTAAACTGAGGGGTGCTCGAGGCGAAATCTCGTCATTAAATTTCCATTATCTTCTATTGTTTGCTCGTTGAGGTACGTAGCCCAGTGCAGGTTGCCATTTAAACAAGTAAAACCTTACTATGTATATATTACTGTTTATTATGAAGTGTAGGTTTATTATGAAGTATTATATTATATTACATAGTTGCATGACAATAACGACAGTAGTGCCCTTATCAGCTTTACTCCTCGGATATTAATAAGAAATACGTAAATATTATGAAGTACTACTTTGATCACAGATATCTATCACTCTGTATCTATCTAGCGACATTAAATTTCTTGTTCATCTTAGCTTGAATACCGTTTGCCTCAACAAAAAAACCTAATATTAGTATACCTAAACCTAATATTTTAGTGAGAATCATGCGATATCGTTCGCGACCGGTAAGCATTTAAAATAGGTTAGTAATCTTGCGGCGTCTTTGCGAAGTTACCAAACGTAAGCCAGAACAGCGTACGGCTGGAAGATATGCCATCCGGCTGTTTGTCATTGGCATACAAAAGAATTTAAGCTTCCTAATAAAATAAATTATTAAATAAATATCGCGAGACGAACACACCAACTATACGGTCCCACACTAAGCAAAGCTCGTATTATGTGTACCGTACAATGGACTAGGGGCAACCCAGTATATATTACTTGTAAAGATAGTAAATATCCATGACTTGGGAACATTCGTGCTCATCAACCAAAGTTTGTCCCTAACAGGATTCGAAGCCGGGACCCTAGGAACAGAAAGCAGGGTCACTACCAACTGCGCTAATCAGGCAGTCTGTCGTCCTATTAGAGTCGATTATTTCTTTCGGATATGCAGGATGTGACTTTCGGAAAACAGCAATTATGCATATTGCATGCAACGCAAATAATTAGAGAAACAAAGCAAAAACGTTTGTAAACATGAATGTTTGTATGTTCACAGTTCATATCTGACGGTAATTTATTGCGGCGGCGCGCGGCGCGGGCGCCGCGATGCGGTGGGACCGAAACGCGAGCGCACGCGTCCGCGAATGCATATCTGACATAAATAGGATAAAAAAGACGTTTTCTATAAAAATCTCTGAGAAGCAACGTACTTAACTATCTATAGATAGTTTTATAACAGTATTTAAATACGGCCAAACCATTTTTGGCGGGAGTGTTAGACTTCCTAAATAGATAAAATTGTCACGACCAAGACACGCACGGGTAAAGGAATTACATAATCACAATCCCAAATTAGTACAATGACATAATGGTGTCTAGACATGGTCGTAGGTTATTATGTTATTTCATCCGTCCTACGTTCCCGCGGTAAAAAAACCATGCAATAGCATATTCTACTCCGTAGCGTAGGTACGTCTACTTTATCGGTGGCCATAACTCGTCTGGACAAGTTCCGTAGGCGGGTTGGATTGCAATAAAAAGCGGGGTGGTTATCGGACGGAGCGGGGTCGTCGCCCCCGCGCGGCCTTCGCCCTCCGCCCCGCGCCCGCGCAGCAAGGACGTCGCCCGCGCGTTGCATAACCACTCGCACGCAAGTCGTTGATACCGTTCCGTTCCGAGATGCGCTCGGTGTCGTCGTATAGGCTGCGCCCGAGCACCGGAATGAAAATAAAAGCTGAGCACGCATAAAACCGTCGTCGTATTGGTATTCATATAAACGTCAATTATTGAAGCTTTTATACGCCGAGCTATGCGTTATCGACTTAATCCGAAGTAATTACACCATTTTCGCTTTCTATCCAAGGTTCTGCGCGTTTGGTTTCACTGAGTAGGTTTATATTCATTATTTATCCATCTCCGTATAGATTATTATAACCTCCTAATAATCTACCTATTCTTATTTCGCTTCCAGCCTTCCTAAACTTTTCCCCGTTTGTATGGATTGGTATACAGTTATCCCATAGGTACATAAATGCCATTTTGACGCTTCGTATCTATGACTTGTCATTACAGTGTAGAACGTTTTAGTGATTTTCAAATAGAAAATACGAATATAGCTTTAATTATTTTATTATTACATACCTAAATCTGTGTACGACGCTATTAAAAGCTTAACACATTCAGCGGGTCTAGCACGCGGGCAAGATGAATCCACCGGGTCCAAAAAAGTCACTCTCCCCCTTACTTATTTGATAGGACAAGATGAAACCAATTCGATATATCCGACACTTTGCCTTAACGCAGCCAGCCGTGTTAGGCCTGATGATTCTCTAGAACGCAATTAATAACTATTTGAACATTTCGAGATTATATTAATGGCTATAATTCCTATCTAATCATTTCTTATTCAAATATTCACGGAAGAACCTACTAATGGAAATTGTGTGTTAAACAAATAGCGACGTGGTCTTGAAACGCAACATTGTAGCTGAGTTTCCTCGATGCTTATCGAGCAAGGAAAATTCTTAGCCTGGTTTTCTTACCACGAGATTTCGCATTCCAAGGATCTCATTATTATTCAGTGTGTATTTACATGGGTCCATAGATAGAGGACTAATGGTAGGGGCCAATTGAGCCTCGGACGTGCGTCTATAATTGTAGGAACTGGATCCGAGCGCACCAACCAACGCCATTTCTGATTAGCTATGGCAAATGGCTAATAGTAATAACATCCCAGTGATAAATGTCGAAAAGGATATAATATTTTATACTTACATTCTGTAACTTATTCGAAGAAAACGACAAAAATGCCGTACTTATGGTGCTCGAGCTTAATGCTGATATCTCAAATCAGACGCCTTGGACGAAGAAATAATACAAACCTGTCGCAAACAACGTCATATTGAAATTGAAACCCAAAACACCACCGAGCCAATTTGTGTATTAATAATAATATCGCCAGACCACACCAAGGAATGCTTGTATTACGGGTACCGTACAATGGACTGAGGGCGAACTCAGTATATAATAATACTAATATAGATATTAAACATCCACGACCAGGGTACAAATACACGAATTGCAACCTTACGTACAGGCGAATTCACGTGTTCACACATATCGGCTTGGTTTTTGTGCTTCAAAATGTTTTTCGCGACAGTCCGACTGTAATATTTATTCGTCTAAGTTCGATACATGTTCGTGGAGTCTTGAAAAACAAATACCCCCAAATTCGTAGAAGTTTTAATCAATTTACAATGGTGTTACAAAGTATGCTGGAAAAGTTATTTTAATATCACTTCATTTACCATTTATTTGCGGCTTTATTAGCTTTCTACGTATTTGGGGGTTAGACTTTAGTTGCAGTGCAAGAATATTTTTTAAATATAATTAATTACTCCTGTGACCTTTAAAGGTTAATATAATTTTATTTTAAGAACAAAACCGAATTATTGATTAACATATGTTATAATGCAAATCAGTTAGCTTACGTGTAGAATAAGACTAGAACTGAAAGGCTAGACTAGAAGTGGTATTTGCATTTAATCAAACAGGATATAATTTAAATTATTGACTCGTTTAATATTGATAAGGCGACCTTTGGACTTGATTTGGAAGTGGGTGACTTACTTACATAGATTATAATATTTGTGTATTAACTGTGGCGCTGGAAGGTAAATGCAATTGTTACATTAGCTATAATCAATATAATAACGCTATCGTGGTTATCTATGGTTCGGAATATTTGCAGGGAACCGTAGTTTTCCTGTTAATTTTAGCTAAACGTTGTGATGTACGAGATTGCATTGTTTATCTCAAGATCTTATATTCTTAAAAATAAAAGGAATTCGGGAGCCATGTATTAAATGGCAACGTTTATTCCTCGCTAGCGCAAGCAGTTGCACAGAATTTCTGATTCTAAACTGGCAGTCGTGAGTTTAACATTTTGAAATCGCACGCCTTAGTTCAAGCTCGCCCTACTAGGAGAATAAAGTAAATCATATAGCACAAAACACAGATTAAATTATGGAAAGCATTGTAGGTCATACCGCTGAAGCCGCCCGTCATCAATTATGGGATCCACGTCACAAAGGGGATTGGCGAGCGGTCCGCTCACAGAAACATCGTCGCACCTTTACTTACCTGGAACAAAGACAAATATCGTTAGATCGTGTGAGCTTACTGGGTGTGTGGCCATTGAGGCAGAGACTTACGGGCGAATACTCAAACGCTACTTGCGAAGTACTAATATCATGAATGCGAATGATACATGCATTATTGCGTATTCACATCGAAATTCGAAAGATCTGAACAGAATATTCGCAACAGCTTAATCTTGAAAAGTGATGTTAGATGCAGATAGCTTTTGCAGCTTCATAAGACGAACACTCTTATATAATACATTGGACATCGTATTTCAACCTGACTAAGGAATCTAGCCATAGCCAAGTAGTAGTTTGTCAATATTTAAAAGTACATCAATAAGGCCGTTAAAGCTAATTATATTAATAAACTAACTGTACCCCTGCATTCCCCTACGTGAATTTCGAGGGTAAGGAATTGCCTGTATATCATTTCAGATATACCTACATCTGTACCAAAATTTAATTCAAATTCGTTGGGCTTTTTGCCTGATTCTCAGTCAAATTATGTGGCCTGATGGATGGTACAAGAATCTTGCTACTAATGTTAGTGATGTCACTAAATTCCATTCAAGCATATTTTTATTTACCATTAAATTCATGTCCGTTTTCATATTCATAGTGAAGCGATGATTTTATAAATGACCATGCCAGCGCATTCCATATAACAATTTAATTCATTCACGAAACGATTAAATCGGTTCTTGACCAAATTAATCGATTCAGTAATATTTCTCGCCGTTTCTGTGGCCCCTATCAACCTCCGCGGGCGCGTTTACGAACAAAGGATTTGTTAAGGCTACCATTTATTCTCTAAATATCACTCAGTTTCGCAACGACGCTTTGTGTTTTGAGCACGAACTGAGACTTATCTGTAATTCTATATGAATACATTTTATTAGCAGAAGGGTTGACATTATCGTTGTTTATACAGTCTGAGTTTAATCTGAGAAAAATAATATTTTCAGAAAATAACAGTTAACTTGTGTTACTTAAAAAGTGAAGTCTATCGGCAAGAAAGTAAACTGCTAAAATAAAAACTAAGACATGGTTGATTATCTTAAGTGTGTTGAACCCAGTATACACATAAAGACACAAATAAAAATAAATTAACTTTGCAAAAACTAGCCTCGCCCGATGTCGGGCAAAAAACATAGGCACACTGGTATTGCACTAGAACCTGTTTAATGTCTAAACAAGGTCGACTAGAAAACTGAGATACTGAGGTAAATAGTTGATACCTACCATGTTTATACAGGTACCTACTTAGAATACGTATCGATCAAGTATATTCGATTATGTAATACGACGCGTTATGTGGATAATGAAAACTATTTATTCTTATATTTTCGCGGACTGACACACCTCATCGATAAACCGGTAAGTATGCATATAAAAACTATGACAATGCGAATAGCGCACGTACACTCCTTTTATGCTGATCCCAGAAAAACTGCATAAGAAATAGACACAATACAATACAAATGGCAAGAATGTTAGATAAAAACATGCACAATCTTCTGTGACCTGCTCGCTATCGCCGCGATCTCAGGCGGAACACGGACACGGCGCAATGCGCGCGCGCACCGCGTCCACCGCGATAACGACGCACACGCATATCGAACCTAGAGTTTATGGGGCCAACTCTTGTTTCAAAGCAGATAGTTACAAATGCAAAATAGTGTCTACAATCAAAATGTGTCATTTATTATTGTACTTATGTTATCTGTTGAAATGACAGGGTGTCGTTTAGGACAGATAAAGTACCAAAATAATTTATGAAACCTTCACTAAAAATTAAAATGTACGAATGAATGGAATGTTTATAGCAATCCCCAAAACAATTAATTTATTCGAAAAATATCGAGATCTTATAACCCCTGCAAAAACATGAATAAATTCATTCAGAGTCAATAATACATTAATTAAGACCCTCATTTAGGTAAGTAACAACCTTTTAATAAACAATAAAAATCCATATAAAGCAGTATGAAACATATTAATTCATGAATTTTGTCGTTTTTGTGGTGCATCCCGTCCTGTAGGATGACCACACACGGTAATCGCAATGAGACATACAGTCTGTGTGAGCGACCACATAGTAGATTTATGGGGCACACTAGCGCCGTGTACTACACTCAGTGGTTACACGTCCCCGCGTGTAGATTTATTTTGTTTATGGCCAATAGGTTTTGTGTAGCCTTGGACCTGGACATTACACGTATCGGACATTCGCGTGCGTTTGGTGTAGGACGTGATGGGTGGATGTAACAAGTAAAATATCACGAGTAAAATACTTGCAATGGCTTGTATGTAATATAATTAATCAGTATTCTCTTTTGAAGTAGAGGCTAGCAAGCAGAGCAAAGAATTCATTAAAAATAAATGATAATCTTTCTTTCGCCTATTCCATGCACCAAATCAGCTTAACTCATGTAAAATTTAAGCTACATCCAATAATATCGATAAACGCGGGATATAGTGAGACCCATCGTCGATACGTACCGTCGCCGAAGCGGAACCGATATCGCCATAAACTGACACCAGCACCACAAGCCGTTTGTATGTAAATATTCGGCGGGCGCTTGTGTCGATGGCCAGTAACGTAGTTAACACTTATCCACTTTTTTATAGATAGAATGTATGGTCCATGTCATTGTTGACGCAGATGATTGTCGTGATAAAAGTTATGTGATAGACGGCTATATGTTTTCGATTTTTTGTCGTGTCTCTAATAATTTTGCTTTTATATAAAAATAAAGTAACTAAAAAGTTATTAGCTGAGCTAAATTTGAATGTGAGTCCCGTCATGCTCTGACAGAAGAACAGTTTTTTGTTTATATTGCTGCTTATTAGGGATCGAATTCGAAAAATATATTGATACGTGAGTATATTTAATGATACTTTTTTAGAAAATTGTCTATAGCTATGTACTTACACATAGGTTTAGCAAGGTTTGTGCAAGTTTCACACGTGCACCTTTGCCGCGACATTGTTACATTCATTCACTGAGTCACGGAGTGCCTGCGAGGCTGGTGTTCACTATAGTTGCTAACTGGCATGTAGATTAGTCATATCGTTAATTAATTGGATTCTCTGCTTTATGGATATCGGAATGTACCTTTTAACAATTGGTCTTACTGGTTGTTAATCTTGAATTTAACAGAAGGTTGAATCAACCGAGTCAACGACAACAAAAGGGTATTCCCATTTAAAAAAAAGTGAGCATAGACGACAATATCACAACTCTTAAAATGTATGACAGATTTTTTTTAAGTAACAAATTCTACCCAATGGCTATAAGTCCAGCCAGCCTTCGCAAACGAGATTTACTACTTCACTGAAGTACGGAAGAATTCTTACGAATGTAGAGTACAAGACAATGCTTTTAAATTGTAAATTCGAGATAATTACTACAATTCTAAAGTGTACTACCTAAGAACTAAGAAGAGACATTAAGGAAATCCGCCAAAAAAAAGGAAAATTTCATTGTCAGTTATTTTTTTCATCCGAAAGTGCAGTGGGGCATTTATTTGTGGTTATTTATTTATATTTATTTATTAAGCAAATACTAATTTGACAACAGCGTAGCGAAAAGGATTTAAGTGCAGTGCGAGATAAATCGATTATGGTGTGGATTATGGTACATACGATTATGGTAAGTTTTACAGGATGTGACACTTGAGTTCCTGGCGCATTTAAACTTATGAGATTCCAGCGAACTGAGCCATCTTTTCAGTACAAACGCACAAAGGGTAGTGCGCTACGAGTCACGTTTACCCGATTCCCGATTCGTTTATGGCAGAGTGCAGGGACGGGACTATTTGCACTTAATGACTGTACGGTAACCAGAGTAGGTATTTTGAGTCGAAAATCGCAACACGATTCAGAGAAAATTCGACAACAGAACGTGAGTTATATCGCGTGCGATATTAAACGGGTACGTGACAACATTTTCCGATTTCATATTTCGAATTCGTAAACTAACCGCCGCGTTTGTTTGCGCACGCGCATTTCGCAAGCAACCATTATCGAACCGCCGCTTGAGACAACCGTCAATTTATCAAACAAATAACTAGCAACTATTGTGATCACGCACGTTTACTATTTCGATATAAGACCTTCGCTTTACCTTTCCCGTGTGAAGATACTTACTATATTTTCTATAATTAATATTCCGAAACTGTTGTTCGTTCTTTTGTTTTGTATTTAAACAGATATAATAACCGCGAATCGGGTCAAGTATACCGGAAACTGTGCGATGCCCGCTGCGCACGCGCAACCCGCTCCTATTCAATCTTTATCGTGGTGGCAACAACAATGGGCTTACAATATTGCAGCTCTATCAATTGCTGTTGTACTATTTTGTTTGTGCGTGCCTTACGTAATGATTCAAATATCACTTGCGCACGTGACGTCAAACAGACAATGGCATCGTACACGCACTAATTTGTCAAGTTTATCAGCCAAAAAAGCAGATGGAAGTGAAATAAATTGTGCCTTACGCAATGCCGATTTCTTGCGTAAAATGCTTTGGAAATTGACCATTTAGAAATGATTTTAAAATTAAAGCCCCATCGTTGCGAGCTATAAAAACCCATAAGAGTCCAATTATATGAATTTGACGGTTTACTGTTTTTTTTACTGCAGTGTTCGAACTAGTCTCGATTAAAATCGACGTTTTTCACATTCCATGGACAGCTTCGAGCGATGCCGATGATGCTGAGAAATAAGGCGGTGCCTTTGGAGCTTAACGAGAAGCGTGGTTTTTGCCCTTGAGAAAAGTATATTGGGATGGTAGCAGTGCAATGTGATTCGTACATCAGTACCGAAGTGCGATTGGTTAAGCAGTGCAAAAAAGTGCAAAAGTACGGAGGGCAGTTGAAAGGAAACTGGTGGGAATTACACTGATAAGAGACCGCAAACTACAAGAAATGGCTTAGAGACAAAGCAAAGTTGCCGATGCCGCCAAAAGATTGGCAAATCTCAAGTGGAAATAGGCTGGTCATGTTGCTCAAAAGCAGGGTGTTTGGCGCACATTATTTCTGGAATAGAGGCCATGGGTGATCAATAGCCAATCGCGATACAATGCGAATCTAAGACTAAGAAAAGTATTCGACACGTGTTTCATCCGCAGGACGGCTGGGCTACGAATGAGCCAGCCATAATTAGTGTTAGTGTTAGTTTAGTGTGTGGCAGCGAAAACGAAATGAAGACTAAATAATACTAATCCGTTATATGCTTTACTTACCAACAGCAGCTTAAACGTGTTTATTGACATTTATGAAATTGGATTTAATTGTAAGCATCAACGAAAATGTTAAGGTGTCAGAAACGATTATCGCTCTTGACTTTTAGGGTTCTGCAAAAGGTTAATAAAAGCTTATTGTGATAAATATCTTCATTCAGAAGGCAAGATAAACGTTCTCACATTGATCGGGTGATTTATAGCATCTTCACCTAACTTAAGTGTCATGGTTCTGTTTTGCATCAAAAGATAAATATCGCATGTCCGTTTTGAGATAATCGAATCTCGAAAGTCATGTTATGAATGACCCAAAATGTACTTGCAATTCATTGTCTAAATATGTGGGAGAGAAACGGTGAAATGCGTAGTCTTATAGAGGCTTTGTCTCTACTTTCTGACGCCGGAAATTCCAAAGCAGGATTCACTCGATATTTTAATCGCTAAATTGTTGAACTCCGAATGCCCAATTAGGACTAGGATTACTAGTATTAGAAATTTGACCTATCAACTGCCCCAAAAGATTAGCTTGAAGATATTAATAAGGGTACTCTGAACAAAACATTATACTAAAAATGCTATAAACACGGAAAATACCAGCAGCGACTAACAAAAGCAACCACGACAAACCTTCTGTCACCGATTTAGTTACACGGAGCCTCTCCCTCTTCATTCATAAGATAGAATGAGACACAATGGTGTGTATCCTACATTCAGTCTTGTCTCAGGTGCAGGTTGTGCTAATTACATGCGCACACGCGATGCACAATAACATAACACAATATCAACATTACGGCGGCGGTTACAGCATGCAGACACGTAATTACGGCACATATACTTAATTGTACATAACAATTACGTTGCCACGAGAACCGTCATATACCGTTGAACACGAAACATATTATTATAGTCGTTGCATATATAATCTTAAATTAATTTAAATCATTTTATACGATATGATATGTTTAGCTTCGTGATGAATCCGTGACATAGTTAGGCGGAACGTGCTGTGTAGCGTGAGCTTATTCAACGCTCGATCTGACGCATTTTGGTATTTCGGTGCTAGCGCCGCCTTGTAAAACATAGTTTTGTACTTTCTTGCAATTTTCTACTGAAGTAAAATCAACATTATGAATGTCACGTGATAATTACACAGGACCAATTTGTTACAGAACTCGGTTAAAGCGACCAACTCCTATTTTTCAAATACATCTAACGCAATGTGCCGTATTTAACGCCACGAAATGTAATTTAAAAAAATGTTCATATACCTGGGAATTTAAAGAGGGATTAATAACGTTAAATAGACTTGTGATATAGCAATGCCAAAACTTTATTTTTTCTATTACATAACAACCTAATTAAACTAAGTTCACACTGCAGGAATAGGTTTTGACTGCTAAACGTGCAATGCACAAACAAAGGTTAAATTGCAAGCATTACGGGTTCGAGTAATCCGCCCCCATCGCCTGCGGCCAGTTCAAAGGGCTCCCCCTTGGCCCCAGAGACTGGGACACGGTAACAACGACACAATCAAATGAAAATACACCTTAGAAGTTGTTATTTAAAGTTTTTACTTGCAATGTTGTTGGAAATTGCTATTGTCAAAAGCAAAACATCGACAAAGTGGCCGCATGTCACGCCAGTATCAAAGAGCAAAGGTTCAGACCACTAAAAATGGGAATAGCATTACTTTCGATCCGAGGCGAACAATGGCGGGCGCGCGGTGGGTTTTATGGGAGAAATCAGCCGCGAACTAGGAAGCGAGTAAATCGAACTAATTTGTTTTGCCTTTTGCAGAAATCTGAGAAAGCAACGTTTATGGGTTAAGCTGCCACCATGTATGTAATAGCTTTCGAGTGGTTTTCAATTTCACGTGAGCGCACGAAACGTAATAAATTACTTATCTGTGTCTATGGCGAAATAGTGAGATTCATACTCTTGGTAAATATGATATGTTAAGTACTAGATACTTCTCTTTCCTTAAAGAAAAACGATAAGTTGACGGCACGAACGTAAATCTTTTTATTGTAATTCACTTTAATTTAAGATAAGACCATTAAAATAAATAATATATATAGATATACAATGAAATGTAAGATGCTGCTGGCAAAATACTGTTAAAAACATGAACATCAGCGCATCTCATCGACGTTTTACAGCAATCAAGTCACCAACGCAATATAACAGAGACCTAACATGCAAGTGGCGAAAAACCCCAAACAAGGCCTCTTTGACCGCACGCTATTGCGCGAGCGATGCTGCGCCCGCGCAGATCCGCCCAGATAGCGCGGCTAGAGGAAAACCATTCAAGCAGACAGGTGCACGTAGTAATAATTTTGCCTAATGAATGGACTACAGACCAAAATCCAGTTCTACTAGGGTCTATCGTAAGATCTTAGTCAGAAATGGACGTTCATAATTGTGATTAGATCGTTTCGCAATTTTAATTGAATGCAAAAGATTCATATCGAGTAGTTAAGTATTCCGTGAGCGTGTTGTTTTTTTTGTAAATTTTTAATTGGGCGACATTTTTCTTTTAATGTTAGACGAAAAGAAACGCTTGAAGACATAAAGGGCAAAGTATTATTTGTAATAACACATCATGAGCTGCAGACCCACTAAGGAAACAAATCTCAGGCCTGGTAATCACTATCGCGGAGAGGAGATAAGCGAATAGTCCAATCAGATTGTTTGGAATCCCCCGCTCGGTAACCAAGCGGTATTTATTAAACAATGCGATGGGTCTATTTCTCTTCACGCCGCTCCTCTTTGGTGGAAACCGGGTGTCAGCTATAAAGTAGCGAGCAGATAACCCAGAAACGCTGATGGTTGACGAGGAAGTTTCAAATTTCCACAAAAATCATGAAGCCAGTCATATCCAAGAATTTAGGCAAACAACGGAAATTTCCCATATCTTATGACGTTATTTTTCTCTAAGCAATTGTTGGCTTGTATGCTTGTGTCGGTTTCCCCGGTATTAGGGTTTAATTAAGATCTCAATCATGAGGCGAGTGTTCACCGCTTATCTAAACTATCCATCAAATGTAATGACATCGCGGCTGCCGAGATAATCTACTCGTTGTCGTGCGTTTTAGGGTCCCGCAAACACTGCGTCAAAAGACAGTGATAACAATAATCATGTCTTGTTTCGAAAATTAATATGTGGATGATGATGTACTTGCTAACAATATTTAGTTAAAATATTTAAAGTGCTATTTAAATAATTAATATAAAACTTCAACCACACACTCCCACAACTATTATTCATGTAAGCCAGGATTTACTCACCGAGCTAAAAACCCAATAAATAGGACTTACATTTGGGAAATTATAAAAGGCATCTAATAAAGTGAGTTAAAGATTGATGCAGGAAAACATCGTCTTGTTTGTACTAAAATAAGAAGAAATAAGGTTTTAACAGATTGAGATTGGAACTTTTTAATACATTTTATAGAATTCAAACGAAACAATGATAACTCACAAACGCCGTGACGCCAAGCCAAGAAGCTTGGTGACGCCAAGCCCAACACTAATCCTCGTGGTCACAAAAGCTGAATAAGTGTGAACAGCGATCTTAATCTAGTGACCCAAACTCCTAAGCCGGACTGATGTAGTCCGGACACAGACACGACATTCCTTACGACTTGCATCACTAATTTATCGTAACTATTTTTATGTCCATAGATGATTGGATTTTAATTTGCTTTGGAAACCTTGATATTTAAAGATGTTTAATTAATTTTAATAGGAATGCTATCTGAGATATGTTTAACATTAAACGATCTTAATGCATATTTAAAATAATTAAACTGTAAAGTCGGTTATAAGTGAGGATAATCAATTGCTTATACATCAGCATTTTTAATCCCTGCAAGGTGTACAGCATGATTTAAAATGAGACTTCAAAGCGTTCGTTACTACTGCAAGTCTTTGTTGACAAAGTAAGGCGTACTTTCTTGCACTATATATATAAAACCATAACGGTCCCAAAGTAGCCGATCCCCGGGAACACAATCAGTCCTTCAGATCGAGATCTACCTTCGTCCATTTACAGGCGGGGTTGTTGGCGCAAAAACATCAAAAACGCCGCGGCGACGACGCACAATTAGCGCTGCGAGTTCTGAGAGCCGCTGACTTCTTGCATCGATGCAGCGCTGGTGCGTTAGAAAAAACGGCCAAGTTATATCAGCGGATCTGTGGTTCCGTTGAGCGTTTATTTATAGATCAATCGTATCAATTACAAACATAATGCCTGTCTTGGTAATTACAATTACAGTGTAAATTTTTATATGTTCTCGTTCCCTAGCCAGTGCACCGATGTTTCCGTTGTTTGTTTCTTAGTTAATTTTATAAAACTTATATACAATTAACGGTTTTAATGCACCGTACCGTTTCTTTCGGATAATGTTTAATGCATTCTAAAACGTACTACTTTCTAGGGGAATAAATCAATCAAATGCTACCGTCATATTGAATACCAGCAATCCACAAGGTCCTATCAAGTGACGGGACCCTAGATCGTTGACGGTGAATGGATGTCGGACACGTCTCATGACCCGGTCACGGCACGGAACCGAAGACGACGTTGGCTGTCTGCGCGTCTTGTATGACACGATGTCTTCTCCAGAAGGGCGCAGGCGCACTTATCTAAATATTTATAGGGTCCAACGTGATTCGTCAATTAAATGCAGGGAAACGGATTTTTTGTATTTTTGAGATTGAGATTTTTACCAATATAAAGCAACCTATCGTTACACTAAATCTTGTTAGTCTAAGGCTATCGTTTAACTATTTTTTTACATTGTATCTAATCCAAACAAATGCCGGACACAAATGAATTTTATAGCCAAAATAGAATGGTAAAGCAGTAGTATAATATTTTTGTAACTTGACGATTCATAAGTATTGTACAATAATGGTCTACGTGAATAAAAAATATTCTGATTCTGATTCTGAAAAGATTCTGAAAAGAACACACCACGTGCAAGAATGAAATACAACATGTTTTTGACGAACCCTGAGCTAAATAATAATATGGCTACCGATTCTTCGAAACCCAACAATGCATTCCAAAGAAATGAACTGCATTAAATCCGTCATTCATTCCCGTTGACAAAAGCTAAAGGTCGCACTTCAGTGAACTTGGTATTGTAACAATATCAAGTGTAAACAATACAAATTCCAAATTCTAATATCGCAAATCTTTTTTAAATATAACTTCCATAATAAATAAACGAGCTGTTTGTAATCTTTCTTGCAAAGCTAAAACTGGATAAGAAATATTGTGTAAAGTCGCAAATTAATTAATCACTCTTAAATTTACTTGAAAAAGATGGTAATCATTAGTCCATTATTTTTTATCTTTGTACTAAAAATATAAACATTTTTCACTGTCAACGATACATTAAAAGAGGGTGCGGCGCAATCAGGGCGCAGTGCGCACGCGCAATATCTGACATTGTCTTGAGTTCATAAAAAAATTGTACCAATCGCATTGACCTTGTATAGTTTTCGACATTTCCTAGTATTTATTGATATAACCTTAATTTTCATTTAGTCCTTAACGTATTTTTGCCGAAATAACTGGTTCTCATTACAATATGTTCATAGTCATTTAAGGTCATTAAAGGAAGTAGAAAAGGTTAACGTTAAACACTTTCTGTAAGAATTCCGATTAATAGAAGGACACATTTTCAATATGGTCACTAATTTGCGTGAACGGTTCTAAGCACATGACTGGAGCAGCAGTAAACAACAAATAATGATAATAATTAATGTTTCGATACGTTCCATATTATTCATACCTAGAACATTCCTAATAATCTATCGTAATAATACGATATATATATTATGTACCTATATCAAAAGTATGGAATGTAAATAAACTTAAACGAGGGAACTGAATTGTACTCTATTATATTATAATGGCTATTTAGCCGGCTTATAGAAGTTACGCATGTTTCGCAGTGAACGTAAGGTCATCATGGACGGCATAAAACGACAGTTCATTTATTAGCATATCCCCGGGCCAGGCTCGCAGCCACGACATTACTGTTGTCAAGTCGTAGTCGTATTACGATTATGTCCAACTAATTGCCGGGCGATCGTAATCTACTAACAATAACTACCCTTACGGCATAGGCGTACGGCCTATGCTCCGTACGCTTGGATATATTGTTGTATAACTCAAATGATTTATCTAACTAGGCAAACGTCATGGTCAAACTGTCGTAAGTTTGCTACATTGGTGCGCGTAGCGTTAGGTGAGCTAGCAGGGTGTTCGCGAGGAAGTGTAGAGCTAGAGGGGAAGGTGCAATTAGTACTACCAACTTTATAGGGTTGGCGTTGACGTTTCTCTTGTTATAATCGTTAGTGTTTTGTCAGTAAAGTCCACCAATTTAGTGATAGGGACAAGGTTGTATATATGACTCGCCAAAGGCCTGCAAATGCTTGATGCAGTGTTTGGAAATAGGTCTCCTTCTTTAGAAAGAAGTATACTTGACACTGGAAAATACGCATTCTTTTTTAGGAGAACACGATATACACTCGTCTTTGACATATCGAATTGTTATCGTTTCTCTGTACACCGTTTTAGCTCTGCATCCATGAACCGTCAATGGCGCGATCGCAATTATAATAACTATCCAGAGGCGCCTACGCTAAGATGTATGCACTCTCGATTACGTCGGCACTATATTCAAGCGAACAGAGATTTTCATATAAAGTAATTCTGCTGTCGCTTGTTGTGCTAATTACACGGCGAGGTGTTACTTCAATCCGACATGGGATAATCGCCACAGGGCTTGACGTTTCCAAGATAATTATCTTTAACTATTTATACCTCGCCCCCATTTACTGAATATATCGCTCTAATAGACCCGACTGCCGGTTAAATGATTAACAGGTACAAAATGTTACGTTGAGGTGTCACTTCCAGGAAATGTCACCTAAACTCGGCGGGACCCTGAGTGGTGTTTCATAGGTAAGTTACTAATGCTTGTTTACATTTGGCCGGCCTCTGGCTAGACGGTGTCAATAAATAGGGTCAGCGCGTCTGTGTCGCATTGCGCTGGTGCGCGCAGTCAGCGTTCGCTTTTCGACATGCACCCGACGACAAATGAGAAGCCATGACTATCACCCACCACCACGAGAATTTCCTCGTCGCCAATTTAAACACGATCGGAACACGCGCTGCTCAACGCCACTCCATAGTACGCTTCCTGCCCAAAGTAAACAAAACAGAAAGAACATATATCAAGACTTATTTTCTTTCCGATTCGGAGAAGTGAGCCAAACAATTGATCGTTAGTTGTGAAATTTAAAATGGTTCCATGTTCCAACTAAAATCTACATAACATAACGATTTAGGAACAACGATGACTTCTGGTCGCTACAACGATGCTGCGTATCGCAATTTTATTAAGTGCATCACGCGTATGTTCCTGCGGTCAATATCTGCTTGCACAACGGCCGAGGCTCGGTGTTCACGAATTGTTTACAGAGGTAATTAAACTGTCGCGGCCGAACCGCCCACTGCGGAGACTCGGACGTTTCAATTAGTAGCAACTAATTCCTGCGCTCTCGGAACGCTGTCGCAATGGTTTGCACAATCGGGGCGTTATCACGACGCGGTGATAAGGTAGCGCCTCTCGTAAGTCGTGCAAATATTGCAACACAGCCGCTGCAAGTAAATGTGGGACGCTTGACACACGGCCAATTAGATCAGATACGCGTTCTCCGTTTAATCACACTTCCAGTAATGATGCGAAGAGATCCGTGGTACATCGGGAATCCGCTACTTTTAAGTATGTGAACGTTTTTCGCAATCGTCGGTCGGCGTTCGTGCTGTATCGCGAATCGTCGCTCTAGATGCGCGGAGACAATACGTTGCGCCAGCGCGAGACACGACACTGGTTTGCGCAAGCCCTCAGCATTTAAACAACGTGAAACTCTTGTACCACGCGATTTACGGAACACGGAAACCTATCTGGCGGTTTGAAACACGACACACGGCGGTTTGAGACACGACAAGCAGTCACAAGTAAACCTGCTCGTGGACATTGTCAGTATCGAGATGGGGCTTGTGATAATATAGTTAAATCGTATTAGGAACATTAAACTGCTACGAGACTCAATACAAAAAACTATTTGGTTCTATCGTTTGTGCTGCATTTGAAGTATTATATTTCATTGGTATCGGTGTACGATTGAAGATTTCGAAAGAAGCGAATAGCCCTCCCGAGTCCCCGGATCGCCTACACGCGCTCTCGCGGCGTTGGCGTGCTCCAAATTAATATTATTGTGTTACAATTACGGCAATGCACACAGATTTATCTGACGTCGCAATAGCCGGCCGTATCGGCAAGTATATCGCCCGTATTTGGGTCGCGCCAAATTGCTTCTCTTATCGCGTTTTCGCAAATCAGTGGGCGATTGGTGAGAGCTACCGAAATGTCACATCCTCCATTCAAAATTTGCTCGTCAAACTTAAGTGACATCAGACATTAATATGAAAAACGAAACGACTAAAAAAGTTATTTGACGGTTGAATGTCACGCAACGTGCTTGATGTTTGAACACAATAGTCACCGGGTGTGATACAGTCTGAATCGGAACCTGACCGCCGTGGGAACAGCTGACATATATGCGACAATAACCTTTTGTTGGGTCGTGCGTGCCTCGCTCTTCTGAAAAACACTCCGTATTTAGAATAGCAGTGTGCCACAGACAGCAATTATGAAATGGAACCGAAAAAAATAACGCCAATCAGTTTAACGTGTCAAGAATGTGTGTTCACATCTTTCATTTGTGAGGAATGAAAAAGTATGCAAACGAGTGTGTCACAATGACTCAGAAAGAAAAAGTTAGCAACCGTTCAGTTATCACCTCGGAGCGTTAACTGTTGTATCTATACAGTTTTTTGTAAGGTCGTACGGTATCTGTCGATAAGGTGGACGCGTTAATGCATGCGTTCAAACCGAACGAGAAAAGCAATTATAACCGACGCATCCATGGCTCGGACTATGTGTAACAATGTGACAATAACTATTGCTGCTAGCGCTCGCCGTGGAATTTTGTTATCGATAGTTAAAGAGACAATGAAAACGCCTGCAACTGTGTAAACACTGCCGGGGACCGTTTCACGGCTGTTAAGTTGGTAGCGGGAAGCGCATTCCTAGCGATGTTAGCCGCGACACGAAGTTGTCTCAAGCAATTCGTAGTCAAATACAACGGTCTCGTTCGGTCCGTGATTTGCGTCTGTGTTCGCTAAAATGTGACCGGAACGTCAAAGAGGCACGCCCGGTAGGTACAGTAACCTCGGTGAGTCACAGTCTCGGCTCAGACGTGGAATCATAACGAGAAACCGTTGAAAAATATTAAATTCACATACGGCTGCGCTTTGCAGGGTGCATGTTTGACAATTTAAATGTTGGCACTAGAGCGCCCAGTTCCAAATTTTGATATACCCTATGTTGTTTATAAAGCGTGAGCCTGTGTGAATAATAGAACAACAAAGACCCCAAATATAATCAATGTAATAACGTTATTTTGATTGAACTAATAACTGTATATATGCATAGCTCGAGGGGTAACAACCAAATGAAATCTAGGACATGCGCACCGCCAACCCGCTGAGCAATACAACTTTAACAAGAATCATTTAGGTACAAGATATTAACCGTAATCGTACAGTTAATGATCGAGTTCGATTTGATGTACAGAACACTAATAAACTTTTAGACTTAGCATTTCAATCGATGTGTTATAATTAAAGGTTAATGATGCTGATTTATTTCTATCTCTGGCTAAATGACTATTTGGCTCTTACGTCCCAATCGTAGTAAGACCATTCTTGTATTCTACTTTCAAAACACTTCATCTAAACACGCAGTATTGCTGTATGTAGCATCTGGGTCAAGGCGTCCATTTCAAGTCCTTTGGCATCCGTAAGGCAGAAATATGTAATATCTGCTAGCGTACCCTTATTGAGTGGAAACCGTCCCGTGCCTATATCTCCAGTATTGGAGCCTGCGAGATTTAATCTCGTAGCTAACTGAGAAATGGAACTAGTTATTGCTTGTGACAACTATAAAATGTTATTTATGAGTGTTTGCGAGCTCTGAGCGTATGATGAATTTGTATTGATTTCTATCCAGTAATTTATTCATTGCCAATATAGTGCTGATAAATTGTTCTATAATAAAAAAGATAATTTTAAAATCATTATGTACAAAAACATAACCGGTTACGACAAAAAAAATACAATACAAAGCAAGTAAGTTGAAAGGATTTGGTAAGACTTAGATACGGGTCATTTGCAAAATATTTGGGTGCGCAAGAGCATGATCTTGACATCGTAGCGCGGGCACAGGTGAACACTTGTGATAGATAGATAGATGTCAGTAGGACACACCGGCCGATACGTGAGCGTATTTACATTTAACGATTCGTTGTGCAAAACACTGCAATAGCTGCATGTAAAGTAGCATTCTCATGTTCTAACAACTGGATACTGGGGGACTGAGCTGAGGTTTAATGGATATTTGATCACAACAATGTGCAAAGAAAATGGCAATTTATAATCCTATCACTTCTTAAATATTTTTCAATTTTAATGAGACTGTAGGAATGTCGTCAACAAAATATGTGTATAACGACAGCTGACTTGAAGGCATCAATATGAAATTATATAGCACGCCCATTTGCCTTGTCCTTGTCAGTTAAATACAATGCAATAGAAATTAATTGTGAAGATAAAATTTGAACAAAGCAAGTCTGCGAGGTCCTGTCTCATTAAATATTTATCATGTCCTGTTCGATAAAAAGCAAAAACAAATTACAGACATGGCTGCACGGACGCATGTCCTCCTATTGAGGCCCACACAATCGTCTATTGACATCGACACGCCTAATTACAAGACATGCGCGAATCGGTTGCGAATATATCGACCGTCGGTCACCGCCACTGCAGTCATTCAGATGTCAATCCCACTAATAGGCCATACCCTGGTAAAGTTTCGAAGGTTAATAGATTCTATCGGATATTTGGTATGCTAGATATGCAATTTGACGGTGTGATACGTAACAGCAAATTGGACCGATGTTACCTTGTTATTGCGAGTGAAATATTCTATTATATTCGATGTGTTATAGAGAACGCGGAACCTCACCGATCTGAGGACAACTGAACTACGCTTACAATTGTAATGCAATATATTGCAAATTTCCTTTCACGCCTTAGCTAAGCATCCCGAAACTTTTGATATTTACATACTAAACAATAGGAGCAGCATCAGTAACATCCTCAGTTGTATAGCGCGCACTTTAAAAAAATCTAAGCTTGAGTCTCCGTAGGCATGTTGCAATGTTTTGTGCCCAATACAGGCCTTGAAGTTACAACAACCGAAATAAGAATAATAACAACTGCCTTACAATCAGGTTGGTCTCTGGAAACATTCGGAGTATTTATTTTTGGGTCCTTTTTGTTAGGTTTTGAGATCACCAAAACGGGTTTCACTCGTCGCGTTAGGGTACATCATTTGCGTGCAAAAAAAGGGGTTAGTGAACTGTTTGAAGTCCTCTTGATCAGATAACACAGTGAATTGATTTTACTGATTTATCTTCATTGATGTGTACTGAGGCGTTCAGTGAGTCAACCAAAACATGTTTAGATCATACCTGATGGCATACATTCGGAACGTTTAGAGTTTGAAGAATTCCAATACGTTAACGTATAATTTTATATTGTATCTTGATCTTGATATGAACCCATGTCAGTGCCTAAGTCCTCAATCATATTATTCGCCATTTTAAATTGTTTCCATTGAAACTAATTTGTACAACTACTTTTGATTGCCAGAAAAAAGTGCAAAATGCCCCATGTTTTAATGTCAATGTTAATATCCTTTAATTGCTGTTTGTGTTGTGTGCGCGGGCGCCGGCAAGAAGGATGCGGCTTATTAAAGCAATTAGACGCTGATCCATTGCGTTCGCTAGCTGGCAGCAATAACCACTCACTTAAATTGGCGGCGGATATATAGATTTAGTACATTTACGGATAGATCTGGAGGGAACTAAAAATAACCACTAGTATTGGTCAATTATTTGTATTGGATTCTACAAATATTATTAAGCATTTGATTAATAAAAAGATTCCGCTAAATAACGATACATAAATGAGATTTAAAATTTGTATAAGTTATTCACAATAATTTCATCATTCTTGATTCGTTGAAAATGTATCGTGCTCAGTGCGACCTATTGTGTATCAATCTCTAAGCCCGAAATCCTTGAAAAGACTGATTGTAAATTTGTTTCCATTCTCTAGAATTATTTGCTAATAAGTACTCTAAAGCTTATAAATTGCCATAACAAAGGCATAGCCTTGTCTAAAAATTAGGATTCTGTTAACGTTATTATGCTCATATTGTTTAGTTTTCAATTGAATTTATTTGCCATTTGATTCTTTAATCTGTTGATTAAGAGAAAAATGGGAACATGGATTGGCAGAAACCTCCGGAGATTTATGGGCAATAAATCCGCGTGGCCGCAGTTGTAAATCAAACGGAGAGCGTTTCAGAAAATCCGTTACGGCCTCCTTTATTATCAATAAACAAATTATTTAGCCACAGACGCCACGGGAGTTAGGGGCAATAAATTGTTTTATCTCGGCCTAGAATTGATCCCCATTCGTCAGCGGGGTAGCCACTTAGGGGAATTGGGGCACGCTGCGCGTGCGCAATCCGCAGGAGGAACACGCAGATCACGTTGCCGCCTTTCACCTTCAGATTGTGTCGCGACTGGGAGCGGGAAGCGGAAGATATATTATAAAGATCCACAGAATATCAACAGCAATCACCCATAATAAGAAAAATTAAAATACAAATGCATTATGGGAATAGTTTGGTACCGAAAATCTTCCACGGGTCAAAACACGAAAATTATAAGTTATCGGACCCGCCTACAATCTTACAGCCTTAAAATTAATGTTCCATGTCAGACTTCAGCCGGTAGTCAGAACCCACCCGACAAATCAACGGGGGTCACGTACGGGACCATTCATGTGTCATTAGTACCAGCCGTGTGCGCATTATTCTATTAAATGCTTTGAAATTATGTGCGAGCGGAATGGAAACGTCCTTCATTAGAGACCAACGACATATAATCTCGTTGAGACTGCAGCAGCCGACCAGCGCACCCGGCGCTAATCTCTTGGTCTACGGAAAGCTATCTAATTTCTCAATGTAATGAAATTATTAGATTAGTTTTAGCGAGTTGATCCGATGATTTTCACGTCGGAACACACATTTTCAGAAATACTTTACAATTTTAGCTCTAATGAATGTATATTTACTTTCGTATTTTCTACGAAAACATAATTTATTAGATTCATTTTGGGAGAATTCCGCTAAAACGTTCTGCACTGTCATGGCGCCAAAATGATAAACAACATAGAATAGACATAAAGATTGGAGTTTAAATGTGAAATATGGTTTGGATGTTACCACACACTCTGTCACGTTGTAACAAATATGAATATTCGGTGTTTTATTTAGTTGAGTTTAATTTCGAAACGAGGGAATCTTCGATTTTGGGTGTTCTTAAATCATAAACAAAAATATACTTAAAGTTGTTTTAATTTTAACGTGTACAAACGTATGCTATTTCTGGACTAAGAATCAGCCGAGATCACGCACACACCTGATATAAAAGTCCCTGATAGACAAGAGATATTTTAATGGTATAAAGAATAAAACTATTATTATTATCTTCATTTAAAATAATATGAACCAGTAAGTAATTTGAAAAACGCAAAAAAATCAGAAAAAGGCACCACGAAGCATGGTATAATCAGGAATGCAGAATTCCGAGATACTAACGTCAGATACGCGCAACTTGTAACTTTATAAAGTTCAGAACCGAGTGTATTACAGTATACAGGAGTTGAAAGTACTCGTATAGAGATAAAATGCTGTTCATTCCACTGCACGGTATTAAAGAAAAAACGCAGGATGAATATCGCCTCGAAAAACAAAAATGTTCTAACAACGCGAGATCCATTCTGTGTAGTTCGTGTGAAGAGTAATGTAGTGAATTGAAGCGCATGGTAGGATCAAAGGCGTGCGCGCGCGCACCGATCACGAGTGCCATTGCTGTAATAGAATAATTAATGGGCGCTAGAGCACGGCTCTGAGGGTCACTGACAGGCCCGCTCCCTTCGAAATGTGTGTGTACATGCCAATGAAAGAGGGTAAAAAGTAAAAATGCAAGTTCACTTGTAGTTCAAGTCGCTAGAGTGCTGGAGCTACCAGACGTATATGTTGGCCGGTCGGCTTTGCGATTGTTGTTTTAATTTCAGGGACTTGAGTAATTAAAAAAAAAAAATAGTAAATTTACTATTAAGTATCGGTTATTTGAATCATCAATCTCATTTTTAATTCGATTACCTAGACTCTTTTGTAATAGACAATATAAGAATAGTCACTATTTGCTAACATCATGTAGCGCATCTCATCTTAGCTGTATTAGGCGTGCAAAACGTAAATCACCTTGAAGCCGCCAATTCAGACGGACGACCCAAATGGCACGAAACTGGAACCACCCAAAAATCTTTCTCTATCTTTGTTGAGTTTCTAAAGTCCGTTCCACTTACGAAAGCCGCTGAAGGCTCACTTATTATCGGCCATTCAAATTGTTGAACAATACCCTCGGTTAGGGGGTCGGACAGACAAACTCATGCAAATATCCGACACTTGAAATAATCACCGTTTGGCCGTAACCATTGTTTTCGGTGAAAAGATTTCGGTGACGCAAGAGACCGACCAACGGAACTCAACGGTCGCCTCTTGATTTCAGCACGGTTTGATGGTAACATGGTCTCGAAAATGTTTGTGTTGTTTTGACTCATTGAATTTTACGTCCGCACAATAAATACTACGTTGCCTACCAGACTTCTACAATTGTTTGATGAGGAGAAAATAGACACAAATATAAGATCATCACATTTATATCTATCAAATTTACATACATAACCATAAAACATAAATAACTGTTTGTTTTCCATTCATAAAACAAATCAGTGTTAGTTACACCATTTATAACTCAAGAGCGGATAGGCCGCTTTTTAGCAAGTTTGATATTTTAAATTTGTCTCCGCCTCGAATAGCAGATTAACTATTAATGATGAAGAAAGAAGCTTCCCGCTTGGAATATCCTAGAGTTGGTAACGCAGATGGATATATGTACTTTCACATCAATATTGGAACATGAAAGGGACTGTTTTCTTTCAATATAAATAAAATTACTGTGTAGATACGTACGTACGTACGAGTCCTACTTAGCTAAAGCGATTGAAGGATATATGGCTGGTGACATATTGACTTTAAAATCTAAAATAAATATAAATACCTAAAATACCAGTTTTGTTATCAATAATGACATTTATCAGGTATTGTAGTAAGCCCAAAATTTAAATAATCCTTGCAGATATGATAAAGATCACTATCGTTGTCTTCAACGTGACATCCGTTGTTTTCATCGAAATCTTGGGATCGAGGTGGTCACCCACGACAAAGACGTGTCTCGTCGACTCAGTTTATTGCAAACAATCCCATACATGGGGCATGAGCATCGCATAAACAACTAAATGACAGGACCTAAAATCGAGGGCAAACGATGCCTTTGGCCTTTTCGGTATTCACGCATGATGTTACGTCATTGTCGCACTGACGCAATCTTCAGGAATTCGGGTTTAATGTAGGGTAAATACATAGCATTCGTCCCCATTCTTCAAGGAAACTTTAACCGCAAATTTACACTTTAACGCTGCTTGTTTGATGATGTGCGTTCATCGGTTGGAAATAAATGTTACCTACCAAGAAGTATTTCTAGATTGCATTTATATGAAGTGGATTAAGACAATTGCTTTTAAGAAGTTCGTTTCATCTATCTAAAGTGCCATCAGGTGAATCGAGAGAGCGTCGGCGTATCTAGGAAGTGGTGAATGGACGTGTCCACCGAGAGCACGATAGCTATCTGCGGAAGCTGCACTTACGGGAGCCAACTCTCGATTCCATTGTGAGTATTCGACGCAGTAACGGTGCCTGCCCTTTGAACTACAATGCGACGGAATCACATCGCTCACACCTAGTGTCACAATAGAAACAGAACTCCATCTCGGCCTATTTTCAGGAGTATACCGGGAAACGTTCCGCTCTGCATTACTATCTATGCGGTAAAAGGAGAGAGTCGTTCGGAACACGGTATCGAGTTACTAGTGTCCGTTTCAAATGTGAGCGACACCGCGGATGTAACATGAATACCTATCGTTGGAAAACCGTTGCATCGGTGCGCTTCGAGTTTGAAGCCGAGGGCTGGGGCCGATCACCGCAAACCGCGGCCTTTGTCGACAACTAATAAATGTTGAGGAAACGCTGTAATCGACGGGCTACTTACGAGGCGTTTGCCCTGCGGTAGGACCGCTACGCCCGCTCGGTTACACGCCGATTCCTTGTTCAAGGGGGCCGATTTTCGCCGATATGTGGCAGATGTTCGTGCGAGATAAAGGCACGGTTAGCATAAAATGATAGAAAGGGGGACAGGCTCGATGCGAGGCGTATCCGGTGAGCCATTGGGGACATGTCTTATATCGAATAATGCCTAAACACTATAGACAGGAATAGACTGCCATCTTGAAGCATACAATTTATCTAACAAGGTAAGCGTGTTTTCCGAGGGTCTATTCTTTGCAATGTAGAGATGGGAATGCCAACGACACAATGGCGAGCGGTCGTCGTAAAATATGGCAGGGCTAAATGGTTCCTGTCGACGTTTGACCGATTGGCTATAAGCTCTCGTCCAGCCAATAGTCCCGTCCCGTTCCCCCTGCCGACGAATGAATGCATCTCGCATGATGAATGTAGCCGTACGTTCGAGTTTATTATCATCTATGCGCGCTATTTATTTGTCTATAGCGATAAAGGGGTAGACAATAGATGTCCATAATTCATATTATTAGAATACGATTTAAAGAACAATGGGGGAGGCTTTCAGGAGACCTAATATGTTAAATATATTCTTTGAAATAATGTTACAACGAAATAGAATCTAGTAAAGGTATTCGATGCATGCTCAAATCGAGAACCCGGCACACGAGCTATCAAACAGGTGACCATGTATTCATGACTTCAAATAAATGTAGTTTTGGTGAAAATAAAGCAGCTGTTATATCATTATGAACGGATTTCCGCGCAATCTCAACTTACCTTACCATTGTCACAATGTATGTAAGATTTTACTGTTATACAAATCAACTTAAAAAAATATATGTATTTTTACACGAACAATTTCAAACAAATCAATTTTTTTTGTATTTTCCAAGAATATGAACATGATGTTATGCAATTGGAACTGTACAAATAATTATCATAATTTAATTTCGTGGTTGGTGCGCGTGCGACACTGAATTCGTGACGTCACGTGAACAAGTCTACGAAGAAAATGGTGTGATTCATTCGTCAAATCGTGTACGTGAGGTGCGCGGGCGCATATTGATGCCGGCACGAACGCTCGCGCCCTCCGTGAATGCTTAACGAGCGACCATGTTTTACTGACACTCATAACGGCTGCCACATACCGAGTAGATGCACACCTCAGACGCTTCCAGAATGTCAGCTTACCTGTAAAAACAAAAATCTACTTAATAAAATTCTAACACTGCACAGTGCACAGCACAGCCCAAACCGGTGGACTTGGAAGCATGACATTTTGCACACGAGTTCCTCATGTGACGTAGGCACTAAGAAGGGATTTTTGGAAATTCAACCTCTCAGGGGTCAAAGCTTGTATGGAAAATTTTATACTGTGGGTTGATTACCTCGAAACTATGTGAAAGTAATTATAAGAATTATTTAAATAAAGCTTTCTCGATTGTTCCAAATGACCATTAGGGAAAAATTTTGGGGATCAAAAGCGGGTCAAAATTTATATCTCAATAATTCTGTGAATGCGCGGAGTAGACCCATCGAGTTTGGATTCATTCCATTGATATTTACGAGGACTATAATCGTCCATGGTGAGTGATGACCAGGGTCTGATGATGAAGTTTAATAGAGGTAATTGAAATTTAAACGAATAGATCCGCCGAGCTTGGGTTCCTTATAACGGTCTTGAAGAGCACTTTGGAACATGCTTACCCAATAACTCCAACATTTGAGAAAAGTCGGATGGTTCCTGAGATCATCACCCACTGGATATCCCATCGGCACACGGCTAGTATACAAATAAATGTTTGTATCGCAATCTACGATAGCATGGAAAAGATAAATCTGAAAACGCAACCACGAATAACGTGTCTACGAGATCAAATCCTAGTTTGTTTTGATTACAACAACTTAATCCATAACAGTGTAGTGAATGCAACCATTGCCTCATCAGAAGAGCAAACTGCGCAAACGCTAGGACCCGATTTGCGCAAGCGCAGCACGGAAACGTGCAACAGTTTTATTAACATCTATGACATTTACATGTGTTTTTGTAATTGAATGAAACGAATCAGTACCGGACTCGCTGCGAACAAAAAGGCACGCTTGTGCAACGATTGGACGCGAAACGGCATAAACAGTTCAAGGTGGTCTCTTTAATCGAACATTGATTCTATCGATTCGTTATAATTCCATGTCGCAATCGATTCAGTTTGTTTCTGAACGCGTGTCACGTTCTCATGATTCGATAAGCGGCTACGTCGTTGGTTAATTGAAAAAAAAAAGTGTTTGGCACATTCTACGTATCGCGACGCAGCGTGTCTCGGTGAAGTAATCCCAGCTTTAACAACCACGTGGGTTAAGCGATTACAATGAATTTGCATGTAACATTGCAAAACGTCGACTCGTTCAAGAATAAATGCAGTTTGCTACTTTTTATAATCGCTGCATTAACAACTCAGCTCACAGCGTCTCTCGGGCAATAATATATGAAAAGATAATTTACCTCTCGGTATACTCTAAACAATGCGTGTTAAATAGCGTCGGTATGCAAGAACATTCAATGGTCCGCTAACGAACGCACTCGAGACATCAATACCAAACCTTCCAATTGATGTGCGCTTGGCAAAAAGCCGTGTGGTATTTTGCTCATAGTTAACAATAGGCACGACCGCAGCCGGCCCTCGTCGCTCGCATAGAGGCGCAAGGGTCCAGGTCAAACGGTGTATAGTCCTCGGTTCGTTTTCACTTAACAAAATGTCGAGTCTGAATGTGCGCTGACGAGCTGGCATTATCCAAGAGTAACGACGCCCGATACCGAGGTCACGTTATTGATATTGCAAACACAACCGTACATTACTCATCTATTAATAATTCTCACGAGAACTGAGGTTAATTAAAGTTATGAGTATCTAATATGGCACATTACTAAGCGACCGCAACAAAACACACCACAAAAAACTGAAGCGCGCATACTACACTGTGTCATCGGAGCGTGGTAACTGGTGTTACATCAACAGTCGTGACAGGGATGTGGTAAACAATTAATGCAACTATGATAAAAATAACAAAATTGAAACGTCACAATTTGAAACCAATACAGTGGACCCCCGGTAGTCCGGCCCCTGTCTAATCCGGCACCCCCTGTAATCCGACATGTCCATTATTATTGAATATTTTTCTGATAATCTTCGCTAATGTAGATAATGCACCATGAACAGGTTACAACTTGTACGCGCCACCACTATTGTACTCGACGCGTAGGTATTGTTTTGTTTTCGACATACATACAACTACAACTCGACACATAATGAAGTATGATTTGAACTTCAGAATATAACACATAGAATTTTATCATTGGATCTGTAATTTGTCGGATTACTAGGTACTCTTTTGTTAAAAAAATCCGGACTATAGGGGGTCTTAGGCAGTACTCTATAATCCGACAAATTCGATAGTTCGACACTGCCCTGCAAAGCGTTTGTCGGATTACCGGGGGTCCACTGTACTAGTCTTTGTGTTCACACTGCAGCCCCGTGTGGACGAACCACGTGAAACGAACTCAACAAAAGCGCGTTGCACAACGCAGGAAAACTTGGTATTACGACGCGACCGCCTCGCGGCGATTATCCAACGAGGAATACCTAACGTTGAAGATAAACACGCAATTAACTCTTCAGACGGAGCCCATAAGTTAACCAATCGTTGCTGCAGCGAAAGCTAAGCTCTGTCTTGTCTGTACTCTGTCGAAGCGTAAGCTCGGAGTCGCGGCGCCCTCGGCGTACCAATAATTCCTCCGTGCGGCGAGGTCTTTAATTAAAAAATGTTAACTCATTAATCAGCGCCTGGCCCCAGTTCGGTTGCGACCGGCAGCGTCAATTTATTACGCTGAAGATAGATCTAGAAGAGCCGATCAACGCACAGATATTAAATTATTTTACTAGATATATACGAGTTTCCCATAATCTCACGTTATTAGGAGCGGCATGACGAGACAATGCCGCCGCGGCAATAAATAACATCTTAAAAATAATTCGATACCCAAGAAAAAAAAACACCAAGACGGTAACAATAAATCGAAAGTGTTCGTTTATCCGATGAGTTTACGCACGGGGTAATATTTTAAAGGGAACATAAATAAATTCACAAGTCAGAGTTAGTAGAGTTATTAGCCTCCATGGAGTAATTTGGGCAGCCCATTAGACACGGCGGTATACGAATTCATGGTATCATGACCGGTCAACTCTCACCCTCTGCCTGGGTAAGAGAGGACGAGATTATTGTTAGCCGTCGTCGCACAAGACACGCGCAACCTGCACTAGAAAACAATAGGGTTCGACGGCATAGTACCGGCGACCTGTTGGTTCTAAGAACCATGGGGCAGTCACTCTTGTTCCCGTAGGTAATAATGTTGCATCCACGTCGTTTCCCAGTGACACCGGGTGGTCGCGATAACGTGCCTTGCGCTCGCGCATCTTAGCGAGCGCATTGTCTATGTCGATAAGATAATTACGCCACCCGACGCCTAATTTATCGTTTGCGCTATCACCTGCATTAATAAGAGCGAGCGAGAACGCATCATCATAGGCCATAGTATAACTAACTTGCTATGCACGTTACGCTTCGTGGATGCAAACAAAACAATAATAATTTTCCATTTCATCGCTGAGGTGCATGATAAAAGTGAAAATCAACAGTTAGTATGACGTAGCCGTCATTTCCGGTGGGTGTCGATGTTCCTGGCATCAAGTGGGACACTTCGCTTTCTAGGAAGACCATGGCAAAATGATGGACAACTAACGTACGATTAGAATACAAACAAGTAATTAAATGTATATTTCATCCTTGATCAATCATCGTGTCGCCGACAGGTTAACACGTTAGTATACGTTAGCAGACGTATAAACATTGTCATCGTGACAGAGCCTTTGTTGAACACGAACATTCAAAAATATATTTGTATCAAATAGTAGTTTCAAGGCGAAAACCACGGAGACAGTAATACTGGTTGTTAGTATGTTGAAAAAGAGCCCGACCATCATTGTATCAACGTAGATTAGGGTTTGAGGTCTGGTCTCCAATTCTCGCCAGATGATCCCGACGCGCACTGGCACCTGCGATGGAAACGTGCGGAGCGCCGACAACGAGCACCTCGCTCCGACTAATGGAATTCATGTCACACCACGCGTCCACCCGGGCCGTTCCGTTACAAACAATGATCTCTCCCTCCCTCACAATTACATGCCGATTCGGTTCCACAAAAAGCCATTACGCACCGAAACAAAATCGAAAAACGGTACGGAAGAAATTCAATCTAGAGACGCACAGACCGAGTGTAACGGGATTGTTAAATCGAGATTCGGATCGAGATCATGAATAATGTGACACACGCTTGTTAAATTGGTGGAGGCGAGTGTGGAACATTCGGAGAACTTAGCAGAAGACACATTCACAGACCTCTGACCCGCCCACTGGCATCCGAAGTAGGTCACTGCCAATTTGCGAATCGGGCATGATTGTAATCGCATTGCGATAAAATGACCGCGACCGTCTGAAGAGCCGAAATCGACGCCGTCCGCAGCCAGGGTCAAGCTTCAACGCGACATTGTTATCTGAACTTGGGTACCGCGACCCTCAACTGTGAGTCGCGCTATTATGATTCGAGTTCTTAACGAAATGTACGCCTACTGCGTAATTAAGTCAGTATACCCTTAGTTAGCCCCACGGCTTGTTTTAAAATAACATTATGAAGGTAAAATGGGGCTTAGTCGCGCTTACAAAGTAACGACTCGGAACCTGGACCAGTAGATATCTGATGTGGTTGAAAATAACTTCATTGGCGTCGCATAAAAGATTATTACCCATGTTCAGGGGTAGCGTGGTTGTATCAGATAGGAACGGCGGCGGCGTCGCGCCGGCGAGATAGTCGCGCCCGTAAGATGCGAGATTACACGCCATGGCACCATCACATACGGCTCTGTTTGAACGGCAGCGCACCACGATGGGAACTACAAACAACTTAGAATAACCAGTCATAAATACATCTCTTGCGCCGATAGGAGGTGTGTTTCCTTTGAGATAAATTCGCAGCTAATAACCGTTATTAAATTGGTGCGCAACGTTTAGGAAGTTGTTTATTGTTGTATGAATAATTAAGTGCTAACACACAACGTCGCATGCACTTTGCCAATACCAAATAAGGATATATGCGCGACATCGAGCTACTGCACCGCAAATTTATTTCTTGCAACCAAATCAGTGCAAATTTAATTTGAACAAGAAAAAAGTTATCATGCCCGTGAAAAATCAGCACGTATCGCTCGATCAATTACGTCGAAGCATATCGCTTCGTGGCGTGATTCGCTATTGCGTACTTAGCCCGAAGCACGCTGCATATTTATATTTAAACGATTTTTAAATAGCCCGGAACTGCACGTTCAAGGGCGTCCTACAATATTTCACACTGAATTCCAATATATTCGGCTAACACCTTAAAATGTATACAATAAGAGTCAAAATACAGTTGGTAGTCAAAAACCACGCCGAGACGTGAAATGCGTGCGTTGAACTTAAAAGGTTGTGACAGGGTATTACGGTAATTACCTTAATGTGTAAACAAAAAACGGCCGTCGACGCGTTCGTATGTTAAAGCGAAAAATTAAATAACTGAGAACTCGGCATGCGCGTCTGCGCATGTTCATTAATTCGCTTAGAAGAAACGTGGATTGCGGACCAATTAACGTATCTTGCGGCCGTTCGTGAGAACATCATCAATTTCCCGTAGAAATGTATAATTGCGAAATATTTTTACGGAAACGTATTAATCTGAAGTTGCTATTCCTGAGGACGTGTTCACAAATTGATATACATATCGTGACGGTAGAGGCAACAGATTAAGTAGATGCCTGTATTAAGGTAGACGTTTACGCGTTATCGTGTCGATAAAATCACTTCTTTGGGTTTCTCGCGGGGCGGGCGAGGACGCGCATCTAACGGCAGGTTTTGCATATCGTTTGCATGAATCTCCCCGTGAAGAGCACATGCGGAATGCGTCGGGAAACAGCGAAGCCGGTCGTTGACTGATTGGCCAAGCAAACCGCCGCCCGTAGTCGACCGCATATGGCCGCATCTATTGTATTGTTCAAAACAATGAAATTATTTGTGAATCATCGTACGACGACGCCTTTTGCGTAAGGTCACGGTTTAACACCTCATCGGGCAAGGATGCCTGCCTGCGATGCGTAAATCAAATCTTTTAACGAGGAAATCGACTCGGGGTCGTGAACAAAGTGAGCTAGCTTTAATTGACTATCTCCTTAAATGATCGACCTTCGGCGGTGATGACGGAAAGATTAAATCCGCAAACGCGTATAAAAAGTAAGACATATTTTGATCTTATCAGCGTAGAAGAAAATATTAAAAGAGTGAATGACTGATGATTGAATGCGTATAAATAAATAGTCATTTTAAATTTTGTGGTGATGATTTTCATATTCAAAACAACGTCAGGCTAGTTTGAACACTCTCCAACGTTTTTAGATTCCGTAAATAAATAAGATAATATCTAGACGTGTACGAGGAGAAGCTGTGGCTAGCTTGACATCCAAATAAGGTTAGCGTGGATGTCCAAAGTGTCGTTTGTTCAGTAATTGGACCCCACAGTGTGGACGCACCAGACATGGTGCGCGCGTGACCATCCAAGATCTAATCACCGATATCCAGTCTATCACAAGTGATTTACCTTCATCATTAGCATACGCAGAACAGGTGTACCTGGTGATAATTGCGTCCTCCAACTGCGTGCAAACGATCGCTGCTATAGATAACGATGTACGCCATTTGCTTGTGCGCAATACGCAATCCTTACGGGGTATCTCTTTGTTTCGGCCTTATTCTGTAGTGTTATGCACTTTTCCAATGATTACAGACCAACAGAAGTCTATTGCTTAATAAGTATACCTAGAGTTAATTTTTGTCATAGGATAGATGTACCGTATGCAATGCATGATGAAGTAGAGAACATCTTCAAGCTATGCACCCGTCTCCAGCTTATAATAATTAATATGTACACAAACTGCGTTGCTTCGCACAATCCCGTTGGAAAGTCCCATAGCGCCGCCGGGAGCGACGGAAGCCTGCCTTCCGGCACGCGTTTGCGCAGCCGGCGTGCATATTCAATGCTGCTAATTAATACCGCGGCAACTAAACACAATGCCGATACGAAAGTAAACGCGGGTCTTGTGAAATCATTTTGGTATGATACTTTGAAAATGATCCTGTAGGTATTTTTTCAAGATGTAGAATTCTAAAAACGTCATCACTATATTACACTTAGTAACAACGTCCACGCAGTACGCAATTAAAAAGGACTCATTCTGCGACTTTTTGCTTATTTAATCAATCATTTCTCACTATTCCACCAAGGAACATAAATAAAACCTTTGCTACCTTTACAATAGTTAATTAGACCAAGTTGTACGTTGCTTATCAGTTTTTATAATGAACGTCATACACCTAAAGACGTATGTATAGTTTATACCCCTTTGTGTGCACTGCGCATGTAATAATATTATATGTAGTGTTTCATGATAAGACGTCGAGTGGCAAACAAAATTTCTTAAGAACATTTGTACTTAAGAGATTAACATTCTTTACGTACTCGTATATATAGCATGATAACTTTGAGTTATTTGGTCTGGAGTCCGGAATGTTCAATATTTTACATTAAAAAAAAAATTGAAAATTGTTGTATTAAACCATTTCTCTATGGTGTTTACGACCAGTAGATTAAATTCATCCCGCTCGCGCTATACGGATATATAGCCTTCTTACTTTACGCTATATTACTCAACACGTTAAGTGCATCGTAGCAGATTCTGGATGCAGAAAGCTGAAGCCCAAACTATTGACATTGATAGAGGTCTTAGTTCTGGAGTGTAACAGCAAAGGGATATGATGTTACGCATCTTAATATGAGGTATGAACGCATAGGAAAAAGCAGAAAAATCTAACATGAAACAGCTTAGTATTTAAATCAGCTTTTCCCTTTCACAAGAATAGTACCAAGTTCAAGAACCTAAACGTACTCAGAATCTAATCCCATAAACATTGACACAGAATGGCTGCGCGAAACGACCGTGCGCCATCAAAGCAGACACACATTTGTGCACGCCTGAATGGAAACCGCAAGATTGGACGTCAACAAGACAACAGCTTGAAATATTTATTAAAGCTTGGACCTAATTGGTTCACAGATTAAATTATTACGCTGATAATTTAAACCACGTCGCTATCAATAATAAATAAACCATTCCATAGCTTTCATAATTCTTAACTTTGAAGGCTTAATATATTTCAATCAATGTCGGAAGAATTGAGAAAAAAAGATTACTCGGTACCTATAATAATAGTTTTGTTTCTCACGATGTACAGAGTTGCGCGTACGCAAACGCATGCCCTCCGTCGGTTCCGCGCCGGTGACCTGACACGCTCCCTGAGCGCCCTAATAGTGCCCGTCGCGTCGACCCATAGCATCTAGAAACGTTGCCCTTTCTTTCCGTTGAATGCTCCTTATTTTTAACGGCTGACACGGCAATGGCTTGCAGCTTTTATATGTAAAGGTTTATTATTCTCAGATCACGAAACAAATCTATCTAGAACAACTTTTATCTATAAACACCCTGATCTTCTCATATCATCCCAAAAGAAAACATTCAAAGTAACCCCAAGGCTTCATTATTTCAAACTCTCTACAAAGAATTCTCGTTACTTTAGAATGTTTCAATTCAATACTATTCAATTCAATTCAATTCAATGTATTCAATACATTTTAACCTTGATATATTTATTTGATTCGATTTTGGATAATTATTTCAGAATCATGGTGCAGCGAAAGCGTTTGGCAAATGAAAAAGGAAAGTGCTGCGCGGCAGGTGTGCGCGCGCATCGCGAGGTGAGCCCTTCCAGGGCGAGGGAATGGAATGCGACTATTATTAGAGGAGTCGGCGCCGGCGCACGCCACCGACCTTACGATACAGGGTGTGTGTACCATTTATACGAAGATTATTCGATTTAGAAACGTATTACCCGAAAGACTGACTCCAAAATATGTTTCTAAAATGCTGTTAATCCATTGTACGGCTCATCCATTTCTACCACAATCACATTTAATACACCTTCCCAATTCTAGAGTAAATAATACATAGCTACGTAGAGCTTTATAGCCTCAGGAATCTCTGCGACGACCATTCGAATACAAAACTCGAGTTATTCCATGAAATATCCATCCATTAGCAGCGCAATGCTATCATTTGTCTGTTTTCACCCACTCTACTAACAAGTTTAAACACGCAATCCAAAGCGGTGCACTACCCTGTGCATCAGACTATAATGGAGTGCACGTTATCTATCGGTGGATGCTGCGGGCATCTCGGCACGGCCGGCGCCGCGCCATTGTTACTCCGCTCCACGACCAGCTAATGTTTCACCGGTGCCCGATATTTGCACTCAGATATAATAACAATAAAATACAGGATATTGATCCGCAATTCGAGAGGAGTTATGTTTTAATTCTGTTGCAGGAGTATTGTAAGTAAGCGCATTTTCGCACTACAAACTGTAGTAACTTTTGTGGGGTTGTTCAAATCTAACCGTACAAAAAATGCTGTGGTTTATGCCAATCATCTAATTAATTGTCAATTGCTTGTAACTACACAGCCCGATCAATGTCGTTATTTACTTCACGAGTTATTAATGCAAAATACCATTGCTTACCTACATAAATGATGCAGAATACTAAACAATTTTCCCTACAACATTAGTACAATTCTGAAGTCTTTAACATAATCGGTTACGCTGCTAAAACAACCTATTTCCATTCCAACAGCACATTCCAATTACGTCACAGCAAGATGAAAGGCTCGCCACTGTTAACAGGTAGATCGGGAAACGCGAACGGTTCCAGGTACTAATAATAAGCGAATTTCTGAACACCGCCTCGTAAGTTCACACCTCGGGTATCGTGTTACTGGTCGTTAGCGGTGCCATAAACTGGCGCACTCAGCGTAGGTGTAAGCAGAGTCATCCACGGTACGTGGAATGTGTCGCGACATCGATCTAAGGAGACAGGGTACGGTACGGTAATTATAGCTGATCATATTATTGTTGATAAGATTTGTATGAGATTTATGTCTGTTTTTCTATCGGAAATGTTAAACTTTAGAGGGCCTGTAGAGGTTATATGTTTTCGATTAATATTTGTACGTAGATTAAAAAAAAATCATTTCTTCAAGATCCCTCAACATCCCATCACAACACGGAAACGCATCCATCGGCTGTGAATTACGCGCAAGAATTTTGACGACGCGACGACGCACGGCGTGTCGTTGTGATTTAAGCGAATTTTGCGTCGCGAACAGGGCTCTTAACTTACGTGTAGGCGAAATAAATCTGGGGAACGGGTCGTTAAGCAGCAATTGTAAGTCGCCGAAACGGCGTCCGGCAGCAATTTGTCGCCCAACGAGCAGTTTCAAGTGGGAAACGAGTGAAATGTCTGTCGTGACCAGGACTGGATCAGGAACACGAAATTGGTTGTGCACCAGTTTCGTTGGGAAACGGGAAATTTGTATAACGTTAGAAAGTCGAAAGCCTGTGAATTATTATTATGGACGAATATAAATATTAAGTGACGATATCGAGTATCGTTTCACTAGTTTATGACAGCGATATTGGCAGTTCATTTGTCGTAACTTGTGTGAGGCATAAATAATACAAAGAAAAAAATTAATTAACACACGAATTAGATTATGAGACAAAAGCGGCCAATCAATTTTCATATCTCAATCTGCGATTGATACCAAGGTGTAGGCTGTGTTGTGTGTTGATAACAACAGACACTACGTGGCTTAAATACATTTGTAATATAATGATTAGAAGACTTCGAATCGAAAACCAATAGATTGATCAAATTTATCGAGTTACGGCATGTGTGGAAAATTGTGTAAAAATATTCATTTTGCGATGTGCCACCAACCTGCTGGAAATATGTTTATTGGTGGTTCTGATGGTACCTTCTGATTCGCGAATCAGGAGTTACCATGGAGGTAACACTAGGTTTAGCTATCGCATGAGCAAGTTAATCCAAGAATAATGAGGATTCTTCAGAACAAATATGGTCTGAGAATTCTCCATCTTTAGTTTAAGCAATGAGCTTTAGTCCGAGTAGAATAAATAAACTATATATTACAGACATTTATAAATATAATGTAAATCCAAGGCAAAGTGTGATAAGTGGATTGCGACCGTCCCACTAAGCGGCCGTCTGAGTAATATCTGCGTAATGTGCCATTAAAAGTGACTGCCACTTTATGAACAATAACATTTTGTGATAAGATAATTTTATTTACGTTTGAGCAATTTTATTCAGCTAATAATTATTTTACAAGCGGTTTGATAGTTAACGTTTTTGTCATTAGTAAGGACATCTTTATATGATTTAAATCTCCTCGTGTAAACCGGCCCAAGGATCTTTGCAACTCGAACATGTGAAGAAGTGTAGCTGTGAATGATGATGGATGGGAAACATAGTCTTATAGTAAAAAATACAACATTAACACGTCTACTGTGTGTTTATGATGGTTCCGTCGACGCTGCAACAACTTCGAGTTCTGCAGAACGTACAATTATCAGCAACATGAAAATTACTATATTTTCACTTGGAAAACATTTAAAAAACACGCACCGTTGCTGTTGCTGTCTTTGCGAGACCGGTAGTTACATGTTGCTCAACATAGGCTTTTGCGATAATAAAATCAACATTACGGATGATTTGCGAGTGTACACATTACGTGATTAAGTCATTATGTAATATCACACAGTAATCTGTAATACTGCGATCACATACCCGTCGAACAACAACATCTGCTCTTTAGGTTATGGTATGTGTAATAGGGATAACGCTAATGGTGTAGAAGACAGTAAAAATATATATGGAACAGCTTACCCTTGCGTCCAACTAAGTACATTCTTGCCTAAAGCAATTTCAACATATTTAAATAAAACGGCCAAATACTACATCGCTACTCAAATAATCCTATTTATCAGTTTATGTTGTTGTTATCTTGATAACGCCTTTAAGTTAATCCAGCTATCAAATTCGTGTTGCCCCTGACTATTCGGCGGCGAGCTTGATTAAACTTTATTGCCATACGTTCTCACACGCTGAACTAATTCATGAGGCACACTGCTAGTTCTGTCAAACTAATTAGTTAAGTAATTGGTCTGTCAAGTTAATCTTTTTAAAGGCAGACCGTAATTAGGGGCAGGTGGCAAATTAACACTTTAGGGTACAATACTGATGTGACATTAACATGTATGGGATTTTTGTTTTAGTTCGCCCGTATAAACCTACAGGTCGGGTTATGTGCAATCTGAAAATTAACCAAAATTGATACTTCCAGCGCCCGGCATGACATTATTGACAAACGGGAGCATCTGTATACGAGCGGTGCTCTCAGTACCGAGCCCAGCCATAATACGAGGGTACTCACAATATGGTCAAGTTAACACCAATAAAAACAGCAATTCACAAGTGTAATTTACATCTCCAATTGAAACGATGACATGAATCAGTAAACTAATTATACAACAGATATTTCATACTAAAATATGAACAATAAAACCAATGTGAAAGATCCCATAAAGTGGACGAAAATTTATGCGTCGCTAAATGGCTGTAGCGCCGTTCGGTTGAAGCGCATTTCATATTTATGCATTACATTTGTACGTGGGCAAGTGGCGCATGGACCAATTAAGCGAATCGATCTATCATAATCATATCTAACGAATTAATGTATGAGAGCGGTGAATGGTTGCGGCCGCGCCATGCAAATGCTGAGCAAAACGTGTCAGGGAGACTAAACCTGCGCAAGCACACTTCGTGATTGTTTGTTAGCATTTATCTCACTGGCACTGGATGTCTGAAGATAATCAAATTCTTACAATATAAATACAAATCTGAAATTCATCTGGATTGCTTTCAGCTATTACTGAGGTAGAGTCTTGCAGATTTTCAGCAATTATTTTCAGTTGAGCGATCCAGTTCTTATGTTGTAAACAGACAGTAAACGCTGTCGTTTCCTTGCTTTTCAAATAGTTAAGGTAATTTCCTCTTCCACTATTTACATGTAACACTAAATAACTTGGGAAACCATTAATCGCTGTGGAACTCCAACCTGCTGATGCAAATTGCTAGCCTAAGGGGTAATTGCTTTCTGAGCTGTGGGGCAAAAACACTTTCCATGTTACGCAATTTTTTTAGACTGAAAAGGGCTCACGTACTGCGTTTACATAAGGCAAAGACAAGATAAAGGGCACTGTGTTCTATGACATAAGGTACATTGAATATGGAAACTTTGAAACGTGCCTTTGTTCGCATGCTCGTTTCTTTCACGAACAATACTAATATTAATTAAATCTATTCGGTAATAGTTTTTTTTTATCGTGATATAAACACGAACACTCTCTAATAGGAGACAATGATGCCTTTATTCTTGGAAGGAAGCACGTGTCTGTTATCTCGTTATACGTAAGTTGTTGAATGATTCATTATAGTTGTACGATTGGTTCAAATACCAAGTAAGTCTATTCTGGTCGGTTCTTTCCTATGTTGACTGGATTACCATTGCATAATAAACTGAACGCGACATTTAAGCGTAAACGAGATTGCTAGATAGATTGAACAGTTATGAGAACTCTTTAGAAGTCAATTCATATTGGTAGAATTATTGTTTAGAAAGCTTTAATTTAGCGTTATTGCAGTAATCATGGTTTAAGAGTGGTTGGAAACAGAATCAGAATCAGAATATTTTTTATTCACGTAGACCATTATTGTACAGTACTTATGAATCGTCAAGTTACAAAAATATTATGGTACTGCTTTACCACCCGTTCGGAATGCCGTTCCTATGGAGAAGAACGGGCAAGAAACTCCATGGTTGCTCTTTTTTAAAATAGATCTTTTACATTTTTGAGCAATACATTGTTATAGGTATGTGAGAACAATGTAGGAACGGCTAATCAAACTTTAGCAGCAGGTCAAAAAAAAAAAAACAAAAGTACTAACTAAGTATAAAATTACAGTTAATGGCTACATGGTTCCCACATTTACAAATTACTTATGTAAATGAAAATAAGAAGGAAGAAGATAAATACAAAATCTTAATAGTCTGCTCAAACAAGGTCATTTATATTCCTGAGGAGCCGGACCAGCATCCAACCAAGCATTTTTATCCTTAAGATAAGCATCAAGTGTATAGTATGCCTTCTTACACAGCGTACGTTTTATGCACGCTTTGAATTTATTTTCACTAAGTTCGGTAATGTCAGAGTGTATTTTATTATAAAATTTAACACAATACCCCATGAAAGATGTGTGAATCCTTGCTAGTCGAAAGTGTGGTTGATCTAATTTGTTCCTATTTCTTGTATTATAATGATGTTGATCACCGAGCCTTTTAAAGAGAAATAAATTTTTCCTAACATACATAATGTTTTCATAAATATATTGGCATGGTACTGTCAAAATATTAGTTTCCTTAAATAATTCTCTTAGGGATTCGCGACTGCCCAAATTATAGATGGCCACCCTTTGTGACCTTTATAGCCTCACTCACATCCATCAAATAGATACGTCCGTTTGCTTATATTCAACATGCAGTCCATACAAACGATATTTTCTAAATCAATCAATAGTTCGTTATTATTTTTTGCGCCGCACCACTCTCTTCCCCTCACGTAGGCAGACGTGACTTGATTTTCAATGGCAGCAACAAGAGTTCCGAACCTAACGTGTTTCGGTAAATATTTCTTGCTGATACTTCTTTCTCATCTAGAGTTTTTGTACATTTCAGCGCAATATCGATTTACTTACAAAAGTCAAATACCTCGTCACCGGTTTTTGGACCTGTTAGTTTTTTCCGATTCCGATATCTTTAAGCAAAACTTTAACTAGGTCCATATTTAATAACAAAATTCTAAGAACGGATCCTTAACAGCTTAGCGGAACCCTTGACCGTGTATTATAGGAAAGCCAAGCCGAATAAAAGCATATTCTCGGGAGCAGGGAGCAACAGGTAGGTCCCGCAACACAGACGTCAGCTGAAACAATAGAGCTAGAACGACTGGGAAATGTGAACACCATGCAAATGACCAACTAAAGGAGTATTTCTATTACGGCCCGTGCACATTAATCATAAGGCATTATTGGTTGAATTGGTAAATGGTTTTGTGAGTGAGTACAAAACTGAAGCCTCCCCTAAATTCATAAAAAAAACTATAAGCTGATTTACAATAGCTCACACATTTTTCTGAAATATGCTTTGAAAATCCATTATTAATAAATGTTTACTTCGATCCATGTCTTATTTTATGTGTGATAGTCAATTTACTTGGTGTAGCAGTTGAGAACAATGAGGGAAATTGAAATTTCTTATTTCAATTTCAAATAATGGATAATCGTCATCAATAGAACACATTTTAGTCCACTTACAAGGCAAGGACGATATTGCTGCTTATAAATCACACTAATCTAGGAACGAACAAATTGGTTTTCAATCTCATGTGCAGTCATTTAACTGTCATGTGCAGTCATTTGTTTTATGACCTCATTAGACTAGTCTGCTACTCAGGAAGTAAGCAGGCTTACAATGTCAGAGAAAGTGATCTGCTACGCGATGTGCAAGTGCAATTTACTAATCTGCACTTCCAACGCAAGCTTGTTTATCAACCTAACAATGTTATATCGTTTAAGCGAATGTTTACATAATGTGGCGATAATAGGAAACTAATTTGTAGTGTTCAAGTGCTAAAAGTTAGGAAGGATTGGCTGTATCGACAAATTTGGGACCTACTTTTGTTGGGTATACATCTATTGGTATTATTGAAAGCTATTATTTCCATTGCCAAGAGAATGGTAAACGATTCTGGGTCGCAAAGATTTAGCTTTATTGAGATTTGGTAATCTCAGTGGACCGGTCTTAGGAGTCGAACTGGATGAACTAGTTTTATTTTAAATATCACGATCATTGCCATAAAACCAAGTTGCACTAAGAAATTCGATATCTATCGATTTGTCACTTCGGTAAATCATAAACGAATCTTAACATTCACCTTTTATCGGTTTGTTTATGGCTAATTTCGTGTTGAGACCCGCGAAAGCTGCTGACATGAAGAACCAACGCGAGACAGCCGATTCCGATCATCGGAACACAGCATCCGAATACAGGTTCAAGAGCACGACTTTCGATAAAGAAATCGCCGGCGGACGTTTCGTAACGAGTAACTTGTGACCCGTGTCATTATAACACAACAACGTAACCCAAACACGTCGAAAGTTTGCCAAATCGTTGAATTCTAATCGCCGATTATATTAACTGGCGATTTAGAAACTGCATATGTGATATCTTTGGTTATGTTTATATTTTTATGGGTGATGGATAAGATTAGCAATGTATTTTTAATCTTTATTTGGTCATGATTTATTATTAATGTTTGGAGAATGTTGAGTGATATTGGTGAGTGAATTTATTTTAATAGATTTATTTGCTTCAGTGTGGTCTTACCACGCTACTGTGAACCCCATAAATCATGATTGCAGAAAAGAATGAAAGAAACACTACGCAATGGATGGATTAAGAAAACAGTTTAAAAAATAAAACTTACTCCACGAGAAAATACTTTTCTAACATGGTCTTGGATTATTCCTTAGTTTCATTACTAGGGACTTAGCTCAACGAAAATAGTCGACCATAAAATTACGTCATAAAACATTAAATTTAACAGAGATCCCAAATACGAGCGATTCCGAGGCTTAATCTCTCCAGCGTAGAAACCGTAAAGGGGAAACCTTCTTAATGGTTTATAAACACACGTGTAAAAGTTCCAGCTTTCGAGTTGTCTGCGCATAGTATTGAGTCCCGATCTCATAAATCTTACACAAGTAGGCAGGTGGGTCGGCGCCGGCGCACGCCACGCCGGCAGCCACCCACTTGTCGAGACTGTATCTGTTATGAGTTTGGATACTAAATAGTGCTTTATTTTAGTACTAGCACTTCAGCCTTCGCCCTGTTGAAAGCAAGGCAGCATTCCAGCGATCAATTTTCTTTTGCTTAACATCGTACATATCAAGATATAGGTATTTCAGGCTGATTTTGTGCATGCAGTTAATTTCAGCTGCCTCATAGGCAATAGTGTCAATACCACGAATCTCTTGTGGTAGTACCCAGTGCGAACTTAACAGCATTACTCGGGTTATAGCGTTGATGTTTATAGTAGTTGAGATTTATATCTTTCTAGAATTCCCAAAGAAACGTATCGTAAAATATCGTGTAGATCTAGTTAAAAGGCCCACTGACTTATTTCTTCAGCGCTATAAAAACTCGGGAATGCCTACATAGATAAATACCGATGCAGAGTTAATTTACTTCTTTAGGCGCCATTGTTTACTCTATTTGTAAGAAAAGTAGATCGTAACACGCAAGCATAGCGATTCATGGGCGCTGTGAGGAATTTGTTAAATAGAGCGGGTTGTTCATTCATGGCGGTGACGTCATTACCTCGGCGCTTGTGGGATGAAGTAGGATGTAATACATAGTGTGCAGCTGGAGGGGAAATAATTAAAGCTGTGAGGAATGATGAATGCAAACGAGGCATATAAATGAGTTTCATGAGGCATGTGTAAATAGAAAATATTAATAATAGAATATATGTTTTACCTTTGCTCGGAAAATATCTTAATCTCATTTATTTATTTATTTAGGATTGCCAACAGAGTTTACAATGTTACATGTGATATAGTAAAAATAAAAATATGAGTGATATTTGGTCATTGTAACTCTAATGACAGGCAACCACATCATGTGCCACAGATATAGTGTAAGTAATAATAATAATAAAAAAAAATATACAATTATCTTCGATCTTAGAACATTGTGGCCGTGCTTAACGACAAGTTTGCTTTTATTTATAACAATTGGAACTCTGCTTGTTGCCTACAAATTACAGTATATCGATATTGCTTTATACAGTATGTAGGTAGTAGGAAAACTGAATAATTAACTGCATTCGTAAACAATAGTGTCTGACGTTCGTAAAGTGAACATCCTCCTAAGCCGTAGATAAACAATAAAATAAACTGATTTATCTATGTGTCCAACCCAATTTTCCGTGTATATTTGATCGACACAATAATGTCAACTTATTGATCGATAATGTGTCAAATCGTGTTTATGTGGATCGAATGCATGTACTACCTCGTCCGCGATCTTAATAATTTTGGTTTATTCGACTTACCTTCTCAACATTCTGAATATGCTTACGTCGTAATCTCCTTTTATATTCTGTACAGGCTTAAGTTTGACTACAATCATGCTGTTGTATACATAGATCTTACAATACCAAAGAAAGTACTTTGTCAGCAAATATTTCATCAAAAACAGTTAGGTAAGAATAAACCAAAGCAATACTTTTTTTATTTCTTTAGCATGTTGCCGTGTCAAAGATTAATTTAAAAAAAAAATGAGTAGTTTTTTAAATATCAACTAGGTACCGTTTATTAATGCCAAATTCGGTTGTCAGTTTTTTGCCTTTAAAGTTTTAAACATTGTTTATAAATTGAGACGCAGTTACATACGATAAAATTATCCTGCCTCCGTAAAATATAATATCGTTATTTCTTAGAAGTGTACACAAACAAAACATATTATATTACGCAAAATGATTAATTTAATTTGTTATTTACATGTACAACGTATCGTAAATGTTCGATTAAAAACGGAAATTTTAATAACTGAATAAATAATAATTATTAATATTAATGTACAAAGGAGATTTGTGGCCTAAAGGGGACATAGGGAGAGAGACAAAACACCTGCAAGATAGTAGCTAGTAGCAGATACATGTTTGACTAGACACGACACACGATGACAAGACGAACGTGTTAAGTAGTAGTATCAATCAAATCTAAGTAGGCTCTAGAAGTTCACCGCAAATAAATCGGGAAAACGGCAATATGGCCATTATAATCATTACAAATTTTAGATAAATAACCATGTCCCAGGTAAATGTTATATTGCTTTGACACAAATACTCATCGCACTTACGTCATTAACGTATTTCTATGACATAACGGCAAGCGTGCAATTTGTTTTGACTAAAAGATATCGAAGGTCTGCTGCCGGTGCGCAAGGTGGGGGTCTTCAACGTTTATAAAATTGTTGAGTAAAGTCTCACGAGAAGAGGATAAAACGACAGTAGCTGCAAAAATATTTGTAAGGCGTGCGCGCTTAAACCTCTGTATAGAACTTATGTGCGATGTAGATCTGCACAATTAAATAAAAAATATATTGGCCTACGCACAAGAACCTAAAAATGGGTAGCCGTCATTCATGGCATTATTCGTTGTAATCTGCTTTAAAAGGTGGACATCCATAGTTTAAGGATACTCATGAATCAAACAGATACATTACCATTAATTACCATCATCCCTGATGGTTGAAAAATGATCTCTATACACAAACTAGTCATCTACTCCATCCACTAATCATCTCAACATAGGGCTGACCCAAAAACATCAAATTACGATGTTCATCCATCAGCTTGTGTGCTATACATTAATTACGTCAGTCAGGGCTAATCGGATAAGCCAATTGATAAATTAAGCATAGGCATCTGTGTCAAGTGATAATTGCCCGTGACGGGGGCGCCGTACGACGGTAATTAGTTATGTCAATCAGTGTCGCAACTTTTGGGCAATACAGAAACTACTAGCTATTATCTAAACGACGGGGTTGTCTAAGTAATTGCTTGATTCTGACAACGATTGGCCGCTCGCCTTGCAAAATAACGATAATTATTTGTTGCAATACGCAACATGTATTTTTTTCAACTAATCACTGATCGATATTATTCTTATCAATAAATATCACTTACATTACGTTTCAATTACAGTATGTTCCAAGTGCCGCTTACAACAGTTTTAATATTTACCTGAAACAAAAAAGCGTAATTATTATTTACATATTCCGAAGAAAGTAATAACCATTCAAATAAACAAAAACATTCACTGTAGTGTTCAAATGGTATCGATACCTATCATCAAACGATAAATAGGAATCGTGGAAAGAATATTATTCAATCGAATCCAATAAACTGATCGGCGGAATCCAATTTTGGCAATATTCGATGGTACCGATCAGCTTACTCGATAAATATTCCGATGGGGAAATTCCAAATGGGCAATAGCTAGTGATGCGATAAAAGGATTGTGCGCTGCGACGTGTCGCGCATCTGCAATCGATATAATCGCCGCAAATCATTCGGGCTGCGTCATCGCAACGTTTCCATTGAACCCGCCGTGTTTACCGAGCGGAATCATTCCTTAAAAGTATTAAAATGTATTTTGTGCACGTGCAACATTCTCGATGCAAACAACAACTATCTTGGGGGCTTACGTATTCCGTTCCCATTTCCTATAATTTAACAAATTGTTACCTTTTGCAGGTTTTATTTAAACATCGTGAGAAAAGTACTTACACACTACCTACTATACACGTAGCGAGAAAACAATCTAATGTCAAGAACACTAGGTAATGATAATGATCGGGGTAATACAGATTACAGTTGCAAATAATCGCAGTTACAAAAAAAAACTAAACACATTTAATCATCATCATTGCAACAGAATACAGACAACATATTAATAAGCACGTACGAGTATCTAGGCTTGTCGTATCAACACAATTGGCGTGACCCGCCAACCAATCACAGCTAATAAATCCAAATTAGCTACTGACCAAGCAGATGGACGAAATGGACTACTGACAGATGTATAATAAATGGGTCAACCATTTGTATCCGACGTACCTTTGTCGTTTTTTTAGATTGGTTTGGTCTTTAAATGGAAGGATGCATGGAGCGATAGATATTTTGCCTTTATATTATACTTCCCTTCCCCTCGCCCCGACTCTACCACTAAACACTAATAACCTACATAGTTTATTTTTACTAATTATTCTTTGTTTGGTCTTTTTTGTTTCAACAGAGCAAAATATAATTATGTGTAATATGGTATGCCTCGAAATGAAAACAATCTTGAATAGGGCTCCTGTTCCACTTTTTGGTATAACTACACAGTTTCAAAGAATTGCCTTAATTTTACAATCGATTAGACTTATACAATCAACATATTTCTATCTATACATGCGTTCTCACAATAGACGAATAGATAATTACAATTGATCATCGTCAACGTAGGGCACTGTAATTTCGCAATCAGCCAGATCGATTGACACGGGAGGAGCCAAGTGGGCCAACGAATCGATTCTAATTCAATTCGGCACAATATCGATCGGTGCTTGCGCAACTTTAAGGTTAATACCGTTCAAGGACCATTGTATCGATTGTAGCTACCTCGATGTTGTTATGATAATCGATTAGTAACAAATGATTTAATAATACTCATTGTGCGCTGTCATCCAGCTACTCGTAAGTTCACGGCTGCACTGAATCGAATTCTCGATACGGACGATTTCGTTGCCTCATCGATGTGAGTGAATTGGATCGTGTGTAGGAATATTCATCATGATTGTTGACAGCCATGAGTGCACATGATTGATTGGACACGGTGAAGAAAACAGAATGTAAATTGCAGTCTCTTTTCATTCATGTTGTAAAACGCAAAGCTGATAGAAATGATATTTATGTTACATGCAAAGTATTTGCAGGTCAGTAGTAAATAGTGCAAGGAAATTGAAATAACTTTCGATTCATTAAATACTAAATATTGCAAAAGGATTTTCTAGAATACATAGTATAATAATAAAAAGCACCTTTCTTCTTTTTTATCTCTTCTTCTTCTTATCTTATTTTATTTCAATTTACTTTACTCGTCCACATTTATGATCACACAATGGTTAATATTCCACTAATATTACACATTATTTACAATGACACACATTTTTTGGAAAATAAATCAAAAATAACAACTTCACGGTTCAACTTCCTGCCAATGAGTCCAAAGGCACCTCTCATTCGCTCTTAAACCACTCATCTTTATGCGGGCTCATGAATAAGACAACACACGAACTAGCCTTTTTGCGTAAATCGATTCAAATTTAATTCACCGCAAGTCTTTGTCACCGCGTAATTTTTCGCCATCGATTATACAATCGGTTATTCAGGAATCGATCGTATACACAATGATGTGAAGGCGATCAAAACAAAAATAATCAATGAACACCTACTACTAGAACTAACAACTAAATATTTGTTACTGTTGAAACTGCTATAGCTTTTCACACTGAGAGGTGCGTATCAAATTGGGACAGACTTTAATTATAGTCCACTAAGACATGAAAATGAATCTTAATTGCACGATCAAGTGCTTTTAACTATTTCAATTAGCGTTGACTTTAAAATTGATCGTGACCTTGATGCTTTCATCATCGGTTCGTTATGTCGATTTTAATTGCACAATGGATCGAGTGCACAAATCGTGCGCGGGAGTCGATCTGTGGTCGTGACCGCCGCGTCACTAACCAGCGTGAACTCCTCGCCCTTGAGGTGAGCTAAATAAACTATTCAACGACAAAATCGAGGGTCCATTTTGTTTTGTAACCACTCACTTATGACGTTTTAATTATACTGAATTCGTGTCAATGTTAGCATATTTTGTGACATTACGCAATCGCAGGGAGATTCCAACGCTGGGTAATACATCAATCTCATACATACATACATTCAAGATGAAGCTAGTATCTATAAACTTTACTGAGTTAGATACTTATTCCAGAATTGAGGTGTTCGACCGATAATATACTTAATATCTAGGTAAATAAGTGAGTGCACCGCCGCCGAGTCGTCGCGACGCCTGCGTTTCCCACTCAAGGAATTAGGTCGCCGAAGCGCAGTGCGCCTGCGCCGCCGGCGCCGCGCAAATCGTGCGTGAGTTGTTTACCTAAGCACAATAGAATATATGCTCACGTTCGTTGTTTTATAGCTCCCGAACTAAGTGGTCGAAAGCATGACTAATTAATTGTACAGATGTTTGATCGAGTACGTACTCATTATACGTACCATTAATTTGTTTCGGAAAGCGGCGATTGGATCCGTATATTGAATAGGTACGAAAGTGACCGCGGCGAGTTAGTTATTTCAACAAACAAATTATAGCGGTAGGTTGGAGAAGAAGACAAAGAGCGGGAGTTATTTCGACAATGTTGCTGCAGTTGAAATGGCATGAGACCTTATCCGCATATTAAATGTCACACACACGTCCGTCCACCCATGGTACAAAAGGGGCGGTTGGCCAAGAAAACGAAACAAAGAAGTGTAGGAAAAAGCCTTAAAGGGCAATTTAGCCAAACAGATGACAAAGATAACACTATAAACGTTCAGTCAGATGGAGGTGCAGAACCTACTTCCGCAATTATGCCCCACTGCCACAGGGATACATCTGTTCTTAATGAAAGGTTAACGAGCGGCATTTTGTTCATTTTTGCTTATTGATGAGTGGTGAGCGCAGACATTTAACATTGCACTGCCATCAAATATATTAATGAGGATTTCCGTAAAACGATATACTCATAAATGTCTTAAGTTTCTAGGAATTCTAGCAATGCAATCTAGAGGAAAAGCAACCTAATCACCGTTACGACGAATTATGTAAGGAATAATGAGATATTATTTAGTGCTGACGAATGCATGTGTGCAGCGCGCTCCGCAACCCGCTATCTTGTCAGCACAATCAATCCTCGCTGCTCAATAGCAAACCAGTCTCTCCACCAGTCCAATTCTAGACTGCATGTCCCAGTACGGACTCGATTCAATTTAAGACTAGCCTCCGTGCGTGCACAACGCGTGTCCAATATTTTATAGAGCGGCGTGTGCGAGAGGAGACCGCGTTTACCGTAAGACCCGATTACGTCGCATATAAATCGAGAGGCCCATCGGACGACACGAGACGACGCATATTAACAGTAACCCGCCAAATTCGGTCAGCCGCGATTTGTTGATTGGCAGCTTCAATTAAGGCTTCCCGATGCGATTAACGACACGGCGACGAGATCCGATCGTAAATATCGGGAGAATTGAAAACAGGTTGTTAATTAACAATTTATAATCCGTTAAGGGGAAAACGAAGTGTGAAGGTTACTGCGAGCACTTAATTGAAGATGATGGTCGGTTAATCAATTAAAAATACAATAAACCACAAAAGAGTGAGCGCTTGCTTTTTGGACGGGGGAACATGTGAATTACATTTTTATTACACTTTGAACACATTACATTACATTAGTTAAGCAATCATATATTGTGTATGAAATTTTGAATTGTTATAAAAGAATATAAGTGAAATTGCAATAATAACGTACCTGATATTACCTACGTGCACCACAATGTCGACAATATTATGTAATAAAAAAATAGGTTGGCATACATGAAGAGCTTTGAAGATACCATTAAAAGAAGCAACTAGCTGTGGTACAAACCGCAACACTGACGAAGGGAATCACAATATTATGTCAAATTTATTGAGCACTCATCAACAATTCACTGACTGCAATATTTCAGTGCAAGCATAAGCCATATCTAACTAGCCCACTATCCATTAGAACTGTGGTCTTGAGTAGCGGTGAATAAAAATGAGACAGTTAAGGCAATTAGCATTCGGGATAACGGTGGCACACTCCACAAAAATCTGTCGCGAGAAACACGCAGCGACAATATTATTCCAATTTTATAAACGCACCGCGACCAGAGCACAGTACAAGCGATAATACCGTTAGCTATGATAAGCTGCACTTTAAATCGTAAAGAAAGGTAATAGCGAAGTTCGCTCACGATATTCGAATTACAATATAGTGTAGTACGATAGTTTATTGTTATGGTAAGAGGCTGTTTTATATTCGAACATTACAATCGATAAATTTCACGATCTACTTGGTTCATTCTTGACACCATTGCTATTTGAATGTTTTAGTACCTGGCATCAAAGTGGATACATTAGCTACTTAAATACTACAAGAAATAAACTAACTAACAATCCAATGACAGCCCAATGTTAACACAGCCAAATAATTTAAACAATAGGCAATTACTAGAGATGCGCCGAACATAGATTTTTGAACCGAACCGAATATTATTCGGTTCAATTTATTACATCGCAAAAGTGGCTTACGTTTGTGATACTCAATATTTAGCTCTAAAGCTCGTAAATTAAAAAAAAATCCAGAATTAAAATTATAAATTTAATCATTTCATGCGCTAGTCACAGCTATCTCCTCGCATCGTATATCATATAGCCAACATAATAAAGGTATAGGCTAATATAACATTTTTAATTTCATGAGTGCAAACAGTCCATGGGAAACGTCAACTCGTCCCGAGGTGTACACTACGCCAGGGAATCACAAAGCCAGTGAACTAAGGTTAGTTGGTTTCTGTTATAACGGTATTTATATTCATCGTTTCTGAACTATACACGTGACGAAACTATTTAATTGCACTTGACAGTGACTAGCTATTAAAGTATTAAGATATTAGAACCTTGTCTAACAACACTGAGATACGGTGGTTGGTTACCTTTATAGCAATATTAGCAACACACATTGACAATAAAAGCGTGTTCAGATATGACATTCCAAAAAAAAATTAAATTAAATTAGTAACAACTTTTAAGTCCCACGTTCCCCCTGTGCTGTCATATTTTTGTAAAGAAAGTCATACTTAATGTGCATTTAAATTACATACATAATATAAATGAAGAAAACCACTTTCCCGTATCTTCTGAAACCTGTAAGGTCTCGTCTTCACCATCGTCATTAGTGCGAGCGTTAATTATAAGACCATAATTCACACGTCCATACTGCATATTTTAAAAACGTTTTCGCCCATAACTTACGATTAAAAAGCTATGAACGTAAAAATGTTAATGTTAACGTGAAATAACGAAAACCGAGCTGCTCGGGGACATTAATCTCATGCAAATTGCTCGGAGCCCTCATCGGAGATGCACTTTTGGCAATTTAATAATACACGTGTTATTAATAATCAATTTGCTTCGACGAAAACTTTTACAATGTTCATTCGTGAACAATGAAATGAAACCTCTCGTACCTTCCGTCATGAAGGGGCCGATTAATTTTAAACGAATAATTACCGACCCGATAAACTACAACTTTGTTTCCATAATATTGAACGGTAATATTGTTCACTTTTACCGCGTTTACATGTGACCTGAACGTTAATCATGTGTTAACAATGCAGCACATAATGTGTTCGAGTGTTCCAGTGGAAAGAGATAAAAACCACTAGAAAGATTAAAATGAAACTATTTAACAAACATAATCTGAATCTGAAGCTATAACAAAATATCAAACAATTTCTAGAGCAATAATTTATCAAGTAAATAAAAATCTATTCCAATCAATTAGTGCTTAATTAAACAAGTTTAGCGCTATACGTTCAATTATATCCTGTGATTCAGTTATGCGGTTAGCACGTGACCTAACACCTTAATAATGGTTTATCCTGTTACCCATTGTTGCCTAACTGCCACAATACAAAAGAAACTGTACAACCATGTCACACATCGGCTAACGATGAGAACTCGGCACCGACACAGAGCCGTAACAAGACATTCAACAATACACAACCAAAATAGGAGAACCACGCTTGTCAAGATATCCGCACCTGTCGATGACCTCCAGTCTAACGGGCATCCCTCTGAACGCCCATTCTCACGTAAGCTACAGGTAATTCAAATCTATTTACATTATCTTCGGCGTTGAGGGCTCAACGTCTGCTGGTGGATTTATCCCAGCACTTTGAATAAAGGTCATGGGGTCGAGAGCACTACAAAGGCTAGTTGGCGTTAAACGACTTCAGGCTATGTGTGCCGAATAACTGTGAAAATAAACTTTGGCAACTATCGTCAAATTAAAGTTACATGTGCGTCATGGTTGCGATCATCTCGATAACCTTGCGTCATTAGAGCTCCGAGGAACGCTGGTCGGTGGTAGGACTCGTTGGTTCGGTGACACCTAAACTAACTGGGGTTTACCTAAAATGTTGTTACACTTACTCATTATGTTACAAACCACACATTATAAAGCAAATAACAGGCATTTTTTTCCGCTGACTAGTGCATTACGTACCATATTCGATGAAAAAGAAAATTTTGCATAGGAATATATTATAGGAAATATAAACATGAAACTTAATAAAAATTGAGGTGAATAGCACGTAAACATTAGATAAAATATATTTTTTCATACGTAAATAACGTACTCAGACTGTCAAATATTGACTATTAAAAGATTGCTCTGTCTAGAAACTGTTTGACTACAAACTCCATTGTAATTTCAAAATAGATACGTATGTTTAATCGATTTGACATTACTAAGGTAAATATCACACATATTAAAGTCTCCTACGAAAATATCAGCCATATATAACTAGTTCTGTATCTAGCGTACGGCGTTGCCACTTAGAATTCAACCGCACAGCCCGATAAGATTGCAAGGCAAGAGATGAAACAAAAGGACGATTCCGCAACGCAACAGGATCAATTAATATTGAAACGGCAGACACCCACCTGCCCGACCATAGTCGAGATAAAACGGGGCCGCTAGACAATATTGTGATAAATGGCACGTAGGATATGATCGCAATTATTTATGACGTATGCAACTACAGAAACGCTTCCATATACAACGCCATTAGATTATCAATTAACATTCTAATGCTGCGCTTAATATAAACAATAGTATATAAGAATATTAATGTAGCATCGTTGTATAATGTTAGTGATTTTGCATTTGCAGTAGATGAAAAAGAAATAAGATTAATTGGAGAGTGCGTATATTTATCTGTCATGTAACTCAGCGAGATACGAGGTGCCAACATTATCGTCTTCGCAATTTGTTTTCAAGATTGCAACTATGTTGACAGTAATAAATTTCCACCTTAGACCGTGTTGAAAAGATAATTCACTTATTGAAATGTTCGACTTCTATAGCATGTCTACATACCATATTACGTTATTAAATTAGCAGTCAAGCCGTCTCACAAAATTGAGAACGAGAAGATCCAACATTGCAAGCGACATCCTCCGAAGCAAGTTTTATAGAAGAGAGGTTTGTGAGGAAATAATGAGTGAAGTAAAACATTGGATCACGAGATGCCAGCGTGGCGCCAACTGTAATAATACTTGCGGCCGACACTCGTATCATACACTTAATCCGCATGATTGAACATAATCTTATCAGGGGTGACGTTCTCGACAAAGGAATGAGGCGGAAGGCGAGAAATAACATTAAAATAAACATTCTTTAAATGGCGAAAAACGATTTAGCACAGTACGTATATTCTGACACGCACAAAGTATTGCCGGTTTTGCTGTTGCGATAAAATTAAGTCACAACAGGCTCCACTCCCGTTCAGAGGTCATAGTTGGCACCCCATTAATTCCGTGTTAAACAGCAATAAGTTTCTCGTTTTACGAGTACTTCTAGAATATTTACTTAAATTTAAAATGCACGAGCTTCCGTAATTCAATAATCAATACGTATACAACTGCAGATGTGTCTGTGTTATTTTACCTAATTATCTTGATGATCCATTCTTATATGCACTCGAATCTAATTAATTAGTCAGTCAGTTCTTAAGTCATATAGCTACAAAATTTAAAGATAAAACTATACTACATTTTATTACATCACTGTCTGACGATGAGTCACAAGAAATCGTTTAATTTATGCGCCAAAATTTAGCATACATTTACCTAATTTCCAAATCAATTGCAAATATACATATTGATGTGTAATAACAAAAGGTGACAATATCACCTACTATTCCAGCGCTTAAGGAAAACAAAATAAAGTCTAAATTCACGAACGGCCTCATTTAACCTGAAGTGACCTTTCAGGGCAATTACTAAAATTCCAACCAGTTTCCCGCCGACACTATCGATCTGTATAATATTTAGCCAACTGTTTGGTCAATAGGCTATAATATGAACCATCAAAACATCTCACACGGGAGAAACGGTTCAGTTAAGTATGAATTGACACAGTCGTAAATAATTATCGACTTTTAGGTAAAAGAAACCCACTATAAATTCCGACCAGTAAATGATAAAACAAGTGCAAAAGACTTGATAACACATGTAGCTACATGAAACACGAGATACCATCCGTCAGTTATAGTGTTGTAAATAAAATTTAAAATTGCGTGAATTTATATTTATCATCAATATCAGTGTTATAAAAGACACAGCTAAGTACTCGCGCCTATTTCTTATAATCTTATCATACAACCTTCAGCACTTTGTCAAGATAGATCACACGGCGCATTCTTTAGTTTCAGTTCACCGATAGCTAACAATGTGTATCTAATATAAATTTACCTTGGACTCGAGATAACATCGTCCAATTCGATTTCGTTATATTTAGCAGAAGATTAATTTGCTTTCTTACTTTTGGCAACATAGTTTCTTACGGTAAAAGGATCTGGTTTAAACTCTAAACTCATGTACGTAAGGGCTTTACTTTTTAATCCACTATGCGATAAATTTATTACATAAAAAACGGAAAACAGTATAAAAATAAGAATACCATGACATTCGTCACGCATGGTAAGTAATTAAAAGTTATCGTACTAGATCTACTACGCAGGAGGTCTGAATCATCGGTGTATATTTGGAATGTCGAAAAAACCCTCCAAGTGCAAACACTACAAGCTAGCATTGCCGCCCACATGGCGTTCTAAGTGGGTTCACACCAAAGACAAATTTGCGTTGAGCCATGTGTTTTTATACGGAAGCGTTTAGTTGCTTGGCGCACTTCTAATATTTATCTATGGGAGTCATTTAATATTTGGGCTCGGTAACATATTTCCGAGGTATCCGTTTCTACACAGTTCTCAAGGAGAGTTCTTGTGCTATTATTCTTCTTTATAGTTCAGCAGTGAGCTAATAAAAGCCCCTGCAAGACCGGGTTTGTCATTGAGTTGGCTCATAAAAAAAAACATCGCAAGTCATTCTAAAACACGTCTAGATATTTACTTGTCGAGTCACAACAGTTTCGCGGTCAGGTTTATGCTCACAGGGTTTATGAGTCGTTAAGAAAAAATAACAACTTCACGGAAAAGTTAGCAGTTTCCTAAATTTAAACATGAGGACTGGTATAGAATTGTTGCTAACCAAGTCTAAATCATTATCATCTAAGAGCTGACCTGGTTTAGTTTGCCCTAAGAGATAAATAAGACTGGCTTTAGAAATGGTTTTTGACTAAGATTTAAAATTCAAAAGCGTTGCTTGATTTGCTCTCAATCTCAAGTCAAATAAACGCTATTGAAATTATGGAATTTAAACTCATAATAAATCGTTTTAGGGCAAGACATGTGCAATTCCTGCACTGTGTTCATTATGACATATATTGCGATTTCAACGTGTTAAACCGTATCGATGTATTACAAAAGATCACAGAAGCTTACAAGATCGATACGCTTGTAGCATTATGCAAATTCTTAGCAAATCTTTCTTAGTCACGTATGGTAGTCCAGCTTCGATTTCGCATAAGGAGCTTACAACAAACATCGTTCATGATAGGATTACATTTTCATGGCCAAGTTTAAGATCAACATGTTGGATTATACTCGCCGAGAGTAGTACCTTACACAGGCCATAGTTTTTATTGGATCTTAGCTATAATATTACATTATGCATACTATACAAAATCTCAATTGTATCTGCATCATGATTCATGGAATAATTTTTATGTCATTGGCAATTTTAGTAATGGTCTCAAGATACTATGTAATCAATATTATCAACTAATCAACAGTGAAACCGAATTTAAGTAAAGTTTTAAGTATGTTTTGTTTATCTCTACTTTACTGAGTCATAACTTGCTCGTTCATTTGATTACCATAGCCAAAATTACGCACTAAATTGATTTCCGCATCGCCAAAATCAGTAATATTTTGATATAATTAATAGATACACGTTACAACGATAATTAATGATGAACATTTCATAGTTTTTGCTCTTTTGCATGGTAATATTGCGGAAAGGTCGCGGACGCCACACGTCTTAGTGATTTATTGATCCCGATATGTGTAGGCGCAGGCAGCCCACGTGCTATTAGGTGTATAACTATGGGTGATTATTTTGTACTAATCTGCATACTTAATCCAGACTTTATTAATATGGCATTAGGCTATTCCATATTTATTGACGCGGCACAAAAAGCTGAAACCTTTTTTTTTCTTTCTTAATACAGATATGCAAGGGTCTTTGTATATCTTGTACCCAACACAGACCTAATATACGTAAATTAATATAGCAACTTTAAGAAAAAGAGGCATATTCTAGAATATTTTTGTTGTTACAACATCAAAGCAATGTCGGCCATAACACTTAAATAACACGGTACACTAAGAATCTCAATTACCGGTAATCTTTATATAGATAAATTAGACTGGGGTCTACTTAGCACAGAGGGGTATAATTAAGTCTGTATCCTGAGCGATCATTAAAAATCAATGCCGTTCTAAAACGTTTTTAAACTAGTTCAAGTTACAATAGAGTAAGCAGGAACTCTTAATGTAATCGCAACGTTATAGATATTCCAATAAATCAAAATGTGATAGCCAGCCACCCAGCACTTACTAGATAAAATTAATAATTATGACGATAATACTAGTTTTGAAAACATAAAACTTTATAGAGACTACACTTGTTACTAGACTGTAGAGTTAAATGGATGTTTGTTTTTGAAAACGGCATCATTTGAACAGATTTGGTATTCCAATAGAGCGACTGTGTCGAAGATGAACTAAGCCGAGACACAGGTTTGTCGTAACCATGTGCGATCCTAAAGTCCAATAAGCATATGTTACATACGAGGAGGAAGAGATGTGTTATCGAAGCGAGACTAGACAAAACGCCGCATACGAATTACGGAGAACGCAGCACCGCTGAGATATACGGCCTGCGCAGACGCAGATGCCAGTACGATTTGCCCCGCGACTAGCGCTCCGCTCGGTGTTCAATTACATGATTTACATCTTTCAATATAATAAAAGTAGAAAAGTGTTCTTTACAAGCATACAACTAAACCCGGGCGATAACGATGGCCAATAAGATGTACAAGTAGAGAATCGGACCCGGATCCCGGACGCGGTGAGACTCCAAACTACGGGTTTTAAGTGCAGGAAAGAGTAATAAAATCTTGTAATAAGTATAAAAGCAACGAACGTAGCGCAGGTTGACCTTGAGACGAGAAAACACTTAAACAAAGAGTGATCACCGACGAGGCTATTGTCTACCGGGCGTACGTTTGTGCCACGGTGCGACCGTTGCGGGTCGCCACACCGCGCATGATGTGCGAACGAATTCCTGATTCGTTACAGAGAACGCTGCGCCAGCGCCGACACCGGTGCAAGTGTGGCCGCATTTACACACGCGCAAAATGAATATTTACACGAGCGCCAGCACGGACGAAAACAACATTTTGAAAGTGCCGCCGAAGCAAATAAAAATTCCACTACAATAAACACAGAACCAATTAGCAACAGAAAACTGAGCAAAAAGAGAAATCAGTATCCATTATCGGCCGTTCACGGATCCGCACAAAAAATCCGCTGTTGTTACAGTTTACGGTGGCAGTAAACGCGCTACCCGCCATTGTCCGAGTTGTGTCTTCAGTTTATTTTCGTGTAATGGCCCTGACCTCTTCACAGGGAGATATCAGCGAGTGACCGGTCGCTCGCGCCCCTCTATCGCTTTCTTCTGACCCGCTTTTTCATAAACAATACTTCGGCAACGGCGCGCGGCGCACCGCTCGCTCGGACACGAGAAAGTAGTCGATAACATGCAAGATACGATGCCTACATCAATTCAGGCAATAACCATAGCATTGGGGCGCAGAACTACAATGGCGTTGCAAGTTGCAACGCGAGGCCAAATACTCGATTGGTCACGGAAAAGCAGTATCCGATTGCGAATCCAGTTTATTTGGCTTGCAAGCTATTACGATAAACAATTCAGATACGGGTAAGATATTCTATCACAACACAGCGTTATATGAATCCGTTATACCTGCACACAACATACAATAACACCAAACACATGCGCCTATTTCACAACCATCCTGTTTTCTAATAAAGACAAATTATCATCTGTTCAGGGGGATCGAATGAATACACTCGCCGTTCAGTTGGGGGAATGATGTGGCAGATGTTATACTTGTCAAGAATTATCTGGGGTCGCAGATCGTATCCGATTCCGAAGCCAAATAATGTGGCCAATGAACTTTTAATGTTCAAATAAATGTCCCTAGGGATTCATAACTTATTGATATAATTTAGCAAGTGGATAACGAGCCATCGTTCAATTAAATGAGGATGCTGGCCAAGAGATCTCGGCCACAAAACAATGAAGGTCATAAATCACAGTTTCCTCCGTATAACAGTTGCATCCTACGGGCAGGAGCTTCGCGGCGGCAATCCGGCGCACTATCTAAATTGATGGTTTCCGGCGCACATTAGAGCAGAGTCTATCGCGCAGCTGTCTGCGTACGCGACACACTTCATTTGCCGCTGCGCGTGCGCTCCGTAGAAAGTGACGCTTTGTCATCGGCCACACTCGCCCAAAATCGAACAAACTGAGGCTAGAATGAGACAGATAGACGGCCGCACCTGGATGACTGAGCAAGAGGGCCGCTCATTGTGGACAATATTGTTGTCGCACATTTGGCGTGCTGGCATCCGCGTACTCCGTTTCACGGCTTGTTTGATCTCTCACATCGGCCGGATTCCGAGTCGACAACAGTATATACGGACGCTATCTGACCAGCAATTTATCGATATTGATTTCTTATCTTGTCGATAGCAATTATCGTCGATTGCGATTAGCGTCTATATTCAGCATTTGGTCTAAACTAAGCATATAATTGAATGTAATTTCCGGTGATGCGGTTGTGACTTCAGCACTACTCAAATAAAAGAATCACCAGAACAACCGAATTAAATTTCCACAAATAACCACGTGATCGATTCAATGCCGATTGACTGTAATGGTTATGAGTACGGCATTTTTTTGTTATTTGTCCACAATTGACTTACACCTATTCGACATCATTAAATTCTTGTTATTACAAGCATCCGTATTAGTTCCACTCGTGGGCGTGTATATATCTGTGTCTGAATTAATTTATTCACGTGGGCCGAACGGTAGAACAGTCCAAAAACACACTAGATCGGGTTACGGTCATTAATCAAAGCGACCGACGAGGAAGAAGATAACTAAGTCTTTGGCGACAAAAAACTATCAGTAGAGTGACGACACGTGGCCGCCGCCGGCGCCGGCCGTCACTCCCTCCTAATGGCCTTTTTAGACACGTTAACAACGTTCCATGAGGCTGTTTCAGTTCATCACTCCTAGAACATTGAACCCGATCCTGTGGATAAACATCTATCCGCAAGATAATGAATCACTGCGGTTTATTTAGCGAAGATTAGCCCTCTCATCGACAGCCGTCTCGCTGTCTTGAACCGAGAAATGCAAATATAAATGCCAACTATATTAGTCATTGGAAAAAGATTAATTAAATTCAAATATTTTAAGGCTCCTTCAGGTTGTAGCGCGCAGTGAGTCAGCGGTCGAAAGGATTTGTCGGTTAGATCGGTCATCGATTACGTCAGCTTTATGGAAAATATTTTTTTGCTGAGATATGGGAGCTAAGACAAAAGCTTCTTATGGATATAAAACCCATACTACTCACAATTCCACAATAAAGACTCATCTGAAACTAAACATGCGAACATTAGATAAATTCTTCGGAGCAGGGGCTGGCGAAGAACAATGGGCATGGGGAAAGGCCAAAATGAAAGGTCACGGCTGCAGCTCGTTTCCCATTAAATATTCATGGGTGTATTCGCATGTTGTATGGCAAAGAAAATATTTTTAGTGCGCTTGGTGCAATAACAGAGGACAATAACGCTTTAGCGGACTGGTATCGTCAAATGGTATAAGGTGACATTGAGAATCTCTGATGTGAGCGAACTGACTGCTCTATGTTATTAGTATTTCTGAATTTATATATTGGTATATTGACTTTTGTTTATTTAAAAGATGAGTCAAGTATTTGCGAAATATATGTATGAATAAACTTTACCAGCATCAGACGGATTGTACGCACACATTAGTAAACATAATTTCCTTTTACAGTAACTTCTTGGTGAGTTCTGGGGAAAAACTAAACCATCTAAGACCTGCAACTAATTTAGTCTAAAGCCAAAAGGATGAGTTGGAAAGAGCTTAGAACTTGTTGTACACAATTTCGGTTTCATTTTGGAGTCTCCAAACACAGCCCGAGATTGTTTACATATTGGCTTACAGGAGTAACGGTAGTAAACATTATTTGATAAACGATTATTGCATTATCAATTAAGTCTCACTTTAACGGGATTCAGTGATGTTTTGTTCTAGACTCCAGAACTTAGAAGCTGATGAGAAATATAAGTCTGAAAATCACTCAGCTTCTCGCACTTGCACCACAAGAGCAACGTGGTCTATGGCCGGAGGGCGGCACACGAACCCGCTACGGTTTATGCTAATGCCCTTGCTTCGCTTGCGCCTGACCACACCGATGGCCGCTATACCCGCATTCATTACTCATAGTAATACAGGCACAACCTGAAGAATGTTCTATACTATGCTATGTAACGTATTTAAAAATATAATATGTAGTCAAACACGTGCACTAAAATGTCATTGATGAACGACTTTAGAACGTTATCTAATGATTATTCAAACGTTATGAAAAGCGTGAATCACATAATCGTACCTGATATATAAAAGTATAAATCATTTCCACCTTGTTAATAGGAAGATCTTTGGAATTATTCTGGTTTCAAATGGTTATGAGGAGAGATGGTTATCGTACGGAACGCACATCGAGTCGGTTAGCGGCGAGGGCGCGGCGTGTGTGGTGTAGAGTCCACGCGGCCGGTGACGGCTCCAATTACCCGCCCCGCTGCGCACGCGCCGACGACACTGCCCTTGGACTAGCTGCTTACTTCTAATACGCAAAACTACCACATACGCCTGTACAACGTAATATCGATTCCGTGATAAATTAATCAAACTAAGCCCCGAATGCTTACAAAGATCACGAGGTTCTTCAATCCTTATCCAAACTTAAAGCTTCTATATCCGTCTATGTGGATAGTATGTAATCCGGGTTGACTGTAACACATGGAGCGTAGATCCGTGCGGACGATGGACAAATTCGCGCTCCGACTCCACTGTAACGATTAGTGACATTCCATTTCTTAGCCGGATTGAGCCGTCAGGGCCTTCTAAAGATTTACGGAGGCGATACCGAGCGCCCTTCCGCCGTGCTGATAAATAGCCTCTCTAATTATATTTACGCAGCGCCGGTCGACGCGTTATAAATCCCCACGGAGGTATGCTGGAATAACAGCACCGTAAACAGCAGCCGACGCTAGCCGAGCCCGCGGGATCCATCACCGCTGACACGTGTATTAGTTCGAAATTAGTTTTCCAACAATAAAATCTAATACGTTCCAATATTACTTTGTGCATCGCTGACGGTTAACGAGTGCAACAAATCACGTTGTATAAATAGCCAGCCGGTCGCCGGGCAGGATGCACGTGAACGTGACGCCCGATACCGTAGGTCCCGACTGGATGGAAATACACCGGAAGTGTACAATTAAAGACACACGAGATGTGTATGACGGACGAGTCAGTGAACTCCGCTCAAGGTTATGGAAGGGAGTGTAAGCAGAATATCGACGTCGAACCGCATCCATCAAGCGTGCAAACAATGTAACCGAGATATCAATATTAGTTCGAGTCGACTGCACAGATATACCGGCTTATTGCATTTGCCGGAGATAATAGAGGCGATAAGGACACTCAAGTATGCAATATATCGGCCGATTGACGCGCGCGGTATTATCATTTTATATATGAAATTTCGAGTTTCATTATCGATGATTTGATATCGAACGTGCAAAGCAAACAACATTCTACACTATGTGAAGAGGGATAGCGGTGGCATTACGACAACATAAGATATTTTGAAAATATAACTGCATTTATAATCTCGGGAAAGTCTTACATTACATGCTATAATCACATATGATTCATGCTACCAGTAATCCAGTTCAATAGGCCATTTATCTGGCACTTTAAATAAGTAAAATATCATCGTATTTAAATGTCCATAACCACAAAATATTTGTGGCAATAACTAGCACGAAAGGCAATTACTTAATGTCTTAATCGTATGTACCTACTACCATACATAAAGAGAACAAGTCGCACTCAGCATTCCATCGGAACGTAGTCTAAAATTAGCTAGTGGCACACGGCTGATAACACATCTCTTATGGTGGAGGATGTGAAGATCGTATCTCATCAGATACCATCTCGCCAGTGCTTCCTGGAATGGAATAGAATCTAGGTATGCGATCAATCCTACTATTACATAGGATGCATATTGAAGCATTATATACTGTATAAATTACTACTGTATAAGTAAAAATGATTAGTTAATTATTCCAGAATTACAAATGCATATGCATGCATTAACCGGTGAGCAGCATATCATAATCCGTCAACGTGTATTATCGTTAGACTTATCGATCGAGCCGTTTCTCAGTCGACTTGTAATTAGGTGTATCGAGATCTCAGCTGCATATTACCGCCCATATCTAGTAGCTGAAGGTCGGCAAGACTTTCGCTACGCAGCCACACCGCGTGGCCACATTATGCGGAGTGGCCCAACCCGACCGTCGGAAAATCTAGTCGCCTACGCGAATGCGCTTCGAATACGCGATGCAGACACCGCGTGCCGCCGCGGGCGCATTACCATACAGTCAATCTAAAGTCAACACAGAAGCCGCGTTGACATTGGCCCACCGTTACACTCGGTTTTGTAACGTTATCAAAAGCCCGCATTCCATCGCCGGTGTTGTTGTTTGAGCAGCTCGATTGTTCTCGACGCGATGGTCGATCGCCCACGTGCGGCGAGGTGTCGCAGCGCTTGCACAACCGCCGCCCGCGACTCCCGGTGCAGGTGAACACTCGCCCGTTGCGCAAAGCGGCCTTGCGAACGAAGAGCATGACCGACGCCGTCCATAGCCCATACCGGGACGTCCGCAGAGCGTGACGACTGCACGCACCAACGACACACAACTACTCCTTTAAATACATTGTTTACGTAATTGGATACTTATACGAAGTGTTTAAAGCAAAAAGCCAGCAAGCCGTGGGAACGGAAGGCGTAACCTATCGGTTTGAGTGAGGGAAAATAACCAACCCAGGCTTATGGTAGTCAACGCATGGTTTATGCTCGACGAGCAAACAATACGGCGGACGCGTTGGCCTTGCTCGAGTGCCGCTGCATAAGGATCGGGTTTCCGCAAAGTCAAGATAACTGCAGCACGCCGGCCGCCGCGCCGCCGCCGCCGAGACTTGCTGCATACTCAGTACCGACTTTGAAACACCGTCATAGCCTTATTGTATCCTCATTTATCCGCAGTCGTTTTTGAATAAGCAACGAGAGGTTACATTTATAGTAAAATAGTTAACGGAATGTCTTGAACGTTTTACGAGTTAGTCATGAGAGCATCGCGGTACGAACTTCTAACGGGTCGCTACGGCTAAAAACAGCGTTCTAATAATCGACAACCGATCTAAAATAGCCGCGTGACAAACGAAACCGAAAGTGATACGTGATGCAACGGACCCGAATTTAGCTGGTGTGGCCCAGGGCGGTGCATCGTCCGCGAGGGAACGCCGCATCGACGCCGCGGGTGCCAAGCGGCTGGCATTTCGCACTAATGACACGAATAAGATATTAGCACGGATAGCTTGCCAGCCGGCGCCGGTATCCAACTCAGGTATTCGGGCCGCTTGTAGAATCAAAATTAACCCGTGACCGATCGTGTGCTATGGGAAAGTTAGCCACGCGGATGACGGAATAGGGACTGGTTCCCGACTGGCGACATCCAAATGCGAAAGAACCGTTATAGTCGGCGTCGCCGTGAGTTATTCTATAATCGGATTGTAATATGCTTTGCAGGCGAGACGTAAAGCGAACTGCATTCTCGCGCATTATGTATTATAGCACAGTACACACGTGTTAAGGGCACCGGGGTGGGGGTGGCGGCGGCTTGGACCGTGGTGTCACGGGGCGGCGCGGGTCGGAGGTTCGGCCGCATTCCGCCGCCGCATGAAAGTGAAACCGCTTCGGCGACTAACCGCTCAGCTGTAGAAAGTCCACGATTACATCTCGCCAGCAGCGCCGGCGTCGACGGACGTGCAAAAACTGCTATCTCGGCAACTCGCGCCGGGCTCCCGGGAAACGAGGCGCCCCGGGCGACGCGTCGCATGGAGAAATTGCCAATAACCGCTAGCGGGCGCTAAGCAATTCCTTTCATTCACACAGATGCCGGTCGGGCGCGACTCGTTGAAATGTCGAATTTCACTTAAACTAGCCGGAGGTTATTTCCTATAGTTGACTTTTCTAATGTAAGAAATAAATCACCTCGTCTGACTAATCGTAGAAATTAACCAACGTTGCTTTTATGTATCGTCATTCGCATGAAAATTTTAGAGAGAACTTGCATATCCGGTTTGGACGTGACTCCGGCCTTTTACTCCAAACAAGTTTTATAATTTAAAAATAAGTTACTACAACACTGTATAATTACCGCGGCGTTGCGAGATTATGCTGCAGCAGTGGGTATTAGCTTCAACCTACACACCTAATCAATCAAAATATAAAGTCATTAAAATGTAACGGACCAGTATTAACCTTGAGGTGAGCCAGATTGTGATTTGTAAATAACTATCTCAATGCAACTTGATACGCTTACGCAAAGCTTTTTAGTACTGGGTTAAACAATCTTAGGACATTACAAGTATATAAGCTTCCATTGGTTGGATCTCGGAGGGCTGATCGTAATCACTACGTCAAACAGCGGTAATAGGTGATCAGGGTAGATATGAAGCAAACCCTAATAAATAATAATACAAAGAAGAAGATACTCTAGAACACGACAAATTCAATATACGAGTGATACCCTGATTAATGGAACAGGTAGGATATACAGTGTGAATAGCCCATCCTTGCTTCCTCGGACTGGTTTAAACGCTGACCAAGTTTGCTACCACCTTTATCGGTGTAGTAGTTTAGTAGTCGCTCAGTCGCCTCTTCCCAACGGAAATCTACTAATATCATTACGTTGCGACCGGTAACTAAAATCAATTCTATGGAGTTGCCTAGTTTGATAATAGTAGGTAAGACACGCAGGAATTCCGAGTGGATTGTGTCATGGGATGTATCATTGTTTTGATTGTAACACATGTAAACGGCTAGATCAAAAAGGATACACTACAGGTCCAGTCATGATACAGATTTCTTTCGGAAATCATTGTCGGGTTCCAAAAATAAAAATCAATGAAAATCAATTCGTGTAATTAATCACGGTATGGACTTACGTACATTAAACATGACGTAAGTAATTAACGAGTTTTAGGCGAGTAATTGTGGTCGTGTCCAAAAAGCCCAGCCGAATATATGATTAAAAAAACTTTTAATCATCGCTTGAGCACAGAAAGTAAGAGATATTGAAAATTATACGAGGATTGATAAGTTTCGCAGACCAGTCCGAGCTGATACAGAGTCGAAACCAGTCAGCGTGACTTCAATTCAAGGGGACTAATAGAAAAATAGCAATTCATAGCAGAACAATAAGTGCAACAACGCCGTACACGGTACAACCACAGTGTAGAGTCCTTTCAACTGAAGTTGGACACACAAGAGCTAATAATTACAGACAAATGGCGAGCGAGACACGCCGTACGACCTTGATACGTCACTAAGCAATACTGGTTAGAATAAAAAAAAAGTAACCCATACCTTATTTGGGGATCTATTATATTTAGGGATCTTTGATATTGTTAAAAAATATATATTTCAAGCCAAGTGAGGATTTTGATGGAAACTAATTTGTTTGAGCAATATTTAAAGGATTAACTGACACAAATATTAATATTTGGAAATGTTCCATGATATGTAAGTATCTGATCGAACGTCAATTTGCATGTTATAATCGTAAATAAGCCAATGCGTTCTCGAAAAGGAGCTCCAATCTTCACATGTTTCGATCTTCGATAATCGTTATTAGCAAATCGATTTTGTGTCATTCGCGTTGTTTCATTCTGCAAAAGGAGGCTTCGCAATATTATGAATTTAATTAAATAATTTTAAAACCGAATTAGCTAATCCTCTGCTTTATGAGATGGCTTAGCTTAGACTACGCTGTTTGGAGTCTGTCGTTATAAATCTGACCTTATTTACTTATCTAGAAGATTGTTGATCTACCTAATCCGTAATTCCATGAGGTAACTACTTTACCCTTTTGCAAACCGATTTGAATGATTTATATAAAGATTTATACCTTAACGACTTAATAACATTCATACGCGTTTGTATATTTTTGTAATATAACACGTTACATGCATTAACCGCTTTATAAAAAACATGTGCGATGCGAGTCATAATATTTATAGTATTCATAATAATTATGGATACTGATATAACAAACAGTGTCTATGAATTTAAAATTCACCAGCAGTCATTAATATCTAGTATTCCAGTAACCATAACTTGCGGGTACTTACAATTTTGGCAAAGAACTAAACATATCATTGTGTACTAAACAAAGTATTTTATACATTTGGTCATCATTTTATGACGCACGAAAAAAAACTGTTGCACAGTGATCTAGGTCACGGTCTTCTGTGACAATACTCTGGTGATGACTTGAGACTGAAAAGTCCGAGATAATGCCCTAAGACAGGGCAAACTGTCCACAGTACACAAATTGACACACCCTTAAATAGATATCTATTCTCATCCAAATATCAACTATGTAGTTATTCCTTTTCAAAAATGACCACGTGAACATAACACAGATTGGATTAAATACCGTAATTGTAGTTAAATTATCTAATTCTACTGTAAGTTGATCTGTGAGTAAACGTTAGGTATTAGGACGAAATTCAGATAACAATATCAGTCGTTCACGAGGTGCTTATCTACATCCCTTACCTATTGGTAATTCCTACAAGTTAAGGCAGGGGTGGCTCTTAATAATAGGTGTAGAATCTAGTGTACCTAATTAAATTGATTTAGAAGTGGTTAATAGCGCCGGTACCACTGGAATCTTGGTGATCTTGGTGGACCGGTGATCATACGGTAATACCATATGATCACCGGTGCAAAATCTACGTGGGCGATTCAGACGTGACGTCACTGGCGTCGAGGATACAATAGGCTTGAGCTTAGAAATTAGGTGTGCCGTGTTATTCTTAGTATGTGATAGCTTGTGAGAAAGTGTAATAATTGCAAAACTTAATTGGTAAGGTGCCTAACTTACAAACGTTAAACGCTCGGGATGATTAAATAGGTGTGATTCATCATGATAAACTTACCGCATTTCTTGCCTCGTGTTATCTGAACACTAATTAACAAGTGCTTTCATTGTCAAGCAAACAATGCCATTTCACGAAGTATTAATGAGGGTGGATGCAATACATAATAGGACCTAAGCAAGTAAGCATGACTATTAAAGTGCTTAAGCTACGAATAGATAAAACAGGTACCCAGATGAGCCTTTCAGGTAGGTACCTAATTGGTTTTGTCGGAAATTCGCAGATTCCTATTACTGCGAAGGTAAAGAAGTCGGAGTTCTCGAAAAGACTAATCAGTTAGGTACCTACTAGAATACTGTCACTAGTAAAATATAAAAATATGTTAGGTAGCATTTAGTAAAATATAAAACACGCTAATTTAAGTAAGTAAGTAGGTACTTAATAGCGAATTAATTGCCATTAAATTCCTAAACAGGACATGTGCATTGATTTCAGCAATGAGGCAGGACTTGAATATGATTGAGAAAACTTTGAAGATTACCTACCTACTAAGTTTTAACAGTACCTATCAGATACTCTATATGAGATAACATGACGATAAGAATAATGTACCTACCTAATTTAGTGCACGCACAATGCACATACACGACGATAATGATTGTGGGGTTCGCAGAGTTCCGCTTTCAGCCACATGTTTTGTGGTTTAGCGTACAGCTGCGCCGGCGCAACCTAGGCCGCACAGGAAGATGGCGGCAAGAATCGACGGGAAAAGTTGTCGGACGTGTTGACGCGACTCGACATTTGTGCACAATGCTTTTACATGCAGTGTGCACGCCGCTTTGAACCGCTGATTGATTGGCTAATGAGGTAGGTACCTACCTATATGTCACGTTTTTGCACAAAAGTTCTTACTAAAGATCTTCGACCGAGTTAAGAAAAGTAGGTAGGTAGAATGTGGGTTTTTTCATAAATGAGAACAGAGCTTTTTATATTATGATCTAATTTTGATTAAATTTAAATCATTGTCAAAGATCTGAGATATTTTTTAATATGGTCTAACTTAATTTACTTATTATTGAATAAGGTCCTGCTCCTAGAACCTACATAAAGAGATATCTTCTATCTGCCTAATATTTATAGTAAGGTATTCTATTTAAAAATGTTTATCAGTGGATAAATTAAAAAAAATTATAATGAGTACCGATTGAAATAAAACGCTGTTTATTTTTTATTTTACGTTCCCGAAGTTTAGGTTGCGTGACCATGGTTGCTGCAAAGCAACCGAAACGTCGGGAACGTAAAATAATAAATAAACCGCGATAAAATCCTTAAGATTAGTTTTATTTCAATGTGTAGTATTCGCGTAAATATAAGAAATCAATGGGTACCGAATTAGGTATTACTTAATATTTATTAATTAGTAATTTGAGTTATAGATACCATGAACTCTTCTTTTAAAATATGTACCAAACTTACAGAATGCTGTAATTATATTTGGGTCAACATATTTTTTTGGAAAATCTGCCTCGCACCTACTCTCCTATCAATTCCCACAGCGACAGAAGATGAAAACATTTTATGTTGAAACTGGGCAAAATCCATGTAATTTTATTCCGTGGCATTGATAGAAAAATTATAAAGTTTGTAAAATCTTCCTGTTTGCAGCTATATAACATGATACTTAGTTATCAAATTTATCACAGTACAACACACTCATCACTCATCTTTATCTAGAATAGCATGATAAACACTGAAATATAATGCTGATCTTTTGCAACCATATTAAAAACAATGTAAATTGTTCTAGACACAGGTATTCAGGATTCTGCCAGGTTGTCCATTGTATTGTTCCAGGTTGTCCAATGATAATAGATTACTTACAGTTAGGATATTCTGTACCTCTGGACTCATTGTGTGTGTACACTCTATGTAAAAAAATAATTATAAGTAGGTACTTATATTTAATATCTAGGTATACCTATATTTTTTATGATTTTTCAGAGTGAAATGTATTTAATTCATGGTTTGACTGTAAGAATAATTATCGTTCTTGGGTACAAACTTTTTTTTATGTTTTAAATTGTTAGCTTTGTTAACCAATTTAACTGAAAGTGTAAATTAAATGAACCCACATTGAGTCCAGATAGTTTATATACCTACCTAGCATTGAAACAAAAAATACAACGTGACTTGTTATTATTATTATTTAGTTTCGTAGATGGCTTGTAAACTTTGTGCCAAGCAGGTCGTACCTTGCAAAGGGTGTCTGTTCAACGTGGTAGACTGAGGTGATGGGCTCCGAGCGCATGACGGTGCGGAGCCGCTCCTCGGGCAGCTCCAGCAGTCCATCGCTCGCCGTTTTGAAGTTCTTGATTAGATCACTCAATTCACTCATTTTCAACGCGTAGACGACTGCCGATCGAGTCGAAACGACGGTTATAAACTTCAAAGCGTCACTAAACGATTCACAATAGTCCTTATAATCAACGTATACACTTAATCATGTAAAAATCGCATCAATTAGACCACATGAAACATTTTAATGCCTCCGGTTTCTCAAAAGGCAACAGAATGCTCTCCCTTGTCATTGCGAGAAGCGGTTACAGATTCGGTCAAAACGCTCCACTTTGAATCGCCACGATTGATAAACAAACATTAGCATCACTTCGTTATAGATCGCAATGAAAAGAAATAATTTGTTTATTTACACACGCGATTCGGAAAAAACTAAAAATTGACAACCGCGGTGAGACAGCTGCGCTTCGACAGACGAGTCGACCGCACTTCGCCGTACACGTTTCTGCCGTTGAGCGTGAGCGACAACGCGAGCCTGCCCATACCATTCAAATTCCGATTCCGGCGAATGTCGTTGTTCCAACGTTCTAAGTTCGAATGTTGCTAAGCAAGGTCAACGTGTATACAACTCAGATTGTTTGAAGTTGTGCTAGATGGCGCTTTTAGAATTTTGTCAATCATCAACATTACAATAGATGTCGCATGTAGTTTGATGAGGTTATGTTGATTGGAATAAAATGTAGGCTTAGGTAATGGCTGTTTCTAGTGCAAAATAAGAGTGAATTGTTATGTGAAATAAAAATTAATAGAAATAACAATAACAAAATTAAAATCATATATATCAGCAAAAAAAACCTGTTCCCTAGCGCTATCTAGTAACCACGGAAGGAAAGTATCAAGCACTTGTGGAACCATGAGAAGTTCCCAAGGTTTAAACGAGATGGCACGACTTTTTGGCGGGAAGGTGATGTTATCAATTTTATTTTATTTTCTATATAAATCCCTTGTAAAAAAACATAGTTAAAAATGTGTTTCTTTGATAAATTATTTGTAATATTGGTAGAATATTAACCATTATAACTTCACAAACGTGCACGAGTGAAGGAAATGAAAGTAAAATTGTTAACTTGACTTTTCAAGATCTCTCAAACGGCTGACAAATTTTCAGCAAAGTAAGTATGAGCCAACGAAAAGAAAATAACGGCAGTGAAATAAAAAATACAAAAATATTTTAGAAAACATCTTAATATATATAAATCTCGTGTCACAATGTTTGTCCTCAATGGACTCCTAAACCACTTAACCGATTATAATAAAATTCGCACACCATGTGCAGTTCGATCCAACTTGAGAGATAGGATAGTTTATATCTCCATTTATTTTATATGGCAAAACAACGTTTGCCGAGTCAGCTAGTTTATTATAAATTGATTTGTTTGGGTTCCAGAGGTTCACAAGTTTGACCGGTTTCGAAAACCGTTCTAGACTCATTATCGATAACAAATAAAAAATATTCCATAAATAATTTAATCAGCAGCGCCCCTAGCGGAAGCGTGGGGCCTTACTGGCAATGTCAGTGGTTGATGGATGGATCGAATTTGGATTTTGCAAACGATCACAAACTGTACATCTCCTGAGCACAGGCGTATCCTTAACATTTCCGATAGCAATTATGGACTAACTTATAATAAATGCACATATTGACAATATTTTATTGTTGTTTATTTTTTTCCCAGCATGAGCTCATTATTTCGCCAAATAATTCAGCACTAGGTGTCATGATATTCTTGAAGAACGACTCTTGTTCCAAACGTGACAGCCACTGAACCGTACGGGGAAACCTGAGAATAAAAGAAAATGTAAATGTTGTGTCATAAGATCGTATCAGACAGTCAAAAGGTAGACGGACAACGACAGAACAAAAATTAAAAACATCAAACAAAAGCTTATAAGTCTTGTATAAAACATAGTAGTGTGTGCTGTGTGTGTGACGGAGTGTGTTGCGTAGGGTAGGGTGTGTGTAGAGTGGAATGTAGGGTTGGGGGTGTGTGTGGTGGAATGCTTGTATTTATTTTCTTGGGAGTGTAGCGTGGAGGGTGTTCGAGTGTGTTGTGTCCGCAATAAAGACCTTATCCTTACTTAGTAGCGTTCAGTTTGTGAATGCCCTGCAAAGCAGACGTGGTGGTGCCCACGGACACGTCAGCCAGGGTCAGGTGGTCAGTAACGAGGTACTTGCGGTTACCAAGGTACGCTTCCACCACGCCGTAGGTGGTTTCAATGTCTTCGATGTCTTTAGGTGTTGGGGCTTCCAGACCGCTGAATAGTGTTGGCAACTGGAATCGATAAACATAATGATTATAGTCTCCTCCTACGCGATTTATGTTGGGGTCTAGTCGAGATAGATAGGTTTTGATAGTTTAAACATAAACAAAAACTACTTAAGTATCAAACAATATCTGCCTTTGGTGCGGGATACACCATCGGGTTCTTTAAATGATGTCTAACTCACGGCAACGACTTTGAGTCTGATGAAGAACACGCCGGTGTCGAAGAACATGCACTGGTCGACGAGCGCGCGCGTGCGCACGTCGCTCGGGTACAGCGCCTCGGACTTGCCGCCGCCGTACTTGGACAACAGGTACTTCATTATCGTGTGGCTGGAAATGCAATAAATGCGTGAATAATTGGATATAAAGCGCGTCTCTCGTAAAAAACTGCGGCCTCGGGCGTGTCTCTACAGAGGCCCGTGTGATAACGCCTGGAAACGCCTGAAAGAGAGAAAACAGAATCCGCAAAATGGATGCGTTTATCCAACCGCCTTTGGAGCCAGTACACATTGGCCGCTTAGAAGGGATTGTTTTGAAAACGCGCTTCATGAACCAAGTGGTTCTTTATAGGTACACATACGAAAATGCGCGCTTCTAGCCAAGCGCGTTGACAGATTTTGGTTAGAACGGGTGTTAACTGCGCGCTTTGAGATACACGAGTCGCCATTTTGGTGCATTCGATCCGCTCTCTAATATAATCAGTCAGTTTGGCTCGATGAGCCTTAGGACGCCAAGCTTACCTTTCCGAAATAACGAAGTCTCCATCTTTCAGGGTAGGTACAGTGCCCATGGGATTAAGCTGAAAAGTATACATAACATTAGATACATAATTAATTATGATGATCGCTATCAAAGAGTGGGAGCGCCAACCGATCAACTTTTGCATGATGGAAGAATAAAAAGACAAAATTGTAAAAATATAATGTTTTCAACTGATATATTTGAGCGCAGGTGTCACTATACTGTACCCACCGTCTGGTTGAGGGTTCGATTCGCACCTCGGCAACATTCAGAAATAATATTTTTATAATTAGCACTGCGAAGTAATTTATTTAATAAGTACCTGTGTGTAGGTAGATACCTACAAGATAATGATAGGTAGGTGACATTATATTAAATGTCATTGCAAGAAGGTGGCATCAGCATGACCAGCGGGGCAAAGGTTATCAGTATTACTTAGGTACCACACAATTAAATTTTTTTTTTTAACTCAATGAATTAGTTCTTTAAGGCAAGTATATTTATACGAGATAACAAGAACATTGGATAACTCGAATAACTTTGGGTGTGTATCGGTACACTAAGTACCTACATACAAGTAATGTTGTAAACTACTCTAAATACATTTTTAAATATTCTTAATTAAAATAATAAATATATATCCGCAACCCTTCCAATAGTCCCATCCCATGTCCATCCAAATCTCAATCCATAGTCCCAATTATTTTCCATATTCCTGTACTAGTTCCATCGCCTGCTGAGGTCAAATCGCTGTTTATGCTATCATTTTCAACAGTTGACCCCAGCAGGTGGCTAACATAACATGAAAATTCTCAAAAAGGGCCTCTACGTGTTGGACCCACGTCCCCGCGCAACCCTTCCTAAGATCCGGGTATAGCCCGTGTGGTGAGAGACATAGAAATATAATAATAACATGTGATATTAGAAAAAAAATGGATGACGTCGAATCCAAAGCATAAGCGTTTATTTTATCATTATTGTCTGTCTGTTTGTTTGATCATCACGGAAAAACGATCAGACGATTTTCAACCAGATTTTCACTATTTAATAGCCTATGGTTTGACGCAAAAGCAAGGGCATATATCATCACGATATCACCGTCGCAGTGGAGCCGCAGAGCAATATGTTGTACAGCTGGAGCTTCTGGAAAAAGCTAGTACCTTCACAAATTCAGGCGACTTGTGTTCCATGGCCATGAAGTCTACTTCTTTGACCTCCAGCTCCAGGCCTATGATGGCGGCCAGCATGCGGACCGCGTTCGACGGCGGACTCGCACTCGTTATGTACAGCACTGGACGAGACATTATGAAAAGGTACTGGAAAGGAAAAGGTACAAATTAGATTAAGTAAGTATGATATTTTAACATAATACCGATAAACAAAAGAAAATATAAGCAAGTACCTATACAATTAAGGGTACTTATATGAGATTGACTTTCCTCCGATTCTCAAACTAGAATGAATTGTATGTATATTGAGTCATGAGACGTGTGTATATTGAGTCATCAGTGGTTCCTCAATTAACAAAAAAATATAGCGTATAGCGCAGCGCGCGATGACAACTTGATATTATTTTCAACCGGCTTGATATGTTGGGACAATGGTGGACGTGACACTAATTGTAATAAAGTTCATAACTATTTCTAAAAAAAAATGCAATTGGCGAATTAAAATAATACAAAGTTAATTTGAAATTTTTAGTAGTGGTAGTTTTTTTATTTCTTTATTTTATGATAACCCCTGATCTGACTCCCTCAGGGATACTAGTACATTAAAAAAAAACACCACACTGGATTTACCTATTCCTATTTCCCTGTCAAAGTTAAAAAGCATTATCAAAATCGATTCACAAATAGAGATTCTTCAAATCGATACAAATAAATTGAACTAAGTAATGTAAAAATAACAAAGCCAAAAGTATTACTTAGAACGGACTTGGACTTGATACAAAAATTTCTAATAAATATAATCAAGTAAATAAATGAGACTTACATCACAGGAGCAATAAACACGAGTTCTTCCCACCCGATGGTGTTAACAACTGAATGGCGATTGGCGAGATACGATGCCATGCCGGCGATACCAATGTTGTACTAGCATACATACCGCACGCTTAATAATAGACTGACGTAACTCAAAAAAGCTGTTTGTTGGGAAATCGCAAAAACGTTTTGTCATTTACAACTTGTCTGACATTATTACTTATATCTCAATGAAAATAGCGTAATAACAATAAATGATGTATTGTAAGAATACTTGATTAAGTAATTATTGATACTAAAATGTAATTTTGAAGAAATTTTACTATTATTTATAATTATTTATAGCTTTTAAAATGTTGTCCCTGAGATACGTCTGTTTATTAATAAAATCAATGATATATTGCTGTACTAGTGATGACACTTTTTGTTATATGTCTGTATTTTATTAAACATTTCACTAAAACCCTTTCTCTTTTATGTTATAAGTCTATACTTGATAAAATAATAACATATTATTTTTATGTTGTAAGTTTTTTAAGTTCAGAAACATGAATGGGTCACTATAATATAAAAGCACCGCGAGTTGACTGTCGCAATCTCAGACGCATTATGATTTATGTCACTTTCATGATAAAAGTTTTGTCAAAATTTGAATAAGTAAAAAAGACAACATATTCGTTACTCAGTCTAGGAATAAGATATCGTAAAAATTCTGAGATTGGTAGATAGATAACGTTGGAATAAATCTATCTGTGTGCTTATCTCACTTTGGGCTTAAACCCTAATTGGTCAGTCTATTATTAAGCGTGCGATACCTACCTATCTATTTTAATCAAGGCCACGTCGAATGGGACGACTTTTATGTTACATACGACTTAATAATATATACATATACTGGCTTCTGCCGTCGACTCCGCCCGCGGTACCTCGATGAAACATAACCGATAGCATTCAGAGACAATTATAGCTTCCATTTATTAGAATCGGATAAGTAGATCCATCCAAACTCACAAATTACCTGTTTATAATATTAAGGATTGTTAGGTACTAGGCATCAGAAAATTACAACATAATATTAATAAATGGACTGTAGAAAATAAAAATTAAGCGGTTAGCTTGCGCTGCCATCATGCCATGGTCAGCTTAGATAAGAACAAAAAAAATACGCACATGTCATTGTGTAATTTATATGCGTGCAGTACGCACAAGGATTAATATGGAAGATATAGATAACTGAATAAACTGCTCCTGTAACTACCCAAAAATGTACTCGACACGAACTGTGCATTTTTTTTAAACAATTAGGTACTTAATTATTTAGTTTACCGTGATATAATAGGGTCAAAGACCCTATTATCAAAACACAGATATAATTTCGGTGTTTTCATGCTTACAATTTCTATGCTGTTCAAATTATGCAAATCATCTGTTTGTTAAAATAGGTAACATTGATTACGTATCAAGAGGGTCAACTCGCAATTTATTGTAAATTGAATTTTCACTATAACAGTAACGCATAAAGCGCATTTTGTTTCACTTCCAGCCATATCGATGAAAAATGTCCTAACTCATTGGGGACCATCCATAAATTACGTCACACGAATTTCATGAATTTTTGACCCCTCCCCCGTCCTTGTCACAACTGGTCACATTTGTGAGATCCCCCCCCCCCCCCTACCTAGTGTGATGTCGCATATTTTGCAATTTTCCATTTAGAAATTTTTGAAATTAAAACAGCCGTTATCCGAAATTGTTTTTATTTCCATTTAAATTATTTTTCAATAAAATCAATAAGTATTATATTTTGAAAAAATGTGTGTCACAAAATTTGGGACCCCTCCCCGCCCCTTGTCACACAATGTCACACTTCTCGACCCCCTCCCTCACCCGTAACGTGTGACGTAATTTATGGATGGCCCCTTGATTAGTTTCCATTCTACAATATTTAAATTGACCTGCACATCAAGTGCGAGATTATTGGTAAGCTAAGCTAAAAGCTAACTAACTTTATAGTCTAGCATATTTTGACATTTTGTATGGAGAATTAAAAGTTTGAAATACCGTCCGCTAGAGGCGCAGTTAAATTCTCCATACATAATGTCAAAATACGATAGACTATAAAGTACACGGTTAGCTTACCAATAATCTCGCACTTGACGTAGGTAATTTCAGAGCTTCAGACAAAATAATACATCGTTGTACCAAGTTATAAAAAAGATGACAGTTAAGTAAAACAAGTTTCTAAAATATTTTATTATATATTTATTGTAAATATTTCCCAAGAGAGATTCAGAGGTCCATTTGAATTCGGTTATCATAAACGATCAAAACGTGTACATAACATGAACACAGAATCCTTATTTACATGGCCATAACTATTATGGTCTAACTCACATATATATCATAATAAATTAACGTATTTACAACATTTTGTTTTGTTTTTTATTTTTTTCCCACAAGAAATTCATTTTTTGGCCAAATAATTGAGCGCAAGGTGTTAAGTTATTCTTGAAAAATGTTTATTTTTCTAACCGTGACAGCCACTCAACCGTACGGGGAAACCTGAGAATAAAATAAAAATTAAATTTTGTGTCATAAATCAGTCCTGGAGCTTGCAAGCTAAAGAGAAAAGATAAAAACAAAATATTTTTTTTTAACAAAAGTATATTTATAAAATAATATATAGGTATGTATATAATAATATATACGTGTAAAGTATAAAATAATTATAGACAAGCTATAATTATTGAAGCGTGTGTTTGTGGCCTGGGGTATGGTGTACGGTAGGGTTTTCAATTCAGAAGAACAAAATAAAAAATATGAAACAAAAGCTTGTGCAAAATTATAGTAGCCTGTGTTTTTGTGGTCTGGGGTATGGTGTGGTATAGAATGTAGGGGTGTGGTGCAGTGGGTGTTATTGTTACGTTTGTGTATGCTTTGCGTTGAATGTAGCGTGAAGAGTGTTTATGTGAGTGTGTGGCGAGCGCAATGAAGTCCTTATCCTTACTTAGCAGCGTTTAATTGGTGTATGCCCTGCATAGCGGCTGTGGTGGCTCCCACGGACAGATCAGCCAAAGTCAGGTGGTCAGTAACCAGGTACTTTCGGTCACGAAGGTACGCTTCCACCACGCCGTAAGAAGCTTCGATGTCTTGGATGTCTTTGGGGGTTGGGCCTTCGAGATTGCCGAATATTGTTGGCAGCTGGAATCAATGAAAATAACCATTAAGTCGGTACCTGGAAAAGATGCGCGGTGAACAAAAGGGACCATTAGATATCTTTTTTTTTTTTTTTTTATTACATTATAGGCAATATTTGATCTCGATCTCACCTGATGGTAAGTGACGATGAGATCTACGATGGAGCATACTTGCCTAGGTAGGAAGGCGGCAGTAGATAGAGACGCTACATGCACTAGGCACATGCAGCGCAACTGATCTGACCCGCCATCCATGAATGGCAACACCGAACATCATGCCGGAACACGGCTAGGCCGCTTGGCGACATGGCTTTGTTCAGTGGGTGGTGACTAGCCACGGCCGAAGCCTACCACCAGTAGAGTTGTCACCTGGTTGGCACCACCCAGGGTCACGTGAAGGGTATCTCGAGGGTACTTAATTCTCCTACGGACGAAGGTGACTCGACCCCAAAACGATCTATCACGATGCGCGATGCTACTTAGGGTTAGTATTTAGTACAAGTTTTAAACTAAAACTAAATTCGCAGGAACATATTATTGAAGGCATATAGCGCTGTTTTAATTTGCATTTATGTTCTATTCAAGTTCTTTAACGTCAATGCGCGAACAAATAAGGTCTTAGTAAGCAGTTAATTCCCCTCAACAATTCGGTGGTTGGTGTAAATGATGTGCTCTCACTCACGGCAACGACTTTGAGTCTGATGAAGAACACGCCGGTGTCGAAGAACATGCACTGGTCGACGAGCGCGCGCGTGCGCACGTCGCTCGGGTACAGCGCCTCGGACTTGCCGCCGCCGTACTTGGACAACAGGTACTTCATTATGGTGTGGCTGGAAATACAATTCAAAATTTACTAAAGGGCGAAGAATTTTGAATGCTGACGAGTAGTGTCTCGCGTGGCTATAAACTGCATTCCAAGGGTGTTTGTCGCCTAATAATTCAAAAAGATATCTTTATAATTTGTATGCTTTAAGATTCCGTTAGTAGCTATATCTTATCTTATTGGCCGTTCTGGGGACATTTTAAGATTGAGATTACAAGACAAAAGACAGCATAAGTTTTAAGTCTTTTAAATGTTACTTTTTAAGGATACATTAACCAACTAGGGATTACAACAACTCCAATGTATTTATGCGATTTCTCACTTGTTAACTCCTTTAGTAATTTAAAGCTATCTACACGATGGGATGGCGTATTCGACTTACCTTTCAGAAATAACGAAGTCTCCATCTTTAAGGGTAGGCACAGTGCCCATGGGATTTAGCTGAAAAGTATATGTAGCATTAATATTTAGATAGACCAATGTTTTTTTTAAGTAAAAGCCCCAGCCGTATCACAGGTTTTGCGTGTTGCTCAAATAAACAGACAGAATTGTAAAATCATGTTTTATATCTAATTGACCACACGGTCTAGTGGATTAAGCGTAGGACACTGCACTGGCTGGTTGCAGACTCGATTCCCTTCCGGGTAAATTTTAGAATAGATCTTTTCGTTATTTGCCCTGATCTGGGTGTTACTGGGACCGCCCCCAGACTGGATTAGGGTGTTAATAAGTTCAAAAGCTTTTCAATTTCAGACAAACTTCTGTTAAAGATTGTAATTTGTGCCTAGGTAGGTAGGATATAAGTAAATATCATTATAAATCAGCATCAGCATGACTAGTAGGATAAAGGTTATCAGCATAATTACGTCAAATAAATTAAATTTGAAAATAACTGAAGATAGTATTAAAGTAGTTAAGAATACAGAATGTCCTAGGCAATAGGTGTAGTGCAAAGTACCTTCATAAATTCAGGCGACTTGTGTTCCATCGCCATGAAGTCTACATCGTTGCACTCCAGCTCCAGGCCTATGATGGCGGCCAGCATGCGGACCGCGTTCGACGGCGGACTCGCACTCGTTTTATACAACAGTGGACGAGACATTGTGAATACTGAAAAGGAATACTATATAGTAGCGGGCGTCCGTCAGACCTTGGTATATAAAAAGCGCCCCCTACCAGAAACCAGGTATTTCCATGGAATGGAAACACTCGATCAATTTGAAATAAAACTTATTTTACAGATTTTATCGTGTTTTTTTTTTGTTTTTGTGTTCTGACATTTTCGGCTGCTTTACAGCAACCATGGTCTTGGTAACGCGATAAAATCTGTAAAATAAGTTTTATTTCAATGTGTAGTATTCGCGTAAATATAAGAAATCAATACTCGATCACTTGATTAATATTTGATTATATTTAAAAGACATCTCTAAGAAGCCTTGAAATTAACATCATTTACGGGAATGTGTATGTGTAATTATGTATTTAAAAATATTTTTAGGGATTATTTGTTAAAATAAAGTAACTCTTAAGCATCTCGATAAATAACAGATTAGATAAAAACAAAAGTTTTGACACTACGACGTCAACCATCTCAGTCCCTCCTGTGACCATGGTTGCTCTAAAGCAGCCTAAAGCATTGGGAACGTAAAAACATAAAATAAACGCAATAAAATCCAAAAAAATGTTTCATTTCAATAAAACAAAAAAGTCGAAAATATAAAAATAAAGTATTAAATGATACTCACATGACAGCGCAACAACACAGAGACCTTTGCACCCGATGGTGACTTAACAGATACTAAGGGTGTTTGTTATATTTATGTAACATAATAAATATTAATTATACCGACTGCTAATGTTATAACGGTACGTAGCTATCTATATGACCAAGGCCACGTGGAGAGGTATAGAGAATCAGAATATCTTTATATACACCATCACGCCTGTAAGTCCCGAAAGGGTAGTTAGAGGTGCACTACAATGAACCCATATTTCGCCGACGGTATTTTGGTCTCAATTTAATATGGGGCAAGTATATTGCCATTATAACGGGCATATTCCTTCTCAATATGAGAAGGATTTAGGCCGCAGCCCGACACGCTAGCCGAGTACGGTTTGGTGAATTTCACACGACTTTTCACAGACGTGCAGGTTTCCGATGGTGAGATATTTCTATTGATATATTTTGAATCTTCAAAGTCACATGTTCAGATTAATTATACCTTCCGTTCGGAATACCGTTTCTAAAAAAAGGGGCAAAATACCCCACGGGCAGACTTTTTAAAAGGATGTTTATTGCATGTTATGGTTATGGCAATAAACCATAAGTTTACAGGTTGATGAAGAAAAGTAGTTTTTAGAATCCTGATTAGTTTGCTTTATAGTTAAGCACATTATTATATTCTTATATAAAAATAAAAAAACAAGACCAGAGTGAAATAAAAAAAAAATAGTTAAAAATAAGATAAGATAAAATGTAAAACATTATTAGTAGTTATTTTAATTTACTTCATAATTTACATTAATTATAATTTTTATTTACATAATATATCTGCTAATACTATAAATTCAGATTACTTAGTTTTTTTAATTATTTTCCCACGCTCTTTGCAAAATCTTTGTAAAGTAAGCGACGCCGGGTGCGTTGATTTCCTTGAACACGCGTTCCTCCTGCAGCCGAGCCAGCCAATCGGCGCAGCGCGGGAATCTAACACAAAAAAAGATATACTAACTTTAGTTACATATTTACAAATAATTCAACTTTCGTGAAAAGCCAGTGAAAGTGCATGGAAGAGAATAGGGCTTGACAGAGAAAGAGAGAACTCATTTATAACGGTGATGTCATTTTAATTAAACTGTAAAGTATGATTTAGATTTTTTCTAATCAGAAACTACTTTTGTATTTTTAGAGATATTTGAAATATCTCTACACTTTCACACACACACACACACACACACGCACACAGTATTGTATAATACTCTATATTCAAGTCGGTATTTTATTTTAATGTGGAGAAGCGCTGTTTATATTATATTTTTTTATATAAATTATTTATTTATTAGGTTTATGCTTATTTCTTTGTATTAATTGGGTGTGGTTGGACTCATCTCTGGTCCGGAACTACAAGTCATGACCTGAGATGATGAAAGATGATTAATGCTACATCATAAACCATCTTTTAATCATTATACTTACTTATTAGGTTGTACTTGATGCATCCCCTGCACGGCGGTGGCGGTGGACCCGACGGAGTAGTCCGCGAGGGTGAGCTGGTCCGCTGCGACGTAGCGGCGGCGGCGCAGGTACGCCTCCACCACGCCGTACGACGTCTCCAGGTCTTGAACGTTCTTCTCTGAAGGGCCCGACTGACCGAGGTAAAAGGCGGACGCCTTGAAAAGACATGACCTTATAAACTGGTTTTTAACCTTTATAAAAATAATCCCCTTAATGTGTTCCGTGCAATACATTCACCAATAGTTTCGGAATGATCAATGAAATCAATGAACAAGATATAATATAATTGTATAATTTAATTTATTATATTACAATTAAATTATATTAAATAATATAATTTAATTGTAATAATAATTAATGTAATGTTACTTACAGCTGTATCTCTCAATGCTCTGAAGAACACGCCGGTGTCGAAGAACATGCACTGGTCGACGAGCGCGCGCGTGCGCACGTCACTCGGGTACAGCGCTTCGCGACTGTCACCGCCATACTTCGACAACAGGTACTTCATTATAGCGTGGCTGGAAACGTCAATAGGGTTTAAAATAAGCTATATAACAACTATAAACTATATGTGGGAGAAATTGATATTTAACTAAATATTTACTAAGATTTTTTCCGGGAACAAATTTCGCACTTTGCCCACCAAACTACAAACAAATTTCGGGGAATAAATATGAATTGTGGAAGAACTAAGAATCGAATTTACAATGGTGTTATAAAGCATTTTTATAGGACGAACACACAAAAACGATATTTATAAAGCCTTGAATACATGTTTACTTTTTGTGTCAAGTAAACATGTATTTATCATTTACTTGAAGTAAATGGTCATGCGGCGGTTTGAAAGAAATATTAAGCTTAATTCGAAAAACCCCTCGCCCTCGTTCGAAGCATATATATACAAGTACATACAAAGAGGTATGTATATTTATTCGTAACCTACATAGAAGACATTTTAATTATTAAGTAGGATAGTAATGTATTGCTATAATAATGTATACCTGCCTTTCAGATAATATGAAGTCGCCATCTTGCAGTACCGGCACCGTTCCCATGGGATTTAGCTGTGAAACAAATATAAAAATGTACCATCACGCCTGCCTCATAAAGCTCTTAGTAGACCAACAGTCGCTTTAACAAGAAAATTCGATAATGGCGACCACAAGCCGTAAGACATACCCCTAAATTCATAGAACATTTTAATAAATTCAAAATGTGATTGCAAATATTTATTCTTGTTGTTGTTTTGGAAATACTATAATAAGGTATGTAAAGATTCATAAATTCGGAAAGGAGGTGTGCGTGCCGGCGAGGTATCAGTTCATTTTGCTAAGGGGTCTCTTGCTCAAAATAGTTTGGGAATGGCCTCTACGAACGGCACAACTTTCCACCCGATTTGCATTGTCTCTACCAATTGGTATGTCCATGACTTGCGTCTTGTCGTGACATGCCAATTTGGAGGGACCCTACAAATCGGCCATGGGGCTGATTTGCAGGATACCTATACCGAGTGCTAATTTGTGCCGTTTTTAGAGGCTTTTATATCCAGCCAAAGGATAATTTCTTTGAGCTGATGTATCAATGGAATATACCTACCTTCTTGAACTCTTTGGTCTGATGTTCTCCGCGCAGTATGTTGACCTCTTTGATCTCGATGGGGAGGCCTATTGTGTCACATAGCATCAACACCGCCCGTGCCGGCGGACTGCCTAACGCACGATGCAGGATTACCCGAGACATGATCCCTGCAATATTAGCGATATATAGAGGTAGGTATGTCGCCTAAAGTAATTTATGTAAGCACATAAGTAAGTATAGTATGTAGGTAGGTATATAGTACAATAATAGCCAATATTAACTTACTCTTAACAGATGGTTCCCATTATTTCATCATTACTATCACCAAGTATTATCATATCAATGTTCCGTATCAGCAGTCACGCACGAATGTTGTCATGTCAATTAGGTATTAAATAACTGACAGTCGAAAAACTCATAACCTCAAAGTTACGACACCGCGCGCGACGCGCCCGCGGGCGTTGATCTTTGACCGAGTCGGTGTGAGGTAACACGAGCTAACACGGTCGGGTGTTTGATTCAACCTAGAGTAACAGAAATATAGCTCTGTCTCGGTTGATTCAACCACTCGATCGAGTACAATGTAAATAGGCTGTCTGTTAGTCATGTTGGTTGACTACCTTAGCCCACGGACACGGATTTCACAGGACCGTTCCGCATCGTACAGAATGCATAATCATTCCGCATGTCTCATATTTCACAGGGTGCTTCTAGATTTAGACACTACGGAAATACACCTGCCTACATCTCAAATGTGTATAGTGTAGCTTTAAATGGCTGCGCGAAACATTTTACGCCTCAGATATACAAATAAGACAACACACATGTATGAATTATGATGTATCAACTGTTAGAAAATTTAAAAGATAAAATCCAGAATGAGGTAGGGTCATTGCCTATCAAAATCTATTCTAGTAATTTAGAATATTACTTAAATAATAAGTATAATATCACCAGACAAACACACCAACTATACAGACCCACACTAAGCAATGCTTGTATTATGGGTAGCGCACGATGGACTGAGGGTGAACTCAGTATATAATACTTATATAGATATTAAATATCCATGACTCTGACACAAACATTCATGTTTATCATACAAAGTTTGAATATTTATTAACTGGTTACAAAGATCCTTCAAAAATACTAATTTATGACTGCAATTTTATAATGTATACTTATGATGGTATTCAATTATAAATAAGTACTCATGAATTGTCTGCTGGACTAGCAGGAAAATGCTCATTCCCTATCTCTATTATGCTCCTGACGTCATCTTCAGACAATCTCTCTTCACTTTCTTGCACCATCTAGAAACAATATGTCACAATCAGCATTTAAATTACAGTCACACAAGCCGCAGATTTAAATTTAAAAAATATAGAAATGGATTTGACATCCAAATAAATAAATAATTTCTTATTCGTTACAATTAGTGTATTCCTACTACCAATCATATCATATCCAAGGTCTCACCCAAACTTTCCTTCTAATAGTGTTTGTCAATTAGTCTGGGGTCTACCTGATTGGTCAAAAATAAACAAGGTACCTACATGGCTACTCTTACCAATTGTATCTCCAGCTCTGTTCTAGGTGGAGTGTTTACCATCATCAGCTTCTCAGTCTTGGTCAGCTTGAATTGTTTCATGGCTTCCAGAAATTTTTGTATTGATTGAGCGTTCTGGTTCTTGGCCTCTGTGTCTTGTAAATAATGGACAGTCTGAAATCAATGTTATAGAATTACTCATTGGATATAAAAAATACCAGCCCCTTTAATGTCCCACTGTTGGGCATGAGCCTCCCGTCAATGCCAGGGGAATTCACAGTTCACCATGGTGGCCCAGTGCAGGTTGGCAGACCATACACATCTTTCAAGGAAGTTCTCTCAGACATGCAGTTTTCCTCGCGATGTTTTCTAAACCATTTAGCAAGTGATAATCATGGTTGAAAATGAGATTAGCACATGAAATCCAGAAATCACAGACAGATGTGAGCCGGCGTTACAACCTCTCTTTCTACCTACTTAGTTATCATTGCTTCTGGGAGTTAACCCTTATAAATGATAAAGAAATTGATCAAAATTGTTTAACAAATGCCAGATATAAAATTATACAAAAAAAAGAATGTGTCAACATACCTCTTCTTTCTTTCTTTACAAAATGAGATGCGATGAAATAAAATGGATATGAATATGGCCTCACCCACAACTTAGCAGGTATTTTGCCATTGTCAAGTAATTAATAGCAATAACACATTAAATAAATACACATTATAAATAAAATAATGGATGTGACATGATGATATGAAAATGGCCTCAACATACCTCATAAGTGACAGTAGCTAAGGAACCCTCTCGTTTGTGCTTTTTGTGTGTGTTGTCCTTAAGCTGCTGCAGAATCTGCATCACCTCATGGTTGCATAAAAATGCAGCATTTGCTTTTATCCTAAGGTAAAATGGAATAAACACGAAAGTTGGGTAACAATGTTGCTTTGCAGGGAAACTAGACAGTTTTTATACAATTTTAGCTGCTGTTAACTTTTTAGGATTAGGTTAGAGAGTATTAGGTTAGATTATTACCATTCCACAAAGTAATCTGATCTAGGAATGCAGTATTATTGGTGATAAAACAAGCCAGTATTACTTACGTTTCCATAACTTCGAATTATTTGTCATACTACACAATTTATCCACTAATAACAATAATAAGTAGAAATAATCTTCAAACAACAAATACTGTCTCACTATTCCTTTTGTTTGTTTACAATATTTATTTTCCTTTTTCACAAATAGTAATGGTCAGTGAATCAAATCATCTTTTCGATAAATTATATTTCGTTCGCCGCCAAAGAGCATATAATTTTTTTTTTCAATTTGGCATCACCATAGGTATTTTGCCAGTGTCAAGTAATATAAATTATTTCTTATTTTGAGCATAAGCACAGGCCCAAAGCCTAGGCCCAAGTAAAATACCCCCCCATCCCTCAATCAGTAAAGTGATGGATACTTTACCGAAAGATTTTTCATGGATTTTTTGTGAGAAACTGAAAAGCCATGTTTCGTCACTCTGTTTCAATTACCTACACTTGTGCACTTTACCGAACCTATAATGGTTAATATTCCACTTATATCACTCACTATAACTCGCAAGAACACTAGTTTTAGAAATTAAAACATAACTGACGCCACGACTTTTCAATTTCCCGCCAAAAAGTCCATATGAATAATATCATGTTCACATTTTCACAGACGAACCACAGAGAAAATAAAATTTGGTCATAGCATAGAAATACATGATCACGCATAGCCAAACCAGCGAATTCATTTACGTTTTATAATATTATCAAACTTCATTTAGTACTGAGCACAGTAAAACTCTTGTGCCCAGTGCTATATGACGTTTGATAAAGTTATAAAATTTCGGGGTATGTATCTATCCATACTTCTAGGTTCACATGAACACAGTACACTAATAACAAGTAGCAAGTGTCCTTCGTGTGAACGTGTACGAAGTTACAGTGCCCGCTAACACGCACGTGAATTAACATTCCCGTGGGCGACCTCTTCCACCAAACCAATCACAGATATATTTGCACATGTGAGGTTTCCCATAGCACCCATGCCGACATATGAAGTGCGCATAGCATATCATGCGTATACTAACAAATATCATGGTTGGATAAATGTATATTTATGATTGAAATAAGTGTACATTTTCATAGAGCGAGTCAATTTTTATTGCTCTTCATAGTGATGAAGAGCAATAAAATTTAACTCGACTAGAGAACAATCATCATTTTTCGTAGTAACCTACGTGACCTACTAGTTTCGTGGTAATTTTGCCGTAGCCAACTCATACGTCTTGGTCTCGTTCATTTTAAAGTAGGTACGTAAAATATATTTTCTTGTTACCACCTTTGTATTACAATTTTTTTATAATATAGGTAGTCGTTAACAAATAAAATGTTTACTTTAAAACATTATCTAAATCGAAGTATAGTTCGTAAAGTTTTTACAAATATTCAATGGAATAATACCAAGTACTTATGTCAAGAAAATTACACAAGTGGGCTAACTAAATTAACTACACCCATTAATGCATACTTCAACCATTATATTAATTTACCCATACCAGAAAATAAAATATTTGCAACTTATATATGGATTGACGGGAGTGGTATTAACTTACGCTGTAAAGATCGCATTCTAGACAAAGTGCCATGTGACTTATCCATGGTGCCAAAATGGTTGTTTGATGGAAGCTCAACGGGTCAAGCCAAGACTAACGATTCCGATACCGTTTTAATACCCGTAGCCATTTATAAGGATCCGTTTCGCAAGAGTCCTCATGTGCTTGTTTTATGCGAGACGTTTCACGGAGACGGTAAACCCACTCCGACAAATTACAGAGCTCATTGTGCGGAAGTATTGAGTAATATTTCGGATCAGCAGCCATGGTTCGGGATAGAACAAGAATATACAATGTTTGATACAGATATGTGGCCCTTGGGTTGGCCTAAAATACGTGGATACCCCGTATTAAAAGCAAAATATTCATACTGTGGGATAGGCGAAAACGTTGCTGGGAGAGAATTAGTTGAATGTCATGCAAGAGCTTGCATCTACTCAGGAATGGACTATGAGGGATCCAATGCTGAAGTCATGAAGGGATCGTGGGAATTTCAAGTCGGAACAACTAGTGGAGTGAAAGCTGCTGACGATTTATGGCTTGGGAGATTTCTTCTTGGAAGAATAGCCGAACATTATGGTATTAAAATCAGTTATCATCCCAAACCGATGGGAAAACATCAACCTGGTATAGGGTGTCATCACAATTTTAGTAACACTAAAATGCGTGAAGAGGGTGGGCTTTCGGAAATCGAAAGAGTCTGCAAAGTACTATGTGAACAACATGAAAAATATATGAAGAACTATGGACTAGGAAATGGTCAAGAAAATAGAAAAAGATTAACTGGAAAGTTTGAGACTGCTTCCTTTGATACTTGCAAATGGGGAGTCGCAGACCGAAGCGCTTCAATTAGGCTGCAGAGAAGTGTGATGTCAAATAAAAAAGGGTTTTTGGAAGATCGAAGGCCTGCTGGTGATTGTGACCCTTATAGAGTATGTGCTCTTTTAGCGGAAACTTGTCTGTAATTTGAGATGTTCAGTCAAGACCCGTCTTTTTATTAGGATTTACGGAATTTAAGCATTAAATTTCCTGTTTTGAAAACGTGTATCTTATAAAAGTAGTATGTAAATAAATAATCATGGTGGCATCTCCAATTATCTTTTATTTGATTGTGCATCAAGCAGGTCTATTATTTATTAAGATGGTAAAGAGGTTTGTATTTTTAGATTAATCATTATCACTGGCATAAAAGAAGAATATTTATTGAATTCTGTATGTGTTTGACACGGATATCAAATTTAGAATTTACACCATTTGCAAAATTTGTCGTGTTCAATTGAATATATAATCAATAACAAAAAAAAAACAAACATTAAAATTATAAGTAAATGTAGTTCTCGACCGACAATGGAGCTTCTAAAAATTTGTGCATTGGGATCTATTAAACATAGAAATATCCAAATTATACCAAAGCGACTTTTAATGAAACATAATATAAATCACATAATGAACAAAAAGGTGATGGATAGGTATATGAGGCTTCCATTACCGTGCAACAAGGTGTTGGCGACATACGTTTGGATTGATGGGTCAGGTACGTATGTGATGTAGGCTGTTCTTATTATACACTATACATATAGACCACTTATTATCTACTGATGACAGACGTGATTTACCGTTCAAAAGACAAGATAGGTACCAGTGGTCAAGTTATTAAAGACAGAGACTTGGCGATCAATTTAAAGCATTCGATACAATCAGATCCAGAGTGGCGACCATTTCTAGACATAACATTTTGACATTCGTCGAAGCATTGCCCACATATAATACCTACTACATGTTTCCACAGACATATTCTCAGACATTTCAATGTGCTTCAGCCTAATTAAGGCATAATGGTTTTGTCTAATATGTCTTAGTATTGGTGTTGACCACGACTATTATATATTCCATATTATTATATAATGATGGACGGTCGAAACAACCTATTATATTCAATACATTAACACTATTAAGATATTTTAACTAACAATCATTTATTAAAGGTATAAACATGAGGTGTAAGGATAGAATCCTCAACTGTGTACCCTACAGTGCTGAGGCAGCTCCAGGCTGGGCCTTTGATGGAAGTTCAACTGGACAAGCCACGACTGACAATTCCGACACCACATTAAAACCATGTGCTGTGTGCAAAGATCCCTTTAGGATGGAACCTCACGTTTTAATCTTGTGTGAAGTATACCTTGGCGCTTCTGACAAGCCGGCGTCTACCAACCATAGGAAATATTGCAACGAGTTATGCGAGATGCATAGAGATGAAGAGCCGTGGTTTGGTTTAGAACAAGAATACACAATGCTTGATGTTGACGGATGGGGTTTAGGATGGCCCAAAGGTGGTGGATTTCCTGCTGTTAAATATCAATACTCGTATTGCGGTGTGGGAGCAAAATATATTGCAGGCAGGGATGTGAGCGAAGCACATGTTAAGGCCTGTCTATATGCAGGTCTCGATTTTGAAGGAACAAACGCAGAAGTTATGTATAGTTGCTGGGAATGGCAAATAGGCACGACAACCGGTATAAAGGCCCCTGATGATTTGTGGCTCTCACGTTACATTATGTCTCGTGTGGCCGAGGACTACGGTGTCGATATTACTTATCACCCTAAGCCCTTTGGACATTTTCACCCTGGTGTTGGTATGCATCACAATTTCAGCACGAAAAAGATGCGATCCGACGGTGGATACGCGTTTATTGAAGAATGTATTAAAAGATTAGAAAAAAACCACATGAAACACATGGTAAATTATGGCGCAGATGAAGCTACAAACAGAATGCGACTGTCTGGTAAATTCGAGACAGCGCCGTTTGATAAATTCTCCTGGGGTATTGCAAATCGAAAAGCGTCTATTCGTCTTCAAAGAAGTGTAAAAGAGAAAGGCAAAGGATTTATGGAGGACAGGAGGCCTGCTGGTGACTGCGATCCATATTTTGTTTGTGGGCTATTGCTTGACACTTGTTTGGGGGGTGGTGGTGGTGGCAAAGCTGCGAATCCTTGTGCAAAAAAATAGTCAAATAAAACTGTGAAACGCTTTTGAGTTTGTCCAGACAATGTGTCTAGCATGCGAGTCAACTCTTGCGTATCGGCCCACACGATTGCGAAATACATACTGTCCATGCCATCCGAGAGCCAGTCGAGATAATAGAGCGGTCATATTTGCGCCTAGCTAGTACACGCGCGATAGTTACGGATGACCAAGTGCTGCCAAGAACCACCAGAAGTTCGCGCACAGATCGCGCCTATTGGGGTGCATGTGCAATTGTACGAGCAGATAGCACGAGTAACTCGCGCGGAAAGCGCCTCATGTGGATAAGCTCAATGAGCACACCTATCATTTTTTTATTTTTATAGTTTAAGTCGACACCCATTGGTATTGCATTGTTGTTACAGATTATATTTTTTTTGAAGTGCAAATAATTAACTTGTAGCAATTTACACTGACTTTTACTATTGTCCTAATTATTAGCAAAGTTGAAACCGATTTGCCTGTAAGTTAGCTACCGAACTATCTATCACTGAAAAGTGATTACAACTATGACTGCTTCTCATTGGGAATTTTCGGAATCCTATAGTCCTGAATCAATATACAGAATGAATTTGAAAATAGGGCAGTAGGTAAGTAGGTACCTATGCTAACAAACATTTGTGCTCATCACACAGTTTACTCCTACAGGGATTCAAACCCTGAACCCTCGGTACAGAAAGCACAACCACCTGTGAAAACCGGGTCGTCAAATATGAAATTGTGTTATAAATTAGGTCCAGTAGGTACATGAAATGAAGGGTCCACTGAAACAGACGAGTGGAGCGGAAAATAATTGGGGTTAAAGGAATGAAAGTATTTTCTATGATACTGGCCTTGTTTATTATGTAGGGTTAGCAGGAACTTCTAATGTAATCGTAACGTCATCGATAAAAGTTGTCAGTGTCAAACTTATAATAATATAATCTGTGGTGTGAGAGGGATAGACTGCGCTTACGAATCGAAACATCGTATTATCTAGATACGGGTGTATAAACTAAGAACATGCTTTTACTTTAGATTCTGTGTGCGCAGAGAATCGTCATAAGATTTGTGGTCCTGCAGGTTTCTCTTCTTCGGTTTACACGTCAACTAAACGATCTACTCTTTTGTGCATGTAATGGTGATAGCTCACTTGTCCACGCTGAAAGGGCCGAACGAAACGAATTTTTGAATTATACTTATTCTTCTTCTTTTACCTTATACTTCTTTTTTTAGGTTGGCAATTAGCTATAAAATAGTGCCATTTATGTCCAGTGTCGAGTATTTCTTGATAATTTGTTATAAAATTATAAGTACCTCTGATGATATTGATGCCAATGATGATGATGCAATGACCCTACCACTACCCCTATTAGTAATCAGCTGTGATTGGTTTACTAAAAAAATACCAGACATCTTGCGAGAACTTCAAAAGTCAAGTAAATTGAAATCAAATAGTATAACTATTTGATTTCAATTTCCTTAACTCGTGCACGTTCATAATCGCAATATAGTTAATTATCCCACTAATACTACATATTATATATCAAAGACCACAGAGAAAGTAATCACTACGTTCAGACAAGCTTTGCAAGTATCCAACGAGAATATCTTCTCTGTCGACGAGAATATCAGAATTTAAAGATACCATAGACAAATATTAAAAAAAAATTGAGTCGCCATTTTCATTATCTTCTCTATTCCCTTTCGTCATATGGCGTATTAGGTGCGTTTGCTATCGTCCGCCATATTAAATGAAATCAATAAAATAAGACAAAATGTCGCCTTATTGAAGTGCGTGAAAATAATCCAACAACATCCAGTTATTGTGTGAATAAATCATCAAGAGGATCACAATGGAGAATTCCTACGGTGTGGGGGTTGTTAACAGATACGCTCTTTTCTTGGACGATGAGTCCGATCCTCTTGATGCCATAAAAGCGTCAGAGCAAGCTAAAGAGCTTAAAAAGAAAACCAAAGAAGCCGAAAAGGAGAACAAGGGCAAACCTGAGATCAAGCCTAAGGGTGGCGGCACACCGGCCATCAGGAAAGGAATCAAGGAAACCCAAAATGTGAAGACTCAGGAAAATAAGAGCGGCGAGCAGCCGAAAACCAAGGGTCCGGCTCGACCGAACGAGCGCAACCTTGAGCGTCCTCCTCCACGCCGCCGCGAGGACCGACCGCAGAATGGCGCCGTCGAGAGCAAGGACGGTGCTCCTCGGCCTCCGAGGCGGGAATTCGGTGATCGTAGACCTAACTACGAACGGCGCAACTTTAACGACAATCCCGAGGGTGTAGACCGCCGCGGGCCTCGGCCGCCGCGCGAGCTACGCGAACCTCGTGAGCCCCGCGAAAATCGGGAACCTCGCGATAATCGCGAATTCCGCGAGCCTCGCGAGCCTCGCGAACATCGTGAGCCTCGCGAACATCGCGAGCCTCGCGAATCCCGCGACAGCCGTGACGGACCGCGCGGGCCGCGTCCGTACGACAATAGGGGCAAGCGCGAGTTTGACAGAAGGTCCGGTTCAGACAAGACCGGCGTAAAACCGGTGGACAAGCGCGAGGGTGCTGGGCCCCATAACTGGGGCACGCTGAAGGACGATATCGATGACTTGAACAAGACAGGCTCGGAGGGTGAGGTGGCCGAAGAGAAGCCGGCAGATGTGGCCGCCGCCGGCGACGGCCAGCAGCCGGAGGCCGAGCGCGCCGCGCCCACTGAGGAGGAGCCGCGCGAGCTGACGCTCGACGAGTATAAGGCTCTTCGGAACTCCCAACGCACCGCGCCACAGTACAATCTGCGCAAAGCCGGCGAGGGCGAGGACCTCAGCCAGTGGAAGAACCTGGTCAAGCTTGAGCGCAAGAAGGAAGGCGAACGCGACGACGATGACAGTGACGACGAGTACGATATGATGGCAGATTACCCGCAGCGTGTGGGCCGTCAGAAGCGCGTGCTCGGCATCGAGTTCACGTTCAACGACACGGCACGGCGCGGCGGCACGGGCGGGCGCGGGCGTGGGCGCGGCCGCGGCCGAGGCCGGGGTGCGCCGGTCGGCGTGCCGCGTGAGGAGCCCGTCGAGGAACGCGCGCCGCTGCGCCAGCAGGTTGCACCGCCCAAGGTCGACGACAGCAAGGATTTCCCTTCCCTCGGCTAGATTCACAGTGAGCCTTCGCTCTTCTCCCTTTCGATAGAGTTACAGAGAAAAATATTGTATGTACCGTTATTTTTGAAGTAAATATACAAAATATTTACACATGCGTGTATTATATTACGACGGAAATTCGATTTCTTTAGAAACCGTCTTCGAATATTTTAAGTTGCTGCGATGGGGTCAGTACCCAGGTTTTAAAGTCGGAACTCAGCGTTGTCTAGCCATGCTCACAGACAGTGCAGAACTTAGCAGAGGGGGAGGATAATTTTAAGAGTTTTAATTTTGGATTCACATAGCTATGATACGCATACGGATCTATATTAACAGTAGCTTCTATCATATTGTAATCACATCAGCTTATGATTTAACTTTGATGAGTTTTATTTTTATAAAACTTAAAGGTTTCAAACTTACATACTGTGACAAGCTATTATGAATTAACTCTGTCACAATTTAGAGTAGAACATTGTGAAAAGTAACCCTTGTTGCATTTTATCATAAGTTTGTGTTGACAAATGCAGACTTTGGAAACTGTAAATAGTTGATATAATATGTTTAAAAGATAAGGTCTTAAAAATAACAAGGTTGATTTTTGTTGTTACACAACTTCTGAAAAATAAACATTTTGTATGTGTGATATTTTTCTTCATAATTTTTTGAGGTTTGCATAAATTTTCCTTTTATGAAACCCTTTTTAACTCTCCTCCCCCGAACTAACTATGTGTATATCTTCAAAATGATTACTTATCTGTGGAGTGATAACTTTATTTTTAGTGTATATAACTTACCACAACCACAGTGATTAATTTGGTTAACCACCCTTGGACCAGTCAGAATAAAAAACAAGTTGTCATAAGTAATGTTGTATATTGACACATTTTATCACTTTCACACAAAAACAGTTCACTTAAAATTTACAGATAAAACAATACACAAATTGAGTTAAATATTCAACATAATAGAACTATTATACAAAAATAAACATTAAATGCACATAAGTGCAATGAGAAGATCAGCACAATAAATAACATAAAAGATATTTACATCATAGAAATGATGAACTGCATGTCATACCCATGGTAAACTGCGGCTCCTGTTGCATACTGAGCATACAATCTATTATACAGGAACATTTAAATATTAATCACAATAATGTGCACATTCAGTACCTACTATAATTTTAAAATACATAGTTACATGTCACAGTGCAGAGTTAAGCTTATAACATAGCAGATAGGAATTGCATATGGACAAGAAATCTGACAAATGTTTATTTATTTATGTAGCTGACTAGTGATCACTTTAGGACATAGTACAATTCTTTCCGCTACATTACCTTAATTTTCAAAGTTACAATCATTACTATCAATATTTCAAAATTGTATCTTGTGTCATCATGTGAATGCAATAATTTAGAATACTTATCAAAGGTTACATAATATAAATTAGTGACGTAAAAGCGTAATTACTAAACACAGGACTCGAGTCCCGTTTCACAGCCACGGTATATGTTCACTTACATTACAAGCGTTAACAAAGTACAAACCTCGTAGGACAAGCGGCCAGTTAGTACATTAATAAATATCTAGGCACATCTACATTACACTTAACTCTAGAGTACCACTATCTTTGTCTGTCCGCTACGCTATCAATTGACTATTATTTACATCGACTACACTCGTAATTAGTGACGATTATTTACAACCGCTAATGCATTTCCAATGTTAGCACACGGCCATCGAACTCGCCGATAAGGAACGCTATTGGAATCTCGACCGGTGCGCATAATACGAATAATACTCGCGAGCCTAGTCGCAGTTAGGTCACACTTCGTAATTTGAGCGCAGCAGTTCAAGGTCAGCGAAGCGTCGAACCGATGGGCGCGTTCACTCGATGCCGAAGGTGTTGGTCTCCTCGACGGCGAGCAGGAGCTTCTCGTGCAGCAGCTGCGGCGAGGGGTAGGGCGGCAGGTCGAGCCGGTTGAAGCAGGTGTGCGCGCGAGGCAGCGACTCCACGCGGCCCCAGCGCTCGATGCAGAAGCGGCGCGGGCCCGTGGAGCCGCGCAGCGCCGTGAACCCCTCGTACGGGATGGACGACGTGCCCGTCACGAACTGCACCAGCCGGAGACGTTGCTCGTTCGTGAATCTGTGCAAGAAATTTTGATTTAAATTATAATCGGATAATCCTTACAGACTATTAAACTTGAGACTGGCAAAATACACGAGCGTGTGATGCCAAAAAAACATACTAAGAATTACTATTTATATCGATAAAACTAAAGGTATGCCCAAAACGGCTGCACGGAAGTTTTTGAATGAAATTTGGCATTGAAGTAGGTTAGTCTGGAATAACATGTAGGTAGGCTCCTCCCATTTCGTTTATTATCTTTGGAGTCCACGCGGATGGTCAGAGGGTAAATACTAGTATAATGCATTGGTAAAGGAGTGGTATGTTAGCTCCCATGACTTATTAAATTTATTATAATCTTAACATTTCTGTATTTGAGAGTAACGCACACTTCAAATCGTTCATAAACTACAATGTGCAAATATGGGCTGGCTGGAGACATCCTACAGAACGCACATAATCTTTAGTGTCGACACTGCTGACCCACTGTCGATTAAGGCCACCGCCAACGTGCTCTTAGATTTATATTTCCTGTTTTTTTGTTCAAACCACGTGTGTGAAGGTTATCATGTTATGTAGCCACGCCACGATCCACTTATTAGCATAAATCTATGTAAGTAGGTATTTACCAGTTTTTTTTTGGTAAATGGGAAACTATTATATTCTGCCAATGGGTTTTTGGTAAAATAATTTAACGAAGTTTCACAATCCTTTTAGAAGTAATAATACTATAGCATATCATACTATGTTTACTACGGCAAAGTTGTCCTCGAAAATTGTCTTATAGCCTTTTGTAACTACCCACCTCGACGTCGCTCAGAACTTTACACACAGGTGAAAATCAAAATTAAATCAGCGGGTACAAGTTTAGCTGGCAGAGAAGACCATAACATTGATTACGATTATTTCACACAGTAATGCGCACAGTTCCGCTAGGGGCGCTGCTAGTATACGTATGGAAATGCTCTATGTGAAATAATAATGGCGTAAGCTGCCAAAATTCGTGCTACATCCGCTTGGGACTTAGTGCAGTTTTTGTCGGTATTAAAAAACCATATTCGCTATCTATTTTCTCGATACATTTGACAGGAGCGCCCCTAGCGGTAGCATTTATTTTTATTGGTAATGTATGGAGAGATTGTATTGTATGGAAAAAATCTGAATAAAATAATTATTTCGGGCGTAAGCAAAACTAGTACGCCTAGATTTTGTTAAGGAAATTGGCTCACCAACCACTCAAGTATTAATCGCACATTACTAGTGATCTATACAACGCGGAATTCAAGAAAAATTGCTCATAAGAAACGATTATCATTGATGTTATATATCTATATATTATTACTAGCTGTCCCGGCGAACTTCGTACCGAATCTCTTTTTTTTATTTTTTTTATTACATTATAGGCAAGTATTTGATCTCGATCTCACCTGATGGTAAGTGACGATGAGATCTACGATGGATCATACTTGCCTAGAAGGTACCTGTTCACTCTCGACTTGAAAACACCCAGATTGAAGTCAACGGGGAACAAAGTCAAGATCTTTATTACAAAAGAAGTATATTAAAATGTAGTACCTGTCGATGGCTTGCCAGAACCATATGATGACGGGGTGCGCGTCGTGGTAGCCGCCGCGGTACTCGGTGTTGGCGCGCCAGTCCGCCACGTCCAGCTCCGGCGCGCCCGCGATCACCAGCTCCAGCTCGCGCGCGTCGAACGCCGCCACCAGCCGCGGGTCCACCACCTGCCGGGACCAACTCGCTATTGATACCATCACGACTAGCAGGGACGCCGGATTAAAAAAAAACCGAACTTGATGTTTTTTGTGATTTTACATCTTAAAAAAAAATTGAAATTGGTCGCAATAACGTACTTCAGTCGCACCTCGTGAGTCAGGGCGGCAATTGAACTCATTGGCCTCCGCCCTGTATCCGCCCCTGGTTCAAATAGGAACAAATTTGATAGGTTTGACGGCCTGATTAGCGTAGATGGTAGTGACCCTGCGTTCTATGCCGAAGGTCCCGGATTCGAATCCTGGTAGGGACACACTTTGTGTGATACATACTGGGTCCGCTCTCAGTCTATTGTACGGTACTCATAATACAAGCGCTGCTTAGTATGGGACCGTATGACCGTTGTTGTGTTCGTCTGGCGATATTTATTTATTTAAGTGGTAGTGTTACCTCCGGAAACCGGAAGACATAGTATAGGACGCCCCCCAAAAGGTGGACCGATGATATCACACGCGTAGCAGGAAGCCGGTGGATGCGAGTGGCGGAGGACCGCGATGTGTGGACGTCATTGAGGGAGGCCTATGTCCAGCAGTGGACGTCTTTCGGCTTATAGTGATAGTTACCTCGTGGAAGCCGCGCACGAGCCACTCGGTCTGCTCGGCCACGCCGCGCTCGACGCGCCAGCGCACCACGCGCTCCAGGTACTCCTTCTTGTTCTTGTCGGTGACGGGCAGCTCGCGCCCGCCCGCCTTCAGCTCGCGCTCCAGCACGCGCCCGTCCGCCAGCCGCTCCGACACCGCGAACGTCAGCTCCAGCGACGACACGCACCGGGCGGACTGCGAATGTTAGTGCTAATTGTTACTTTAAGGATTAGGATGACGGTTTATTTTTGAAAACGTGCAATTTTCGGTGTTGCTACCCTTAGAGCAATTTAATCCAATATTCGATGTCGTAAAATTATCATAAGCACCTGACTGACTGACTTTGATCCTGGCTGACTTCGTGTTTGCATTGAGCCTCCAAACGAGTCGACATGAAAAAACATATCTAGAACTTTCATACATTTGCGTTTCATGAATTAATTTCTCGTTTGCAATCTCTATTATTATGGCATTGTAAACTTTTCTATCAATTTCAGGGTATGTTAAAATTCATTGCCACTGCTCTTGCCTCCGATCTTTAATGCTTGCTATTTCGTTATGTTCTGTTTACCCTATCATATTAATGCTTTACCTAGTTACAATGATGCTATAAAGCAGGGGATCCCAAACTTATTTTGTCTACTGCCCACTTTGAGAATGTATTATTTTTAGCGCCACCATTTTTTCACCTACTTGAAAACCACTGTAACTTCATATTAAATTAATTATTGTAAGCTTCTACACAACCCCCCCTCTCTCTCCCTCCCTCTCGGTCTCTTACCACCCCCCTTTAGGCCTGCAGCGCCTACAAGGGGGCGTTATCGCCCACTTTGGGAAAGGCTGCTATAAAAGTATCATGTGAGTGAACGCACCTGTAACCACCTAAGCGAAGCAGCGAACTGTGCGTCAAGCGCGTCCACGTCCTCCAGGGCGGGCGCGAGCCGCAGCAGCGCGCGGTAGAGGGCGCGCGTGAACCACGCCTCCAGCAGGTAGCCGTGCACCAGGGCCAGGCCGAGCACGCGCCCCGAGAAACGAAACCTGGGGCAACATAAAAAAAAAAAACTTTATATTACGAATAGTTGCACAATTCAATATGTACAGATAAGGGTAGCAGTATTTTATATTCGGTGATATCATTACATTACAATATAAGAATAATAATAAATAAAGAGGCGGTCAAATCATTTACTACCGGAGGCGATCACAAATTGTATTTCTTTTTCTATCCCAACTCTACAACGAACGCAACCTGAACTGAGAAGATCTGGCAAGAAACTCGGCGGAGTTGTCTTTTTTAGTATGGTGATTAAGAAAACAATTAAGAATGTTCTGTAAAAAAAGAAAATAATCGAATTGGGAACTGTTTTTTTTTTTTAATCGGTTAAAAAGAGAGATAATGCGTGTGCGCAGTAAATGGGACAGCGCCTTAACTTTGACGATGTCTGGTAATAAGTACATGGTCCTCAGTATTAAATGACAGTGGCGTCGAAAAACAAACATTTTACGGTACATAGCCTATAAACTTTTTTTTTCCATCAACGAACGACCGTTACGCACCAATAAAATTATCGTAACTTAATATCGCGTAATATTTAGAACTTATGTGTGTGACGGAGAAGTGTGCACAAAAAATATTTTATATACAGGATGGGCAAACAGACAGTATAGCTAAATATCTTTATCTAAGCATTAACTGTAAACCTTGTAGTTGTATGAAATTATGTTTTGCACAAACAACCAAATTTATAGATATTTCAATCACTATGCAATTTAATTAGCAGTTTACAGTAATAACGTGTTTTGTAAAACCATTGTAAATGGATGAAAATTTTTAATCAAAATTTAGATATTTACAGGAGCGTTCAAAGTATGTACCCACATAATAATAAGAATGTGTAAATTTTACTAGCTACGATAATTATTATTTATGTAAATCTAGAAAATCATCAAACTAACTACCTTCCCACACCCAAATAACATTCACACCAAAATCACTTCTCTTTATTTTTAGTTACAGAAAAAAAAATATCTTCAACAACAAAGGTTCTAGTATTACGCGTCCATTTCAAACCCAACCTGTATACATCGGCTGCCGTGTCTGTTTGTTCGTAACACAATACATGGTGTTTGTTGTAATTCGACCCGTGAACGGTGTTCGGGAGGTGCGCAAGCGCCGGAACCGACGCGGCGACGGCGATGGTAAAAATAAACGTAGAGGGCGCGCATCGCGACGACGGTAAACTATAAATAAATCATAATACTTAGTTGGTGACGGAAGAGGCGTGTGCAAGCTTATTATGGCTTTAAAATGTAGTCAATCCAAAGATATATCCATTATAGAGATCACTCTTAATGATGTTGAGCGCGCAATGTGACAATCTATGTGAAAATTTTATGTAATATGTTTTTTGTATTATTTTAATAATTAATTTATAAGGGGAACAAGAGGGTCTATGTTTCTATCAATCTATTTATAGACAGATAAAGAAAACAGTTCGTACATAGCAAATTTACCTAAATAGTAGCCAGAGTTATAAGGCGCTAGTTAGAGATTTCATGGACAACATTTTATTAAATGCCTATTTTACTAATAAGGAAATTATAGACGCAAGTCCAACATAGCCTTCCTCGTTACCAACTGGTGGCAGATTGTAGAACTACCTATGATAAGTGCTTTTTGGCCTACGAGAATAAATTTTAAAATTAAATAAAGAATTTTAATTTCTAACGACAAAAGCCCTCATTCCATTACACAAATAAATCACATAGCGCTCACTTGGACAACACTCGCATTGTTTTTATAATCGATAGATCGGTTCAGGGTTGATAACCCGTCGCGTGGCTAAGCTCATTACGTATGAGTGCAAGCAACCAAATTTGTGTGCACATGATGTAGTATGATAGGATACAATCGACGGATGTCCTTAAAAATGTTAAGAGGATTTACTTATAGATTTCTTATATTTACGCGAATACTACACATGAAATAAAACTTATTTTAAGGATTTTATCGCGTTTATTTTATGTTTTTACGTTCCCGATGTTTCGGCTGCTTGGTCACGAGAGGACTGAGGTGTTTGACGTCCTAGTGTCATAGTTTGTACTGGGGTCGAAGGGACCCCTTCGAATTTACTTCATGATTCGGTTTTTAAAATAAAAAACATAAAATATTTATAATATTTTAAAATCATAGGGCATAGAATTGCTTCTATATACATGTTGGACACATAGGCCCGGAGTCCACATTCGGGACGGCACGGCAAGAGATCCTTCGGCATCCTTAGATGTAAGCACACACTGGCAGCAACTGTGCTGCGGGTTCCCTAGGACGCATCCAGAATGCTGTCATCCGAAGTTATGCCGTAGCTTTGTTTTTGTAGCTACGACCATTGTCATTTAAATTTCAACTATAAGGACATAAATAATATTGTTATAATAATTATTTGTCCGCAAAAAATCCTTGCGGTGCCTCCCGCCGGTGGGAGCCGGGCCTTAATCCTTAAAACAAGCCAAGGAACGGGGTTATTCCATGACACATTAAATGTTAAGAGATAAGATAGTAATAAAGATTATTTTATAACAATATGACGGTAACAAAAACGTGGGTAAATACAAAAAAAAACAAGTAAGTTCTCACAATTGTTAGAAAATAAAACTAATTATACAATTTATAATTATTTTATGTTGAGAATAATATGAATAGGAATCATTGCACATTGAAATACCTCAGTAACATTGCTTACTTACAATAATAAAACAAATAATTACATGAATTCATGTGTGCATTAAGCCTACATAGAAATACTGTTTATTGAGTGTCGAGGTGTTAAATAAACCAATCATTTACGACAAGTCCAATCTGTTAATTGGTTGCTGTTTATAAAAAAATGTGTCTAACAATTATTTCAACGCTTTTCATAGCCTTCTCTGACAGCTCTTCACAATGACAGCTATATCTTTTAAAATATAATCCGCCATATTATTTACGAACGGTAGCGGATACCGAGTATTAGCAGCAAGGTCTGAGACTTGTTCAGACCTATACGTTGAACATTACATGCACTTACTAAGGTACCTAGAAGGTAATCAGATGTAGGTAGGCAAGTGCTATACTCTTGTCCATTATTACCACGGATGATTATTTGCCATAATTACGGCCATTTGTCGTAATGGCGTACAATCAGCGCGCACGCAACATACCTGTCACGTATTGATTAGATAATAATAACTATTGGCCAGCACAAAATCCAGGAAACAGGATTTTTCTAGACTCATTATTTATTACACCTAGGCACCGTGACTAAGTAGTCGAGTCTATAGTTATTATTTTATTTATATCGATGCATCAGTAGTTTATGCCAGTCACCGTGTTTTCTTTTAACTTTTGAAATAAGAAGATTCAGACAAGTGTTGTTAAAATTTTCTCTACACTATACTCAGTGGCGTATTGTAAGATCTGGCGCCCCGGGGCTAGGGCCTATGAGCTTTGCTATGCCATAAATTAACAAAAGACAGCTAATTGTTATGAAAGGTGCCAAAAGCTGAGCGCAAGGAGCGGCTGGCGCGCCCCTGGCAGCCTTCCGCCCCCGAAATGGCCCACATGGCCCAAGGGTAAATACGCCACTGACGATGGCGTATACTGATGTGAAACCAGTTTCCGTGCAGTGTTGCCAAAATGTATGCTATGGCCGATTTACGCAGTTTTTCTACCAAACACACACGGCCGCCTAAGAAAAATCATTAGCAACATTCGTTCTGTGGCATAAAAGCCGGATTGCCGCGATAATTATTTGCGTTTTTACGATTGTTTGTTGATTTAATGCGTGTTTTACTAGGTACTAGGTAATAGTTACCTAGTACCTACTTTTAAACACGCATTAATAAAATGATATCAGGTTAGTTAGTAAGCGCATCGCTTGAGAACAGCTTAACAGATATGGCTTAATTTGCTCTTAGAATGTTCGTAATAGTCCGAATCAGGTTTGTAGGGAATGAAACATTTAAAAGTTGTCTGGAAAATTGAAAAATTCGGAAAAAAATTAAAGCTTTTTTTGGAAAGGACAACGACTCTGGGACCGCTAAGTACATAAATTCAGTAAGTAGGTACATCAACTAGAGCCAGTCACCTTCCAATCTAAATGCTCTAAGGACTAGGTAAATTTATAGGTGTAGGTAACAAACCTAAGACTATAGGTAGAACAAATAGGAGTAAACTGTGACGGATGAGTTAAATTAAATGCGCACTAAAACTTAACTCGAATTATATGTAAATATCCTTTAATTATGGACAAAAAACAGCATTTATAATTTAATTTGCTATTGTATAAATAGTTATAAAATGTAATTTACTCACGCCAGGCCATTTTCAGCATTATTTGTCTCATAATAATAGTAATCGTTTACAGATTCAAAATGAATATTGCGGTATGTGGGTACCAATACAATATATATTTCGGCAGTGGAGATTACATATTCTGCCTCGTGAAATAAAGACAGACACCCACAAGATGACTGGTAGAGTTCTAGTATATAACCTGACTCTACAGTCTACACCAAGAAATCTTTTTTTCTCCCGCTTTGCAATGGAGGGAAGTGGATAATTTTCTTCCAACTCCTCCTATTTTTCTTTCAATTAATTCCGTGCGGGTTCCAAGACTTTATCCCGGGACTCGCCGAGGGTCAAACCTCGGTGTCTTCATTGGACACCACTGTAGATCCTGGCTTACAGGAGTAGCAGTAGTGGGAGTGTGTGGCGGGCCTAGTCCCATAAAAAATAGTCTACACCGAGAAATAACATTGATTTAAAACACCCACTCACCACTCGTGATGATTGTCCACGAACGCCGACATCGGGGACACGTGGACTGTGTACGTGTCGTTCGCAGAGTACTCGAACAGCCCATAGTAAGGGTTGAACAGCTCCCGGGACAGGAGGAAGAAGAACTCGCGGCTGGGTCCTCCGTAGTCCAGGCCTTCCTCGCCGTCCCAGAGGACGCAGAGCTTGCCCTTCTGCAGCTCCTTCTTGCCGCACGACATGATTCGTCTGAAGGCGTCCTCGAGGAGGTGTTCGCGACGTATATGCAGTCTGAAAATGTTATGAGGTTGATTAGTTTGAGGTGGAGAAGGAGAGAGTTTGTTTTTAAAGTCACAGCCAAGCTTATCGCTTGAACGAGGTGGTGTGATCTCAATCAATACAATGAGAGTATTGAGGAGCTTAAGACATCTTCAAAAAAAATTTAGTTGAGAGTGAAGTTTGGACATCGGCTAGAGGTTGATCTCAAATTAAAATCTAACCAAAGCACTTGTTATCGACCGTTATACAGGATTCACTCACACGGACCATTTAACCCATTGCAACCATAGTTGCGTGAACCAGCAAAGGGTTTCCTAAACTTACTTTAACTTATACTCACTTTAATTTGCCAGGCCCCTGCCCATATCCTTTGCTCTCTAGCTTCCGGTAGAAAGCCCTCAGCTTCGCCTCGAAGTCTCGCCTTTGCGGCGCAGGCGCACGGGTGCTGCGGGCGGCTGCCGGCGACGCGGCCGGCGATGGCGCTCCGCCCGCCGGCGCCACCGCCGCGCACCCGCCCGCGGGCACGTAGCTCATAATCTCCTGCTCGAACAGGCTGAGGAAGACAAGAGAGATATGAGTAAACGGAGGAGAGTAGTAATGAGACTCCTTCTTACTATTTATCTCCCATTTTGTGTGGGGGCCATGATCACAGTAGGGTGGGAATTACTGTCCATATTTACACCAGAACGATGAACATTAATCAACACGATGATTTCGGAAGTATTTCCCAAATGATAAATATCATGAAGACAAAGCGCAGCCAGTGTGCTGTTTAATTATTGTTTTATACTACAGCAGAATTACATAGGTATGAAGTTAAAATGGCTAATTAATTATCGTTCTTATCATAACAAAAAAGATCATAATCATAACATTAGCTCGGATTTGGAGGCTTTTGCAAGTTACGCGGTTTTTAGATATGGCCAGATAATTATTACATTATTAATTATAATTCTTAAACTAACTGGTATATTTTATTTGCTCGCACACAAGGTAATTAATTAAGTATTATTATATCTTAGGTAGAAGTATTTTTATTACTTAAGTAGTATGTAGGTCATTCCCAAGGCCTGATAATTTGTATAAAATTGCACAATATACATTGTTGTAAGTCCGATACAAATGCAATGATGTTTGTAGATCCGTATAACTTCGTGGTATCTGTGTATTAAATATAAATTTGTGAAACATTATGTAAGTTGAAATAAAACTATTTTTTAAGGATTTTATCGCGTTTATTTTTCGTTTTTACGTTCCCGACGTTTCGGCTGCTTTACAGCAACCATGGTCACGGGAGGACTGAGGTGGTTGACGTCCTAGTGTCATAGTTAGAAACAGGCTACTCTCATATTTAATTGTTGATTGTGGTTCGATCTACGCAGAAAGTGCTCACAGTATCTTGAGGTTAGTAATAGTAAATAGTTTTATTTCAATGTGTAGTATTCGCGTAAATATAAGAAATTAACATTATGTAAGTTGTTTAAAATATTTTGTGATCCCAAAAAAACATTGATCTTTTACATGTCTGTCTATGATTTTAGCATCGAAAAGTTTGGATACTATACGAACCTATATCATTGAAATTAGCAAACGCACCCTTGGTATAATTAAAAAAACTCAAGATATAGTTAGTATGAATGCGATAAGCAAAATGTGCCGTCTTATCATAGTCGTGAAAAATAAAAACAGAATTAGGGTCGCACTGCACACGCGCAATGATAACGAAATTCAATTTGTTAACATCACAAGAAACACACTTCGAAGGTTGCACAAACCACTTCAGTTTGTTTACGTTTCCAATCCACGACATTATAGATATCAACCATGGAACTGTAAATACTTTTAACTACATAGTTTTTATTTGTGTTCCATTTAAACACGAAAGGGAGACATGAAAAAACACAAAGTCAGGAGGGCTACCTGGACGATGATTTTTTCCTGGATTTTGCTTATGTCACAAAAAGTATATTTATTTCATTGACACTCGAATTTTTGTTCGGATAAACCTGCCTATTCACATATATCTCATTTACCTAATTACGACTGAAAATTTGAATATAATCACTTTCTATAGTACTTGTCACTAAATAATGGAACTCAAGATTTTTCCACTCGCACTTGACCGATCTCATTACTATCAATTAAAGTAGGTAACCACGACGTGTGAAAGTGAGACTCCTTCATTATTTACCAGAGCGTGGGCAATTAAAAAGTAAGTACTTAAGTATAATTATAAAGTAGCATAAGGCTCGGCGTGAAACTCACTTCGAAGCTCATCCATAAACCCGTGCAACACTAGTGTGGGAGGTTTATGACACGACTGTCTAAAACAATTAATAAAATAACCAACAATTATTAAAAACGTTATACAAACGAGATAAGAACACAAAAACCGAAAATCTCCGATGTTTCCAGTCGTCGGCCAAAATGACCCACTAGGTGCAATGAACCGTGGAAGATTATAAACCAAAAAGACGAGAGCAAGGCCGGCCCACATAGACAGAGACAGAACGCCGGGCTCTAGGCCCGTAGTACCCGTAATCGATTTAGGAGAGCGGGAGATTTAGAACCGCAACGCCCCCCGCTCGTGATCGAGATTCGGTAATTAGTATAATAATTTCATTTGGGCCGGTGAATTATACGTGAAGACACGCCGCGCGCGCACGCACACACCGTGGGCCTGCTCGAACAGATATTTGTGCTTAGAATTGTAACCGATAGTTTTTTATTATTAAACCAGCACATAAATGGTAGACATAACAAAACTCGACATTTTCGGCGTAATTCGCTCTTAAACAATGGGTTCGCCGAAATGGTCGGTCGACATCACGTACGCGCCACCCGTACGAACACCGAGCCCTTTTACAGAGGAACCTTCGGCTAATGTTTAGTTGATCTATTACAGTGGACGTGCGATACACACAGTATGCAAGAGGTGTGCCCAATATTCTCTATTCATCGGCCGAGGCATTGTTTGCTAGAGTGACTCGCGAGCCGCGCGACAAGGACTTGCTATAATTGAGGAAACATAAAGTTATACGCTGCAGTTCGCTTACAACGCAAGGCCGTCCCCCCGAGACGGTGCTTCGATGGGAACGACCTAAAATTACTCGCAACAATACAAACACATAATATTATCTGTTACACGTGTGTAAGTGCGTGTAAGTTGTACGGTTTGTTAGAAGATTGATGAGAAAAGTTCCCGGCACGCAACGCGAGAGCGAAACCGTATCGCATCTTCGTATTCTGCAAAACGAACAAAACTGCCAGGGATTGTGATATTGTATCGTGATAGGATCATTACGTAAGCATCCGGCACATCCTCCGCGTGGATCATATCGTGAAGGCCACCGATCCCCGAAAGTTAATGACTATCGGAGGCATGTGGGCGAGCGGGCGGGCGGTGCGCGCGCGCACGCGTCCGCGCCCGGGGCTGCGCGCGCCGGTCACGTCTCCCGGCTGGCGCTCGCAGGACAGGTGTGCGAGGTGTCTCGCGCCGCCCCGCGCCCGCCGCCGCTCATTGTTACCACCGCGATAGCCACTACGATAACGAACACGGTACGGGTGCCCGACGTCTTGATTCCGTGTCAGGGTTGAATCGAAGATGACGCGGCGAGATCTAATCTCGTGTCTGTAGTAGTTATTTAATTAACAGTGACCGCGTCTGGTGCTTAAGTCATTGTTTGGGAAGTATGAGGGACACTTTATATCTAGATAACGTAGAACAGGGAGACGATAACGACTCGGGAGGTAAGGCAGGCGCACTTTCACCGGCACATGCGCGTGCGCAGCGCCCGCGGCCCTCGGGCATAACTTATCGCCGAACAGCTGCCGCTGATGACTCTTAACAACTCCGGAGTCGTTAGGAAACAATGCGTTTAGTTATTTTAAAATTATTTTTCGTTTTGAACGTTTTAAGTTGAAATTGGAAAGTTGGATCAAACAATTTGAATAGAAATGATGGAGGAATAATTCCTTCCCATTTTAGTAAAGTTGGTAGAAGTAGAAATATGACTACCATCGAAAACTTGAATATTATACCTACTAACGAAAGGCTAATAGCCAAAAAAAGCAACCACAAACTAAAATGATATTCAAGCCAACAAAACCATGTGACTATCACGATTTTGGGGTCTTAACCTCTGAATTATGTTAAAAAAGGCAGCATTAGAGGCCGGGCCACCTGTAATTAAGGATCCCTAAATATAATCGTACAATGATGAGCTCTCCTCGCTTCGGGCAATATCTGGCGGGGAGCCTGACGGTGGTGGAAGGAACTGATTACTGGCCTCTGGTTATACTCATAATGCTTCTTATCTTGTGTTTTTTTTTGTAGATTCGAGTAATTCTTCAAAAAGTCTCTGAGGATTAACGAAAACGTTAAATTGTTTTATTACGGTCTTCATCACAGACTACAGACAGATGAAATCTCGACGGTCACAAAATGAACAGATCATTTGACCCCTTATTACCGGGCGGCACAACATGAGGTAGACCGAGTCTAATCTGACAGAATGTTTTTTTATGCCCATCTTTGAGGGTTCCATATTTTGTCATTTTTATTCATGGAAATATACAATTCTGTGCCAATGTGTGTGCCAAACTAGTAACATTAATGGTAATAGAAAACACTTTAGTAATTTAAAATACGACCTCATAGTAACGTAACCATGCAATGTTGAGTGTAACACGAGAAATTAAATTTAAAATCGCTTTCCGTATAGACAATGTCGCCCGTTCCAATGTTTATTGAAAAAAATATCAAATTACTTCCGAGAACAAAATGTAGGCAACGCTAACACGTAAGTGCGAACCAAATTGGTTTACAACAATAGGCTAAGTTCTACATAATTCAAGTTGTATGTGCGAGCAGTTATGTTATGAAACGGCCGACATTGAGGCGACCTCAGTGGAATTAGTGGCTGATACGTGTCTAATATTTTGTGCTAAATTACTTCCTATGATTAATGTGTTGTCAAAAGGCTTCCTTGGCTGCGTACAAAAGGTATAAACTGAAGGACATTCTGGTAACTTTGTTTGTAGCAACACTTACATACTTACCCATATTAAGAATTTCAGAAGACCAGTTAAAAATATAATTGTTACGAACTGACATTTAGGATTTCATGGATACATGGATGTTATGCGACAGTTATGCGACTCGTTGTCGTTAAGGTACAACCAATTTATAAAGACTGTAAAGGGCATTATAACGAAAATTTGGGTAAAGGTTATAATTAATGCCTACAATAACATTATAGAAATAATTTATGTCAAAAGTCATGGGTTACAAATGTTGTCATTTTTGAGCGCGAAATGTATTATAAATAACGCGATGACAACACAACGGCCCGCGCGATACCCGAAACATGCGAGTGACGAGCGCGCTCGAGCGTATCAAGTTTTAATTTACATTGCAGCTTTAGGTCTAGATTAGCAATTGTTTTTTTTAAATTTATAATCATGTCTAGATAGACTTCTATTATGATTTCATGCTATAATTAATTAAAAAGAGCTGAATAAAATGCGTAACATTCATGTAAAGATCGACGGAAAATTCCATCTCTGGGGGTCCAGAATCACGAGTAGAATCCGTGGTATCAGTTTTCGTTATACCCTGTATACACTATGCAAAGCAAAGTTAAACTATATCCTACCGTAGGTCAGTACTATGTCAAAGAACGTATTTTTTTTGTGTAATTTTTTTAGGTACAGTCGCCTTCCAATTTTTCGCAAATCGTCTTGAACCGTGGGAACTCATTAATGAATACAATACTAGGTATAATATATCTCTGAAACAGCTATTGTAAGCTTATTCCAAGAAATGTAGCGGTGACACAGTCACAGATGACCTGTTGAGTTAAGTCGTATAGGAACTTCAAAACATATATCAATATTAATAATAACCTAATTATAGCACGCGTTTATTATGAACATTTAATTAAGTTCTAACTACATATTTTAAATCCTTCATAAATCATAGTGTACAGGCCGTCTCACCTATAAATTAGGTTTCTGAGAATTTTATAAATTGAAAAATCTGAGATTACAGTTTATGATAATGGGTTGCGGTGTGGAATTAAATTTCGCGTTAAATTAAGTTATAACACGGCTTTGTTGGTCGGTTTTGGCTTTTAAAATGATAGCCTCAAATAATTAAGTAACGCTCTAGTTATATTCTACTTATTGTAACTTAATAGTATCTGTACATATATTAGATTATAATAGATTTCTTTATAGACCCGATGACAATTGAAAAATCAAATTGAGCAAAATCGCTAATCTATACATATAAAAAACGCATTACTATATGTACATGGAAGATATATAAGAAATGCGATAGAAGCTTTTAAAAACGCAAGAGAGCCCAATACAATTATTGTTAGAATTTTTGTCTGTTTATCTGTACTTTGTGCGCACTAATTTTAGAAACGGCTTAGCCGATTTGTATGCAGATTTCACTAATGTATTTTCATAAGCTTCACTTAAAATGAATCGTTTTTTTAATCAGTTCATAAATAAAAAAACAATTTAAAGACGCGGACGAAGTCGCGGGCAACTGCTAGTCGATAAATATATTGTCTATACATATAAATAAAATTGGAGTGTCTGTTTGTAATATTAAAATAACCGCTTTTTACTAAGTGCATTTAGATGTATACACGTTACCTATACCGAAACAACATTCTGTCTGTCTGTCTGTTTGTTTGTTCCGGCTAATCTCTGAAATGGCTGGACCGATTTTGACGGGACTTTCACTGGCAGATAGCTGATGTAACAAGGAGTAACTTAGACTACTTTTATTTTAGAAAAAAAATAGGATCTCACGAAAAAAAATTAAAACCAATGTTGCAGCGCAGCGCCTGATTAAGTTTGATAGCAACAACCTGCAATGCGTCCCGCGGGCTCAGAATGGGCGAGCAGGCTGTTGTCAACGGTTGTCTTTGTTAAATACCACGCGGACGAAGTCGCGGGCAACAGCTAGTATAGTAAATACAAAGTAACAAGCGAAAAAAGATTGATGACAATATGGCCACATAAACGTCTATAGTTACAGTATGAAGACGTACAAACACAAGTTTGGATAAAACCTTTTAACGATATTTACTCTCAAATTTATAGACGTTTTATAACTTCATCAAACGTCACATAGTACTGCGCAAAGCAAAACTCTTGTGCGCAGTATTATGTGACGTTTGATAAAGTTATAGAACATCTATATATTTGGGGGTTAATGTACAAAAATACCACGCATGTAAGCTAGTGGACTGGTGTCCCGGGCTTCATGAAATCCGTCGATAGCTACTGAGGGTTCCGGTCACGGCACACCCAGGTAAGACAGGTGAACATCGAATATTGTTCAAAAGACCACGTTTTATTCCGAACGCACATTGATTTTGTGAATTCCGTATCAGTCGTACATATTAGTATAAAGTTGACGATATTTCAGTAGGACGCACAGTGAAGTAATTATACATGTCTATTTTATATCATGTCTATTTTATTTTCCATTCTTGTGTCGGTATCTGCAGTTTTTTAAAGCTTTAAATTAGAAAAATATATAGACACCACGGTCCAATTATGTCGACTGCCTCCACTGGTGACAGGAGGGCTGGCTCTTTCCTCGATTAAAAAATTAGCTTGATAATACAGCGAGGAAATGCAGCCAGCATTCTTGCCACGCGGACGAGGTGTTTTTGATACATAGTTTGTTTCCTATATACTTTAACTGCAATTGTAAATATTTAACTATAAATATAATGTAATTTTATTTAAAAAAAAAAGGTGTTCATGAGTATCTAGCAACAATATATTAGTGGAGTAAGGCAAAAGACCCCGTCAGCTGGTTCACGTCGATTAGGACATAATAAAGGACTTCCGTATTTAGTTACTGACACACAGATAAATTGTTATAATAATATATCTATATGAAGTGTCTGCAGTATAGTATTCAATGCTAACAATTATAATTGATTATCTATACTTAAAAAGTTATTATATATTTGTTTATTACAAACAATTAGTCTTGAAAACTCTGTGTTCTCGTTCTTCACGGTCTAAAGACTCGTTTGTAAGTGTTAAGTTGGCAATGAACTTAAACGTAACATAATTTCAAGTGGCTCTATTTACACGTCTACCTCACACGCGAGAATTGACTCATAATTTGGCTAACGTTAGCTTAACTACATGTAACGCGTTTAAAAATACCCTGACTGATAATATCGCCAGACGAACACACCAACTATACGGTCCCATACTAAGCAACGATTGTGTATGGGTACTGTACGAACTGGGGGCGAACCCAGTATATAATACTTATATAGATATAAAACATCCATGACTCGGTTACAACCATTCGTACTCATCACACAAGTTTGCCCTACCAGGATTCGAACCAGGGAGTCTTAGCGTAGAAAGCAGGGTCACTACCCACTGAGGTAATCAGGCCGTCAACGTCCGTCTGAGTCTTCTCAACGTGTAGGGCACACTTGCAAATTGAATTGTATTGTATACTGATGTCTCATCATGTCGGTTTAGTTCTTCAAAATGTGTGTAATAAATCTTGCCGCCAATCAACAGTGAGGTCGTCTCCATACGCCAGTGATGTTGGCTGTGATTGTCATCTCATGATATTTTGCTGATAAAACAACAACATGAGCTGTTCGGGTTGTTGTCGGCACATTCGGTTCAGCAATTTTGATACGACCAATTGTGTTATTGTGTTATTTAATGAAAATCGAAATAGTATAACTATTAATACGTTTACATACATTATTTTAACGATAACGATGTTCTGAAATGTTATAGAAAATATTGAAACCGTTCACGATAGCATTGCAAGCCCTTAGTATTTGGATGAAATCTGTCTATAAATTTATGTTTAGATATACGGATCGGTTGGGCGATATCGGTCGTAGGTTGGAAATGTGTTCACAAATATTCGCTTCGCCTTAAAAGGGCAAGCAATAAGTTCCAACGACTACATATCTTGGTTATTTGTTTGCTTGGTTATTTGTTTTGCAAAAATTAAAGATATTCGTATGTGTAGGTAGATATTATGATAAAAGCATAAGGTCAATGACCCTACCCCCCTTCAATGTTTCCGGTGAGATTATCATGTCTAAATACAAAACCCAATTTATAGTTAAATAATTACATAGTATGAGTAGATAGCCTTTATTATGAGACCTCTACAAGCACTATCTTCCCTCAAAGCATGGACGAATCCAACTAAAACATGAGACTCCACGAAAAAAAAAACATTATTTGTATGGACGTAAGTTGTTTTTTTTGATCCAGTAATAGGTAAGTCTCTTTAATTTCTCACGCATAAAAGTATATTTAAAAGTAAGTACTGTTAATCCAATGTATTTAAAACTTAATTAATGCAAAGTTTTATTCAAATCATAATAAAATGTCGAAAATATCGTTCATAAAATTCTCACTAATCTCTTACGACGCTTTGAATAGTCGCAAACGAAAGTTAAAAAAATTAAATAAACAACTATAAAATGTATCTAACCTAAATATACCATTCTAATTAAGCAAACGCCACGATTTAATTACACACACTGCACTTGATAAAGGATAATTAGTGTAACTTTCATACGCCATCGCCAGTCGCGGCCGACGCGCCGGAAGTCGGAGGAGGGGGTAACAATGGGGGGACACGGGACCTTGGTTAAACTTTGCCCTCCCTAACTAAAATAGGTATGCGTATCGCTTTATTATGCTTTTTAAGTACTACAATGACAAAGGAGTCGTTGAAAAAATAATTATGTAGATGCGTTGTAACGGCAAATAGAAGCGGTTATTTTTAAACGAATATAGACATGTACGGAGTAGAAACGTGGACAATACTAGCGCGAGAGAGACAGAGAATTGATGCATTCGAGATGTGGTGCTGGAGGCGTATGTTGCGGATACCCTGGACTGCCAAGCGCACCAATGCATCAATTCTTGCGCAGCTCCGAATAAAAATCCGCCTGTCCACAATTTATCAGCAGCGCATTGTCTTACTTCGGCCATGTAGTACGGAAAGGAGATGAGAACCTCGAAAAGCTGATCGTAGTTGGGAACACCGATGGCAAGAGAGCTCGAGGACGGTCCCCAACCAGATGGACCGATCAAGTAAAGGACTCATCTTCAACCAAATTCAGCTCGGTGGTCAGAAGCGCCATGAACAGAGACCGATGGAGGCTAATCGTTCGATCCAAGTGTGGACTATCCAACGATGATCGCGATCCTCAGACATGAGGGACCGACCATAGAGAGAGATAGACATAAAACTGTATGTTTCTGTGTATCACCTTTTTATTTTCAAATACTGATAGTGATTAAGCTTGAGTGTATGCTCTCAACTCAAACAAAATGTTCCCTTTAAACAAACGAATTCCTATGAAATTATCTTGAACGTTGACAAGTGTTTACAACTGTTGACGCGGATATACGATCTATCGAAGAATGAATGTAGGTAACGTAATGAGTAATGTTTAATGACAGGAAACCAAGGACAATGACCGATTGGCTGTTGGAACACTCCTGCGCACACCACGCGGCGGGCCTGTGTGTGTTTTCTTTTTTTTATGTAACCTAGTGTATGATGTGTAATTACAATCAAATACGTTTAACCAACGGGGATGATTATGATGTTATCATTATAATTTGTGTGTGGTTTGTACGTACATTTTATTTCGAGTCATATAGATCCTAGATTGGAATGAAATTGTGAAAATACTAGGACGAGGGACTTTATAAATAGTTTTATTTGCTAAAGCAGGCTTTCCATATACAAGCAGAGCGAGCTTCGTTCTGTCCACGTAACACAAAGCACAGAGAATAAAAAAATAAACTATGTACTAAAAGACAATTAATGAAACATTTTATACGGCATCCATAGTCACCTCCGTCGCGGGCGCCGGAAGTCGCAGGAGGGAAAACAATGGGGGATATAGGAGTTGGGTCTTTGACCTCCCTAAAATTGGTAACCGTAAATGATATCGCTTAATTATTATGCTCGATAAATAAATAGCCTACGATTTCGGGTCGAACGGATTCCGTACGTAGACCGATCCACGCGCAATGCCAGACGCGCTTCATAGGCATAAAAATTACACATTCCGACTGCCAGAGACACAGATCATTGCGTGACATGGGACCAGAAATTATTTTATTTTACAACGCATTTTTTTCAGAAAATTTGCATTAAAAATGTTTAGGGGCGTTTTCGCTGGACATATTATCTCGTTAACTGTGCGTTAACAACCATCTAGTCCTTGGACATGCGGGTGGACCAGTTTAACTCGTCCCACAATGCCGTTTCACCCGAGCGCTTCTTGTGTTCATATGGCTCTATTGTTACGCACTATGATCCACTGTTTTCAAGTCGGAGCTTTTGCGTGATGTTGCGATAACAAAGAAGAAAGGAAGGCTTAAAAAAACATCTTTATAGGCCCAGAAGTAGATGGGACGAGTTGGCTTCCAAAGGGTAAGCCCTAAAAGACGCACAGACCGGAATGAATGGCACAAAGGTAGAAGGGACTTTGCCTAGTAGACAGCCTCATCATATACAAAACTAAATTACCAACAACATCAGGCGTATAGAAACAATGATATTCAAATTCTTCACACATCTTATAATCTGTAGCGCGGTGTTTGCCCAAACCTGCGGACCGAATCTAACGCGGCCAAAACTCCAAAACCGCCAACAATTTTACATCCCACGTCAACACTATTACAAAAGAATAAAGTTTAAATTCGCGTTATAGATTGATTGGATAACTTTGTCCACGGGTATCAGGGTCCATCAAAAAGAACGATAGTTCCCATATCGATAGGATTACGACCAAAACCATGACGGTTTACGACAATTTGATTGGTACCCCGCGACCAACGATATGGGAGCACGACACAGCGTTGCCGATCCCTAAAAACCGAAAGATTTACGATTAATCGTAAAAGTTTAGTCGTATCCTATTGTAAATTCAAACATAGATGAAGTGCGATAACATTAACTTGGTTTGTTATGGATCGATAATGGTAGATGCTTAATTATTTTATTATGTTTGCCTCTGACAATAGTTATCTGCTGTTTGTATGGATTAGATATGATGAGAACCAATGGGAACGGCGTAAGTGATCCTTTGTGAATTATTTGTTTGGTCATCAAGTCAATGAGCAGTTTTACGGTGATTGGTCTACCAATGTTGACGAAATTTTAATGTTATTATTGTTTCTTATAATATTCATGTAATGTAACAAATGTCATTAAACATTGTTGAATTTTAAACTTTAAGCTGCGGACCAGTGGATAAAGGATTTCAGAAAATTCTCATCTTTGTGGTAACCTACGTCACAAAGATGGGACTTTTTCTAAGTTCACATGACAACAGATAAGTATAATGGTTTGAGGCGAACAAAGTCGCATTTTTGTGACCGAATTAGTAGTAAATAATAAAATATAGTAACGAATCTCAGAGGTACAAAAATGAAATAAATGTATGTAATGGACGAAAGCGACGGAGCACGGTGAATGGAAATATGAATGAATAATGAACACACGATGAAAATAATACAAAGGACGTGTGCTATCGTGGCGCGCGGCGGGGCGGGTACAGTTTTAGTACATTATCATTACGGTAATACGCAGATACATAAAGCCCACGCTGTCCTTCTATTTTTAGAACATAAAAGTATTGATTAAACCATCAATTGCGTTCATATTTATATTCATTACGTACTGGAAACCGGTATTAAATAAAATTGCTCTCAAAAAATGTTAAAGAAAATCTGTTATCTGTCTACCGGGGACTTGTATAAAGGTACACATAATATAGCCACATAAAGCTCCCTTTAGTCGCTGCCGCCTCTACCGAGACGAGCGCAAAGCGGTCGCCGGCATTGTGAACCTTTCTGGGAGAGTTTACAAAGGGCGGGATTAAATTGCGAACTACTTTTCTACCTTGCGGATGGAGCATCGAGAGGACCGATGTAGAATAATTGTTGATGGGACAAACAGCTTATGGAAGTCATCAATCGATTTTGAATGATTTCATACAAGTCCACAAACGTGTATTTTTTCATATAATTAAACACAATTAGCAACGGCATTGCTACTAATATCTCAATCTGCATTTAATATTCGTGGGAGCTTACTTATCCTTATGAAATTCTTTAAGTATCAAATATAAGAATAATAAATTCGGTTTTTATATCATAATCATACCAATTAGCTGTTATTTACGTTGAATGGCTCTTTGTTCTTTTGTCTAATTGTTTCGAGTGTGTGTATAGCTGAAATATGTTTATATAAGTTAAATAGACAAATAATTATTAATGGTTGAATTGTTGTGTTAGTGTTTTGTCAAGACGATAAGATTTATTTGCCACTCCTAAATATTTACCAATCGCGTGATTACAATGTCATACTTGTAATAATGCTATTATTAATTGTTGAGCAGATATTTAATATTAAAATGAATGTCTTCGAGTTATTACCTATATTCTTTGTTGGTATCCATATATATCTATACTATTATAAAACATGATTTTAATGCGATTTGTGTGTTACTGATATTAAGTTATCCATTATTTTACATGTAACACCAGTTTCTGAATTAAGAATTGCCAGAAAAATAGTAGGTCAATAGTAAGTACAAAGTCGTATTTTTTTAAAGCTCTTATCATTTATATGAATCCTTTATAATGTACATAGATGCATGAATACAATACAATATTGAGGTTGAATGGACAAACCAGTCCGTGATGATAACACGGAGGTACTTTATAATATAGAAAAAAAAAGAAAATAATTTAGAATACACGAGATAAACACGTTGCCACATTTACGGAACTTTGCTCTATTAATTTTAGATAAGGGCCGATAACTTGTCCGCGGCTCCGGTGCGAGCCAATGCCCAGTGACGTCATAATAATTGGCTATCCCGCAATATTACACGGTGCAGTATTCGCGGCTGGCGATCGAAATCGTGAGTTCTAACGACTTATTGTGATACATCTGTGCAATGTTACCGTTGCGTACTATACATATAAGATGTTACAATAATAGTGTAAAATATTTTAACAGGGCCATAGGTAGGTTACAAAGATAACATTTCCAATGAAATTTATCAAATTATTAGACATTTAAAAAAATACACTGTACTGATGAGCGCATGGCCAAACGCTACTGGTTCGCCTTTAAAAAAAAAAACAAACCTCATGTACACAAATATTTTATACATCAACGTGATCCATATAACTAGCTGATTCATTCGTTAGATATTCTACACTATTTTTGTTATACTTAATTTAAGCACCTAAATTGAGTTTTATTGCGCCGCGGAAAAATTAGGTCGTCGTGGCCTGTTACGTTATTCAGTCCATTTTATATGGCAGCAGTGCGGATATAAAATTCCCCTCAACAGGAGGCTCAGGTCATAGTTTATCACCCTAGTCCAAAACCATCATTAAGTTGTAAAACTTTATTATTGTTATCAAAATCTGACGTGAAGCCATTGTAATACATAAAAAGAACTATTCCGAAGAAAAGTTCTTTGTAATACCTTTGTAAATGCATTCAAACTTCAATGAATTTGGGCATATATGTATTCACTCTCTTGGTTTTTCGTATACAATGCATATTGTATAATGTCCAAGTCCAATCTTATCCTATTCTGATGAGACTTTATAGGTAGTTTCAATTAGTCAACCGGTACATTTATAATGTAAAATGTTAATTAAATAGTCCACGCGTGTAAGTGAATACTGTGAGATTACAACTACGGTTATAGTCTATACATATAAATAAAATTGGAGTGTCTGTTTGTAATATTAAAATAACCGCTTTTTACTGAATGCATTTGGATGTATACACGGTACCTATACCAAAACAACCTTTTTTAAAATTTTTGTCTGTCTGTCTGTCTATCTGTCTGTCTGTCTGTTTGTTCCGGGTAATCTCTAAATGGCTGGACCGATTTTGACGGGAATTTCACTGGCAGATAGCTGATGTAACAAGGAGTAACTTAGGCTACTTTTATTTTAGAAAAAAAAATGTGATCTCTCGAAAAAAAAAAAACCAATGTTGCAGCGCAGCGCCTCATTAAGTTTGATGGCAACAACCTGCAATGCGTCCCGCGGGCTCAGAATGGGCGAGCAGGCTGTTGTCAACGGTTGTCTTTGTTAAATACCACGCGGACGAAGTCGCGGGCAACAGCTAGTTAATAAATAATTAATTCGTCGAAATCAGAATTACACAATAAGACATGACCGATAACGTGACTGAAGTGTATTAGACTGTTTTGTAAGTTTGTAAGCAACTATGTAAAGGTCCCTGATTATTGTTCAGCAAGGAGGTGTAGTTTTTAATCCTTATATCATTGATAAGATACATTTATGGTACTGATATGATATCACCAATGAAGCAATTATGACAATCGTCGAAGCTATATTCCAAATGACAAATCTATACTTAATAGCATAACTCAACAGCATACATATAAATTGACTGTTCTGAAATTACATACGCTGAAGACCTAGTAGAAATGGTTGCTATATGTCGTTTTTTTAATAAACTTAACAAACCTAGGAATGCTAATGCAAAACAAACGTGTGGGTAACGAGAATAATAAAGAAATTAAAATAAAAGTAGCAATGAAAAGGGAAAGCTGAACACAAAATTTGTGAGAACAAACCATTGTAATTATCAAAGATGAAGTGCCAAGAATGGTTACGGGGTATTTTTGCATAACCAAATCGGAGTAGATTATAAACGCCTGAGACAACGGAAACTGAGAGTTCTGATGAATGAAGACATTAATAAGACTGCTTTTCCGTTTATTACGCATGCGGCTGAAAGCGCACGCATCTCTACGCAACGAACGTGCGAATAGGAACACTTGCGCAAGCGCAGCGCGACGCACACACTGCGCTAGACGGGTAATGGGGATTTTATTGCCACAATTTATCTACTCCAGTTGCGTGGAAGATAAATGGACGTGATAGACGCTTTTTCAGATGTAACTTTCTATTTTTTTTTCTCTTGAGTTACGCCAAGCTAGTAAGAAAGAAAATTCGGAAGATCATATCGCTTAACTTACAGACTGAAGACGACGCCAAAAGTTTTGGAGATTACTCCCATGGTTTTCTTCCAACCCTTGATGAACTGGCGGCGGCGCGCCCCCCGGGGCGACGCCGCTCGCGCCCCGAGCTCCACGTAAGAATTAATTTTGGCGGCGTTCGAAGCCTCCGAAGTAAGCCTTCATCACTTGTACAGTCACTTCACTAATAAGATCGACTGACACTCCATAGATTGCACTGGTGTAGAACTGAACATCCAACTTTAAAAAGATCCAAAGTTCGTACCCGCCCTAAATATATGTCGTCCCGACCGTCCCCGCCTCATTACAATACAATCTCCTCCTGACAACTTATTTTGAGTGTCCAATTTGAATATCAAATCGGGTGCAAAGTCACGGAAGGCTCGATTTCCATCGCACTCGTAGCGCTGAGTGCTCGGGCGAGGCGTGTGATCGGCGTGGTGGCGCGGACTACACTGATCACTCTGTCTGTTCGCTGGCCGTGATTGAAGCGTAGTGCCAGGGTACGCTCGCTACGGCCGCTACGGGGGTGTTGTTTAAGTTTGTAAGCTCGCGTGACTCACCGGCAACAGATCACACTGCAATTGCGTTGTTTTACGTTGTTCAGTTCGCTCGGCTTCGTGACATATCATTTGATGGTGCTTCAAAATCTCTACACGGGAGAGCCCTCCAGGCTCAATATTTGCACGCGACAATTTACAATCCACAAACGTATGCTCTCCATCGCCTAAAGGTTTGTTCTGCGTGTACAATCGGTCCTGTGTTAGTGCTTTCGATTTAGTGTTTGCGCAGGGCCCGATGATGTAATTGCATGATACAATATAGAACAGATAATCAGCCTACGCGCGTTTAAAATCAAAAGGGTATTATAGTGAACCGTTTCGGTGCACTGCACGCCGTTGATGTCAGAGTGAGCTCACACTCCTGACTCATTGCATTGCTTGGGATAATACGAATGTATATTACGATCCAAACACAGGAGATACTTAAACTGAAAGCATGCACTTATGCTGTGGAGAAATTAGAAATTAAATTTATTTGCAAAAGCGTCGTTCAAGGATAAGTGGGACTTATTATATTTACATACCTATAAGAATGACGCTCATGAAAAACGATACATATGATTGTTGCTCATATAGATATTATTATCGATCGCAAGGAATGTACTATACAATATAATGGTTTCTACTCATTCTTCAAGAAACGAGACTACATTGTAGTTTAGTCTCGTTTCTCTAAGTAGGAGTAGAACGAGTTCCGTAACCTAGAATTAAGTAAGTCCTTGGCATCTGAATGTTGAGCCCCACCGGGGTCCATCAACACGCAATGCCACTTAGGATCATGCAGCTACATATCAGGTAATAATTTATCTCACTTCACCCGAAGTGAAAATAGATAACAGCAATTTTAAACACCCTCTTTCCTCGCAACGCAAAACTAGTATCAATTATGTTCTAGTTCCAAAAGGAGTACTTATTGAACTATATTTTAGGTCGATGACCTTTAGCAGCAAAACGTGAACCTTTAAAGCTATTAATTTTGTCAGCGATGATTCTCAAATTTAAAAAGGGGCTGTATACAGGGTGATTAAGAAAGAGTATACTGGGACGCTAAAAAGCGCATGTTAAAGATTTAGTATGACCTTTTAATCATCCTGTGGATAGGTATGTATTTGGATAAAAATTTGATGATCATAAATAGAAGCGAGTCTTTTGTGCACAACACGTGTCGGGAAGATATCGTTGACCTAAATCTGGCTCGTATCTTCACCCCATCCACGGCACCCGTATCCCACGACCTGACTCTGAATAATTTTACATAGCGATCGTAATCAGAGGTTTGGGGTGACGGTGTGTCAATGTAAACATTATATGATGAGATGAGAAAATGATTAACTATAAATAAATTTTCAGAGTCGTTCACTTTCTGTTGTCTACTTCCTTGATTTACTAGCGTGTTTTAAGGTACCCATCATAGGGTAGTGAATGGCAACAACAATATATAAGTCTGGCATTCATGGCATAGCGTCCTCACTTTAAATTTCCATACCAAGCGATTTGTCTTGTCGTATTAAACAATTATTCCGCATTGCCTGTCGCAAGATGTACCGGAATCATATTATGTTAAATCGCGTGACTAAGTGTATTAGCCGCTAAGAATACCGGACCATTTTTAAATTTGGCCCGCATTATATGACATAATTTGCATGAAAATATTGACTTCAAAGCCGAGTGGATTCAAAGAAGACCTGTTAGAATAGCCGCATATCGTTACTATGATGTGATAGAAAAAATAATATCGAATCGCGGTAAAGGATTTGATCAAATTACGGGCAATGACGAAATTGCAATTTGAAATTCTATTTTTTATTTAAATTATGCCTAGAATATAGAGCTAGCGATGCCCCTTTTTGAAATTTACGTAGAGCATGTCAGATATTTTTATTGGTAATCTTGATAGGTATACTCGTATGTATTTGATAATAAAGGTTGATTTATACATAGACGACTCATGCATGTCATGAAATATGTAATTCAGCACGTAAAACATGTATGACGATACAGGACTGACGTAAAGGAATGTCCTAGGCCCAGTCTATATATTAATTGCATGAGTACGTAAGACTTTTACTTAATACATTAATATATTATGCAACTTTCTGCGACCAAAATTAAAGAAGTCCTTAACTTAGCGAAGTGAAACATTGGAAACCCTTATTTTGACCAAGTTCTTGGCTAAAGTGAAGAGCCGCTATGAGAAATAAAATTGAATTTCAGCCGTTATCAAAATCCGTACTGAACCAAAGCATGAAGAGTTTGCCATGATTTTCTTCTCTTCTTATTAAATTTGAAAAGAAAACAATAATATATATCATCTATTTCTAGGATAGAAGGTCATTGTTCGCTAAGAAAAATCTATTGTGTTTGACAGCTTTTATCAACCGTGGATCTATCACCGTTTGTGACACCGTACGAAGTGACTGTACATTTAATAATGACAAAATCGCTCAGAGCATGATTCAGAGCCTACGTCATGCAGTGGTTAGAACCTGACCTTACTAGAAACATACTGTAGTTGGATAATTGCTTATAGAGCAGTAATTATGATGCAGTTCACCAACCTAAGATGAACCTGCCTACCGTAGATTACGCATTGAATCAAATGGGAATTCCGATAAATTATCTATATATAATAATATAGTAAAATATTAAGTTATGTTTTCTTGTTTACTTTATCTGCTAAGGATCTAGTATAAAGCTAAGGACTGATTCTGACTTTATCCTTATTTTATATCAAATGGCCCATTTATACATTTTAAATTCACTTAAAATAATTCAATGGTTTATGGTGGAACTAGGACGTAATGTAATGTTGAATATAGTAGACAGTATCTGGAGCATCAACTATGAAGTCGGTAGCAAGCAAAAGCTGCGCACGCGCATCTCATATTTCACTGTCGCTTCGGCGCAGCAAATGGGTCATCGGGCTTGCGGTATGGCACTGGAAGTAGCTTTACAGAGATCTGACAGGAGGTAAGACAGAAGTCGGTAGTGCACAATATTTTTAAATGTGATTCAACAGTAGTCATAAGTTGGAAGGATTAGTTACTATTAATCTATAAAATTATTAAGAAAACAATCGTCTGTAGGAGCAAATCGTTAAAAACAAGACGTGGGCATCCGCTATATATAATTCAAAAGATAATCTGAACTATTTCGATCATAGCCCAACGGATACTCCGAAAATGTACACTATTTATTGCAGGAAAAAAAAACGACGCCTATTTACTTTTAGACATAAAAATAACTCGGAAAAACGTCAATAACAAATCCACCAGATCTAAAACAGTTAAGAGTCCGAATTCTCCACATTTAAGGACATTTTTTTTAAATGATACTATTATTTAAACAACAACAGTTTCAGTATCATAAAACGGGCGCCCGCCGCTCGTTCATAACGCATAGGTAGGTACTTTTACTTTCACCGTCTCTCCAACAAAGAGACAAGAGCGCGGGACTCTATTCAAACGCTCAATGTAACGTTACCTTGTTTGTCATCTAATTACGACGCCATTAGCTTGTGAAAGAAAGGGTTTTTTTTTCAATTAGCCATTGTTTGGGCCACGCGTCCTTCCAATAACGCGCCGCCGACAGACCGTGGCCTCGCAACTGAAGAATTGAAAAATAAAAATGTCGATGTATCGACTTCTGAATCATGTTTTATTTATGGAAATACGCACACAGGACGCTCCAAATATCTTTGCTGCGTGAAAAACAATCTAGTTGATGATCTGAAACGTTTATTTAATTTTTTGTTTATTCAAAATCTAAGATTAGATTTTTGTGAGATTCTGCCCTGTGTCTAGGTTACAGTAGTGGCATGAAAATCAAACTGATTATCAGAGTAAATAATCATCAATCAATAACCAAACAATTCCAGTGTTACAAAGTGTGATACAGTTAAGTTACATACTTATATAACTATTTGCCACAAATAAAACATTTCAAGATGTTTGTAACACAATAAACCGGAGTAGCTTAGAAAATAATTACAAACTCGAGAGCCCAAGAAAGTTCAAAGAAATGGTAAATCAAAGAATTCAATCCCCGGAATGGTCGGATGCGCGGGCGCATCTACCTGCGCCAGGCGGTTACTACTGCGTACCGTTACTTGGTAAAAAAAACTTTTGTAACCAGCCTGTTGCTGAGGGAAGCAAAGGGTGCGCCGATTACAGAACTGACCTTATGTTCAATTTTTACACAAGGTAGCTAGTACTGACCCACGCAAAGGTGGTCCCGTAGTTACTTACACAACAGACAGTGTTGAATATTTTTTTTTGATATAATTACAGTCGGTTGAAAATAAACAGTACATAAGCGCTAGGATAACGACAAAGGGATGTTTAACTATTCTATTAAGAAGGTCGTTAATAATGAATTAACTAAGTGTGTGACCCATTAAGAAAAAATATTGAGAGCTTAAGAAGGAAAGTATAGTAAAACATAACGTAATATTACACATTTTTTATTAAAATAGTGCCAATAAAAAGCTTTTAGGGTCTTGTTCAACATGGTTCTTAAATGTTTTCCACCAAACGGACTCTGCAATGTTTTGTTAGTTACAAGTTTTGGTACTGTTTATTAATATACTTGTAGTATCTAGTAAAAATCAGTAATCACTTAATATAACTTTTACTTTTATTCTTTTATTTCTTCTTACTAGTTACTTTTACTCACTGCTTAAGCAATTTAATCTTGGTCACAATATGTATGTGTCTTTTCCTACATGATGCACTATATATATATATGCACTATTTACTATCCTCAGTATCTATTAACATTTAAAATATAATATGTTTATGTATGTATATTAATATATTATATATGTAGGTATATCAATATATTATATCTAAGTATATTATTTATTCTTGGCGCACCACTGGCTTCCACCGTGTTAAATTATTAAGAATCTTCTCCATCCTAAGGTTGTCTGGAAGAGATCGCAGCTAGCGATAAGACCGCCCACTGTACACTGTACCTATGTATTAATACCATATAAAATGTTTATGAAATCGGTGTGCAATAAAGAGTTATCTATCTATCTATCTATAAAAATCTTGCAGAACGTTAAATCTGTAGTTAGTTCCAGTCCTAGAATTTGAATCGAAACCTGTACCCTTGGCCAATGTTTAGAACATCGAAGGAACTCCAAATTGAAAAGAAACACGAACGCGTGAAATTACACCAGCTGCGAGATACATCCGAGGCATGTGAAAGCGTGTTTCAAATGTTTTTATACAACAACAATGCAAAGCGGATAATGAGAGGATACCAGATCTCAGCCCTAATAATAACAAAGCATTACAAGACGTGGATGGATATATTAAAAGTCAAACTGATGAAGAGTCCCCAAATTCACATCTACGTATATATTTGGATACATCTATGACTTAACCGATTGCAATAAATAGTATATACCACAGATATATTAGAGGAGATATGTTATGAAAGCGGTGGGCTTGCGCTCACCTTTAGCCAAAATTAGGCTAACATAGAGGTTTCGCCGTCAGTCGACTGCAACTGCACGTCGGTATCGGAGCTCTAATTTTATTTTTAAATGCCGTGTTATTCCGTGGTTGTGTGCAAAAATACTAGCAGCAAAGTGAACTACGCGAAAGATGGAATCTCATTTCACCAGCCAGTATTAAGTATTTTATTTATTCGTCTTTAAAATCATTAAAAACAACAAATCAAAAAATATTTAATGCCTTTATTATGTTATTTTAGTTTTCATGTAGCACAACGACTTTTTTATTTTTGTACAACATACATGGCTCTTTAAGTACCACCTATGTTCGCTACTGAGTGAATGTACGAGGCAATGGATAGATCGTCTAACGATACTTTGAATAAACTGGTGCGTCGCGTGGTACGGCCGCTGTATGCGGCGACGACGCAGCACGCACCGAATTATTGGCACGCGTGTGTGTGTGAGACTTCGTATTGGTTGGTTTTATGTAATTGCATGTGTTTTGTGGCGAGTGGTGGGGAACAAAACGGAGACAGCGAGTTCCCATACATTTTGAACCGCACGGCATATCTCTCGTGATCTGTGGTATATACTAACGTATAGCTGATTTACGATATTCAGTTATTGCTATAATAAATCTTCACAAGATAAAAAATGAAAACGATAAAAAAATGTTACTACAAACTGAAACAACAAACTCGTAGCTATAAAAGCACTTTTGGCGAACACACAAACATCAAAAGCGTGTTGTTTACAACCTTGACATGTTTTCAATAATATTTGAATAGCCAAAAGGTGTTTTCGATTCCAATACACTTTCAGGAGAAACTTATACATAGGTGAATAACGTATTACTTATATAGAAAAAAGAAATATAAATGAGAACTGAGAGTTAGCTGAATATATTGACACGAAATTTGTCTGTTGGTGGTACAATTTTGTGATTGACACACGAAACAGGATAGTAATATAATTCCTAGCAAGGTAACTCCTCAAACTTTTTTTTGAAAGACATTCCGTTATGATGTGCTCGTAATTCAAAATCCCCGCATACACAACCCACAATTACTGTGTGCATGTTGTCTATTGTCGCATACACACCTGCGCCTGCGCACTTACGGTTAGATATTTCGCTATATCTTTTATTCGCGTCGTGGGAATATTCATGAATGTGATTTTTTTTATAAATACGTGTGTTTATTTCGTTGGTGTAGAGTCGACCTTTGGAGAATATATTTGTTCAAATGCCCATATTGGGAGTCTCTATCTTTGTAATACTGATGATGACCTGCATCAAACATCTCTATCTCGTCTCTATCTATCTTAAATAAAATGATATATAAAACAACGCATTAATTCCGTTTACTTTAGGGTTAATCCTATCTTCACTGGTCTTTATACACTAGGCTTCTTAATTACCAGTTCGTCATCCTATTGTGAAACGGCCAGCTTATCTTCATCAGCTATTGATGCGAGGCATCGATGTTATCTCATTACGATGTACTGTATGATATAGCACTAATTACACTTAATACCCAACAGCAAAATCTGAAGATGTTGTTGGCAAGTGATTATATTTTCAGTAATATATGGGGCAAGGTTAATTTAATATTGGATTTAATGTGGTCATATTTTATTTTTGGACTTCAAGATTGTCGGATACTTGTTAATGTGATGGTACGAAGATGTTATTTTTTTCATTCAGAAAAATCACCATGTATATGCACTTTAACTGAAGTTCTTCAGAAATATTGTTATACATATATATTTTTTTGTAGTCTACTACATGAGAAGAGATATTGTGAGAATAGACGGGTTGAAGTATGATAATGATATTATACAATAAATTCAACAAATCTATACATCTATACATATAAATAAAATTGGAGTGTCTGTTTGTAATATTAAAATAACCGCTTTTTACTAAGTGCATTTGGATGTATACACGGTACCTATACCAAAACAACATTTTTTACAATTTTTGTCTGTCTGTCTGTTTGTTCCGGCTAATCTCTGAAATGGCTGGACCGATTTTGACGGGACTTTCACTGGCAGATAGCTGATGTAACAAGGAGTAACTTAGGCTACTTTTATCTTAGAAAAAAACATAGGATCTCACGAAAAAAAATTAAAACCAATGTTGCAGCGATGCGCCTGATTAAGTTTGATAGCAACAACCTGAAATGCGTCCCGCGGGCTCAGAACGCGCGAGCAGGCTGTTGCCAACAGTTGTGTCTTTGTTAAATACCACGCGAACGAAGTCGCGGGTAACAGCTAGTGTATAATAATTCGCTAAATAGTTATATCAGAAAATAGTATATCCCATAAATTTATTGCATCTCGGAAAGATGACGCGTATTGGCAGCATGTGCGACGCAAAAGTTTCGGCATTTAGAAAATGTCGCTCGGATGGATCTTAATTTAGGTATTTCGTACGACGCAGGGGCGTCACAGTTTTATGTCATGTGCTATCCTGTGGTGCCCCACTTCAAGGCGGTGAAAGCGGACTGCTGGTTATAGTGGGTGTCTGGACGTGTCCAGGAGCCCCACATAACCGTTCGGGTCCCCCCTGGCTCGAGCGGTATGCGTAAATGCATTTCCCAGCGTTAACATAAAAAAGGTATTTCGTACGAAACAAATCTCTAATGACTTTATATCGGTGCATTAGCACCAGCTTATACTACCTTTTAATGATGAAGCTTACTTGAAGACTGATGCAATTCCAAAGTCTATCAACATATGTATTTCAAAGACTGCGCATAATTTGCATGAAACTGAAGGGTTTCATGAAATGTTTGCCGCCGGGGTCACGTGGGCGTGTGCTGAAGCCTCATCGATTACTTTGTATGTGTTTACGTCAGCTGCGCATATTTAGATGATTTCTTGTACAAATAACCTAATTACTAAAACGGTTTTGACGTTCCCAAGATTTTAGAAACATAAACTGGTGCGTAGAATTAGATAAAATAGAAAACCTATGGGGAAAGAGGACCCACCACTGACCCTCGCCAAGTATCGCCTAGTTCTATCAATTATAAAATAGAAAAGTAATTTACCATAGAAAAAGTGAATATTATTTGGGTACTATTGTACATAGTTATTAACAGCTTTTGCCTGTGGGTCCGGTTGCGCAACCACCGATTTTGTTCCGCTGCTCGACCCCAAATGGTCACAGCATGATGATAATATGATATTGAACCATAAACTATGCAATAACGAAAACCCCATTTATATCTGTCTACCAGACTAGTTCTTTGATACCGGACTTTTCATTGATGCTGGAATGAGTTTTGAATGAGACGTCCATATATAGGCTTTTCAACTTTTTTTTTTTAAATAAAATCTTAGATGTGAAGCACTCTACTACATATAATAATTGATTTGAGTTATACCTAACATTTCAAATGCTCCTCTAAACATGTTCCAATGACAGACTTACTGCACACTTTACGGCTAATTACAGGAAGAGCCTTACCTGAAACAACACAAAGTTTATTTTAATTGGATGCAAACATTTGGCGAGCCACCCCGACGTTATCAAAATAATGCGCGAGCAGTTATAATGTTTGTTTATTTGTCCGTGAGGGAAGGATCAGTGAACGGACTGAAAATAGTCAACGCGGGCGATACGGCCGCCGCGCGCCAAAATAGCGCCCCACGCCACGCTGCGCACGCGCATGTCTTTGTGATTCTCCATATTTGCGACAAGCTACGCCTGCGTGACTTTTTAACGCCGTTTAATACGCGTAAAGTTTCATTCATACAATATTATTATATCATGTTGAAGTATTTGTTTTGTGTCCACCACATTTATAAGCGAAAACATATTGCTACAGGAGTGAACCTAATTACATTGCTCATTGTACGCTCATTGTTATACCAGATTAGATGTTTAATAATGGATGAGCCAGACATTAAAGGCACAAGGTCTAAAATGCCGGTAAAAAACACTTAGTGTTCTGAGTAATCGATGCCAGAATCGATTGTTTATTATCGATAATTGCTGTGTAAATAACGATGGTGTGAAAAATTCGCTGCGGACTGCTGCAAGTAAATCAAGATCAGGCGTGTTTAGTAGAAATAAGATTGTTTGTACTTGTGTTGCAACGCGAAGTTGTTATTGCATGGAATATGCAAATATATTGTTAATAGCTAGTATCTATGCTAGTATACAGGGTGTTACACTCCATCTCGATGTTACACTCTGGATGGCAAAATCATTGATTTATTATGTTTTTAATAAGATACAGTAATTATGGCAAGCAGATTGTTTGATAATTATGTGTCATACATAGCTCCGTCCATTCCATCATTACTATAACATTATGCAACTATAGTGTTTGCGTTATATGTATACTATAGAAAAGAATTCACCTTAAAAACTTAGAATTCCAAAAATATCAAATTTCATTATAGTCCTGCGCACAACAGTTTTGCTTTGCGCAGTACTATATGACGTTTGACAAAGTTATAGAACGTCTATAAATTCGGGAGTTAAGATTCTGTAACCAAAATAATGCTTGTAGCATTCTTGCCTGTGTGTCTGTTTATCGAGTATCGCGGCAATAATACTTAGGACACTTTCAACGGAGTTTTTCACTTGTTGATAGCTCGTGGTGACACTCAAGCCGTAGGGTATATGACTCTAAGACCCACAGATCACGAGAGATATGCCGTGCGGTTCAAAATGTATGGGAACTCGCTGCCTCCGTTTTGTTCCCCACCACTCGCTAAAACCAACCAATACGAAGTCTCTTCGGTGCGTGCTGCGTCGTCGCCGTATACAGCGGCCGTACCACGCGACGCACCAGTTTATTCAAAGTATCGTTAGACGATCTATCCATTGCCTCGTACATTCACTCAGTAGCGAACATAGGTGGTACTTAAAGAGCCATGTATTTTGTACAAAAATAAAAAAGTCGTTGTGCTACATGAAAACTAAAATAACATAATAAAGGCATTAAATATTTTTTGATTTGTTGTTTTTAATGATTTTAAAGACGAATAAATAAAATACTTGATACTGGCTGGTGAAATGAGATTCCATCTTTCGCGTAGTTCACTTTGCTGCTAGTATTTTTGCACACAACCACGGAATAACACGGCACTTTAAAAAAAAGTTAGAGCTCCGATACCGACGTGCAGTTGCAGTCGACTGACGGCGAAAACTCTATGTTAGCCTAATTTTGGCTAAATGTGAGCGCAAGCCCACCGCTTTCATAACATATCTCCTCTCATATATCTGTGCTAAGACCATTCGGGATTTAGCTGCAGAGCAAAATGGACAGCTGGGCAAGCGAACCATCAACTAAAGCTAGTCCTAATAAAAACAAATCCTTTATCTGGCCTTTGGACAAAGTGGTGTCAGAACGTACAATTTATAATTCCGCCATGTTCATCCTCAGAATTCGTATTCTCTACATGAATAACACAAAAGAAAAGCACATAACACCATAGTGATGTAGCATATAGCATTTATGGCCAACGAACAAGATTTTCCATAAATATCCATCAAGGACAGATGATCTTTCCGTTCCAATAATATCAGAATACCAGAATATGACGTCACCATCACCAATATGACGGTCGAACCCTCCTTAGCAGAAATCTCGTAAAAGTCTAACACTGACAGACGACAAAATTATTTACTACAGTGCTTTGTGCAGTGAATGAAACTAATTTTGGGAAGATTAATAACATTGTCAAGCTTTTAAGTTTTCAAAGAAGTTGGGTCGAAATATACGAGGGTGTGTCATAATATACGAGGGTGTGTCATAATTTTATTTGCTCTATAGTCGATGCGTTTAAACGCTTCTTTAGCGGGTTCTTACTTTTCCGGGATAAAAAGTACCCAGGATAACTTATAATTATATATAGCATGCTAAGTTATATTAAACATATTAATGTCCACTAGTGAGTTTATAGGCATTCTATAATTTATTAATAGAATTAATAAATACTGTAATAGAGAAATTATTTACAAACAACTAACTCTACATATAGGCTGAAAATTTTGAACTATCACATACAAAGGAGTAAATTTTAAGAGGTCCGTGTCAATTAAATAGTTTTTTTTTATTTACCACAAGTAGGTTACGAGAATTAATCTCATTTGGGGGGCGATTGTATGCAAATGCCCGCATGGCGTGCGCGTGCGCATTGAAAGAGGGCAGGCGAGCCCTCATAGTTAGCGTCTTGCGAAACAATGTTGCCGTTTGATTAGGTATTTAAAATTAAGTACATTGAGGTCAATTTGTAATTAAAAATACAGTATTTTATTCTGTGTATGTTGCCCTGCCGTGCTTGACGTTGTTTGCCGCCATTATAGCGTGTAGATGTATATATATTTATACGCCTATTATTATGATAGGTACGTTCCTAAAATCTTGATTTCAATATATTCTATTTAAAGATCTAAATATATATATAATGGAATACGAGTTAAGACTGTCCTTAATGGACCTAAAACCGACCGGAAGTTTTAATTCGCTGTCAAGTATTTCCAACTAAGCTAAGGGCTCGTCGTTCGCTATCGTAGAGTATGTACCGTCAACCACAGACAGGATGTGACAACAGCAAAAGGGGTACCCATAGTTAATGATATAATTTTCAAGATGTTCACGACACATGAACACGCGAAAGCTCGCACGCGCAACCGCGAGTGATTGTTCATCCGGATTTTTGACAGTCTATTCTTTTGCGCACGGAAAGAGGGTCTTGGTTTACCAAGACCCTCCTTACAAGGCCTTTAGGCCAATCACGCGCGAATATTTGCAAAAGACATTCGCGGCCGGTGTCGCAGCCCATGCGATGTCACTTTCTCCTTGTCGACCAATAGATGCACGAAATTACAGAATTTGGTAAAACGTACGACATTGCCCAAAAATATTCATATTAGTGGTTGCTGTTATACCGACGATTTTAAAATAGAATAAACAGCGATCCTAATTATCAATCAAACACTGAAAAGTTTAAATTAACGAGTTGATGTAAACACTTTTTGCAACTGCTTCTAAATTAAAACGAACAAAGCTGTGCAATTTTTCGGTTCAGCGGTTTAGTATTGATTTAGGCTAAATATAGACGCCAAATATCGGAATCCGTCAATTAGTTCACAAAGAATGAACTCATATGCGACCACAGTGTGGCAGATGCTACTTGGCAGCAGGATGTGGTTAGAACAGATAAAATTGTTTTGTAAATAAACAAGCGCAATACGGTGGTAGAACGCATTCTTGAGAACAAAGGAAGTATGGCTTTGACCTACACCGATTTTATTGGAGGTATGCAAATAATATTTTTTTTATTTCTTATATATTCATAAAGAGAACTCTAAAGACGCGTCGTGTGCTAAAAAAATGACATAATACATAAACAAAAGATTTTGCTTCGATAGAAAACATCAATGTATCCTGCCCCCCCTTTACCCGTACGGGGGAAAATTTTTGGATGACTTTGTGTAGGGTCTAAGGCAAAACACGCGCTGGAGACGCGTCTTAAAACTTAACCTAGAATGCTCTTTTAATGCTGTCTAGTCATAACACAATTGTCGATAATATGAGAAACTCCAGCATCGCGTTTCACAGATGGGTAAGTACTTCGATAGATTTTATAATTAATTTACCTACATTTTATAATAAATCAACATGTTGCACAGCAATTGCTCTTTTTGTGTCAGATCCTAGTCTTGATTTTTATAGATTCTGCGTAGTTCCATCACGCCTGTCTCGCATGCATTTGGTATACACGAGTTCAGGCGTAATAACACTAACGATCTATGTTTACTTCAAGATACATATAAAACTATTTTAAGACGGTGCTCTTCGATAAGCGTATATAAACATTGAACAAACATAATTAAAGTTTTTGGGATGTCAACAAACACGTTAACATAATTGATATAAAACTTATTTTACCGATTTTATCGCGTTAATTTTATGTTTATACGTTCCCGACGGAGGTTTCGGCCGCATTACAGCAACCATGATCACGGGAGGATAAAGCGTAAAAACACAAAATAAACACGATAAAAACTGTAAAATAAGATTTATTTCAATGTTTAGTAATTGCGTAAATATTATAAATCAATACGTTAACATAATAAAAAATCCAAAAAAAAAAGACAAAGAGTCTGAAAAATCAAGTGTGCATAAGTACCCTTTAATGACTTAAGACTGTATAGATGTATGTTATAGCACTGTTACAAGTCAGCTTTAACAGTTTGAAGTCGTAACGCATCTACGAGCCGTGGGATATGTGCTGCGCTCACTTATACTATAATTTCGATAATGGAACACATAGCGAGGTACAATTTTAAAACCGATCCAAATGGTTTTCAATGTTTGGTTATTGATACTAATATTATATTTACCATGATTAATAAGCAAGCCTATGGTTTTTGGATAAGACACGTTCGAAGAACCATTTAAGGAAACAAATAACACTTGTTAGATGCTACACAATGTTTAGGGTTTGGAAAACAACAACCCACTAAAGCAATTTGCGATGTAGGCCTACATAATCTACATTCAACATTAGGTCATAATTAGGTCAAATACCCAAATGCTACTTAAATAATGTCCTACTTAAGTGTTTGGGATGTCGAAATAAAACTAATTTAAAGGATTTTATCGCGTTTTAATGTTTTTTCACGTAAAAACATAAAATAAACGCGATAAAATACTTAAAAATTGTTTTATTACAATGTGTAGTATTCGCGAAAATATATGAAATCAATATGTATTTTTTTATAGTTTTTATGACGTGTGAATTAGACGTTAAATTTAAGTAACGTGCAAGTTTTCGTCCGATACACATAATATATGATTGGATAGCTTGGCCTGATATTGTTGATGAACAGTAACTCTGTTCTCGAATATAAATCAAGAATTTCTATCAATGAGGAGACTTAGAAGTCAAAATATATTACAGCTCCTAAAGTAGCTGTAATATTGTGAAATAATCTCTATGAATAAACCACGTTCTCCTGCATCCAAATCGATACCATAATTAGAGTTGAAAGTTCGGGTTATATAGACCTAATGCGACTTAATTCCCGCGATCTTCCCATAGCTAGGTAATAAGCGGTTTGCCGTAGGATAATTGCTGCAGTAAGCACGATCAGGTTGGTCTAATATGGTTGAATTAAAGTGTTTTTATTCAATATTTGGTATTTATTAGGTTCTATAATAGCTGCCTATGCCAGCGACTTTGTTTGCGTAGAGTTTATAATATAGGTTTTTGGTTATAGGTAAATCGGAAACATTTTAAAATCCGGATGTAAATATAAGTTTATTTTTTGACTCAGATTATATATAAGGGTATATTATAAGCTATCACAAGTCCAAGTGTGGTTAAAATCTATCCAGTAGTTACCGAGTGACCCGTACTGACAACCTAAAATAAAGAAAATATAGTTTTGATTTCTACAACGATACACAGATACTGAAATGTAATGACAGCTACCTTTAGCCTAAAATTGGTAAACAGATTCATAGATGAATCCTGATCTTAAGGATCGATTTATTATCACGTTACAAGAGAAAATCTATTTTCAGCATCTGTAGGGCCGCACGTGACTAGAGCCCCTGACGTCATTCCCACCCGCCCTCCCGGAATTGATTTCAGGCTTCGGGGACCCGATGACGTCACATTTGACCTTTCTATTCTAAAAACACTGTTATGACGCTTGATTGAATGCAACAGCCGTTGCATGTTAAAATAACATTGATATTAGTTTAGCCTTGATTATTAATATGCACGTCAGACATACATATCATATTAAACTCGGCGTATCAATGTAGGGTGTGTGCTCACTCCACTGTAAAGACGCTAGGGTATAACAGCGGAGGGAGGAGTGAGGATGTGAGGAGGGAGCACACTTATTACTTAAGTATCTTTAAAGACTTAAGTAATATATTATTGTAATTATCAAATGGAGGACTCTACCATTTTCTTGTAGTTATGTATTAACAGAATATGCGGTCGCAACTCCATAGATACGGTTTCGTAAAGTTGCAACAAGCAACAATAGGTTAATTGGATTTACATTAAACAAGTCATTGTTGTCTTATTAATTGGTAACGCGAAAGTAAATTGATTTATAGAGAAAAAGAAAATTATATTTCCAAAATAAGTTTAGTCATACGGCAAAATAATTCCACCCCACATATTTTGTTTAAAATTCCCAATGAATATATCATTCACATACAAATGACTTAAGCATCAATTTCTAAGTAATTCAAGGGTTTCCCTAGTACCTTTCCATTAGGATTTCCGCACATGGAAGGCTTCCAAGTGGTTCTGCATGCAAACTAACGTTGATGTTGGTAATTAGCCCACACCATATACTGCAGTGATTCATAGCCGAGACGCGTACGATCGCTTTACAAGTCGAATCATTAACATACAGGAAAATTTGCCGTTGTTTTACAGAATACTATGGAAATTGATTGTGTAAAGTTCCATATCTTATTGAAACTTCGATTACGCGTTGTTTGCGACCGTGATCTTAGATTTTTTTGAGATATCACTCTACACGTTTACCTCACTTTGCTTTGAATGTTTAGTATACAAATGTGAAATAATATTTTAGGCGATCCAAGTACTCATAAAACCGAACAAGTATCCCCTAGAGTACAAGGGGCGAAAAATTAAAAAAAAACATATTTACGCACCGTTGAGCACGTAGGATTCGAACCAGGGATATCCCTTGAACAAACTTGTTCGGTTTTATTAGTACATTCATCCCATGAAATAAAATTAAATATTTTTGTTACACGCTGTATAGACAAAATTAATCTTTATCGCAAATAATAAAAACTAACTACTAGTAGATAAAACATGAAAATATTCGTAGGTAAATGAGTTTTTCGTGGCGGGTGTCGCTGGCCGGAGCGGTAGTTGCTTTTAAGCCTTCTCTGTCTTTTTGGGCAGGAGTTCGACACACACTACCCTGCGCGTTCGAGACTCCAAAATACATAATGAAAACAATCCCCTCATTTCTGCAGCAGTGATGTCTGCTATGAGGAATGTCTTCACGGTCTGCCAATCACAAAATGCAAATCTGAACTATCGCTGCTGCGGTACAGCAAGTGAAACCGGAGAGTTTGGCGAAAGTTCTTTCGCTCGAAATGAATTTTAATTAGCTCTATATTCTCATATAGAGCTAATTAATCAAAATATGTGTTTTATTATATTACGGGATTATACAGATAATATCTTACTATATCTCTATAGTAAGATATTATCTGTATAATCCCGTAATATAATAAAACACATATTTTGATACAACTTCATTATACGTTTCAATTATTATAGCTGCGTATTTATATTGTTTTTTTGACTCGGAATATGCTGTTTGTACAAAATATCTGAAAAGATCGGATCCATCCAACAATTTGATCCGGCGATTAGACCTTACAAAATAAAATTCCTCTCGATGCAATAATCTAGAAAGCATAGGTAGCGTCTTATCACAAAGGTACATGGACTAAAGATAATCAACATCCAAGAAACGTTAAGATTCATCTTGACTAAAAAATACTACCGAAGTTCTAAGAAATATAAATTAAAATCTATTCATTACATGAATTCCATCGCGTCGGTATTATAATGAACACAGTGGACTTCCACTTGGATTTCAAGGAAAGGTACGATGGACTGGTCTACAAATCGCCGATTTTTTTTTATCTAAAATCACATACTTCGTGTCTATGGTGATATTTATGTGTCATTAAGTTTAACATAAAAATGTTAGCGCGCTGCGTGCGGCATATAAAATACTCGGAAGGAACGGGTATCTACATATACTCAATCACATGTAGCTGTTACATATTTACCTGCGTAATTGTTTCTTATATCTACAAACTGTACGGAACAATACTTATCTACAAAGCTGAAATGTTTTTAACTAGTGGACCTTTGACCATGTTAATTCTTTAACCATTTGGTCTAAGTAGTTAAGCTGAGGTTATCAGATGACACATACAACGTTTTTTATCAGCCGTGAGGGCTAAAAGACAGGATGAGCGATAACCCCGAAGCTCCCGTAAGTCGGTAGTGCGTTTTATCGAACACATTAAGCTTAACAGAAACGATTTCGTGTATGATAATGTTTTACACAAATATTTTCTACTCTATGGTATCTTAAGGTGGGTTTATCTAAACAAGCACCCATATGTATGGTTGTTAGCTTCTTAAATAGTTACACAAAAAAGTATGTACTTACATAGAGGACATTTCACAACACTTCGTTGTATCAATAATGATTGGGTAAACCTTGGTTTACCGTGAGAATTGGAAAATGGTTCAACTTATTTTTTTTTTATTATTGATTTCAAACACCTCGGTCCTCCGGTGACCATGGTTGCCGTAAAAGAGCCGAAACGTCAGGAACGTAAAAACATAAAATAAACGCGATAAAATCTGTAAAATAAGTTTTACTTCAATTTTTTAAATAATTTATTTTTAATAATTTTACTGCAATAAGATTTTTGCAATTTATGGGTTCATAACTTTGAAGATGTGTCATACAAATTCAGGCTATAGGTCATGGTTACACAAGGTCGTTATTCTATTATTTTTTCCTAAATGTTATACTTCAACCTTGCTGGACATTCTTCGATTTCATAGCTGTCAAACGGACACAAGGATATACAAACTGAAATATTTGAATAATAGCACAACACGCAGCGCGGCGCGGCTGCGCAGTAGCGCGTTTAACTATTTGCTGACAACTCTATTGTTTGCGCAGTTAAGTAATTTGACAGGTTGGTTAACAGTAACAAAGGGTCAGATTGAGTTGTCGTATTATGTATAGATTTAAAACAGAAAACACACCAGGCAAATGTACATAATTTTCGATGCCAGAAATAAGGAAGTATGTTTGTTCTAGAATCTTGGCATCCAGTCCTTTGTACGGTACAAGCGTTGCCTAGCTCGGGACCTTACAGTTGACGTGTTCGGCTGGCGATAATATAATTATACTTTTAAAGATATTTGGAGATGCGTAAGTTTACAATTTACAAAGTATGGCGCGCAATAATAGATTAATTTTATTTATTATATATCTATAGTTACCACCACTGAATATTGTATAGATACTAAGTATCAAAATATTATGTTCCTCTGACTGACTCGTTCTACATTTTTATTTAGTGATATACTTTTAACTCATAATTATTTTATAAGTACAGTTGTATGCTGTTTGTTTCCTGTACCGAAATAAATCAATTAATTAATTATCCTTCAACTATTTTTTTTAATTGTTTTCTATACTCATAGTCAAGGAGTGCGTTATCTAATTACTTGTTGCGAAGTTCCATCCATAACAAGTGACTAATTAACGTGTGTTATGCAAGTATATTCGTGTTGACTAATGAGTCGCTATCGGGCTCACTCTAACTTCAAATAATTAGGCTTATGTGTTGGGTACGTGGGTGATAAGACCGGTATGTTGCCAGTCTACAATCTGTCTACTACGACAGTCATTTCCGTAAAATGTGTTTTTACCTTTATTTTATTTAAAAGTACTTGCCTGATATTGAATGATGCTATTCAAAAAATTATGCATATAGCGTTATTTGTAAAATTATACTCAATGCCACAGATCATGGATGTTAATTATTTTAATCTTGGTTTTCTATGTCGCATCGTAAGAAATGATTGAGCTCAACTATTCTAAGAGTTTGTAATGCTACCTATTGATAATCAATCATATTATGGATACTTCAAGAATGTTGTTTCATTTTCTGATAGCTTAAAAATAATTCAAGTCCTTCTGATATTTATTTGGTCTCTCTAACTAGATTATTGTGTTACCGTACATGAAACTTGAACAATTTCTAGAAGCAAAGGCTTCAAATGAAAAACGTGGGTAATTACTCGCTTGCAGTGTTGCTATCTAATCTAATTCGAATTCTCTTCGACAATAAATCGAGTTACTTTAGTGCGGAAACAATGGTGCTCATGTATGTTTGCTCAACATAATCAAATGCAATTAATCTTTGTAAACAATGAAGGTAACATACCAACTAACATACGTTTATTTATGTTTTACGATAGATACCCCAAGCGAATATCAACTTTAAGGACACAAAAATAAGACGCTTTTATTATGTTTTAGTTATTGTTTGGATAAAGATTTTTTTATTGTTAACAGGTGAACAAAATGCATCATTCTGTCGAGGGCTCGCACAGTAGGTACTTATTTATACATGTAGGTAATTAAGGCGAATATTTATTAGGAGACAAAAATTTTTTTTCACAAATAATTTTGACTGTTTGAAAGATTATTTAATAGTAAAATGGATTATCTTATAAATTTCTATGCTAACCTATAAAAAAGATATTAAGGCATTTTATGAACCCATGTAATAATTTGAGTTCAAATTATTTTTTTACTCTTATATTCTAACCTTTATGCCTGCGAATGCTTACAGGCATAGTATGTTATGATGAGCACCTCGCCTTAATAAAATAATGAAATAGCAGCGAGCGACCGTGCGCGTGCGCAGACGCGTCGCAAAAAATCTATAAAATTGTGATGCTTGACCTAGCGCAACACAAGAAATTTATTGCTCTCACGAAGGTACCTAATTATTCAGATAAGAAGAAAACACTGCACGCAGACGCATTGATTTGATGTCATAAGTTATTTTGTTTTAAAAAAAGAACTACGTCCCTAATAACGAACATTTTAAATAAACAAGACTTGTAATTTTTTTTTATTTTATTTTTTTAAACTGTGTATAGTAACTTACCCCAAAATAAAAGTTGCTAATAATTTTACATGGACTGTCTCGAAATGTCCATGACCTGATAAAAGAATAAGTGGGTACCTATAATTATTAATTTATTATACTTGCTTAAAATTATTTATATTAGCACGCACCGCAGAAAATATGTCTGTTCAATTTCATCAAGACTCAATTCATTTCTGAACTCAACGTATATTTGTAATAAAACCAATTTTCTATTGGCCTAGCTTTTAATTAATTTCATTACAGATATAACTGACAAACAAATGTCAGTGCAGTTGTAAATATAAATTATATTTAAACCAAACGCCATTCACTTACTAAGTGAAAACGTATAATTTTCGTTCCACTACCATTGCGACTTTATATGTAATTAATACAGTAACATTGCAATGAATTATTATAGGAAAATCGTCTTTAACTAGTAGAGTTTAAGGGATACATTGGACTGTAATAGAGTGTGTTATTTCTGAATACGCACGTCTAGCGACCGCAGCGCCGCACGTGCGTAATAAGGGAACTATTACAATGATTGATGGCTTTGCTCAGTTTTCTTTGATAACTATATATTTTCCTGAATATATACTCTATCTATATCCCACTAATATTATAAATGTGAAAGTTTGGATGGATGTTTGTTACTCAATCACGCCAGAACGGCTGAAAAGATCTGGATGAAATTTGGCACGGAGATAGATTATAGTCTGGAATAGCACATAGGCTACTTTTTATCCCGGGAAAATGTATGGTTCCCGTGGGATAGATTTGTTTTAATTTTTCATAGAGCAATGGAACGACATGATTTTTTGCATAGGTAGTAGTAGTTTAGGGGTCAGAAAATGACATGACTAATTTTTATCCCAAAAAAAATGCAAGGTTCCTATGGGATAGCATACAGGAACCGTGCATTTGCAAAAGGACATAGAGGAAAAGGACATATGTACTTTTTAATCGCGGGTAACACCGCGGGGCGTAGCTAGTATGTAATATTTGTATATAGAAATGAATATTTCTTTGTATGTCCTGAATTCGTAATTGTAATTAAGCTTTGGTAAGTATTTTGTGCACACGCCCGCGAAGGTTTCTGTGGCACGACAACGCATGCCGCCGGCTACTCGCTAGTTGACTAATATATCTAATTGAAGTGGATATAATGATGCCAGTTACACAAGATAAATATTGTGTCATCATCGAGTGATTCACACTTTTGATTGACATTACTATTCCTACCACATGAAAGTATGTCATACTTGGAAGCGTTACAAGTGCATGTGGAATGTAGGTGCTTTGTTTACTTTACTTTTTTTTTATTTACCTACTAGCTGTCCCGGCGAACTTCGTACCGCCTCAGAATCGAATTTATGAGAACATGAATCATCTTTGTTATTATTTCATTAGTGAATGTTTTAATACGTATTCTACTCATAAAAATCGGCCCAGGCATTCTTGAGTTATAAGTGGTGTAACTAACACTAAATTGTTTTATATAAAATATAAGATAGATATATTTTTGAGAGAGAGAGTGAGCCTAGGACAACCATGGCAGTAGGCTCAAAAGACTGAGGGCATCCAGTATGGTACCACCTAGTTTTCTATGACCTAATAAAAATATTGTGTATTTATTTTATGAACGACCTTATTTCATACCCCTACTCGGCAAAGGTCAGTATAACATAAATGTATATCTACGTAATACTTATGTACGATACAGGCAAACGCGACTCAAATTTGAGGACTGCTCAAATTTAGAGTCATAAAACAATCCAAGATGCGACGTCGCGTCTCAAATAATTGTAGGGCATTCGAGTAGCATTGACTAAAAAAAAATTAGACCGATCATCTTAAATCATATAGGACAAACAAACAATAATTCCGCCTAAAACATTCACCTAAAACCTTGTTCCACTAACGAAAATAACTCGTTTCCTGTGAATCAACACGCGAATAAACGTTCTACACTAATAATGTTGCCTAATTCATAGGTTCCATGTAAATAACTTAAATGCATACATATTACGGGGTTTTGGTATGGGTCGTGCGAAACCGTGTCACACAATTGTATAGTATTAAAAGTGTACATAGCTTCTGAATTGGCATAGAAATCTATGTCAGTGTTCAAAAGGTCAAAATTATTTGTATATAACGATACTTACATACTAGATGCTATTTAATCGACGTTCAAGTACATTAAAGTCAGATCATTTATTTCGTATAGGCCTACGGGGGCATTTACAAATCCGCATTTTAATTTTTTGTTCTAAATTCTACAACCGGATCGGAACGCGACCTCAACTGAGAAGATCCGGCGAGAAACTCACCGGGCTGGTCTTGTCTTACAAAATTCTTTTTTTCATAGCCATGTTTATTACAAAAAAAATAAAAGAAAATGTGTTGCTATACGAAGTGCACACGCTACAGATTGACATATTAAAATCTTAATTGACGATAGATATTTGAGCGATCAGTGGCAGGTTGCTTCATCAAACAAATAATCCAAAATTCTCTATCAACCCCGACGATAACCACATTGATAATACTTAAGTATAAGAAAATATACTAAGGAACTTTTTCCAGAAATTGTAGGATTACTTTTTCTGGCGAGAATGCGAGAGTGGCTTTCTCCTATATCTGGCACTGCTGGGTTTTGTTGTGTTGTATTGGTGTCCGGGTATACTAGACACTTTAAATTGCCATGCAAATAAAATCTTTTTTAACCAAATTCAAAATGGAGGAGGTTCTCAATTCGGTTGTATTTTTATTTTCGGGGCAGAATGGTTCTATAATGGCAGCCACGAGCTGAAGTCGTAGAGTAGGGCAGCCACCTTCAAGTTAGATTTATAACATCACAAGCGTCACAGGAAAACGGTGGACACGAGTGACGGAGGACCGCGACGTGTGGAAGTCGTTTCACGTTTGACATTATACATTGCGTAATTTATCACACAATTTGTATATATTCACTAACCTGAGCAAGCAAGTGAGTTGGACATCGTTCTGGTAGCGGTTGAGCGCGGCGACCCCCTCCACCCGCACGGTGTTCACCTTCTCCCGCAGCGCCCCGCCGCAGCCGCCGCACCTCTCGCGCAGTATCGACATTATGTTCGGCTGCCGGAGGAACGCCACCACCTGGGGAGATTGACTCCATTAGGACAATAAATAGTTGTTGTTTTGGGAAGATCTTTAGCTGTAACAGATTATCTGCCTTTGTTCTGGAAAAGATTATTTCTGAGTAGTTAGTAGTAGTAGTAACACTTCGTAATTACCATAATTATCTAACGTGTTGTTTTGCTGTTCATATTGGCATTCATACAACTAGTGTCATCTAGTGACAATAACTGGTATTCTCAAAACCACGTTCACGTTTGCTAGACTAGATGGCGCCATATGACATTAACTAATAAGATTGTATGAAGATAGGAAATTGCAAAAGAGTGAATATTTTTAAAATATACCTTGTCATTGTAAGCAACCGGAATCTCTTGATATGTGCTATGCGTCTGCGCATCCGCCGCAGTTATTGGAGGCCGGGGAGGTGGAGTTGGCGCCTGCACATAAACGTTACATGTTAGTAAAATTGTTATACAATAGTAGCTCGCCAGAAAATAGGAAGTACCTAATGACTTGTTAGGTCTTGCGCTACCTTACCTAGGACATTACCTTATACGTATCTTATTTGAGTATCACATAAGAATACATTTAAATCAAACATTTATTATTCCAGCACTCCACTCCTTAATAACAAGATAACGAAAAAGAACAACTAACGAACCACGAAACGAATATAAAACGAGTACGAGAATTGAAATGTAATCAAGTAATTCGAAGACAACATGCTTGGACATTGTAAAAAGAAAATAATAAGACCACAAATCAAATCATGCAACAATATACACAAAACAAAAAAATCGTCCAAACAAAGCATAACCAGCATAAAAAAATACGACAAGATTCAAAGAAATGATGCGAAACTAAAAAAAACGCTATCTAAAGTCTAACTAAACGCAAGAAAATATAACAAAAGATAGACACTACAATGCCACACACATGAAACTATATTTTAATATGTGAATGAATGTGAGTGCAAACAAAATGCGACAGTATGCGACACGTCAACAGAGCTCAAAACAAGCAACACATGTGCATATTCATTTTCATAAACAAAATCCGACCATATGCTATACGCAAACAGAGCACAAAACAGCTGAACGTCGATTCTTGCGGACAAACCGTGAGTTCCCGGAGCGCGGGGCGGCGGCGCTGCGGCAGGCGCGGGGAGAAGGGGCCCGCCGCCGCCGCGCGCGGCAGCCGCGGGTCCATGAACGACGTGCGTCGCACCACGTGGTCCACGAAGAAGCGCTGCCCCAACATACCACCACTACATATCTATTCTACATTCCAGTGGCGAACGACGAATATTCGCACAAGGGAAGCCGAAAAAACCTTACCCGCGAGCGCGCAAAAATCTTAAAAGACCCTTTAATATGGTCTCCCATTAAAAATATGCTACACACAGTGGCGTATTATAAGATTTGGCGTCCGAGACTAAGAGCCAGCAGGTCTACCGCCCCTTAAATTAACGGAAGATAAGTAATGAATATGAAAGGTGCGAGGAGCGGCTGCGCTACCCTTGGCACTCTGCCGCCCCCGCCATGGCCCACATGGCCCAAGGGTACACTGGTTACAGCACCCGGCCGTAAATATTGCACGTCGAGTTTTAGAAAGACCATTACCCGATAGTGAAAGAAACGACACTCGACAAGGCAAGAATGAAAGAGTCAACGCTCTCGCAAAAGCCGAAACTGTGTCTACTACTGTTACTGCCGGGTGATGTATTTTATTCTGCAGAAAACAACCAAGATTCTGGTAGGCTTCTGAAGAAAAAATAATATTTCCTTCAAGTAGGTACCCACGTTTTAATTTCAGAAGGAAAGCTGACGGGAATCGTTTTATGTGGTTCCTTCCCTTCCTACGACGACGAGACAACGACAAATGAACGTTTCCTTGCCGAGATAAGCACTGCTTGTGTCCTAAAATTTGTGTCACGTGATATAAATACATCTTACTCACCCTCAGTGTCACATTTGGTAGTGACCCTGCTCTGTACTGACCGGTTTCGAATCCCGGTAGGGGTACATTTTGTGGTATGAGCACGAACGTTTGTACCCGAATCATGGGCGATTAATATCTATATATATAGTTTTATACTGGGATCGCCTTAAGTCCATTGTATTGTGTATGGTATATAATTAATACAAATGTTGCTTACTTTGGGACCGTACAGCAACTGTTGGCGTCTGGCGATATTATAAAAAAAAATGCCGGTACGAAAGGTTTTTTTATCACACATAGCTTTCCCCTACCAATATTCGAACCCGGGATCCTCAGTACAAATAACTGGATCACTACTAACTGAACCAATTGGTCGTCAGTTCTATACCCCAAACGATCTCTAGCACGTACCTTTCCATTTCGGTCGAGCTTCGTGTCCCAGCCGAGCGGTAGGTCTCTATCGCTCTCACTGAACATGTTGACCAGCGCCACGAGGTCCCTGTTGTGCTGGTACCGCTCGAAGGAAGACGTGTCTCTACGGATCTTGGATATCATGTGCTTGAGAGTGGAATTACCGTTGTAGAGGGCGGACGCTTCCTGCAAAGAAACGAAATGAAGGAGACATTTGTAAATCATTCGCGAGAATAGTTACAGGGTTGGACAAAGGAAAAGGTGCACAGCACATTTTTTTTTTTATAAATCTCAACGGGGTTCAGGCAGACGAGTATAGAGGGAGCGAGCGAGCGAGCGAGCGAGCGATAATAGCGATCTGGTCATATCCTTCAGGTTAAGTATTTATTTCGACTTCTAGCGGGTGAGCAGTGCAAGGTGCCCGTAGGTTGTGTGGCCTTATAGAGTACCATTATCATAAAATTATTGATGACCACAACGTCTATATTGAACGCAAAATTAATACTACCTACAATAACACAATAAAGCAACGCCTGTGGGGACAAATCATCGGTAGCCAAACATACAACAATTATAATTGATGCAAATATTTAAAGAATAAGCAGAAATACCTGATTCATATGTAATATTGAGTAAAAGTCCGGTCTCGCCAGGAAGTCGGCGGCTGGATGCGGCGCGTGCGGCGCGTCGCCGCCGCGCGACGTGGACGCGCCCCCCGCCCCCGCACCCGCCACCCCCGCCGCACCCGCCACCCCCGCCGCCCCCGCCGCCACCGCCGCGGGGGGAGGGGACGCGCATGTCGGCGTCTGGCTGTCCTCATCGCAAAGCTGGGTGCGGGTCATCGTGCGACGAATTGATTGGTATCTGTGGAAGGCGACAAAATATATCTTTATATTTCAGTCTTTTCACTGCAATAAGCTACGCCTCAACCACTGAGAGGCACATCAGAAAGATCCTATTCTAACTCTCCAGACTAAGGTGGAATCGAATAACAGCTACTGAAGCCGAAGGCAGCTGTTTAGTATCAATTAACAAAGTTTTATTTAATAATGCAATTCAGAATTAAAAGAAAATTATACAATTCGGAATCTAATTCAATTTTTTTCTTTTTTTTAATGGTTCGGTATAATGTCAGCAACGTGCAATAAGGCAAAACCTATTACCCAGATCACATCTTAGTTGAAACAGAGATCGAAAGACCACAGCGCGCAATCTAAATTCGATTCTATGATTGAAAGCAGAAGGGTCACCTTCGATCTAACTGCCGCCTCTGGACTTCAGGCGCTGGTGACCTTGGAGCGGTGCCGTTGACTCCGGGCCTCTGCCACGTGGTGGTCCGGTTGATGTGATCAATGTAGAACACCCGCCCGTGGCTGTCCATGCGCGCTTCCCATCCTGAAACATGGGCAAGAAATCTTAGTAAAGTATCAATAAAAAAAAATGGAGCAAATCATTAATGTAAAATTTCAAAGGCAACAAATATATCTCCATACAAGTAAAAACACGTATAGTTAAAAATTTACAGCTTAACCAGCGTTTTTGTTACCCGTTGTACAACGGTTCCCTCTGCAGTTAACGTGTAATTACAGATTACTTTACCCTTAATAAACGTTATTTTTAAATGTAGAAGGCTTTTAAAAAGTTTAATTTGATGTTTTTATTTTATAGTGCTTAAAAGGTAATGTATTTGTGTGAAATCTCGTCATTCGCCCGGATGGTTGGGGAAATATATATGTTACTGAGATTACTACACCAGATGTGCTGAGATTGGATTGATTGGAATTAGGAAACGCTAAAACAATTTCCATTACACATTTATAAATAATATCAGCTAACGAGAAAGACAAGATAATAATCAGTCCATTCGTCCAGGAGCTATGAATCCATAGACAGACAAAGCCTTCAAACTCACAACATCATTATTTTTGCATCGGGAATTAAACATCAATATAGTAAAACGTACCTGCAGGTAAAGGCTCTTCGCATTCGATAATCCCGCCAATCATATTAGCGGGAAAATCGCCCGTCAGCGCCATTTGTCTTGACGTCCTTTCGGGTATCGAGGGTAATCTTATTCCGGCCATATGCCGCAGCGGCGTCGGCGAGGCCACGGCGTTGTCATTGTCATCGCTATCTTCCACAGGCCCCCTTAATACCACTTCGTCGGGCGGTCCAGCGTGGACTATCGTGAAGTGATTGCTGTTAACAAACTCCAAATTAGGTGATCTTATCTCCGAAGTCCGCAATTCATTACTGAATTCGACCATTTCGAAGTTTTCTTGTAGTCTAGCTTCCGAATTTTGGACTGGGGGCGGTTGTAAGTCCGGTGGGGGAATCGGCCGTGGCCTCCGCGCGTGGTGTGTAGGTGTCGGCGGACACTGAGGCACCGCCGCACCAGCTAGTGCTGCCACCCGAGTCAACACTCTCGGATGAGGCCTCATAGGACTATCGCTACTATTCGTCGAATTGTTTGTCTTCTGAGGCGAATGTTTAGGTGTTCCCTCACAACCGAGATTTTTTAACAAATGTCGAGGTAAACTCGAGTGTTTTGGGGTAGAAGAGTCTGCAGAATATTTGCGGTTCATCATCATTGTTCCTACGGTTGGTAATGTTTTATTGGCTTCCTCGACTGGGGAGGTGGAATGGGAGGAATTGCAGGAACTAGGCCCATTGGAACTGTTTTTTTCCGCTTCCTTTGTAGGAGTGTCTGTATGTGATGAGTTTAAAAAGGCTGTCATCATCGTCGGCGTATTTGCGCGGCCAGAATTTTGCCTCGTTAGAGGCTTGTGCCCCTTCAGCATCGTAATTTCCTTCTCTTCAATTTGATTCCTATTATCATCTTCGAACTCTGAATGATTACTTATATCATTTAAAAACGTATGTCCAGCTTTCTCCTCAGATTTGGCGTAGTTTGGCGGTAAATTCACACCGTCTACCACATCTTTAGGTGGACTGACTTTATCTTTCCTTGCAAATGTCGTCGTAATATAATTATCCGGACCTATATCCTTAATGAACAATATCTTACTCCTATTCGCACTGGGCGATCCTTCAGGTACTGGTACTTCTCTTAATTTCTTTTCCTCTTTTATCCTGGATAACTTCATCGATGAGATTGTGGACTCGCATAAGCTGCCGTCAGTTTCGGGCGTCGCCAGTGGTGCTACATTCTTCCCGCCTCTCCAAAAACTTGCCGTGGACGACGTGGCTAATTGGTTTCCGGAGTAAAATTCACCCGGTTTGAAGTCGTTAATTTCACCCTGTAAAACGGCTGAGTTTGTAATATTATTGTCAGTAAAGAACTGTTCGTCTGTGTCTATCAACTCAAAGGTGAACGCGTCTTCGGGCTTTGTTAGTTTTTTTGGTTTTCTGTGCCGAGGTACCTGGGGCGGCGGCAGCGCGTGCATCCTCTCGAGCGGTTTGTGCGATTGTCTCGGCGGCAGGGGCGGTACTGGTGATTTTTGCGAGTCGCTCGGCACATTCGCGCTCTCGACATCGTAAACGAACTTCATTATCTTGCAAGGATTCTTAGGTGACCATATTTTGTAATACTCAGTGCCCGGCGAGGTGGGCGAGTCGAAGCCGCTGTTCACTTTCGATTTCTTTTTCACTCCGTTGAACGCCTGCCCGCCGCCGGTGTCGACTGGCGGTGGACACTTCTTCTTCACACCCGAGGACGTTGGCCTGCAGTCTGTAGCGCTGTGAGATTTACTACTTACATTTGGAGATTCTTGTCTTACGTTACTAACTAAAGATTTACTAGGATCACATTTTTGTTCGAGATTGTTCCCGTTATTTCCTAAAGCACTAATTGAGCATTTGTTGACATTCTCGCTGAGATGCCCGATGTCGTGGCTGGTACCGGGGACGAACTCGACACGGGGTGGGTTCTCGGAGTTCATCTCGAAGCTCTCGTTGTTGTATGAGAAGGGCGACACGTGGTCGCCGCTTCGCTTGCGGGACATGCCTTCCTTGAGGCGGAGGGGCAGCTTCTTGAGGTCGACCTTGAAACGCGTCGGAATCGGCGTCGACTCCGCCGCACACTCCTCGCCCTCACCATTGTAGTAGCGAAAGCAGAGCAGCTGTTCACAGTCTGGAATGATAAATAAATCATTGCTTTAATTGGAGAATGTTGACTTCTTGGAATAGGTGCTGCAATGAGTCTTTTATTTTTGTTATGACGCAAGATAACTATGAACAATGCGTGTATGTGTGCATGTGGTATGTAGTAAATATCCAAATTACCTTCATAAGGCTGATTAGGCTCATCAAGAAGCCACATTATGACGCCGCGTGCGCATCCGGTGGCCGGCACGCGCCTGACGACGCCGACCCTCGCCGGCTCTGCGACAAACAGACACATCTCATTGTCAACTAGTTACGTATATGCCATCATTACTATGTGCATTATAAATACCGTGTGGAGCAACAACCAGCTATTACAAACACAATAATAAACAACTTAAAAGTTCGATAAGGGCCAACTATTAAACCTACGTAAGTACGAACATAAAACGTTATGAGATAAAGGTAATAGTAATGATCTCATTACTTTTGATTTAATATCTATTAAACCTGAGATTATACCCCAAAATATACCTATTGCGAAAGTTATCAACCACTTAGTTTATAATAGCGACATAAAATAATAATATATTCATCCTCACTGACGTTAAAATTTGCATTTGCAAGTATGAGAGAAAAATAATAGCAGCGAAAACAAAAATGACCGCTCGCAAAATCTCATTTAGAGGCCGGCCTGCGGATACGCTGTACGAGTACCAGCATGAAATACAAAACTCACGCGCAGGTGCAAAAGAGTCGACATCAGAAAACAAACAAGCGAACTGCATCGGCCACAGCGACCCCTCGTCGTTTTTATCAAACCGAAATCAAGCGGGCTTAGGCTGCACTCGGCTCAGCGCAAGCGCATCACAAATTATTCCCCCGACATAATCACCGGATGCGGGAGTCGCCCGCACGTTTTATGCGAAATAATCGAAGCCACCGAATTGCCAGTTAATTGGGGAAACACGAACATAAATTTCACGGGGGCAAATCGATTCCGCAAGTAAATTCAGCCGGCCACGGCCATATTTTGATTGGACTAATATACGAGCAGACTGTTAATATCTTCCTGCCGCTGATTAAGCGGTCAGTTCGGCCGTAAACGTCGGATCTTAGTGCGTTTGTTTGCGTCAAACATGAAAACTTGCCTTTATTTTGGACCATGCCAACGCTCTGTTTAGGAAAACTGTGTTCGATCATATCGCTGCGACATGGGGTGGATTTATAATTAGTTGTCTTAAACTGTCTCCGTTTGTAATAAGTAATAATTACTCAGCTGTAAGCGTAGAGGGAGAGAGAGAGAGAGAGAGATCAATAGCACTTATTACTTTTACTCATTTGTTATTTGTTTTTTTGTGTGAAACATTAACAGACAGGCACGTAGCAGCTCATATGGACGAACGTCGAGTGACAGCAATTTCCTTTGTAAACAGTAGTGATGATCGAGGGTCGTTAACTTGTAACACAGTCCGGACATACCGCTAAAACATGGATCACACAGTATATACAGAAGGGTGTCGTAATGGCATACGGCCGTGTTACAGGCCAAGACATGGCAGTTTGAGCCTTGAACGTGCAAGAAGTGAGTAGGTAATTGCTTTCAACACGTCACAGACGATCGGACATTACCTGCATAAATAATATTCATTGTTTTATCTAGTGCCAAAGATTGTGGTAAACTGGTGCACATGTTGTTTGGCGTGACGACACGCGCGATGACACAGAGGGCGTCTATTTCCGGCCGATGACGCAACATCCGCGTGCTTCCGTCCGCAGGATACGGGAGATACAAATGTCGCGACACTGGCGGAGATCAGCGGCCGCTTCCGCGGGATTTGCGATAAACATAGAATGCGGTGCGTGCCCCGTCCGCGTGCCGTGCGATCATCACTGATGCTGTGTCGAATGACGCGGTGACGGTTTATCTCATGGCACGCTTTGTTATCCAAGTATCTACCTACTTAATTATTTTTGTATAGTTTTGTAAATACCCTTGTAGATACGGATTTGCATTGCATAGCTGCGAAGCATGTATTAAAGACTCTAAAAATATTCCTTATTTCTAAAGTACCTATGATCAAGTTAGTTTGTATTATCAGGTAACTTATAAAACAATATGGTTGTCCAAATGTTAATTCTTAGTATTTACAGACTATAAGTAAAATCTAATAGTCATCGGCTCTTCCGAGAGTAGCCACCGTGACGAATGGTGAGAAAAATGTAGATAGCATTTTGTTTCCGTTGATTTTTCAGGAATAGAGAATCATATTCGCAACATTATAATTAATGTATTCCAACGAAAATGAAGAGGAAACATCTGTTATTCCCCTTGCTTCCCGGAGATGAAAAAAAAATTGCGTTTCTGATCTGTCTGATACTTGCATTAATTTCATTATATTTGAGATAAAAGCAAGCCGATCTGGCACGCCACGAGTAAATATTTGCTATAAACACTCAATGATTTGTAATTATCTCTTATTCTGATTAAAACCACTATATTGTTACAGCTTACCTTCATAAACTCCCACAAGGGACGCTGCAACCTAAAAACCATCTAATTCGGTGTAAATAATGTTAACAGGGTCGACTTTCAATCGATTGCTACAATTGATATTTTTTATCGATTTTTCGTCATCATCATAATGTTGATCTGACAAGGAAGCGAACGTCTACTTCCAACAACAAAACGAGAGGGCTTTTAAGCTTTGATACTAATGTTCCAATTCAATGTGACTCACCTAAGTTCCTTCTAGGATATAGAATGAAACAGCGACCTTTATCACGGCTTAAAGCAACTCAATGAGAGGTACAAAGACGCAGAAAACGCGAATCTACAACAGCTGCTATAGACTTTTTGTATGGGATGTTTTATATGGCATTATTATTTATATAGCATTATTACGAACAAGAAAGCACCGGTTTTTGCTGATTGCAAGCTTGTTACTCTATAAGTGGCAATTAGTAGAGCAGGGTTGCCAGATGTGATTTTTTATTTCTACCCGTACGTATATTTTTGGAGAAAAAAAAATGAAATTCTTAAGTTTTACCCAAAGGTAAAAACTTAATAATATCGATTAATTAACCTAATGGGCAATTGCTCAATATTATTCGCTTTCTATTTTTTCTATCAAAATACTGTTCTGATTTGCGAACTAAAAAGATATACAAAAGCAGCGCCTGGAACCCGGTAACCCTATATTAACAGGTTTTGATTGCCAAATGTTAACCCAGAATTGCGAAAAAAATACCCAATCTGGTAACCCCGTAGTAGAGCGACTATACGCGTGCAGTACCCTGATTATTACTTACATTCAGTGAATTTTAAACGGCAAAGCGTAGACATGCCCTGAGGAATGAATGTGTCACCTCGTTCATCCTAACCGCTCGTTTGGCGGAAGCCAGTAGTTAAAGTAAACGGTCAGTCCACGACCCCCGTCGACATCTGTCACTTGCGCCTACGCACCTCTGTTTTAAGTGAGTTTTTTATATCGTAGGTGAGATATTTAAGTGGCATCCCCGGTTTCACACGAGATGTCGTTGCGATGTTACAGACACCTCGTATCCTTGATTTGGGTAAACAATGTCTGCTGTCGATGTGCCGTAATACTGGTGGCTTAACGAGGGGCCATTTTTATAAATTTAAAGTCGGTAAATTTTGTTATAGTTAGTTAATTTCATACGGAATGTCTTAGAAGTGAAAGATTTCCCCATGGGGTTTACCCCATGGGGTCCAGGTCTTGGATTGCTTATGCTTCATATTTTAAGGTTGAAGCGATAGGCCAGGGTGCGGAATTAAAAAAATCTATTATTTTTAATTGTTTACGATAAATTGGGACATTTTCACGATGATATAATTTAGTTTTTTGCGACATTGCCATTGCGCATAGATGCCGCCATGTATTAAGTATAAAAAAATACATAAAGCGATACAATACTTCAAATTTTGTAAAACCGTTTTACGCAAATACATTCGGTTTGACACAAATTTAATAGATAAATAAATGTATTACAATATGCCGTAGTTGCAAACAAAAGAATTACGACCTGAGTGGAAATTTTGGATTCCGCGCTCTGACCTAGCGCTTTCACCTTAAAGGTGGCAGGGGAACTAAGCCTGACGATAATAGAGCCACCTGGCACGGCATAACATAATTGATTGATTGACAAAACAATATTTAATAGCTACAACAATAATCATGCTATTAATAACCTTTTCGTAATAAGAAATACGGTTGCAAAACAACCCTTAATGACATTTTTTTTGTATAAAAAATAAACCAGATACTTAACCGTATGCGTCTTAAAATAAACTAAATTACATGTGGTAGTTCAGGAAACGGCAGTTTAAGGGGCTCGCCTCGATGACAGACCCCCATTAGCGGCGTGACGACTTGACAGACCTGTGACGCATTTACAGCCCCGATGACGTCCGCCCAAGCTTTGTTACCAACATTCACACGATTAGCTTTCAACGAATTATTGTGATGAGAGTATCCATCGTTTCCTCATGTTATAGCAACCATTATTTGATCCGAATGATGCCTATACCATGTAAAATACGTATGTAATTAAAATGAGAGGTGTTTCAAGTCCAAGAGAACAATAAATAACCGCAGAAATTTGCAAGTTAAAACGCCAGTCATCATAAAATCCGCCGATGGGTCATACTTATTTTAAAATGCCTTTCCGTTCATTCAAAAGCTCCATTAAGGACCGGTTAATTTTACGAGTAAAGACCACTTAAAATTCCAAAGGGTAGGCACGGATCGCTACGGATATTGGGGCGATGCAGAGCGGCGACTGCGTCCATTAGCACTTTCTATCATAAGTTACGTCGACACTTATCGCCTCTACTGTCAATACGAATGACGAATGTCACCGTCAGAGCATTAAAGCAAGGGGAGCCAATGACCGGCCTTCCATCGGAGACTACAGATTACTGAACAATGACGTAACGTATTTGTTCGACAGTAGTGTGTCAGCGCCTACAACACTGTTTTACAAATCTAACTTTGTTGCTTGGTGGTCAATGTTGAAATTGAAATATTGCGCTATTGTTCAATTTCAAAAGCTCTATATAAGTTATTTTAATGTTCATATGAATCGATCACGTGGTTTCTCAAAAAGGGAACCTCAGCCGTCACTGCATATTAATCCGGCGTGACCAATGGGCGTGGGTGACTCATTAGAACCTAGGCGCATATTTATTAGTGCGCGTACGCAGCTCCGGTCCTTGGAAAATTACTATATCGTACTATTGGAACGAGTGAATAATAATGATCGCATATCTATTAGCGCGTCTATAAGAGCGTCGTCATCGTCATCACAATAGAATGTAGCCTCATACACGTTTCCATCCCGTTTATGAGTATGTGCGAAATCACGACCTAACATTTCAAACATTTTTTTTTAAGCTCAACGTCCTAATCGGACCGCGAATTCAAGTACAACATATTTTGGTGGGTAGGCATTAAATTAATTACATTACGACATTGATAGCCCAACTTCAGCAGGGTTATTTTAAGCCATTCGAAATCGATATCGGAAACGGAGTCGAAAACTTCCGAGATGGATTACCGCAATCGCTATTAAAATTTCCGAATTTGATTATCTTCAATATATCTTGATTACAATACCAAAATGTTTTCAAAAAGTTTCCGTCGGCAAACTCGTCGGGAGCGACATCAACATCGGAAAGTTTCAAATCCGTTTCCGATGTCGATTACGAATGATTTAAAATAACCCTGCAGATGGGCTTTTGGAAAAATCTTCATGAGATAGATAAATCAAACTGGCATATGGTGCTATCGAAGCAGACTCGTCAGGTAACCTTGCCCCGTCCCCATCAGTCAACAAAGAGTCACCTCGCGCCAAACATGGCTTGTTATGATCTACCCATTTGATATGGTGGACGTCCTCATAAGGGCCACTGAGTGTTTTGTACACTGCACCCATGCGCTAACCATACTGCCATAATGGCAGTCGCTCCAAATGGCGGATGGAGCCGCCCCTTATCACCATATAAGGAAGAACGAAGTGCAATGATATTTCGATATTTTAGGGAGCGAAATTGATATTAGACGCTTTTGCTCCAGAACTCATTTAGATACTTAATACATAATTATTTCTTTACCGTAACTACTTTAAAAAGCTTTCCGATACATAATGCTATTGAATTTCGATCAAACCATACTGGGGACACAAGTATACGTTCTATTACATTATAATTTATATCTCCTGTGTAGACCATATTTTATTCGTTCTATCCACATTTTTATCACACATTAACTATGTTTTGCCCACGGCTTCGCCCGCACATGCATCCACTTTGCTTTCGAGCTCGACCTCCAATAGTCATACTGTGATCATATGTGACCTATCTTTTGAATTTAACCATAGGCTATTTAATAGTGAAAACCTCGTTGATATTTGTTAAGTAGATTTTCCGTTACGCTCGAACAGTAAAACAAACATACAGATTGACAAGAACACACTAAAACACCACATATTAAGATAGTTACAGCTTTATAGTAACGCTAAAGAGAAAAAAAATAATCTTAAAAGATGAAATTCATCTGATAGCGGTTGGCGTGGGTGGCGCGTGCGTCCAGTATACCATACATGACAGTGGGCAGCCACTCAATTATGCTGGCCGCTAATAGGGCATTTAGCTGTCAATTAGAAGTGATCGAACCGGGTCAAGTTACTATTGTCAACTGAGCCGATTCGGAAGAAGTGTCGGTTTACAAATCTTTTAAAGAATGTTACTATTTATTATTATTTGGTAAAAAAACAATGCTGACCGTGCCTAACTAAATACAAATCTTGCGTCCACATTAACATAGTATCGATCGCCACGTGCGGTCCATTGATCGTCGAGATGGCCAGCGCGGTAGGGAGAGGAGAGAGGGAGGGAGAGATATTCATTCATAATGCGCACGCGCAGCGACTGCGACCTCGCCAGCCGCGACCGCGTCGCATACCGCACGCCGCCTTACAGACACCGCAAAATGCATGTTTCACATCACTCGTGTCATAATCATAAATTATTCTGACGTCCGTCATAACGTAACGGTGGCGATGAACCCGAATATATTGTTATACAACATCACGGTAATCCTCGATCGAGATGGATCTTTAATTCCGTTGACAGTTCCATTCATAACGGCTTCTTAGCTCCGAAGGTGGGACGTAGGCCTCCGCCTACATCGCAATTAAGAAACGTTGAATTTTTAAAGGTAAGTGTAGATGACAACGAGAATTTAAAGCAGCCGATTAGGTAATAAAGCAAACGTGTCTCTTGGTACTGAATTCGGCAAGTGCCAATATTTGTGGACACCTACATTCGCCAACCTGCACAGCGGGCGTCGCGAGGCTAGAGCCAATAACCTCCCACTTCACTTACACTACGAAATGGAGTAACTAGAAAGTGCATGGGGAAATCCATTGACTCGACACTTTATGACTGGGACGTAAATATTGGACGAGACCATTCGTATAAATTGAAACCATTATCCAAATATGGTTAGAAATAGTAAGTATTGACGTAAAGTTAATCAGGGATACACCGTTAGCTGAAGTCGATATAATTTAGGAAATGTATAGGAAGAAGAAGTATTAGGCACTTACTAACTTGCAAAATCACTTTCATTTAACCAATAATACGGAAAAGATAAACATCGAAATTGATGTTTGACATCACAAACATACGCAGTGTCACAGGTCTTACAGAATCACTTATCACAATCGATCATGTCACAAACTCAAAAGGCTTCTCTTCAGTGATTCGAAAGTAAATATAACATTTATCACTTTTCGTCGCCAATTAGAGGCTTAGCAACGCACTTAAAAGGAACAGTACTAATCGATGTGACAACAGTACCACGGGGGCGGTTAGTGAGCTAGTGCCACTTTATGTTTTCCGGTGAGGACGTCGTGGGTGATTGCAAAACTGATAATGAAGTATTTTCTTGTGAACCCATTTCTATGCTCCATCATAAAAGCTGGTTACATCTGCTGCATGTCCGATGTTATTAAATAAAGTAACCGCGCCGTGGATCAGGCTAAAAGACATGATGAGTTGATCTGGCCGGCCAAGCTGGTTTCCTATATAGAGTACTAGCTGTTGCCCGCGACTTCGTCCGCGTGGTATTTAACAAAGACAACCGTTGACAACAGCCTGCTCGCCCATTCTGAGCCCGCGGCACGCATTGCACGTTGTTGCTATCAAAATTAATTCAGGCGCTGCGCTGCAACATTGGTTCTAATTTTTTTTCGTGAGATCCTATTTTTTTTTCTAAAATAAAAGTAGCCTAAGTTACTCCTTGTTACATCAGCTATCTGCCAGTGAAAGTCCCGTCAAAATCGGTCCAGCCATTTCAGAGATTAGCCGGAACAAATAGACAGACAGACAGACAGACAGACAGACGGACAGACAGACAGACAGACAGACAAAAATTGTAAAAAATGTTGTTTCGGTATAGGTAACGTGTATACATCCAAATGCACTTAGTAAAAAGCGGTTATTTTAATATTACAAACAGACACTCCAATTTTATTTATATATATAGAGTATAAGCGTCGGGCAGCCATAGACCAAAGCAATTGGAAGGAATGGGAGATTTGCAATGGGAGGAAGAACAAAATAACTACTCGACGATTTAGTAATATTGACCACCGGAACTAATTTGTGGGAGTGTGTGTCACTAGAGAATGACGCGCCAAGTACTCGCGTGCGCTCCGCGGCACTCCACATGCGCGCCGCGCCCACCGTTACGCCGCTGGCCGCCATTATAAATCTCATACCATTCCGCGGAATTTATGGGAACGTTGCCAGCGACATCCTCGCCGATCGACGTCGACCGGTTATCGACTGACCACTCGCCTACTCCGATTCCAAACACGTAATGGCAGTCGTAAATTCGACAACCCATTTAGGAACTGGAAACTTGTGCGTCAGCAGGATACCTTAACTCTACAGATACTTTCAACACTTAATAAGCTAATTTACTTGTGCTCCCTAGGTATTTACTGAACGTTGTCAAATAAATTATTCAATGAATGTTGTGCCTTAAATGTGTTATTACGAAAACGCAACCGGAATCCAGATTGCGGGTCCGCCACGCGAAGGAATAAGCAACATTAGACGAGAACCGGGACGAACGACCTCCACGGCCGCAAAACGAATACAAATACCCTAATCGGGTAGTCGAGTAATGTGCCCACTCAGCACTCAAGTGCAATAAGTCATGGAACTTAAGAATATGTACACTTATTTACATTCATCGCCAGCAGTAAGTGCACAACAGATTTATAAGATATGATCGTTAAATCTTGCGAGGAATATTTTTTGTCTACATAGGTATATTAATGACATCACTGTTTCTTCAGGTAAATACTACAAATAACGTTCTGAATTTAAATATTGGCTGCACAACCGCTGTTTTAGTTTGCTGTCTGAGGCACCTTCGTCGAATCGCCAGCGCCGGCGTTGTTATGAACTTTCAATGAACCGAATTCTTACGCACACTTCCTGCACTACATCCTGAGTAAAAAAATATAACTCGGGGACTGTATTTATACGTATTTTTATTGTAAAGTAACAAGGAAGACAGGTTAACGTTGATAACGATTCGCCTTTAGCCCTCGTATGCCTTTGACCGTGATGAGCTTGGAAATGTCGAAGGTCGTTTCAATCTAGGATCTCTGTTATAACTTGTTAGCATTGCTCGGTTATAATCATCACGATTACCATTTAGGCCATGGCAGGATCTGCTAATGTGTAGGGTATATGGCTACGGAACGTGTTATGGATCACCGCAAATATATACTGATTAATCATCGTTGAATTGATGTTCTCTGTGTCCGACGAGTTGAACCGCTTTGGGTTCGAACAAATAACAATGTGATTGATGTGATCGACAAAATACATACAAAATCTAAACCTCATTTACCAAATGAAGATTAACCGTGACTATATGCACCTTTATTTAGAAATCAGATACTTTAGCCACAACATCTTTAATACCTATTCCATTATAATCACTTGCATAAATAACAGGTTCACACAGCGGCCTCTGATCTCCACAATTTCGGAACATACACAATGTGGGAACTAGTTCTTGGATATTTGCAAACAATGGTTGTGCAAAAACATGATTCGCAGACAAGTGGCGTGCGATTGTGCAGTTTCATTATATGATTTATTATTTATTTGTTTTTTTACTGTGAGAATAAGTAACAATGCCTTTTGAAATGTGAGCATTTGCTATTGGAGATAATTGTTGCGAAAGTCATGTAGGTAGATTTTTAAGTATAAAGTATGAACTAACAGCAATATGAACTCATAAATCGACATTACATGCGCGTTCCATTGAATTGTCAATGGCAGCTAAGCCGACGATACCTCACTAATTGATAAGATGTTGTATAATAGTCTTCCTGCGGCGGCGGCGCCCCAAGCCTTCGTCGCATATAGACGATACCATTTTTTCCAAGAAATCAGACGGCAGACAGGTGAGCCGTTAACTTTGGAATGGCGACGAGGAGACAGACAGCCCGGCCGTAGTGTCCGGCGCGTCCACTTTCCTGGATAAATCTTTATCTAACTGCCGATGTCGTTTTGGACACTTGAAACGACCAAAAAGACCCGGACGTTCTTTTGTTTCATCCAACTCGGTAGTTTAAAAATGTGCGATTTTAGAAAACACAAATGAACTTTATTTCAATTAACTTAAGACTTGATCAGGTAATCCTAAAGCCTATAGAGTTTCATAATTTTAAACAATATAAAAGCATCACATAACAGCCAAGTAACGGAGTCCAGTGCAATAATAAGTGGAGCGTTGCATTCCCACATTAAATGTACCGCAGGGATGTGTTGTCTACCCAGACAAGAATTATCTTACTGCGATTCACTTCCGTTTAATTGAGACAGGCCGTGTGAATCCAGCAAAATTTTAGGAACTGTTAGAAACGCGTTCAGACGAAACAGTTACCTGACTGCGGGAAAATTAATTTTGATAGGAATAGAGTTCAACCCAGGTCAACATAATAGTTAGTTAGTGCCAATAGCGGTCAATAGGCTAGAATAAAGCGCGATCACAACTAAGTTACTGCCAAGTATATTTGTTTATGATAACTTGAATCTCACAAATAAACTAACAGCATATAAGCTAGAAATGATGAGGAGCTTAACTGTTTTAGCTAATAACATTGTGCCTACATTCGCCGACAAAAATCCGGTTCGCAGACGCACTATAGTTAGATTAAAAACAGTCCTCGAATTACCACTTTCCTCGAGAGTCGACCCAGAAACTCGCTTGCATACATGCAAAGCAGCAGACACACTGGTGACACCAGTGGGCATTTAAGCACCGATGCAATAGATAGCTGGCATGTTCCCACGCGTGCGTCGAGGATGTTCATATCGTTCTGATGGCCAGAACTGCACCTATTTGTGCTTGCATCGATGCGTTCCCACGCAATAGTACTTGACTTGCTGCTGCATGTGATGATTACATTTGAAAGCTTCAACTCTGTCTAAGGACAGTGATGTTCCACATAAAGACATCCTGCTGGGTGAAGTTATTTTATTTTTTCCAAGTTTAGATTTTGGTATACAAAAAAAAATCATTTGATAATTATTTATTCAGATTCAGGCGATATGCTTGAATGCTGTGACAGGCCAGTGAATAGAGGTTCTGAGATCATTTTTTTCAAATAAATATTTATCAATGTGAAAAACATTATATGGATTGGCTTAAAAGAACACGTTACGATACGTTAACGTAATATTGTATTCTTTCCGCAATGTTGACAGTTCAAAATTGCTAATATTGCGATAGCACACATTATGACGCTGCAACTGTGGAACACTGACCCGTTAAACGATACGCGAAACTTCCTGTTTCTGTAATTCGTAGTAAATCAGTTGTTCTTCATATTCGATAACATGGCGACGTATATTGTACACGTAGCGTATTATTATAATTGCCCTCATAATTATTCGCGATGCATGAATCATGATGATATCACTGAGTAAGTTATGATTAAACTATGATGCGCTTTAAACTTAGAAGTCGGATAGGAATGTCACCGGTGTTCTCGAGCATAAGCTATCGTAACCGTCACAAAGGATACCAGTCTTCATAAAGCCTTTATATTACTCCTGTAATCCGTTTTCTCTTATGGATATAAGAATCATTACCGTAATACGCTCGTTTGTATTATTTAATATAAAGATTGCACAACCATCTCACGAGGCCCTTTAATGCAGCAAATAACGACTGCTGCTCGTGTTTCTGTCACCCTACACCCAATATCTCACCTTATCTGATTGGCTTATGTTCCTTACCAGATCAAACAAGTCATAATAAGTTATTTGATGCGAGATAATTTCAAAAATATGAGCTGATAAAAACTGGCGCAACGGGTGAATAGGAACTGTGCACCGTATTCTGATATTACCAGTTTAAAGATACTTTAAGGTCGACCAGAATGGCGGTTTTGCTTACTTTCTGTTTTGTATCTGGGTTTGGATGCCAAGATCTAAATCCGCTTTAAAAACGAAGGAGACCATTCGCTTTATCAGATAAGTAAGCTTTTTAAACAATCCGGAACTGACTAAGCCGCAATACACCTCAGTAAGCTTTCAAATGCTATTAGAAAAAACAATATCACATGCCCAAGATGCACATAAATAATCGGATTTGATAATTAAGCCTTCCGTCTTAAAATCTTCGCTGTATATTTTAGCTTTGGTATCTAGCCAAATAGTTGTAGCCAGAAATGATTTTTTGAAGCTAAAGCTAAATAATGTCACTCTTCACTTAAATTGAGAACTCTTGAGATGGTGAACGTCGTGCTCTATCGGAAAAGCAATATACAAAGTGCTAAATCAACATTTTAGTTGAATAGAGTATGGATTATACCACTCGAGTGGGGTCGTCGAAGAATCTTGACACCGCTAGATAATCCCGGGAAGTTACTTATAGAACCAGTTCCAGTTTTTTGCGCTACGGTATTAAACTAATAATATGTAGATCTGAGATCGTAATGAGACCTTCATGCCGGAGGAGATCGAAAACATTTTCAATAGAGAAAATTATAACGATCTGCCAACTCTAGGTTAAGTCTTCATATTTGCGAAGCGGTAGAAGATCAAAAAGCACTGTAATATGTACATTCAATTGCATATGTTGCACACGTGAATATAGGCCGATGAACTGCAGATACAGAACTGAATGCGGGCGTTATGCGGGGCGGTCGATCGATCTGAGATAAGTGAATTCTTTGCAGTCAATGCGGTCTTGTGACGGGCGCATGATTAAACGATGTTACGTGTCGGAGCCTTCAAGACTTCATTCATAAGATATTTCAAAGGCAAAGTGAATGTACACTTTTTGCAAGCGGTAGGTGGTAACAGAATGTGCGATTGACTTGCGAGCTTTTTGATTTACATTCCAAACTGTATGTTGCCAAAATTATCGGTCGATTATAGCACACGTTAATCCAGTGTTAGAGTGTTAGAAACTAGCAAAAAAACATCGCAACAGAAAAAAATGCATGATATAAGTTGAAATGTCGACGGCAAAATGTAAACTATTGATTTACAATGACTGTAATAATACTTGTAGTATATAATCTGTAGAACAAAAAAAACGAAGCAACAGTACCAAGGACAATAGTACGGCCGTGTCCAAGTGTGACACTAATTTACATAGCTTGTGACCGGATGCCCGGCACCGGCATCGTTTGTCCAACGTGCAATGCATGGCCTGTACTGGTGGCGATTCAAGGCTGACCTTGTTCAATTTAGGACCACCCGGGAATGATAGAATACAAAAAATTTAAAAAAAAATTTTGCTCATCCAATGCGGTTGTAGACTATAAACGTAAATTATTGTTTTTTTTAAATAGTTTATAGTGTAACACTTAAAATAGTAACATTTAAAAGTATTATTAAAAAAACAACACAATTTAAATAAAATCAAGCTATTACGTGACCACAGATACCAACAGTATGACGTCACATCCACGGTAAATTGCCATTTTGTAGGTAACTTTTCACACCCCAACTCTTGCCATTTGTACCTTTGCAAGAGTCGTTGCAACATGGCTTTTAAACAATTGATCATCAGAGCATCCACGAGTCGGATACTAAAACGTCACCATAAACAATTTGAATTATTACCAACCGCATAAATTGATGTATTGACGAATATTTAATGATGTACCATTTCGCATGAACCTCTCCCATCAAACTACAAATTACAAGACCATCAAGCGTTATCAGCTTTTTATTTAATGTCTACCTAATCAACTGAGTAATGGCGGATGCAAATCATTGTGCCCGTTTTTAGGTTACTTCTTATATTAATGATACGGGTCAGACTAATAATGAATAATGTCATGTACGTAACACTGTCATCAACAGTTCAAATACAATTATGGTAATTGCAGAAATTATATAAAGATAATTGGTATGCTTCAGTTAGTTATAACAATAAATAAATATCGCCTGACGAACACACCAACTACATATACGGTCCTACACTAAGCAACGCTTGTATTATGGGTACCGTAAAATAGACTGGGGGCAAATCCAGTATTTATTACTTATATATATATATTAAACGTCCATGACATGGGTACAAACATTCGTGCTCATAACACAAAGTTTGTCCCTACCAGGATTCGAACCCGGGACCCTCGGCACAGAAAGCAGGGTCAGTACCAACTGCGCTAATTAGGCCGTCGATTTACTAGAAAACATTTCATCATTGATGTACACATTATACTGACTGAATGTATGCAGCTGCAAACCATTATACTAGCAACAACGCGGTTCAAAGAACTCGCGGACGCGATACGATCGTCTAGGAATGCGTCCGCCAGAATACTCATGGTTCGATTATCCTAGGCCAATTGGAAAGACTATCTAGTGCAGACATCTGGGCATACAATTGGGCACGGGCGTAGCCGCTGCGGCGGCGTCGTCACATCCGGCCCGTTGACCGCCGCGTTGCGTAAGCCCGCCAACATGGGCATTGTATGCAAAACGCTCGCCGCGCACGAACCACTCGCCAAATACCAAGCGAAACGGGCTAACGGTATGGATAACATTTGGGAATTCGAGATTTCTGAAATTGATATTGCCACATAATAATTTAGGTACTCAATAATGTATTCAAGTAGTCAATGTTCGGTAATAACGAGACACGTGTAGGTAGTTAGGTAATCGTCGTTTCAATCCAAAAGGTCGATTAATACATCTCATGAGTAATTAACTCAGTGAAAAATACTAAATAGATCCACAAGTACACGTAAGTAATTTTGAAATACATATTATATTCGATAGTGATTAGTCATGCTTTACTTAGGACGGCACTTTTGTGTTCTCAGCAGGAACCATTTTTCGGGTGTGCATACGTAATGATATTAAAATAGTGCCCCTACGCTACAAACGCGCAGTAAAACAAACACAAAAGGCTGAAATCACACACCCGGACAACAAATGATGTTTACCCAAGCACGGGCGAACCAACTTACTATAGCCCTTTGAAATACGCGCAAGCCGCTTATCCGCGATATCAAAAGGACCGGAAGGATTTTAGAAGCTTCTGTTCTTTCCCCATTTCCTATGGATGCGATGTAGCAATCGTATTTTTTTTAAGCAAACATCGATCATAGCGCGATTTTGACAGCACCGCAGATTAAAATCTCCAAAAAAATGTTTTTACGCTATTCAATAAATTGATGCAGGATTGTTAAAAAACTCATTGGATTATAGGAGTCATAAATAATATCGTTATGCCATCGTTTTCTTCTCCCCGAACCCGAGAAGGCGCAATGTTCGTGTGAAACAAATCCTGACCGGCACCGGACATCCGTCTTTGTCGATATTCCCGTTCTACATCAAAGAGAATCAGTGAATTAAATTTCCAAACAATTTTGAACTTTAAAATAGAAGTGAAAGAGACGACACTACTACTAAATGATGGTAAAACTGCCCTAGCACATCTTGTCCCTCGAAGAGATGATTAAATTGCAGTGGACAACGTTACAATAACGGATGCGGAAACAAGTCGTAGTGTTACAAATTGTGATGCAGTCCGCGCCCACCGAGAAGAGAACGGTCACAATATCCCATTGTATGATTAAGATATATTATATTATATTTGTATTCATAGTCACCGGTACATTAGTCTTCGATTGATCTGGTCAGATGGCACGTGTTACACATTGTAATAAAACATGAGGGCGGCCGAATGAGGAAAAATATACGATAACTCAGACACTAATTAAATAATTAATTGATGAAGTATTTGACCTTCAGTGGATCGTGACGACGACGGCTGCGAACAGCATTTACCTGGAACAAACAAGCAGAAAATATTTTTTTACGAGCCGAGAGTTACTGAAATAGATAATGATATTAAACTTGTCACTCGGACTCAGTACGAGTCGAGAGAGGTCACTCGCACACACCGTAGGCAGGCGTGCGTCGCCCACGTCCAATCCATTTCCGCTGCGGACTTCAGAGACGAGGCGCATTCTTCCCTTGAAATGATCCCGATGTTTGATTATATGCCTTCTATACAAGGACGTTTGTTTTCGCATTTATCTGATAGTGTCAGATGATGCCATAGTTGCATGCTTATAATATTAATCGATGCACCGGTCGATCGTTTATAATAAACATCGACCTTGGACGAGGTCTTGCGGAGCGGACGTGGATGGTCGTAAAATAAAAACGGCCCTCGCAGCCGCAAAGACAAACAGACAACGACTATAATATAGTGAGGCGCTCAACGATTGACGGCCGATAGCTCCTCCGCCAGTGAGCCGGCATCCGGCATTCAAGGTGACACGGCCCATCCTTGCAGGTCCGGTCCCGACTAATATTAATGTTGAGACAATACTCCATTGCAGTGGGCAAAATTATGCAAGCGCTTCTCCATTATCATAAATCAACAAATGATGGAAACTCGCAGTATATTCCAAGACTCGCTGCCACTTAATAGTGTAGTCTTCATAAATCCAGAGACATGTGAAGCCTTTGACATAATACCACACTTAGTCGATGCTTTAATGTCGAACATTATTATGGACGACTCGGCATTTAGCGTTAAATCAAAATTATGTTTAATACAGTCATTACTCATTGGGTTTTGAAATGGAGCCCCACAAGTAACGTAATCCGCGGAGGTATGGTCACAGGGACTGGGCTGTGATATAATGACAGATGGTTGAGTAACGCATAGGTGGCAGCGCAGCGGATTAGTGGGCACGCGCACGGCAGTAGATTGTCGTTAAATTGAATTAGAGCGCACCACAGCGGCTTGCGCCCGCGCAGTTCGACGACCGATCGCCCACTACAATAACCATACTTATTGATCCCATTCAGTCGATCCTTTTTGATAGATCAACGTAACGTAGGTGTGACCGTGTTCCAATTATATATTATATGACAAAAGTTTACTTTCACCTGTAACCAACGCACTACCTTAATCGCTCAAGCTATCTTTGGATAGTAGGTTAGTTTTGTAACTATACCTACAACGAAGAAGCTGTTCCATGACATCAGTGGTATATTGCTAAAGATTTTTACTTGCGTAGGGTGGATGTATAGACGCATGCATGCGTGGGCTTGGAAACCGAGGGCGACGACAGCTCTCCCTCGAGCGACACTCGTTAATACTCTTACAGAGTGTATGTGTGTGAGTGCCAACAACTGAAGCCTTACATAATGCAATGCAACTAGAATAACGTAGACAGGAAGTGAACGATCAGAAGTGTTATGCAAATGCGGAATTCCTATCTTAAGATGCTTAGTTTACGTAAACTGTGTTATTAAATGAAGGAGAACATTTTAAGGATCCTGATATCTCCGACGGAACCTCACCAGTTCTCGAAAGCTCGACCACCCGCATTGGCACCCGTGTGGTTGGAGGCCCTTCTCAATGTATTATCAATCATAAAAAAATAAGTCATCTGCATAATCAACACCGCCTTATGCAATAAATAACGCTACACACAATAAATTTCAATAGATTCCACTGGAATTCAGGAAATAACACATTTAGGAGGAGTTTTGTTTTCCTAGACACTTTGATATAACCTCAAACTCGCATTACCTGAATGCTGGGCACTAGATAACGATATACATACTTATATTGATATTGTTATGTCCATGAATCGGCTACAAATACTCGTGCTTATCACGCAATTTGCCCCTACCGGTATTCGAGCCCGGGGCCACAGAACACAGGGTTACCACCAGCGCAGTCATTTGGGTCGTCAAGGCTGATAGAAGTGAATGAAGTAAATACATCCTCTACTCAATAATTTTGACACGCACTACGGAAATCGAGACAGTCATATCATGAATTTTGTTTCGCATTACTATAAAACAAAAACAAGATATAAATAAATAAATTTAATAAGTAAGAGAATAGATAACGCGAACGCACGCGCTGTTACTTCGCTACTTTCGCGAGGCTCATTGGTAACTCAATGTGTCCACTGGTGTATACTACAGCGTCACCACAAAATTAATGAACCTGCACATCCTAGTATTTCCATTTTCTTGCTCTTCGTACCAAAACCAAGTAAGTTTTAAAGACACTTGGTTATTATATATGCAGTGCGAATAATTGTGACGTAAAGGAAATAAGTCAGATAGAATGCGGTAAGTTACCGCAAAACCACACGAATTAATACTATCTCGCTTGTTTTATGCACTAACCAAACTAGATATGGTATTTATAATGTGAGTCAATAAATAAAATAGGAAATGTGGTTGAAATGTCCGAATGTAAATTAATATTCTAGAACGAGTCTGCTACTGGTAGACCCATTATGTAGAAGGCAATCAGCATGTGTTGCGATTGTATTGGATATCCATCAAATACCGATACCGAGAATGCGACAGTGCCATAAATTAATAAAGCAATATATCAAACCGAAGTGAACCTGTCGCAAGAATTGGTTAATAATTCATCGACGACACCGGGCTATAGGAAAATAAACCGAAGGGACGTGCACAGTGATAAATTACCGGCCAACCAAATATACAAACGAATGTCATAAAAATACTTGGTACGTGTTTTCGCGGTCATCAACTCCCCGTTCAGATAATCCGTCACCATTAGATATGAGCACGTTTCTTTCATATTATGATATTGTGGAGATGTTAGATAGCACTACACAATATAACGAGTGTCATAGGCGAATTTATTATACAACAGTGCTATAGGTACCCCGCGCTGGCAGCACCACTGAAAGTGTGTTTATAGCATCCGCTTTCCTGCCTTGGACCGACGAAAATACCGTTACGCCCGCACAACCAAACTCCATTGATTTACATACGCAAATCATGACGAATTGCCCACAATGCGCGTCCGAAATACTTCGGTGCCGGTGTTCCTGCGATGTGGTGCAAGCAAGGCAAATCATTACCCACTTCCACCCACTTAAGAAACATATTGGTATGAATGAAGACGTTATCCTTAGACCGTTCCGGACATCAGGCAATGCCGAATGGTATTGTTTATGGACTCATTAATATAACATTTCAAGGGCGTTCATAAGATTTGTCTAAACCTTTAGTACAGCAAGAACGCCGTTCATATTAACATTTTGTGCTTAGCTTAATATTATCAGTTATTTATGTCCACACGCCAAGCACCGAAACATTCCTGTTAATATCAAAAGCCTCTTGAGAGGTATATTCTAGAGTATATTCACAGACTACTTTGCTACTAGTTGCAAACTGCAAACAAGTCGTCGTTGTGCCGGTGTTATAAGCCTATCTACATTCTATTGCATCCTTACGTGAACGGAAAGGGAAACCGTTTAATTTGTTGTTGGCTCTTTTAATAGAACGTAATAAGCTCTAATGGATATCGCATACTCTACGTACCGGTTGGTTATGGATTAAGTCATGGCGGAAACGAGACCTTCAACAAAAACAAACGAATGCTACACAGTGGGGTTAAAAGAAAAATACACTCGTTAGTGCATCCGGCAAATTACGATTGCGCGGAGTCTCTTTTTGCTATAAGCTCGATTTAAAAAAATAAACTGATCAATCGACCATCCTAGCACACAGCGAGGGAGAATATCCTGTCGCAGCGGGAGAGCGGGGAGGCTGCGCGCAGGCATCCATGAATGGCCCTAACGAACTTGCTGGCCTTGGCAGAGCCGCGGCCCTGCCGCCCTTCAGCCTCCAGCGGCGCCGCGGTAAGTCGCGGTCACTAAATAACAGACCTTCCATTCTAACACACAGCATATTTTATACTTGGTGATGTTGCTTCCTTTGCAAACATCAATTCATAAATTGATGATAATAAATATTGCACTGCCGGTGCAGATTGGAAAGGAATAAGAAAAAAATAATAACAAAATATGCTTTAATTTCCTAGTATCTACACATGAACGAAGGAGGAAAATAAAATGCCAATAGAAAATCATACAACGGAAAACGCAACATTAATACATAAGTATGTATACATATACGTGGTAAAAATCTCATTCACGATCCTTTGATTGATTTTGAATGAGTGACGTGTTCAGCGTTTACAATTCGCCGCGTAACAGGAAGTGAAACGAGTCCAACTTATATCAAGGACGATAATGTTGGAACTTGACTTGTAACCATTTATCACGGCTAATATTCAGACTCTTTTGCGACCGGTTTCATAATTTTCTTCCGAATGATATAGCTATAGCTCATTAGAACTATATTCGTGTTTGAGATTATCGAATAGATAATGCAGGTAAACTTATTGGTGCGACCTTGGCCAGACCAGGATCGACATGTTAACCCACTTAACGTTGCTACGTTGCTGCGTGCCTGCGCGTGCCGTCAAGGGATTACGAGTCAAGCTAATGACGCCGCCGCCGTCGCCGCCACTTATGACATCTGGTGATTTGCTTTTCTTTGTCGGGTTCTATTTACAAGCACAATATTATACAATCCATTCACTATTGCATTTATGTAGTAAAGAGTATGAAATTAGTTGCGGTGGTAGGTGAAGCCATAAAAGTATGGCTTCAGAAGCTTACGGACGCCGTGATGCTGCGGACGATTGACCAAGCAAACTTCCTCGGGTTTGTTCCGTTAGATTGCGCGGTATCTCTAAGGCAGTCCGTGAAACACGCAGAAGGCACGGTGTCGGAACGTCACCCTCACAATGCGAACGTGGCCGTCGAACTATCGCCACAAACAAACAAACAACGGAGGCAATCATAGAAATAAATACCTTCCGATTGGCTGAATAATTTACCGGCACATGCGTCATTTGCAAACAAACGCCTTAAGGAGTTGCCAATAAAGACACGCCTTCGTTACAATGGCCTACAAGATATACGGTTGACACAACCATAAATATATTTATATTTAGCGCCTTTAATACTGCTTATGTTATGATTGTCGTGGCCCCAAGCCTTACCGGTGCAGACAAACGGCCGCTCCAAACTCCTTTCTTATGTAATTTATAAACAAATGTTATTTTAAAGAAATTTTGAAAATAAAAGAAGTAAATGACGGATTGTCAGTTCGTGATCTGCGATTGACTACGGTCACTATAGTAAGTACATTAATATCAGAGATCCAACTTAAGCACGAATTCCAATTTACGTTGTCTGCCGCGTTGTAAATGCCAGATCCATTATTGTTTTGGTGTCGGTCGAAATGCCGTTGCGGATGCGTGTAGGATCGCTGACCTGGATTCCTCAACAGCCGCATATGACAGTGCAGCCATATTCGCATATTGAGTTGGTTCACTTCTGAAGGCAGATCCGCGAATTGCAAACAGAATAAGATGTGAACAATGCCTCGTTATAGACCGGTGTTGTAGCCACTATCATCGGCTGAACTAAGGAAGTCAATATCTATTAGCATGGCACAATAGGTGAGCGACATCCGAAGCTCATTACTAGCACACGTTTCCGTTGGCGATCCGCGAATAAATCGCGGCCTGTTGTAGTATCGTAAGCCTTATTTATTTCCATTATTCTGAAAAACATGTTTAATATTATAACTTTATAAGTTGTAACGGTTATAAATGAGCTCGAGTTAGTAGTACGTCATTAAAATTTATTTCCGACAGCGAATCTAGTATCTTGTTTAAGATAGGGAAGTAGCTTGTTTAAGATCAACTCCTTTTAAGATATAAAAAATCATTTAAGTAAATATAAATATGTATACATTTCTTTGGGATAACCGAAGAGAAGTTATTTAGCAGCGGCAAATATCACCTTTTATATTATTCTGTAATGTTTTAGTGTTATTAGCATTAGAACCCTCGTAAACATACGCGGCCTTGGCGAGCGCTTGTTTACGGATACTAAATGCGTTGGCAAATGAAGTCGAATGCGTAGTTTATTTTGTAAAATGATGAAACCAATGTTTTGCTTAAGATTTTTAATGGTCAAGTAATAACATGCACAAGAACTAAATTTAGACCATTCCAAAATAGCCATTGATTCAAGGATGGTGCAGACGAGTACTAACGATTTAAATTGTACGTAGATGATGTTCTCTCATTCTACGGCAAAATTTAAACTGCAACGACCAACAACCCAATTCTATGCATAACTATGAAGCAATGCCAATAGAACGTGAGGACTCATAATATCCAAGGGCTAGCGATCCATATCAACAATCCTCAGGACATAAAGTAAGCAAACATGATTTGTTTTGTGCAAACATCGCATGTTATCTCGGCGGTTTACAGGAGGCATATTATCTGTGCGTGCCACCTATGGTGAACGCAGTAGTCACAAGAGCCGTACGTGCTTTTTCTACTGCACAAACATTTGTCATGTCAATATTTGTCGCATGCTCCCGCGAGTGTTGCAAGAAGCCGCCCATCCCGGCCGCCGCGACGTAATCACACAGACGTTTGATGAGCACCACAAACAGAAACGAGGATCAAAAAGCGAAATCAAATTTAAAATAAGCATCAAAATAAAGAGCCCATTTAAAATTTTATAATAATCAACGTCAACTCAATGGCAAAGAAACAAACGTGAAATTGATGTCAAACAATGATCTTACGAGAAAAAACTCGACGGTTGGACCCATGATCGCTGATTTAATGAATACATTTTACAGGGCAGGAGTACAGCGCACGGCGGAAAGCGCATAATGACTTCCGTTCGGCGGACTACGAGAAATGTCGAAAATAAAACGACTAGCCGATTCCAACGGACTTGGAATTATGGAGATCGAAATTGCTATAAGTACCCACATGTAAAAAAACCATAATTAGAGAATTTAAAATAAAGAAGCAACTACTAAACAAAAACAAATTCTTAATTTGGGTTCAAAGTCTTTGGTCACCAAAAACTAATAACCTTGAGAATTATAAGATTGTAATGATCAGAAGCCATTAAAATAATACATAGTTAAATCATGAGTTAGTTCATACGAATTAAAGGGACTTTGATAAGCGGATATGGGAAGTGCGGTCGACATAGCGCAAGTGCCCCAACGTTCATCGGCTCGCGATTCTAATTCTGATATATCCTGCGGGTTTCCTGTGCAAGCACCGACCGGAACCGGCCCTCTCTCCATCGGTAATAAATAAACTATCACACATTTCCACCGTCGCTTATGATCCTATAAACAACTAGAAAATTCAGCCTGTTTGTACTGCACTACCTACTCTATATCTAATGAAATAGAGGTGATAAGAGCTGTCTGGTCAATGCATATCTTCCAACTAAGCAAAAAAGCATTTTGTAAAAAATGTCGAATGTCGATAGCCCGATCAATGACATATGATAAAACAAACCTCCTTCATCCAAGAACAGATACAGATAACAAGACTGCCTCTTACTTGCCTTAAAAAACGTAATTTATAGTAACCATTTCATTAGATGATAATAATTGTAGATAAGTACCTATACTGGCTACCGATAGAGGTATACAAACTGAACTCGTACAAGCAAGGACTAACAACGATCAATTACCCATTCATGTGTCCGACTTTATTGTCTATGCGTGTGAGCGCTGAATGATAACAATACAGTCTACTAACAAAAACAAACTGCTTCATATCATGCTTCATATCGCCTTCAATACATGAGTGCGTGTTTACACACGCTGCCAACTATAAACACGCGCTCGAAGGCTGCTCCAAGCTCTGTCATCCAAAATATTAATTGAAAATTATTGCTATAAATAAGAACATACGTGTTTATAACAGTTCTACATTAAAATCTCGTGGCTGGCTTATAAATGGTACGATGAAGACAGTACTATTTCAATATAACGCTAAAATAGCAGTTAAAATGAAAGCAAAAGAAGATTTTAGTTTAACGTTAGAACTCGTAAATATATATGTGAATATCGCGAGGCTAAATGTTTACATTGAGCTAGTCAGTAATCAGTTCACATCCTCTTTAGACCCGTCTACTAAATGTGCAAGTTAGCACCTATTGTTTCCGCCGATGAGTACTCTTTCCATTCTACACCTAACGAACCCATTGAATGATTCTAGGAACTACTTCGATTGTTTCGTTCTCAGGACGGCACCTTTAGCCGCTACAACATGAAACAACTGCATCGATAGGATTCTACGGAATGATAATATCTTGAAATCAACGTTGGCTGCACAATTATTGTGAGCACTGCATTCATTCTAACTGTTAATGGGTGCATTATTTCAAAAATGTGTATCATCATCAAGAACCGCATCACGCAGATGCAATAAAACGCATCTAGGGACAAATATGTGAATTAATATTAGTATGTTGTTCACAGTCCAGAAGGCCGTCATGGGGAAATGACGGTACATTCAGATTACAGATCGTAATAACGTCATGTTAGTTGGAACACACAGTCAATCGTTCCGCAGACTGAGTACATTGAAGATCCTCGTGGGAAGACAAAGTTTCACATGGTTGAGTCATTTAGAAGTTTAAAAATTGCACATGTAATTATTATAGTCACGGGTCTTATTCTCTTTATAACAATCCTTTAATCACTGACACCTACACAACAATGCTTCATGAATGGAACAAAAACGGAGGTAATTATTGTAAAGATAATTGAAGAGGATCTGTTCATTACCTAAGAAAAAACGTAAAAAAAAACAGTGACGACGAAGAAAAAGAAACAAAACATTTCGAGATCAAGTTAGTTGTTAATTCAAATTGCATCACAGTTGTGGTGGCAAGAAACTCATGACATAAAGCAGCGCCATCAGCAATTTAGATTGGTATTACAAAAACCATGCATAAAGTATTAAAAATAGTCAGCGAAACATTAATCCGTGGCCATCCGTTAAAAGCCTGAACATATAAGGAATCGTGACTTTAGATCGAAAGAAGACAAAACTCGCCAGGGGGTGATGTCTCGGCGTTTAATTGGACGGACAACCTTTTAAGGCAGATTTACTCCAAAGTAACAGAGGCTCACGATCTCGACCTGTCGTCACCCTGATGTCGCGAGGCAGGATGCTGGGGCATGGGCGCGGGGGCACGCTACACGATATCCCTTTTACGCGGACCAATTAACGGAGCCCGTCGGACCGGATGTGCGTATACTCATGCATTAGCACCTCCACCCTTCACTAATCTTTTTATGGGAACTAAAAAAACTTGGGAGAATAATACTTACAGAAACGCGAAATTTCGAGGCGTTAAGAACATTAAGATATCTCTTCAAGTATCAATAACGTCGACATTTGAAGACGTGACTTCATTGACCGGATTTCACAGGCAATCGTCCTTGGTTTAGCTACTTACTGGGCTCTTTAGCCGACTATGGCACAGGACAATAAAACTTGCTAAGCATACAATTACATCCATAAGTGTGGACACGAGAGTAATTGTATTCCACGCGCATCTCACGGGGCCGCGGTGCGCTCTGACAGGCGGGACGATTCTCAATGAGAGTCCCATTTATTTTCGTAAACAACGTGTTTGACGTCGCCAAATCTGTCCAAGTATTTGCATCTGGAGTGTCAGGAATCCGACATGATTGTAAACTAAAAATAAATCAAGATATATCTGAGAATTTACAAGAATTCTGAAGAGTCACAGATTGACAATTAACGCGATGAAATGGAGGAAAATGATTAAACGTTCATGGCGAGAAAATTCTAGCTACGACATGCCTGATATAATTATAGTCGTAAACGTATAGTTGGGTAAATAACTTTCAAAAAAATAATTTTACAGTTCCTTAAACAAAGCGAGGGTTTAAGCGTAGCGCCATTGTTGTTTTAACGTTGTCTGTCCGTCCGTCCGACTGGAGAAATTTAACAGGGAATTGAAATTCACACAATATGTAAGTACATAAATCTTTGAACACACGACAAAAATATTAAATATAGCTTATTAAAACGGGAGAGCAATTTTAGTTTCATTTAATTGGGCGTATCGTTGAAAAGACTATTTTGGGGGCCGTAAAAGTTGCTATTCTTACGGCCGAATACTAAAAGCTACTCAAATGTAAGACATGCCTTGTAGCTGTAATGTACCATATTACCTAATCATAAAAAATAAAACAAATAAAACTCACTATACTAACCTAACAATTGTGAACTGCAAAATCAAGTAGGTATAATACAGAGAATGGGAGTTTTGAAGCTATTATAAGACTTACTTAAAAGAAACCGGAAGCTCGTGCTGCCAATTACGGAACAAAGTATGGCGAGCGTATGCTACTTCCGTTTTCGCTTGAACGGGTACCCACCCTCTGCCGAGGGATGTTCCGGAAGGGACAAATATTCTTAAGTTCTTAAAAGTCAACAGAACTTTTGTTCCGATTTCAGACTTCCGCTTGTTTGTTCACGGTAACTGCGAACCCCTATAGTTAACATTTTGGAACATAAAAATACTCAAAGATAAAAGTGGACGACTCAAGCAAGTATTTCGACATACTGTTGGACCAAGTGTACCACAATTATGAAAAAAAAGGGATTTAATAATATGTAAGCATTTATACACATTTTACTTAAAATATCCTATTCGAAGTTGAGGATTACCAATATGTCTAAATAATTAAATATCCACCATCAATAATTTAAATGTACTAAATAATTCCCTTGAGAGGGTTTCTCTGACGCCGCGCTCGCGCAGCGATCGCGCGCTCATACCCCATTACCGGTCGATCGTATAAACTTCGAACATAATTTATCGCTTCCTCTCTGTGTTTTTCACTCGGCAACAATGCTCGGCTCTCCAAGTGTGAAGTTAATGCCTTTACGACGTGACGAGTAGTAATTTGCTTTAACGAGTATGTGGATACAAAGGAAGATAGCATTACACATGATCACTGTAGTGTTAGAATGCAACTTCAATTGAAATATGCTGGAAGTTTAAAAAGTTTTTAACAACTGCAGACATCCTCTGTGTAGCGCGCGGTGTCTTTCAAAATAATAAAAATGATCACAATATAACTGCAATCAAAAGTAAATCGGAATAAGAGTATGTTTGGTTAGATACTGCTGAGAAACTGTCTGACAAATTCTTTCCCTTCATAAAACAGCACTCAAGTAAAGGCTGTTCGCATCTCCGTCGTAACTTCGTGCGAATCATTCTGCGGTTGCATTCAATGGCGCCAGCTAAGTTCATTAAAAGATAAGGTAGGCAAGTAGTAACTTATCATAAAGGTGTCTGCTTGAGAGCTGAACGTTCTGATGATATATATCAAATATAGGTACTAACATTTTGTGTGCAATCGAGTTTAACGACCCCTGCGTCCTGTTAAAATTTCGTATTTATAAGTCCATCACTTCCATCACATACAATGGAGAGAAATTTATACATAAGATGTGAATAGTAAGATACCAAGATAATTACTAACTCACGGAAATGAGATTTAAATAGAGTGGATAGCATTCATAAAAGTCGACGTGCACAGCATAGAACTCTACAAGTCGCTATAGTTAGAAATTGTGGTTATTGCAGTCAAAGACGGAAACTATTTATTGACCAAAGCGTGATACCGTGATAGCACTTACTGCAAAAGCGACACCGTGCAGGAAGAAGGAGGGCGAGCCAATTCAATTTCCGCTGGCCAACACCAACCCAGAAGCTTGACATTGAACAGTACTGAACTAAAGTAACTAATCTAAATACTCGAATCCTCATACCTACTTTTCAATCGCTCTGAATTAACTCACGACTAGAAACGGTAGGCGAGAGGTATATCTAAAACACGTTACTTGCGATTGTATTACACTTACTTTTTGATTAACTCCATATATATCGAGCTGGCAAATACAGAAGTCTGAACATCCCAATTTTCAAAGCTTGATTGGCTCTAGATTTGAAGTTATGGTTGAATCTTTTCCTAGATAATAAAGCTTCAATGCAATCATCTTCGTCCAAAGATAACACGCTTGATAATACTCCAAGATAACATTCCTGTCGATCAGCTTCCCTTTAATTTTGGCTAATTTATGTACAAAATCTCATTAGAGTAATAACAATAATAATATCCTCATTCATATTTGAATAAAATATAAGATACTTACGCATGTTTGCTGCAAGTAAAAAGCCATCGTTACAAGCGACCAGTCGTACGTATAGCAATATCGTCATAATCGGATGAGATGAAGGAGTGTTCTGAGCGAGGCGTGTCAGTCAATTTAATATCCGCTGGTGGGCTTATGATGGATGGCAGTTTCATTAGCCCCGGACTTGATGGAGGTTATGGTCAAAGAAAACACTGATCAATAAACCAGTACATAGATAGGTACACAGAAATCCGCGTTCCAAAACAAGTTCCGAAAATAGCGAACACCTCGGCATTCAATTGATTCGTGGCGTCAAAAAACTTTTTCAATCATTTAATTGACTCCATATAAAAGTAAAATCGAGAAACGGTGTCGTACCAAAACCGATCGATATCGCATCGCAAACAATGGGGGATCATCAATTTTGAAGCGACGTTGGTGTCAACAAAAAAATGGCGTGAATCGACTCCAGGTAGAGTTTGCTTAGCGCCTTATTAAACGGTCTTTTGTGTTGCTGCGGCGCCTACTCTTAAGTCTTGACCATTTTTTGCGGACACGTTATAAACAAAAACGGAACGCATCTGTCCTATTGAGGTACCGGTTCAGCCTTGAATATTTTAACCACGCACCACATTTTATAAACTACCTTACAGTTTTCCTGAGTGAGTACTTACTTAATTACAGGAAAGCTATTAGAAGAGAGTTGGTAGTTCGTACACACACATCGATAAGCTAATCTGAATGATTGTTGTCATGCTTGGTTTGTTTGGAAGTTTATATATTTAGACCATTCATTGCTTAAGTTAATTGCGTTCCTAGGCATCGAGAAGAAGCCGCGCGGCAGCGTACTACACCTACAAATACAAAATTACGTGGGCACCCCACCTACAACCCGGCCCACGGCCGTATTTTTCGTTCAATAAACCTAGCCTACGTGTCACCTTTACTAAGTTGCCTAGCCTTCGTTGTGAATGAAAGAAAAAAATCGTAATCACTTACCTACCTTATACGTCAAACGGTGTCTACCGTTGGCGGCTTTCCCGAGGTTTGGTTTCACAGTAATGCGACCTGCGTTCTCACTGCGGATATCGCATCGCAGAACAAACAGCAGGCGAAATATTTCACTTAAATGTCAACTGCCAATCAAACTTTAACACAGTTTAACACGTACGATTTCAAATTTTGAAACGTCAAAATTCGGAATAAAAACCTGCGCTCGCGTGTTAGCGCGTTGGTCGACGGCGCGACTGATCGTGAGCGGCGAGAGCGCCACGCGCTCCGGTGGGGGACTTCATTCACAAATCGAGTGGCGGGGCATCGAGAGGCGTGCGGGGCCTGCCTGCCTGACCCATAGGCTCATTCATGCGAGTACCATTTCGGAATGGTGACCTGCGCCAGGCCACACACTGCGGCATATCTGTTCGTGGCGTGGGCCGTGCAATCGACCACAGTCCACACCAAAGTTTGGTGGTGTCGTGTCGTGACGAACCGGGGCGAGCACATTCATTTGTAATGCAAAGAAAAGCAATTCAACTTCCTGCGCTTGTCGTAACACCAATTTTGTGGAACCGATTACATACATGAATGTATGAATGAAGAAATTTTGAGAATTTTATTGTACACAACAATGAATAATATATCTACAATCTTTTGCAATACGACCGGTCATACGTGTGAAATTGCGAAAGCGACCTGGCACAATTAATACATAAAAAAGCGGCGAAAGTCAGGGGAAATTAGAGTCAGACTTAGGGACAACTGCACATAATAAAACATGAGAGAAATAAAATTAAATTTATAATAGACAATTAGTGTAAATAATATTAACATCGCTATACATTTCTTCAATTTATTTTCCATTAAGTTCACTTGAAAAACGGTGGCTTAACATCAGATCCCGTTGCGCCAACTGAGGGATTTACAGCAATAATAGGTTTGCAAGCAAGAACATTATAAGCACCGGTGTCGGTGAAAGGTTCTAAGCACAGCACGGGCGGTTTATGTAACAATGTTGCTTGCATAGCACGTGCCCCGCGTTGCTTCACTTAATTGCGATGCAGTCGTGCTTTTTATTTCTTCAAAGACGACATTAGCATTCATGCTCCATGTGATGATCTCACAATTGAAGACGTACTTAGAACTGTGTTTAAAAATAAACGATGCACATCTTTGACGAGGTAATAATTTTAAACTGTCCACGCAAGCTCACTGCCATAACTGTATGAATTGTTAAAGGTTTACCTTCAAGAATATTTTGTTAAAGACATCAGTCTAATCGACTCGTGAGTCTCCATCATAGTTCACACATTACTGAGTATTCATTTCTTGCCCTCACGACATTCTATTATTTACTTTGCCAATTAATCTACGATTCGCATCGGCATTTCGCCCAACCTGTCTGATTTCTGGCTATTTCGTATCTTCTCTCCGGCTATCTTGTCTAATTTCTGGCCGTCAATTTCCGTTGCCACTTCGTGATTCATATACCGACTTCTTGGTCTCCGTTTTCCGTTGAATTTCTAAGAATAGCATGTGTTGAAAGGGGTAATCAGCCTTTATATTACCTCTAGCTGTACCCGAGCCTTTGACTCATTAAAATATGGAGGTGGACTGTGAAACAAGTTATACCTTGGAATCTTTAGGTACTTACTTTGTTATCAAGGATAAAAAAAGGAATATTACTAACGTCTAACTTCGCAGTATGTATGAGGGTAGTTTTTTGCTTCAAATGAAAAGCTAGCTAAGCAGTTATTGTTTATTTTTAAACATATTATAATATCGGAAGCAATAATTTTTGTTCGATACAATTTTTATAATGATACTCAAAAGAAAAACATTAACAGGTTTCTCGCAGTTATAATATACTAGCTGTCCCGGCGAACTTCGTACCGCCTCAGAATCAAATGTATGAGAAAATGAATTTATTGGTATTCTATGAAAAATTTAAACAAATCTATCCCACGGGAACCATACATTTTACCGGGATAAAAAGTAGCCTATGTGCTATTCCAGACTATAATCTATCTCTGTGCCAAATTTCATCCAGATCCGTTCAGCCGTTCTGGCGTGAAAGAGTAACAAACATCCATCCATCCATCCATCTATCCATCCATCCAAACTTTCACATTTATAATATTAGTATAGATTAGTATAGATAGTATAGATTCCCGCGAGAAAAACAAAGTTGCGTGTGGGCGGGGTCATAAGCGAAGGTGTATAGGGTTCCTATACTGACTGGCTGCCCGCGCCCTGGCGAGCGTGGGCGGCATGCTTCCAGACTACTTGCATTATTATACTATGGCATTACATGTCTCAACGATCTCCACTGCATTTTCTTCAATAAGTATGATTTACAATGGTATAAAAATTTCAAAAAGATTCCTGGAAATTTTCCAGTCTCAATATCCAATGAAAATCCAATGTTAAAACGATTGTCATATAAAATATGAGAGTTGAAAGAGTTCGATTGATAAAACTACGTGTAATATCACATAATCACAGGCAATAATAAGTTTACTACGAATAAATAACATAGCTCGTTGCACGACTGTACATATAAAATAACTATTACTAAAATATTGAGTAAGTTAATATGTATGATAATTAAAACCCAATAAGAAAATCAACTAGATTTTCCTGGGATACGGGAACTGGGTTGTATATCCCAGTTAACTAAACTTTCCGACTTTCGTCGATTCAGGACAAAGTGGAAAGTTCTGGAGATTAATTTTAAGGCGGACCCTTTGGGATAACTTCGGTTAGTGATCCATTATCATATCTTGGATTTCCACAGATGGGTATCTATGCGAGGGCGGGTAGTCGCTCACGAGCGTACTTCCTGTTATCAATTAATGCAATGACTAGTAGCCGCCGACGGCTGGTGTACAGTTATAAAACGAATCAAGCCTCCGCCGACCAAGTATGGCGTATTACGGACCACGACCGCAAGAAATTGTGTAAATCTTTTTGATGCCTTTTAGGGAATAAGGCTAAGAAACAAAATAGAATCAGTCAACTATGGTAGTATATTATTACCTATATTGGTATTTAACAAAGACAACCGTTGACAACAGCCTGCTCGCCCATTCTCAGCCCGCGGGACGCATTGAAGGGTTTTGCTATCAAACTTAATCAGGCGCTGCGCTGCAACATTGGTTTTAATTTTTTTTTGTGAGATCCTATTTTTTTTTTCTAAAATAAAAGTAGCCTAAGTTACTCCTTGTTACATCAGCTATCTGCCAGTGAAAGTCCCGTCAAAATCGGTCCAGCCATTTCAGAGATTAGCCGGAACAAACAGACAGACAGACAGACAGACAGACGGACAGACAGACGGACAGACAGACAGACAGACGGACAGACAGACAGACAGACAAAAACTGTAAAAAATGTTGTTTCGGTATAGGTAACGTGTATACATCCAAATGCACTTAGTAAAAAGCGGTTATTTTAATATTACAAACAGACACTCCAATTTTATTTATATGTATAGATGACTATGCTATTAGCATCCATTACAATTAATTGGTGTGCAATATGGACGGTGAGCACACTACACTTCAATTAAAATTACCATTACTTTCATAGAAGCTAGATCAAATAGACAATGATTAGACTTCCCAGTGAATGTTAGCCGATGACTAGCATATCATCGACATATATTTTATTTGAATGTTCGGCAGTAATATTTTGGTCATTTGAACACGCCCTACTTATTACAGGCTACGCTTAGGTTGTAAGGGTTATATACGTGACGTCATATTATAGAGCTCATGTTGATGTCGGGTGACGAACTGAACAATGCAAGTACAGAGGACATTAACTCTGGTTCCAGTAATAAAGGAGTTAGTGGATGCTATGCAGCAACCGGTTATTAAACCAGTATTCTTCAGCACTCTCGGTTCAAAGAAAACTGACGTAATACCGGGCAGTGAGGCGCCCGGGAGGGAGGGCACGAAACAATATGCTAAAACATAATTAATTAACATAAATGTGATTTGTATACTTTGCACTATGCAACTTATAATTATTGTTAATTTGCTCTTGCTCGCTTAAGATGAATTGTCCAAACTATAAACAAACTCGAACGAAAGCGCTAATTTCTATTATAAATGCCATATTTCGCCATGGTTTGAAATTTTAATACACATATCAATATTTTAAATACTTAAACATATTCGTATGGTATCCAAAATAAGTTTGCATTTAATTGGTTATTTTCTTCCGAGTTATATTGAGTTACTTATATTTTTATAAGCTGCAACTAATAATTTGTTAGTGGGTTTTTTTAAAATACAAACACATTTTTAATTCATATGTGATGTGCACACATGTAACATGACTTAGATTGTTGGGCTGCGACTTTAATTACCCCTGTAACATTTTCAGATCTGGATGAACTTTATAGTCGCTATTTTCTTCTATGAATGCAGGACTCGTTAATAATAGTTAAAGGCTAAGGAGGGCAACGCGATATTTACATGAATTAAACTTACCTATACAACATAGCGCGATGTAGTCGCCCGGCGCCGCTTTTCCCTCCGGCAGATTCCATGACACTTTAAATTCTTGTCCCTCTAACGTCCAACTAATTCTTGGTTTATCATTGACACCGTAAACATCTTTCTTCTCATTTACTTCACTACTAAGCGTTTCCTTGTTGTTTATGGCACTGTCTATTTCTTTGGATGCTTTGGCACTTGGTTCTTCCGTCACTTCACAATCTCCAGTAGCAGCAAGTGTGTCGTCATTTTCGTCAGTCTGATTATCGTCAGATTGCTCAGTAGCACAGCCCGTGTCATGATCTGACATGACTTCCCGATCGTCACTTTAATTGCGCATCATCTACGATTTATTACGGTTTTTTTTAAGAAAGTTGACTTCGAATTAACGCCTAGTTAGTTACTACCTATTCGTTATAACTGTTGTTGGTACTTACTATTTTATAAACAAAACAAGAAGCACTAAGTGAAGGAAAAAATACAAATGATCGATGCCACTTCTGCCAAGGAATATCTCAGGGGTGCTACTGCTATCTAAGGGAGACTGAGAACGTGTGTGGGTGGTGTGCGGGGTAGGGGGCGGTACAGACGGCGACGTCGCGACGCCAGCCCGGCCGGCGCCGCGCGACGACATGCTGTCGGCTAAAGCCATGTTCATACCAGGGCGGTATCCTCGCAAAACGCGATAGGCACTTCGCGGCGACTATTTTGAGCTATGGAAAATGCCTATATCTGCATAGATCAGAATGCTGCCTATTCAAATACCTACCAATATCACTACCTACACTTATATTCGTGTTCACTTGTTAGCTCTGTGATTTTCTTTGATGAGCATTATTTTTATGAATATACAAATTACAGATAGGTACATGGTAGTTTGTACTGTAATTTTATCTTTGTGTGTTTGTCAGGAGAAAAAATCAAGAGTACTTGGGTGAAAAACATATGATGGCAAATAATATGAAGAGCACAGACGGTTGCAGTAGGTATACAATGAGAAAATCATTAATGAAGGTATAACCACTTAGGAATAAGTACAAATTAAGAAACAACCAGGATATTATTTACTTACATAGAATACTAACAAAATGCACAATTAAAAAGGAAATATAATATGTAGTTGTGGAGAACTTGTCAGTATGGGGTTAATTTTAAAATACTTCAAAATGTGTCCAATATACTTTGTAATGTTCGGGAAAAAAGCTTTTTTTAGGATAAATTAATCACAGTATTTTTACCTTTGGTCACTTTCGCAACTAGCTATAGTAAATAAGCTGTTAAAAACATGTTTACTTGAGAAATAAATAAGTACCTAAAGAATAAAAAAAAATATCTGTAGGTACAAAATTTCAAATGTTACTAAGTACATTCATAATTTAACCGTTGAAAATTTGGGTAAAATAAGGGATAGTAAAGTAATACCTTCATAGATTGATATCTATAAATGTGAGCTGTATTTCTATACTATGAACGATAATAACCGAAAATAATGGTGAACATAAAATACATTTGTCCACATAAATGTTATTGCATTTCCCCTGAAGGCAATTTCAAAATTCAAAATTATAACAATAAAGCTAATGTTGTTATAAATTTTAGGACATGCATGCACAGTTAAAATCAATAAGTATGCAAGAAAAACAAATCCTTACACTTGCGACCTATTGAATTCAACCATTAGGTAATAACAAGACAACGGTTTGACACGAACACCTTTTCAAAATTTTATCATGAATTTCTCACACAAAAATATCACTCGCAGTATTTTTTTTAATAGGGCTTTTTCGAAAAAATTGGCTTTTCTCCAACGCAGACAGAAAATATTCCATCCGCAGCGGATGACATTGACATTATATTATAATACTTTTACGTTTAGAAACTGAATTACGGATGTTTCAATACAAAAGACATTTGGTTCAACATCATAAATCCGAGAATCGCTACAATATGCTTTTTTTTTAATTACTATTTTTTGCAAAGTTTTACCAAATACTATTACATTACCGAACGATTATTAAATTGCCTTCGAATTCTCGTTCGTTTCGTTGCGTTCCTTGTACAATAACCGTACGAATGTTAGTTACTTTTGGACTATGGAGTAAGTAAATTATGAAATAGCGATATAGGTTGATAGTGAACCAAACAAGGACAACGCAAACATTCTTGTCATAATACAAAAGTTCAAACTTCAAACTACTAGTCCATAAAGTCCATTATTCCATGATTATTTATTTGTGGTTTCTTTACGTTTATTTCATAGCGTTATTCATATTATAGTACTCGTTGGAGTTATTTCACAACGCATGTTTATTTATTTGGCAACTTTACTTACCTGATTGATCTGTAAATTCGGCAGTCTGATAAAAAAAACCTACCTAACAACAACTGCTTGTCCTGTTGATATAACGATCATTTTTAAGTTTTAAAAGAAATGACATCAATTGCACCTTCAGATTCTGAATCAAATGTAAGCGGATTTGTTCGTCACAATAATAATAATGTTAAGCATTATTATAGATCCATGATAGAGGTAAGTTGGTGTCTAAAACTTTGTTTATATTATTTTATTATAGTGATATTTGGTAGGTACATTCAGGTAATGTTCTGGCATGCAGTGATTTAACTCCTGATGAGCAGAGAGTAGCCAAAGCTGTTAATTCGACTCCTACAAGCCCAGGTTAAATTCAAATTTCCATCGCCTTTGTATAAATATTACTACTCTAGACCAGGTATGTTACTCAAATTCACGTAAGTATGAAATCCCATTGAAGCATCTCAGATGCAAATTTATTGTACAGCTTATTTATTGTACAGCTTATATTATTATGCTAAGTCCATTGCATGACTATAGAGCCTTTCCTAAATGAAATAGATATTAATGTAAGTAGTCGGCCAAAAAAATCCTAGGCTGAATATTGTTTGCACATTATAGAGTGGCAAGGTCTATTTTCGTCATTTGTTATGAATTTGAACTGAGAACATTCTAAATTTCAGCGTTAGTGAAAATTACATCAACTAGGAGTGTTATAAAAACAGATAAACCAATTTCATGGCCGACCTTACCAGTTTCTTTATTTATTTACAGTACATGGAAAAAATTAACCAAGATATATTAATAGTTGAGAAGAATATGAAGAACTTAGTCCAACAAGCGGGACCACTCGAAGGGCAAATGACAGCATTGCTTCAATCTTTTCCTAAACCAAATCTTGATTTACCTATGGATACTAGTTAATTATAGTATATTTAGTATACATTGACAATTAATATTGAAGTACCCACTGTTCCAAGGTACAAAAAGCTAAAAGTATACATATAATTGTTTTTATCAATCTATTAGTAAGTAGTACCTATTTAAAATTTTTATACCATCCTCTTTAACCATTTGCTGATAAACATTTATTTTAGATTAATGTTATTAAAATATTTAAATGCTTCCTGATCCCAATTAATACATTTTTTTTTTCAGAAAATGGTGCATAAATATAAATGATTTGATAAATAAATGAATACTAAGGTTTGACATAAACAATATCGTGATTTTATTCGTGTATTTTTCTTTATCTATGACTATGAGTGTCATTTTTTTTTCAATGAATGGAATACTAACATTTTGTAACATAATTTTCTAGTGTATATTGAAAAAATATTTACACCGAAATGGCAACTATTAGTACCAGACCAAAGTCGCCAAGTCGTACGGAAGCCATTGCTAAATCATTAGTAAATACTCCTGTTTTCGGCAATGGAGTACTTATAGGCAAGTAGCCATACTCATCATATTACACTACCTTTTCCAATTGGGCAATCAAGGCTACTGTAGATACTCATTTTTATAACCTGAGGAAAATTACCTATACACTTTAGTTATAACTACACATTATTACTAATGATATGAAACCGCCCCATGCTGAACGTCTAGTTCAGTTTTGCCCTAACCACCATAAGTTAGGCCTTTATAGCCGGTTTCAGTACGTTTCACCTAATTTGTAGATTGCGTCTGATTATTTGCTCATTATATTTAATCAGGCAACTGGGTAGAAGATAGAACTGAATGTCCAAAAGCAGGAACATTATATTTTCCACCTAAAGATGATATTGACTACGAGAAAATGAAACCAGAATCAAGACAACCTGACTTTCGCTTGAATAAATTAACAAGCTCACAGGTAAGTCTGACTTACATATTCGATTAGTGCGAATTCGTTATAAGACCAGTGTACCTATAGAAGGTACCATTTATATCTGCGAACAAGCCATATTTAATTAATTGCAAAGAATTTGGAAATATGAATATATTGAGTTTTCATCAATTTACTATGATAATAATTACAATGCGCAGTAAAATTATTTACCCATATCTATAGTATCCCCACACTTTGGTACAGGAACTTCATAAGTATGTACTTATATTATATTAGTGTTACCTATTGCTAAGATAAACGCCTTGGTCATTATTACGAATCGTTCAGAATTTAATGAGTACCTAAGTAGTGTATTTAACAATCTCTTGTGCAGGGCAACCTTTGCTCCATAGTCCGGCACGACAGCCACGACTCGTGTCCCAACTACGCGACGACCAACGACCTTGTATACAATCACTTGCCGAAGCCGTTGTGTGGTCCTAACCAGCGTTACTACAAAAAATGTGCCCATCAGTTCTATCCGCAACCCGATCTTATGGAGTGTTTCGTATGTAATGCTTTAGATACATTAAAGGACAATGTTCCACAACACTCCCCACGGCACAAGCTACGTGTCGCTGCAACCAGTGTTGGATTAAGCCAGCGCTGGGCCTGTAGCAAATACTGGGGGCCAAGCGATTGCGCGGGGCCTGTATATCTACTATGTATTTCCATTGGACCGTAGATAGTAATATCATAACTATCTTACTTGATAAGGCGCGGGGCCAGTATCGTTTGCTAACTCTTGCTATATGGCTAATCTAGAACTGTCTGCTTGGTACGACATATCTAATACGGTTCGCAGGACATATTGCAAGCGCCCCCTCCGTGAGTGAGAAAACATCTTAGCCCTGGGACAATTCACGTAATGTTGAGCGACACACTGGTACAGAACTATTTTCTTATAGCATGAATCCCGTCTATGAATGCAGGTGTAATAAGTCACCTACTTACAGGGTAATGTTACCGAATGGGGGATGAGGAAGTGTATGCAATACGAATGGAAATGCACCGACGTGTCAGATTATATATCGACCCTGTACGAGGACACGTATGTGCCGCCGAGGCCGCATCAATATCTCCAGAGATGCGAGAGGAGAGCGCGGGACTCGTAAGTAGTGCTACTTGCCTTTTATGTCTTGTTTACACGCCACGAGTAAATGGCGAGAACGTGCTATCGGCTGAGTGATCGGTAGGTGTAAACAGTGCTCGGTACGTATAAACTTTGTTTAGTCGTCTGAGAGCACTGTCTCGCCGTTTTGCTCGTTATGTGTAATCAGGGTAATGTCTACGTAGCGTTGTATAACATCCGCAAAAGAAAACTACTGAATGCAATTTTACGGTTTTTTTTTTATTTCAGGAGCTTCACAAAAAGTTTCCGTTTTAAGATGACAAAATCAAAACCATCCAAACGATGAAACATCAAGAATCATTTTTCTTTACATATTGCAAAAAAATTACTAGTCTTTATAATATCACATTTTGTTCGAGAATAGGACAGTGACGTCCATATAAAATTGTAACAGTACAATAATTCTTAATGCTTTCATAACGCCATCACCTGGCACCAACACGAGATCAGCAAATAGTCTTAATCACTAAGTTTAGTCTCAAACGTTACAACTAACAATCGCTTACCACTAACACATGATATAACTTAATAACATTTCTTAACGTAATGGCAGTTCACGGAACTTCAATAAAAAAAATGTATCAAACTATAGTAATTATAAGAGCGAGTAGAAAAATACGTATGGATTGAATGAAACAGAAAAAATAATATTATAAACGTCAACGTCAATGCGACTAGCGGAGAAGCTTCAGCGAGACGTGAACGAGTTGACTTGTGGTAGCTTTATCAGCCCAGACCCGCCGGGAGTTTTGAACATATTATTGTGTGCGTAATGCGATTGCTGAGCGAAGACGTTCTGGGAGGCGGGGTGCTGCGCGAACTTCGCCTGGGGTATATGCACGTGGCTGTTATACTGCATTTGCGGAAACACCGGCGAGTTAATGCGACTAAAGTTCTGAGGGGATTGAAAGCCTCCTAGATTGCTCATACTCGGGAATCTATCTAACATCATCGGCTCGCCGCATACGGATTCCTCGCGCGACGGAGGCTGCGAGAACACGTTACGTTGATTCATACTAGAAGTCTGAGATTCGAATCCCGAACTCTGGCTCGAGGAACGACTACCGTCCACGCTAAATATCTGTCGCTCACCTTCAGAGCCCCAGTACCCACCGGCTACCCATGAAGTACTATGCCCTAATTTGCTCGGCGATATGAGAGGCCGGCGCGTCAGTGGAGTCGGAGCGACGAAATTAGGAGTAGCTGTAAATTTCCTCAAGGAAAATATAGAATTACTTTTCTTCTTCGTTTTTACTGGACTACCTATACATAAGGAACTTATACTCTCATCTAACTCAGAATCCGAATCGTCTTTCGCGAGTTTCTGATATTTGTTGAATGACGGTTTTATGAAAACGGTATCAGACACGGAACTGGGGCTCTTGGTCATCATTGAGTTAACACAAAACGTCGAATTTAATTTGGGCTTTGTCCATATACTGTCACTTCTCGGTGTGAATGACCTGCCATTCATCAAGCCAGTATTTAATGGGCTCATAGTGTCATTTGAGCAATCCGAAAAGTTATGTAGCCCAAATTTGCTCAGAGACACATCATCATCAGTGTCTAGATTCATGGCGTCATCATCTTCGTCAATCATTGTACTTGGTGAGCCATTTGCAAGATTCTTCATTCGTTTTGGTGTAGTCGGGGTTCTTACTCGAACTTTTCTGCTCTGTGCTTTTATTATCTTGTACATTATGATCACCATCAAAGTACACAATGTCTGAAATAAACATAAAGCTAAAATGAATGCTTGATATAATTTTAGATTTCTAATTTTATATTTGGAATACTGCCAGCCAAACCAAATTGCACTGGATATTGTATTTAGCATGACTATCACCAAAAAATATGTATATTTTGTTGCTACCATAATGATTAATTTAATACTCTTGGTATAGACATAAAAAATATTTATGGGTTCTATAGCATATAATCTATAACTCCATTTTTAGAACTAGGATGAAAGAGATTCATTACAACAAGCCTATCAAGTTTGTAAGCAGGTAGAGTTCTAGAGATTTTGAGATGAGTGTTCGGTAGTGAGATACAGTTTAAAACATTAATATAAAGTAATTAAAATAATACAAACCTTAGTTAAACTTATGAAAATTGCATCCAAAGTCACATAATGATGTCCCAATATGGCAGAAACAAATATTAGCCATAGAAAGTTCATTATAATAGTGCTCTTTATACTGTTCACATTCCAAATAAGGCCAATGATTTGTAAAAAGCCTACAAAAACACCTAAGGCTTTTTGCGTCATCATATTAACATCATCTATGTTATAATGTCTTAAAATAAAAGTTTTTGGCAACATGTCTATATTATTATGTATGTCATAGAAATAATTTTCTAATGAGGGGAATGTCATAGATGTCTTCATTTCAACAATAGAGAACAATCTCTCTAGAAGACCCACTATTATATCTTTCATATTAGTTATTGTACTAAGTAAATTCTCATATCTTAATGTTAAGTTTTTGTAAAGTTCAAAAGAAACCAGTATAAAAAGTACAACTGCACTGAACATTGAGGATTGGTTTATAAATTTCTTTAAGAGTTCAGTATTTTTTGCATGCTTATGATTCCTCTTTTCTGGAGTTCTTGTCTCTAGTAATTTTGAACCCAGAAGAGATTCTTTCTCTTTATGCAACTTTAATAGAACCACTTTTTTGCATGGACTGCATAGTTTGTAAGCATTTTCTAACTGCATCCTGGAAAATAAAGAAAGTCAAAATGCAACAAAAGCATAAACTATTTGAATTTGGAAGACAAAATATATGTATGGATACAAGTTATATATTACAGTTTCAAATTTAAGTATTGCTTAGATTATAAAATAAATTTGATATAAGTAGATCATTCAATCTACAACAAAAAAAAACCCTTTAACATAATAAGTATAATATTGGAGTAAGCTGATGTTTCAACATTAAAAAAAATATTACCAACTTATCCACATTGTATTATTAACTAACTTGAAGTGGAGTGGTAACATTTAGTATGAATACTGGCAACAAACATCTTTAATTTTATTCTAGGAAATGTAATGCATTATATTTCCTTATTATCTTTTGAGATCAACAAACATGAAGCCTTATAAAGTGAATGTTTTATTATTTCTTACCTATATGCTTCTATTTCATGGTCAAAGTTCTTGTCACTCATAGGAACAAAATTGGCTAACTGTGCCACCTTCAACTGTTGGTTGATGTTGCACATCTTGCAGAGGCCATTCTTGGGCGGGCTGTTTTGAAAAACCTTTGGTGTTGTTGCTGTTTGATCTTTGCAGGGGATGATTGGTTTGTTGTAGTCACCATCCTATAAAGTTTTAAGTGCTAAGCATCAGTATGAAAATTTATTAAAAAAACTGATGGCAGAGCATGAGGTTCAAGTAGATATAGCCCTGTCTTAATCATAGTTTAAAAGGCAGTCCAAGAATATATCCTTTGAAAAATATTTTGTCATACCATGGGTCATGAGGTTTTTTTGTGAATATGGATGCACACCTGGTTATTACTATACTATATTATATGAGTTTTACTAATTTGTTATGTAAAAACATACATTCATGTTTGGTTTTTAAAATCTTAATACATCTTGTTTTTCATTTTGACTGGAAGTGCTTGGTGGTCCTCCGCATTTGAAATACTATATTAGCACACGTCTGCTAATTTATTCGATGTTGGTTGACCTACATTGCTGAAACTTTGCCAATTTCTGACTGTACAGAATTTTGGTGTTACAGAAAAAAAGTTTCCAAAAACGACGTTACGTAATAGGATATGAATATATAATCTTGAGTAATAATTAGCAGATAAGATCGCGCTACAGTTACCTATTCATAATTATGCTGTAAAACTTACCTTATTGAAACCATTATACTGTTCACATTTTCGGCAAGTCCAGCTGTTGCGGTTTGGATATTTCACCCAAAAATCATTGTTACAGAACCAACAATTAACGCGCCAAGGTAACGCTGACCTGCAATTATCATTTTAACTATTATTATTTTTATCACAGGCGGGAAAGCGGTATCGCTCTAACCTCACTTACGCACCGTAGTTTTAAAAGTAATTTTACAAGTAACACGGTACACAAAACAATAGTTATAGTAATCAGCACTGATTCCATTTTATAAATATATTTCATTTCTATGGTCAAACTTAGTTTATTTCCTAAATATTACATTTACTTCCCCTAACCTAAAAGCACACCCATTTTGTTTGCCATAGACTAAGAGGCAATAGACGACGATGTTATAGATTTAAGAGTTGCTATAAGAGATAAAGATTATATAATAATAGATACATTCATTTTCATCTCACATCCATTATTTTATTTATATTGTGTATTGATTGCATGTGTTATTGCTTGCTGACTTGTCATTGGCAATATACCCACTAAGTTGTGAGTGACACTATATTTATATTCATTTTATTTCATAGCATTTTCATGTCGTAAATATAGAAGAAGAGTCTATATATAATAGATACAGTAGGCAAGTTTTTACTATATACAAGGTACTCTGTTACGTAACTCGCTGGCATATAATATAAATAAATCGACTAATCGTAAAATTTATTTTATACTCTATGGAAATCATTTTGAGGTTATCTTACAACACGAGATAAACAAACAATATAAATTCAATTCTGTGTATTTTATATACCTGATTATCATCGTGATTCCGTTTACCGTAGATTGATTTCGCTGTGTATAATGTTATCTAAAACCTTATTATATTTATGCAATTATGATGAACAACTCAATACCGGTAAGAACAATTCCTTTAATCAATTTAGTTTATCAAATAAGTTTATAAAATTAATCTTTCTGACCTGCAGATAATGAAACCATTAACAAATTATGGAGTGGAAAATGGTCAGTGGAAGACGTCGATCTATGCAAAGAATTATTATCATCAGGACTCGAAATTGAAGAACTTAAAAATATTTTAGAAAAATATCAAGGAGACAACAAGACGATAGAGAGCGTTCTTCGTATTTCAATCAGCTCCTTGTTAACTTTCTCGGATCGCAATTGGAACCCTCATCCTGAAAAGTTGGATATGGAACAGTACTTAGGTGTTGAATGGCCCAAAGAAATTGATGTAAACTTAAGACTACAACGTGATTCTGAGCCATTATTTGTAAACATATTACACCCAGAATTATTGTACCTATCAACGCAAATCTTTAGTGCACTGTATGCTGTAGACCAAACTTTGGTGAGCACTGGTTTGATTTTTTATGACATTATATTGTGCAATTTATAAATCAACCATACAAAATAAAACACATTCACTGACAAAACAATTAATATATTTTGTTAAGTCATGCATTATAAACACATTTTTGATCTTGAAATTTTATAATGACATTTTTTATTTATAGATATGATGTTTCATATGATAAACTCTGATTAGACTTGTCCAACGCAAGGCTCCCAGTTGCACATCCCTCCAACCTAGCCAATAAACTATTGATATGAGCCCTCTTCTAGTCTAAGCGTTGGCGAAGACATAGAAGGTAACGGAAACAATCAATCAGTAATGTATAAAAACACATTACCAGTAATTTTTTAGTATGTGCCACATAAAACACATCCTCAAAAAAGGCTTCATTACTTTACTCAGAATCCATCACATCCATCTTACATTATGCACATAATTCCAGCTGCACCTCTGGTGGTACTTCAGAAGCAAAGTGACTCACCAAAGAGCTCTCGAAGACACCAGTGCCACATTATACTCCGAGCTTGAGATCATCATGGCAAAGCTGACCAATCACCTGCAGACTTTGCAAGAGAACCCGAGGGTACAGATCCTGTTGTGTTTGGAAATAGCTCAGGCTTACTTGATGTATGGCAGGGTGCAAAAAGTTGAGGAGTATTTGTTAAAAGCTAAGGAGATTGCTGGATTAAAATTGTTGCTTACAGGTTGGTGCATTATAGTATAATTAAGAACTAACATCCAATATATTATCATGTCTGCACAGTCTGGACTATAAATAATTCATATTTTCTATTCCTGAATTTCACTCCCTGGTTTGTGCCTATGGATGTTCCAGAGCCGATGTGGTCAAATTCCAGGTGTTCTTGGAAAAAGGACAAAATTTCAACAGACAACACTACCCCAACTCGCTCTATCCAGTGAGTTGGACTCCAGTGTCGACAGGCCCTCTGCTGAAGAAAGTCACGGTGGCTCTGAGCTGCCTCCCGATATTGAGCTGCAAGATGACGTGAGGCTGAACAGAATACAGTATGCTGAGAAGATTAATCAAATTGAGCTGCCTAGCTTGGAGCAGATCCTATGCTTGTTGACTGTGTGAGTAGAATAATTAATTTCAATACTCATCAGTGGCTCCTACCAAGGAGTTGTTTTTCCAGTCCTACTAGTGGGGTTTTGAAAGAAATTCAGATTGCTTCTTGCTGATATAATAATGAATTATTTGTACCTCCACTGCTTGAGACGACGAGATGGAGCTATAAGACATTAAGAGGCAGTTGTTTTACTCCACCTTTTTTCTTAATACTTTGTCTTTGTTGTGCCGTATGGTTGGAAGTCCGTCGCGGGCGCCACTTCAAATAGCTGAGGCCCTTCTGATTATGTAAATTGTGATCATTATTATCGTATTGATCGATAATTGGGAAAATATAAGGTTATGTTACTAACGGAAGGATTTTTTTCCAGGCAATACCTGCTCAAATCTCAGCCGAAAGACGACCTAATGAACGAGGAACTCCAGCCGTACATAGAAGCGGTGTTGACGCAGAAGAAGGGCGCCTGGGGGACGCGCGCCGCGGCGCTGCTGGTGCGCTGCCGGCTGGAGGCCGCGCACAAGCGCACCGTGGAGCGAGCCATGCTGCAGTGCGAGACCATCGTCAATGATAAGACCGGCGCTAGTTCTACTACTAGGTGAGACTATATCATTTCCTGACTAGAGTTATCTAAAGAGAAGAACAGAGCTACAAGAAAGAGTAAGATACACTGCCAGCTGAGTGTTGCTTTCTATACCTTTGTTATCTATCAAATACACTTCTACCTTATGTGCTCTTATATACTATATTACCCAAATAGTTCTTGTATCAGTAAGGATTTTAAAGGCACCTTCACATAATCTGAGAGTCACTGAAATAGTTCAATTGGGATGTGAAATATTGAATCTAAAACAAATATCCCTTGCGATTTATAATCATTAGGTCTACACAGTCTAAGTCTCTTTATACAGACTACCACAAGCTGGACGTCGTAAGTAGATAATTAATCTATCTTTCTCAATCGTATACATGTATTCAGGTTGTCATACCTCTGGGCGTCCGGCCTCCAACCGGCGTGGACCTGGCGACAGCAGCTAGCCGACCTTTATCTCAGCTTAGGGCTTGTGAAAGCGGCCCTTGAAGAGTATCAGAAACTGCAGCTGTGGGAGGACGTTATAGTGTGCTACACCGCCTTGCAGTTGAGACATAAGGTGGGTTAGGATGATAACATTACAATCAAATCTTAATCAGTCACCATCATAATCAAAAGACAAAATAAATCGACTGTTATTACATTGCAGTGAGAACTAGTTTGGAATAATCGGATGTAGTATTGGGGATGTTACTGACAGAATAATAAGTTCATTTTCACACAATGGCTTACTATGGGCCGTTAACAATTATTTCAATTCTTACCGCTCCATTGTAGTGGGTGTTTCACGTCCGTTGTCCGTTTTCAGGCGGCTGAAGTGATTCAACAACAAATAGATGTGAATCCAACAGTAAAACTTTACTGCCTACTGGGTGATGCAACTGGTAATATAATACTGTATAATTTAATTTTACGGTGCAAAATTCAGTTGATCTATAAGTATTTTTTTTATTATTTAGATGATATCAAATGCTACGAAAAGGCGTGGGAGTTCTCCAACTACAAAAGCAGTAGAGCTCAGAGGCATTGGGGCAACTTTTTGTTTGAACACAAGGAGTATGAAGAGTGCATACCTCATTATGAAAAGTCTGTTGAAATTAACTCAATACAGGAAAGAGTATGGCTTAGATTGGGGTGAGTGTAATTTTATTAATTTCATTTTCTACAATGTAATCGTTCTACCGTAGTATTTAAATTGTGTATAATAGTAACACTTCTTTTGACTGTGATTCTGCGAGGCCCATTTTATAATTCGTATCGTATGTGTAATTTGATATAAGCGTGTAATTTTTTTTCAGTTTTGCAGCTCTTACCGTCGAAAACTGGGAGTTATCGGCTAAAGCTTACCGTCGCTACACTTACCTACAGCCAAACACGTTTGAAGCTTGGAATAATCTTGCTAAAGTATACGTGAAGCAAGGCGACAAAAACAGGGCTTATAGGGCTCTGATGGAGGCTCTTAGATTCAATTATGATAATTGGAAGGTAATAAATTATGCTTAGCAATATAATACCAGAGAAGATTTTTTCATTTATTCTAGAAAAAATTGTTAAACCAAATGAGTTGGGTATCAGTCATAATAAATGTTTATCAAGCTTCATAGGTGTTTTCAAATTCTCCAATATACCTTTTATTTCTAGCTTTGGGAGAATGTGATAATGGTGAGCATGGACACCGGCCACTTCGAGGATGTAATCCGGGGTTGCCACCGCATCTTGGACTTGCAGCATAAGTTTGAGGACGTCGAGGTCCTGTCGCTTCTCGTACGGGCTATTGTGCAGAACAGTATAGATGCAGATGGGAATAGTGCTGCCAGGTAGATACAATATTCTAAATGGTATTTTTTCTTACACAATCATGAGAAGAAAATCATGTCATGTCTTATTCAGATTACAGAAAAGAGTCCTCGAGCTATTTGGAAGGATAACTTCAATACATCAAAACAAGCCCGAGCTATGGCAGTTATACGCAGATTTAAGTCCCACATATTTATTGAGAGCTCAGCGATTGTTGAAAGCTTATAGAGGATTTACACAGGTAATTTGATGAAATGTCAACACAATGTTAGTTAAAATTAGGAGATTTATTTTAGCTAATAGCTGATTATTTTCCAGACTGGTACCTGGTCTAACAACCCAGACACTTGCACTAAGGTGGTTGTGTTAGCACAGTCGATTCTAGAATATAGTATGAAGGCCCGACAAGAATCTGAAGATAAAGACAAAGTTCAGGCAGATCAACAGCTGTCATCTGCACGTTTAACTGGCCAAGCTGTAATCAGAGCTGCTGAAAAGCAAGACTGGCCGGAGTCAAAAAGTGCACTTGAAGACTTAAAAACGTTGTTTACTAGTGCAACTGAATATATGAAATCAATAATGTAAACCGTGATTTTATTGTTTTACTCCGCATAACTGTTAGTATTACCTAATATTCCATAGCCGTAGGAATTAAAATCTGTGACGAACCTACTACCCCTCACCAGTGACGAAAAATGCTGTAGACATTACACTTTATGTGGATCAAATATCCCAAAAAAGTGGGTTAAATAATACTATGATATAAATATAATTGCCATTTGTATGTAATAAAGCCTTGTGAACTCTATTGATAAGCTCCAAAGAGCTAATACCCAGGGGCGTACATCAATTTAAAAAGAAGTTGCTATTTTACGTTTTGTTTGCTTATATATTGTATAACAAAGCAATCAAATAAAATAGGCACATCAAGAAATTACTTTACTTACATTTGGTCAATAATAAATTGCATAGTGACAATTACTGTGCAATTTATTATTGATTCCTTTGTGTCAGTTTTAACTTCTCCGTTTTCTGCTTGAAAAACTAAACGAAACATCTCTCATTCATAATAAACTGTCAATTCAATCCCTCTTGCTTTTGAGTAATTTTATTCTGTGATCAACTGTGATGACAATTTGTGAAGAGGTGTGTGTAGCGAAAAGCGTAGCAATTTTTCCGTGCTATGAACAATAAATTTTGGATATTTTAGAATGTCTAATTAACATCTACTACTGTGACAATGGCGGCAGCTAACGACGAGGCGATATTAGAGGGTTTCCTCTGTCCAATATGCAAAGCGGATCTGAAATCAGCGTCTCAGCTGACGAACCACTTCGCAAGCTTGCACCAGGAAGAGCAGGATGTTCTGAAATCTCTCAAAGATATATTCGGTAAAGCGAAGAAAATTATACTTAATAATGACGATGTTGATTTGAAGGAGACGTTTGATCGTGCTTTAAAGTTTAATCAACAAGAGCACTGTTACTTGGATGAGGAGCAAGGGGTAGGCGTGTCGCGGAGCTCTACCGACTACATGAAAGCTGTGAGGTCAGCGCGGCTAGAGAGGTACGCGACAGAGACTAACAAGCTGCTGATTAGGCTGGACAAGCTGGTGTGCAATATGCCTGCAGAACCAAACCAAAGGAAACTGCATGAACAGGAAGTAAGCAAAAACATAATACTTATTATGATGATTAAATTCAGCCCCCCTCCAACAGTTCCACTCACTTACTAGCTCACACACAATGTTTGCTCCTACCAGGATAAAATCCCATGACTCAGTACAGAAAGTAACTGCCCTCTGTGCCAAACAGGCTGTCAAATATTTGTAATCATTCACTTTATTTTCTAGGTAGTACCATGGTTAGACGGTTCATCGGTGAAACTATGCCCCAATTGCGCCAAAGCCTTCAATTTGACTCGGAGGAAGCACCACTGCCGCTTGTGCGGCTCCATACTTTGCCACGACTGTTCAATATTCCTAGATATAAATGTAGCTAGTGAGTTGCTATTAATTTTGTATACTGTAGAGGAAATAGTATGAATTGTGTCTGTAGAAGAATAATTCTCAATCTAAATTGATCGGAAACCTTGACAGAAATTAAGTAATTTAATCTGGTTAAGGTAATCAAATTTAAGAAAAGTCTGGGGCTGCATTAAATGCATCACGAGATCTCTGTTTGGAATTCGCCTAGCTTAAACTGGCTTACCCTCCTCACTCAGGCATCTTCTGGATGCTACGGCAGCTAGGAGCCACTTATACCATAGCTTAGAATCCCAAGGTTGATGCGGAAGCCAGTTCTGTAATCAGGAATAGACTAGGCGCTAGCTTTTCTCCTTTACCACCTACCTCATGGAACATCAAAGAAAGGCGAAAAAAATTCCGCCGGCCTTCTTGGGTTCTGTCTAGGGCCAGATAAAACATTTCCAAAGATAGCCCATTAGGCCCCAGGTGTCAGGGCCAGAATTCAGAATGATTTATTATTTTAACGCCTTTTTGCACAGGAGCAATAGTGGATCCCTCAGCAGGTCAGCCCTCTCAGCCAGAACATGAGGCGACAGAGAAGAACGGCCTCCGTTTGTGTGAGCACTGCTACAACCTTATTCAGCTGAGGAAGCAGGTTCAAGAGAGCAGGAACGCTAAGACTGTTCTTGTGACGGCCTATGAACAGATGAAGAGTTTGATGGATCAGGCGAGGCCAGCTGTTGCTATGTATGAGAAGGTATTTTTTTTTAGACATGACAACTGTTAGTTTTTATAATATTTTGTCACCATCTACTAATAATCATCAAAAGCATTATACGGTCTGTACCTAAATTAATGACTATCTCAGCTAGCTGGTGGTACTTTGATCTGTTGTCTTGAAATTTCAAACTTACGCTTCTTGCCATTTGTATGAAGGAACAAGTCCTATCGATAAAGCAATGGGTGATTAATTGATTGGACTTGTACCTCCATGGACAACAGACAAAGTCTGCTCGGATGTCTCTTATTGTTGGAATGTTGAGATAGACGTGGGTTTCGTCACTTAATACTAATAACCTTTATTTCCATGACAAAACAACTCATTCTTTTCATCTGCAGATGTGCCAGAGCCTCTTCGATGGCGAGACCACATACAACCTGTCGGATGTGAACGCGATGCGCGGACGCATTGGCAAGCTGGCTGAGGGCATCGACCTCCTCAGCAAACAGATTGCCAGCTTCCCCGCTGACCCAGGCACGAGACAGGCGCGGTTACAGAACGCTATTAGACAGGCGGCGGCTCATTACATTAAGGTATATTATTTATAAGAAGTATTAACAGTGATAGCTAGTTCTAATATATGGTTTCTGTAACATATCAATAAACGCCAAATCACTCTTGCCCTTATAGGAAGATCTACTATCTCTAAGGAAGTTACCAACGGAGGCTCAAATAGAAGAAGTTCGCAGACAACGGTACGAGCGAGCAGAGAGGCAGATACAAATGGAGCGAGAGCGAATGGACAGGGAGAGGGACAGACTGGACGAACTCGCCGGGCCCAGCGCGAGTCGAGTCAACAACAGCGCGAGCAACGACGACGACAACCCACTGTTGGAACAGATGAATATCATCAGGGAATACATCAAGGAGGCGAGGAAGGACTTGAAATTTGAAGAGGTTAGTACAGATTTTAATAACTAGTCCTACATGATTAAAACTTGTTATGAAGAGGAAATAGGTCATTTACAGTATAGAAGGTTTTATCATGCAAAAAATATTTTTTTGCCAAAAGACGCTTAATTAATTTTGCTTATCTTTTTCCACAGGTTGCAATACTGGAAGCCAATTTGAAAGAACTAAAGAAGGAGTATCACTTACAAAAACTCTCTATGTCCTAGTCATTCCAAATGTTTAGTTTAATATTCAGAATAGCTGATTATAAGTATAGCACTTGTTATGTATTATAGTTTATTTATTTATCTTGTAAAGATAAGCACTCAGCTGTTAATTATATTTTGTACCTTATGACACAAAGAATAAAATAACATTCAAATCATCAACCATTTCTTTGAATCTGTATTACGAAAGTTCAAGTAATTAATCTCAATCTTTTTGAACGGAATTTTCGTAATTAGTGTACTACAAGTTTGTCTCGAAGGAAACGATTTTCGATCAGGTATATACTATCACATTATTTATTAGTACGTATAATTGTTTGTAGAATACATTCAATGATTAAGTAAAAATAACATTAAAATAACACGTAAAAATATAAATTAAAACATATATCTACTTCTTCCGTTCTCTGATCTTTTCGAGTTTACTCAACTGCTTCAGCATGTGCGGTCTAGTGCAAAGAGCCTTTTTAATAGTTTCATCCAGCATTTGCAGCTGATAAAACGGACGTATAGGCGTATCCTCCAAGTGGAAGGTGTGGATCCGCCCCAGCGTGTCCCCGACGAACACATTATCGCCTGATTCCGAGAACTTGACATACGTCAGCACCACATTACTGGGAAACGTGTACTCCGCACACGGGATGTGAGTCTTTCGACGGAGATCCCAGATCGAAAGCACGTTCCCACTAACAGAAATCAAAATAGTCGAATTTATCGGACAAAAAGCTATTCCGTACACAGCAGCCGGGCACATTAACGCAATAATAAAGTCGTCCATACCTTCCATCCATAATCTGATGGCATTATCAGCGCCACACGACACCAGCAAAGTCTGCATAAAAGGGGAAATCTCCATACCGTATACTGGACCCGCGTGTGCCCGGAACACATCCATGTGTTGATTTAAATAGTGCGTTGAACATTTGTGAATGCAGCCTTCGTCGGTGCCGACTAGGTACACGTGGCTGATGCTGGGATGCCACTTCACGCACAGCGCGGCGGGGTATCTCGTTATAGGCACATCCACTTTCAAGCAAGTCTTGGCAGTCTCTAAACCTTTCAGTTTACCCTCGACTGTCGACAGGCGCATCATAGGGGTGCATAGAAAGTCGTGGGATTTCGTACTAACAAACTTGTTGATTCTACCGTCTTGGCAGGCCGTCATCACGTATTCCGATCCGCTGTCGATGGCGCGCCAGTTGGTGACCCAGATCGGTTCAAAACATGGATTTGTTTCGCGCTTACTCTTCGCTACAGTTTTAATTGAATAGGACGTTATATCTATTATTAGTACATCGCCATTACCGAACCCGCACGATAACCAATTGGGATTTTTAATAGAGAATGATACAGATGTCACAGGATTTTCGAATTCGTACATTCTCTCCGGTTTACACGGATTTTTAGTACACCACACGCAAATGAGCCCATTAAAGTATTGAGCGTAACTGAACTTCCCGTGGCCCACTGCTAATATATTCGGATTTTTTGGATTAAACGATATGCTTGTGATCGGCCGGCCTGCCGTCTGCTCACATTCAAAAGACCACAAGGGCTTCATCGTGTAAATATAAATCAAGTCTAGTGAGAGAGGGTCGATTTGTATGAGGCCACGAAACTTTTTCTGTGCGTCAGAGTACTCCTTGGTAGCGAGAACTCTTTCTGTCAATAGAACGGCATCCAGGAATTCCGGCGTCGATGCTATCTGTGCAAAAGTCTTACCTTTCTTTCTTGAAAATTCTGCGCCGGATTGCTTTTTCTTGCGCAGCAAGTTTGGAGCCGCGGATTGGTACATGACCATTTCATCTGGCTCTGGTTCAGAACGTATTTGTGCCAAATGTGCATAAGTGTCGTACATATCCCAGAGAGATGCGAAGGCAATCGCATTTTTCTTCTGAGGTCTAACCGCGAGGGTGTGTCTAGTTTGGGTGATACACTCTTTAGTCTGAGTTTCTTCTCCAATCGTCTTGCGATTGCGTCCCTTACCGACGGTGATATATTGATAGTATTCATTTTCTTCCTCGACCGTGTTGCCCTCCGGGGATCCCTTCTCATACGAAATGCACGGCAATCCGAACAAGAAATGTGTTTCGGTTTCTTTAAGAGTAACGAATATTTCTGGTGGGTATGAAGTTAAAGGTAGCATTTTCGGCAAATAAAACGCAGAAGGGGCTAATTCTAGGATGGCGTCTTCAGGCACGAAGCCTTCCTCGGTGTTGAGTGTGTGATCGATATGTATGTCGTCAAGGTTGATTGTAGTCGCGTATACCCGCATACCCATATCTGCGGTCGATTTCGACTTGGACCTCGAGATTTTGAGCGCTCCCTCGCTCTTGAACCGTGATCTGTTCTCGAAGGCCGCGTGTGTGAAATACTCCTCCATGGTCACATAGTCTGTATCGACGATGTCTTCAGGTGTTACGTCTATCGCGTCGATAATGACCCGATATATTTTTCTGTTGTCCATAAAACAAATGATTCTGCTAATCCTACGGGATACATCCCCCGTAAGAGTGATTTGAGAGGGTTCAAACGATGATTGAGCATGATGGACGCTACGCTCTGATTTTAGTTCTTGTTTCGCCATGCTGTTGGGTATAAACAGAGGCCACCTACCTCCAAATTGTAGTAACTATTATTTATTAAATAAGGTCTAATATTTGAATACAGTTGAAAATGACCATTTGAAAAATCACAAACAAACAACACTAATACGTCCCAAATACCTCAAATCAATATGAGTTTGTCACTTTCGTTGATTGCTGTCAAAGCAAAAGGTTCCCATTTAAAAGAAAGTACATAACCAAATAGGTACCTACCTACCTAGTTATTTAAAGCCAACAAGACTGACTTTCAAAGAAAAATTAAAATGAGGATATTTTTTACACCGCATTTAATAACACCAATCAACCTAGTAGCTATATATATTATATACCAAGTAAATCCTTAAATGAACACAAGTATCTAATCGGAAACTACCTATAGTTATCAACACATGTTGTAAATCACAAATGTGTTCCCTGGAGCATATCGCTTTGCCTCGGCTCGTGCCGCGTCGTGCTTTGCTAAGCGTGAATCCGCTCAACTGCGAGCAGCTTACCTCAGGATACTCTTCTGTCTTAGTTTTAACTATCGTAACTACCTAGAATATTCGTCTCTTGTGCCTACTTAGGGATAGAAGAAGCGAATTGGCATAAAATTGGTATAATGGAGCAATATTATTTCATAAATACCTGCCATTTTAATTTAATTGATAGAACTAGGCGATACTTGGCGGAAATCGCCAAATTTTAATTGTATGTAGGCAAAGGAAAGGAGTTTAAATGAGCGTATATGCTTGTTTTCAAAGCAAGAAAATACTGAACTGGTACTCCATACTATATAAACGTATGTTTTGTCTTTTCCATAAAACTGACAAAAGTTCCCGTCTCCATTGACATCACGACATACTCCATTGGCATGCCACGTAGGCGCTTCCTTGCTAAAATCTTAGAATCTAAAACAAAGCCTTTTGTTTATTCGAAAATTAGTCACCGACCATCGCAAATCACCCGCTCCCATATCAGGGCATTAGGCACTTAAATATGTGGAGTTTATCCACCCCGAGACTGTACCGGCGCGGGCGCAGCCAGCCGTGACGTGCAGCTGCGCTGGTCAGCATTAGCGGCGCGGTCGCGTGCCGGGGAACACCTGGCATGACCACGACCACGGGAACCGGCAACATGAAGAGGATATTCAGCAGATTTAGAAAAAGTAAGTTATTAATTTTGCATATTCCTAACTACTTAGCATAATTAAGATTACTTCCTATGTTGAGCTTTTTAATGGAGAATGATAAGGCGGCGGATAATGGGAGTGAGTGACGTTTTGTAACTCGATAACTGTGTCTATGGCTTTATTATCACCAACGGTCAGATCATAAATAATGTTTTGGTCAGAGTAAGAGGTAGTGCATCAGCTAAGTCAGTAGATACCTTATCAACTGAATTAGCTCACTGATTCTAATATTAATCATATTACGTCATATACGCGTGTAGCATTATTATTTACGAATTCTAGTAAAGTTTGTGATACCAATGTCATTGTATTCCTGCCATCTTATATGACATCATATTACACTTAAAATTAACGTTAACTATTAGCCTATTAGGCAGCTAAGTACAAGAGAAACATACCGACTCGTGTACAAGAGTACGTCCTTTAGGTCGCGGATAATAAGCTAGCAACCTGCGCCTGCGCGGCGGCCGTGTTGTGCGTAAATTAATCGCCTCATGGCTAGTTCTCGTGGATCCCATAAACCCAAAAGAACCATGATACAGGTAAAAACCACTGTGTGGTAGGCTTCAGTCGAAATCATACTAAGTATCTCCGAAAAATATATTTTACGTAAGACAGAATTCAATGATAATATATAAGCAGGACTATATTAAGTAGTTTATAAACATCAAAGAAATAATTATTAGAAATGAATACATAATTATATCCTAGGTACTACGTATATCCCATATAGTTAAGATTCTTGACTACATTTAGGTATTCTAAGTTCACAATCATGCTTCGAAAAGTCTATTTTCTTTTAAAACGGAGTTACGGTGTTTTCCGCTTTACCCCTATATGGGATCAGATATTAGAGTGGGGTTAATTACTACCAGCGCCGCCTACATTTCGTCGATGCTGCGCTTGCGCACCGCGCAATGGTGAGAGAATGCGTATGTCGATCGATACACGTTGTATCGGTAATTGCATCTGCATTTATGAAATTTATAATAAAATGGGGCTTGTGCTGTATGAATATTTAGACTATGCGATATTACAGGAATAATATGTGGTTTACTATTAAGCGAGATGCACGTAAGCTAAACCCAAGCCCACACAAATACAAACCGTTAATAAATATTTTGTATGCGCTGTTTGGTATATTTTGGTCTAATCGAACTTTGCAAACTTATGTATCTAAACCCCGTATTGGCAATAATTTGTTTTAAATTGAGTACATCATCAAAGTAAACGTGAAATTTAAATTCATAAACGGAATTTTAAAATAAAATAAGTACCTTCTTAGCCATAGCACCTCGGAAAGTAGGTGAGATCGTGTTGCGGAGCGAATGCAATTTCGAGATTGTTTCGCTGGGCCATCACCGTGACAGGGCGATGTGTCCACGGGCGGGCGCGGCGCGGGCGCAGGCTGAGGGTCGAGAGGTCATGCGCGCAGACTCGCCCCGCCCCCCTAATTGCCGCGCCCCACGCAAATAAATAATTTTTATCCACTGCGTCGAGATCACGCTCCTTCTTGACCTTAAATTATTGTACGTAAAGCTCTTTTTTGTGAAATTTTAATCGGTTTCCCGAATGCCTGAGTCGACGGAATTCCGTGTGCACGCCGAAAGCAGCCGAGCGATGATCGCGCTCGTACGATATCATCGCTACGTCGAATTGTTAATGATACGTTTGGTACTATGCACAGATGTAATAATTACACTTAAAGGATGTATCCTACCCCAAAATTTATAGGCAGTTACAATGGGATTTAAAGTACTTTCCTGAAAAATGTTGGGTAAACTTCTAAAAATTCAAGGGTACAATTTTGATGTTATCTATAGATCTAATCAATATAATAAAAAATTCTGTGGCTCTGTACTGAAAATAGTGAATACAAATATTTATGATGATCTCAGCTTAGATAGCTGTAATGACTGTTGCGATTGTTGGACGAATCGCAAACGCAATACTGTACTTACGAGCGGTAAAACAAATGATATAATAGCGAATCGTAGACCGTTCTACTGAAATGTGTAAGAGGCATCATTGTTAAGGAATTGCATTACCTGTTAAGATACATTATAGATACGAGATTATGTAATCTGAGTCGAGTAGGGGTGCAGCCATTTGATCGAAGTAGAAAGGACAGCGTCTTCCTTGCGCATGTCATGTCGCTAGGGATATGTTCAGTATTGCAAATTGACGCAACCCTGTCGGCTCGGCTTAAGAAGACTCTGCTTCCCAATGAAAGCAAAATATTAAACGCATACTCCTATAAATATAATGACTGTAACTTGGTCATGTCAGTGCTTACATTATTTAAAAAAAAAATTCGTTATTGAAATCTAGAAGTTACAATGTATTCTATTAAAAAAATATGTTACAAATAGCAATGCGTAACCCGGATTATTTGGTCGAGTTCTCAGTGTTCGGTGAATGGTCGTCCATCTTGGACAGTGATTGTAACTAATTTGTAATATTTGCGCCATTTGCAAGTCGTCACAGCCAATTGCTGTTTACCATTAGACCTCTCGCAGGTTGAAGAGCGTTCAGCGTTCTGCTTTCTTGGAAATGTATGGGTAGCTGACTTCGCTGACTTATGTTTGCGCGGCCGCATTGCGAAGAACACGGAACGTTAATTGTTCTTTATAGTCTTTTTTGATAATTTTATTTATTACTAGCTGTCCTGGCGTTCTTCGTACCACCTCAGAATCAAATCTATGAGAAAATTATTGATCTTTATTATATTTGTTTAGTGATTTTTTCCAATGTTTTTTCAATTCTGCTATTCTGAGCGGAAAAAAATAAAAATCAAAGTTCATAAATCATCAACCCGTTCTTGAGTTATAAATGGTGTAACTAACACGACTTTGTTTTTTTATATACATATTAGAATAGTCTGATACCAGTGTTTTTTTTCGGATTCTATCAATATGATGAGAGTTATTCCGGAATCACAGTTTTCCTGACCTTAACTAACCACATTATTCAGTATTCTCAATTCATCAATATGTACTGTCTGTCCATTAGACTCCTTGAAAATGTATAAGATGATCGATATTATTGTCAGACAAAGCCGCGGGAAATTGTAGTACACAAACGCAATTAGGTGTCCATTTTCCAATTATGTCACCAAGTGCTGGACGCGACGGCGACGAATCGTGCGCAACTATTTGTGATTACCCATTGGCCACAGTCGTACCACGTCATACTTGATTTGCGACATTAGGAAAGCGTTCCACTAACCTCTACGAATCTCGCTTTCTATTATATACTTTAATAACAACAATAGCCGAGATTAAATAAATAAAAAAATACCGGATTCACTTTCTTCTGTCGTTAAAGACCGGTTTTCCAATAACGAGGTAAACAAACAACCCAGACTTAGACTTTATGGGTGAATATTGATTTTATGACTCAACTAATAAAAGAGTGCAGATAGGTAGCTTTCATAAAGATGTACATTTTAAATGGCTAAAAACTAACAATATAAAAATAATTGATTACTCCAAAGTAACTGGCTAAAACAGATGGCTCATACAAATTTTGACAAATAAGTATATCAGGACACACGTTTTCGCAGAGTATCTAAGTACAGACAAGAATTCATTGGAGAGCACTCATCACCCCACCATTCCACTAGACTTCGCAAGACTAATAAGCCGTCACCAGTTTAGAAAACGTTTAAACAAAAAATACCGTTCACATTTCTCTGCGTATTTGTAGATACATTTCGAATAAGTAGCTATCTAAAGTAAAAATTCCGCAGTCATTTCGCGGCGCACACAATGTACCTACTCGTGCAGACGCAGCGACAGACCACGCTCGGGACGCAGTAATGCGCTTGCGCAGCAATTTTGCGTTTTCGCCGACTGCTGCGTGCAACGCGATGAGTAGGGGAAGTAGCGTTTGCATAGCAATTTCATGTTAATTGAAAAGCTAATTAATAATGATTTAGTTATGAGAATGAAGCAAGTAGCCATCGAAGGCTTGCCAACTTGAACAGTTGAACTAAACAACTCGATAATATAAGACTAGACGTTATAATTGTAACATAGTAGGGATCACCCAGTCTTCATGGGATCACCTAAATCAATCAATGATAACATTACCTGATGATAATACAAGAACAGCAATGAAAGTATTTGTTTATATGAAAAATAATTCCATCTGACTTGACGACAGTCATATCACCTTGCACGGGAGTTATGTAAAGAGTAATAAGTTTCGGTCAACGTGTAATGGATGCCAGCAATTACCTCAAAGAGTTACGTCTGCTTAAGCACACCAAATTTATAAATATTTACTGCGTTATGTAACATTTTATATCGTTTCCCTTTCACTCTTGCTGATACAAAAATTGCGAGTAATTTTTGCTGTCGATGTCGGCGCGGGCGCAGCACGTATCGCGGGGTGCAAGTAGTGAGGAGGGACGCAGGGAGCGTTCTCACGGTGCAATTATCGGTTGCCTTCACTTACCCTTAATTTAGCCACGCACTCCTACCCGCTCCAACAATGATTCCTGACTGACGCGAATTCACGAATTTGAGTCACGGATGCAAGCTGCGGCTGTGTTGTTCAACTTAAACGTTGATCAATTTAGGAATCGCATTAACTACGTTGGGTTTATAATGTTTGTGGATAAACCTTTTTGGCTATAGTTATGAAATAAAATCACATTAAACTTTAATAAGTCACGCCTAAATTCTATTGTAGAATAATTGTACGAATTTTCCTCAAATTTTAAACAAAATCTTATAAATTATCATATGTTTAACTTCATCGTTAACTGTCTCCATAACTCTAGTGTAAGCAGGAACTTCTAATGTAATCGTAACGTCATCGAGAAAACATGCTGCCACTCTCATACTTATTTATGAATTTTCGGGTGTGAGAGGGATGGTAAACGTTAGGTTATTGAAACGGTACATAAATAAGATTATGCTTGAGGTACAAGACGTCGTACGTAACAGTGAACACGCCCCAAGGCTTGCAGTGTATCTTGAGGCCGCAGACCGAACACGCACCCGTGAGTATTCTCGATTGTGCAACCCTTAAAAATGGATATTTTAAAACCATCCAGAAACAAATGGATCATTTGTATTCTTTCGTTTCGATGCATTATTACGAGCCCTCTCTGGAAAAAACCGCAAAATATTATTCGATCGTGTCTCCCTTGGTTATTCCTCAAAAAAATCCCGTCAGGTTGATCATTGATACTCAACCAGTCCGATTTATAATAAGAAACATTGATGTCAAAACTTTAGGCCCTAACAATAACTAACACGTTTGACATGAAAACGTGTTTGATTAGGTATCGATCAGTATGTTATCTCGTAATCAAATAATTAGGTAGGGAACTCGTTAACGTAGAGTTCACAGATCAATATTTACCGGGTCTGCATAAATATAATTAATTATACTTGCCACCTTCCTATGGGGGCATGTTATAGAAGATTCTGTCGAGATAATTTTATTAATATTATTAACTTTTATTCCTAAGACGAGCGTAGGCGTTCCTAAAAAATATTTCGTGGACCAACTTAATGACTTACCGATAATGATCTCCATAATAACATGTTTAAACTAATAGCTAGCTCGTATTGTGGTTTATGCGTGGATTTTAAATGTTATCTATACCTATCTTATTATTTGACGGTAACTTAGTCGTGTCTGTACGGACAATATTTATGAAATAAATTATCGTGGGAGAAATTATTTACGATACTGGAACAGAATGCGCCGTTTCTCACCAAGGATAGCTAAAAAGCTGTATCTAAAAATCCACAGGGCGAATTTAATTCAAACTTGGCGATACGACACTTCATACCAGGTAAATAATTTTCTTTGGAACTTTGGTTTAGGCCACACGTACAAAGTCGCGCGCATAGCCAGTAGCAAATATACAAGGCCCTATAAATATTTTGGTAAACCACGAAGATGAGCCTTGGTGTGAAAATAGCGTACTTGTCCAAATATTTACAAGCTGTTTAATGAATTCTACACTACACCTCTGTTCCTTTAAGACAAACAGTATGTAAGTGAGTATGTTACATGCTAAAATCTCACCTTGTTTACGGAATTTAATGTAAAAGTAGAATTAAGTAATATTTAAAATTCATCATTTTGGGTAACAAAAGCTGCGGGGCGTGTTCTCGCCGCGCGGCGGGAGTGCGGCACTCGTAGCGGGGTGCGTGTGCGCACGTTTTCGGCAGTTGCGTCGTGATCCGCGCGGCATTCCGGCGCATTGTGGGGACACATTCCCCACATACCGACATGCTCGTGATATCGGCTTAAACGCATTGTCTCCCGTTTTCACGCCTCGTAAGTTACGAAAAAGATAATGCGGAAGGCGATGAAACATTTTTCAAAAATACCGCGCCTCCAACGATACCATCTGCTCACGTTTGTAGCGTAAGATATACATATTAGGTAGGTAGTAGTTACTTATATTTAGGTACTTAATTATGAAGATTTTGTTGATTTTAACATAACCTTTGTTTGAAGACGAGAAGTGTCATTATTAGACCTAGTGCTGTGACCTATACCTGGCTTCTACAACTTGAGGAGAATAGAAAAAATACTAATTGTGTTCGTGTAAAAGCCGATTAGGAATTTATTTAATTTAGGTCGTAAAAAACGCAACAATTATCGCTACAGCCGTGGGTGGTCGTATACCTACATAGTGAGAGTATTAAATGTATTCAAATTTTTATGACTTTATTACTTTTTTTATTTAACATCGCCAAATAAACAATTATTCACAGCGGACGTCGGTTTAGGCGGGACCCGAACGGAACTGCAGCATAACATTGTTAGCGCTTAACGCCAACCAAATTAACATTTTAAATCTGGGTAGTCTGGAAGCTTACCCTGATACTGATGGCCAAGTGCACAAATAATTATTTACCTTAAAACTGACCTGAGTTGTGCAAAAAACTTTTGCTTATTACATATTACTTTATGTGTAAGTGGCATGGTAACAACAACTTTGGATAACAATTACACCTAATGCCTACAACAACATTATAGAAATCATTCATGTAGAAAGCCATGGGTGATATATGTTGTAATTTTTAAGGGCGCAATGTATGTAAACAACGCGATCACAACACAACGCTCCGCGCGATACCCGACGCGTGCGAGTTACGACCGCGCTTGAGCGTTTCGAGTTTTAATTTACGTTGCAGTTTTAGGTCGAAATTAGTAATTATAATAAAAATGAATAGAATAAAATGCGTATAATTCATGACAAGATCGACGGAAATTTCCAACTCTGGGGGGTCAAGAATCATGATTTGAATCCATCAGTTTTATAAACGAAGCCCCTTACATCCTGTACACGCAATACGATTTTTTTTTAAAAGAGAACAATATAATTATATTCTACAGTATTAACGTTACACCTTATATTATATACGAGCGTAAAAACGCCTAAATAGAGCACTTAAGCAGTGAAATTGGCGCCGGAATAACGCTCGCTACACTCAGAGCACTCACTTTCCAATTAAGTGGAATATTAAATATGTGAACAACGATAATATTCGTAAATAAAAGAAAGTTATAAAATTGTCGCCGGGGTGAACAAGAATTCGCCAACATGCCTAAAGCGTGTGCGGGCACTTATAGCGCGATATCGACAAACAATTTAATGATAACTAATAAAATTAAGGCAACATAAACGTCCGATAAAAATTATGTTACTTTTTGTAAATTTTATGTAGCTGAGGTTTTATTTAATCGCAATTCACTTATTTATGAAGGTTGACAAATAATAAATGATACCATGTATTGGGTGCATTGGCTTCAATTTGTTTTAAGCCAAAGATTTCGATAGGACGCAGCACGAAAACTAACCTCATAAAGATTGCGTTTCGAGATTAGCCGCGGCAGAAATCGAACCCGCCACCTTTAACCAACGCGTCGCGCCCTGTAATCTTATAACACAGGCGTTCTGAGAAAATTCGTAACTGGCTAGTGCTTGAAGATTATTTTCATTTTATTACGAAATATTCAGTACCTACAATACAAAGGTACCTTTAAGACAGTTGTTACGGCTTGGAAACAAAACACAAATCAGCCACCTGACAAGATAACGAAATATAAACACAGGTGTTTATTCTCGTTCACCACGACGCAACACAAAAGCGTGAGAAGTGGTAAAAAATACTATAAGATCTCATTGTTCGGCTCTTAGCACCTAACAATTAGTTGCGCGTGAATACTGCATTTCCACAATTTCACGAGAGTCAACACACAAATCTATAATGAGTTGGTATTTCGGATGGCGTAACATGTATGATGGACAACTCATCTTGCCTGTGGCCGCGAATCGTGTCCCGAGGCGAGTTCGTAGTCCATTCGCACGAGTGCGCCCACTTTGAACTGTGAGAATATGCCGAGATTTTTTTAAGAGGAGGGCGATGTCGATACTTTATCAGCGTGAGGAGTCTCAGTGTTGGGCGCGAAGCCGCGGACGGAGGGCGGCGCGCATTGGGGATTTATGCCGATTATCGCAGTGCGGTGCGCGTGCGCACGGGAGCCGCGGGTAAGCTGGCAGCGGGCGCACATCCCCCGGGACGCCATTGTTTCCTCGAGCCCACTCTCATTGTTATGACTGGGGCCTGATTATTTATGCCCAATAATCCGCTCAGCTGACTATGGTGTAAATCTCGTTATTAATCGTATCCGCCGGCGAGTTACGGTCGATTGTAAATTGTGTACGGTTATTTTAACTTTCAGAGATCACGTTTAAGGATTTACCGCCGCCCTACAGTGAACGTGTGGACAATGTTAATGATAATTCGGAAGTACTAAATACGGTATGCAAATGTAAAATAGATAAACTTAAATAGAATGTCCGCGAGGATAGTTTATAGTGTTACAATTTTACTTTCCAGCCTGGCGCGCCAGCATGCGAGGTTCTAGATTTACTAGCGCACTGCAACATATCACATACGACAGATGTCAGTCCTGACACCAGTGTTGAGTACGCCGAAATCAGAGATATGGGACTTTGGCATTCGACACCGTTGTCGCACCGTCATAAATCAAAGATTTCCCTCACGTGGGTGTTGAAAGAAAATTTGGAAAATGCGAAATTTCCAATTGAAAATATACATGAAGATAATGTCAAGAAGGTCATACCTGTGGATAAAGTTCAGCATCAGAACAATGAAGAACGGTATAGGAAGTGCCGAACTAGGGAAGTGAAAGACAGAATCGTGGGGCGTAACGAGTATTACCATAATCTTAGGTTTAGAGGTGCGTGTGAGGACTTAGTAAACGGACAGGAAACTTATTCAGATACGAGTGTGGGGACAGAAGAGTATGTTAGGAAGAAGCACAGACATAGACATAGGAGGAAGAAAAAGAGCCAGAATGGAAAATTCGGGTATGATATACTGGATTTGGACGGCTTTCTGACGGAGGTGAGTGAGAACAATTATTATTAGATGAATTAAGCGTATATTGAAGGTATAAAAGGAGTTATAAAATAAATATAAAGCGGAAAAACTATACCAATGTAGAAATACTTGCCTTTTACAAATTTTAAAAAATCATGAGAACTACCCTAAGAAGATCGACGATATTAATAAATTATCGCGTTACTCATTTTGTTTTCCACATAAGTAATTCATCGTTGTTTGGCGGGTTATTGCGAGATATTAACGAACGTTCCGTACAAAAGAATTCACCTACCTGTAAATCCCGATCATTATTCATTTTCTCTGTGTTATTATGACATGATGCATATGCATGCAATTGCAACTTTCTGTGCGTTACTGTGAACGGAAACCCGATTTTAATAATTTGAGCCGCGAAATTGGCGCAAAATTGAACGAGGGTTAAATTGCAAGTCATTATAAGGTTATATACAGATGTAGCAGCAACAGACGCATCAATATCGCATTTTTTTCTTAGATCAATAAAATATATATACATATCTAATTTACAAGTAAAGCTGTAGACTAATACTTATTTATTGATTTCTTATATTTACGCGAATACTACACATTGAAATATAACTAATCTTAAGGATTTTATCGCGGTTTATTTTTTAATTTTACGTTCCCGACGCAGCTCAAAGCAGCCGAAACGTCGGGAACGTAAAATTAAAAAATAAACCGCGATAAAATCCTTAAGATTAGTTTTATTTTAATACTTATTTGTTATAAATAACAAAATATATGAAGATAGTTTTGAGTTATGTTTCCAATCAGTACCAAATGTATACATTTTATTTTGCACATCACTCAAAAAGGTGCGAATGATATAGTCCAAGAATTGCATATATTCTGCATATACTCAGGGTAGTATCGTTACCCGAGGCGTGTTTTCAGACATTTCATTGGGACAGCGAAACACCAATTCATCAATGCAGTTTATTTAAAACAACAATATATCTTGTTGGGGTTAAATGTTAGTGTTAATTGAGCCCGCTCACCCCAGGCAGCAATACCATAAATCGTATGGACGACTTGAAAAATCGCACCACGACTTCACGATAATTTGTTCTCGACCTGATGCTAACCACCTACGATTAAGGCCTGTTTAAATTAGTTCTTTTTATGTAGATAGTCTTTATATAACTGTATATAATTGGAGCTATTAGAACTACTATTCATAGTATAAAATTAGTTGGGTCCGCGTGGCCTTTAGTTTTTTACTATTTGACGGTAACTTCTTCTCTAACGGGTTAAGCTCTTGCTCTTCATGGCCTATAATATAGAGTATAATGTACTGCTAGATGAATTTTGACCCTGGAGAAGCTATTGCTATGACAAATGTTAATTTGTGGTTTTTGCATAATACACAAATGTTTTTGCCTCAATATTATTATACAAAAGGACTTAACGATTTGTTATGATATATATCTACTTATTAATTAATGTTTATATGGCACTAGCTTCTGCCTACCTGCAGAAACATAGCCTATAGCACTCAATGATAATGTAGCTGTCGATTATAAAAATATTTTTTTAAAATCGGATCATTATTTCCGAAGACTATCCCCATCCTAATTGTCAAACTATTATATAGATTCTTAGAAACCTTAAACAAGATTAAGTAGGTAGGCTACATAAGTTATTTTCACTAGCGTTCGTTAACTAAGCCCCTCTTTCAGGCGACGATCGACCGTCCAGGCAACATCCCCGTCGTGATAGCGTACCCTAGCATCCTGTACCAGACCCAGAAAGAATCCCAGCGGGAGTTACCACTGCCGTTGGGTACCGTGGTGAATGCGGTGTTAAAGAACGAGCAGTGGCTGTATGCGCAGACGCCGCACGGAGAGGAAGGCTACGTGCTGTATAGCGCTTGCCTGCCGCTGGGAATATTGCCGAACAGGTACGATTTGATTACACTATCACCGAAAAAAATGACGTCTACCTAAAAGAGGCGCTAACGGGACTCCCAAAGATGCGATAAAAGTAGTTAATTAAAAGAAGTATCAAGCACTCAAACTACTAGCTACTAAAATATTTGTGGTGTTAAATTGAGTAGCCCTCTACATATCTCCGAAAATAAACGATTACCTACACAACTTATTGTATCATCTGATATATTAATATTTTATCTGATTTGTATACTGTTATTTCCAGAGCATCACCTCAAAAGAAAACGCCATGCTGGGAGAGCAGCACAGACATATACCCTCGCCCGTGCGGCAACCTCACCGACACCGAGAAGGAGCAGCTGCGTGGCAGAACGCGCTCGGAATGCCGCTATCAATCGAAAAACACGCGCCGGCGACCCAAAAACTCTTGCGCAGAAAAAGACTTCGACACATTGTATTTAAAGACCAAATCTGTCTGCTCGAATATGGATACGATTAATGATAAAGAGAACTTTAGAGAGTTGAAGGTGAAAAGGCAGACCCTTTTGGTAGTGAATAGTGACTATAAAGGCAGTATTTTGAACAAAACGTTGTCAGTGCAAAGGGGCGATGTTGTGGTGTTGATTCAGGGCGGAGGGGTGGAAGCTGATGTGGATGCGGAGTGGTTCTATGTGAAGAAGAAGGATGGCAATGTGGGGTTCATACCGGCTGTGGTGGCCGGACATGGGTACATTTGAATTATTTTGGAAACTTGCTATTTGACATATGGATACCCCCAAATTGACACACCAGTACTGTAATACTGGAATATTAGCAACTAGCGCGTCTACTAAAATTGGCGCAACCAAATAGTGAGCGCGCATTCGTCTCTCGGGTCAATTTAAGGCTCGAGGCAATTAAAGCATATACATTGCTGTTAAAAATTGGACTATGTCCCCATTAAGTCATTTTTATGTTAAGTAAAAAATATTTATTTTCTAAAAATTAATTAACTGCTGTCTGTTGGTACCTATACTACACTGCTACAGTATATAACGAAATTCAATACTCTAACTGATACTTTGTATATAAATAAAAAAATAGTTTCGTTGATACACACATTTCTTTAATTAAAAATAAAGTTAAACTAACCTTATCTGAAATGCAACACCTGATCCTTATAATTAAATGTAGTGCATACATCTATCTCGGGGCTGGAACCGGCAATCGCCAAGATCTTATTAGGAGATGTCCTCAAAATTGCTGAGTACACTGTTGTGGCTGATACAGGCAGTTCCACCTTCACATCTCCGGAATAATTCAGCTGGTACAGGTGTTTGGCTGCTCCTCCAGCCACTATGCAGTCATCGTGGAAGAATGATACGTGGATGCCGTGGTCGGGGATGTCGAAGACAGTGACGGCATCTAGCGAGCGTAAATGCCAAAGCGATAGGCGCGGGCCTCCGCCACAGACCTAGGGAAAAGCATTAACATTATTAAGTAGGTCTAGTTTTTATAGAGACTAACAGGTCTTACATGGTCTTAACTTTTTATATTACCCCTGGAAAACTGTCTCATTTCCCATGAAGACATTTATTGTATACTTTAACATATGTAAGTTATATATATACCATGTTAAGCATCAGTAAAATCCATCAACTGGGTTGTAAGATTTAGTTCAGTATTTGGTTAAAAATAAATATATTATAGGTGATAGTTAAGATGTGTTCCAGGATTCCATAAATGATTCTAAATATTAACTCAGGTTCATAGTTAGGCAATGTTTTTAACAAAACTGTATAGGAATGAAATTAGGGACTTACAATCCAGTCGTCTCCTAGTGCAGCTGCACCAACCCACTTGCCAACATCCGGTCGGCTCACTTTGCTGTTCGTGTGGGGCTCAATTTTGTTACTGCAAGTGGATGTTCTCTGATCCCAGAGTCTTACTGAGCCGTCTTCACTGGCTGTGACGAGTTGGTTATTGCTGAAAGGATATCAATACTTTGAATGTTTAATTTATTGTAGCTAGCTAATAAGCAGTGATATCCAAGTCGTCAGTTCAAACAGGGGCTGGGTCATATAGGATTTTTTTTCACCCTGTTTATCCCTTGCATTATATAGTGGTCCACTGCCTAGAATTGTACTTGATAGCTATAGCCACCACCACAAAATACAGAACTTCTGCCTTCTTCATGAATGTGATGATATTTGTAAACTATTGTTAGGAAATCTGAGCCTCAGAAAATCCATAGTTTCATCAAATAATAAATAAACCTTAATAAAATCTATCTGGCCTAATTTCTGTCAAATAGTTATAGTATATAGGGTATATCAAAACCTTGTGCTACAGGCCTTAAGTGCACATTAGAATGACACATAAAACTCTGCATAAAAACCTACATAAGATTAAACAAAGTAATAGATTGATATTACACTTATTACAGTGGACTACTACATAGATTTCAGATGTCAGTAATGTTCAATACATGTGGATTAATACAACTTATACTATTTGAACATATGTTAATTACATACTTGCCATGTACAGCATGTATAAAATCAGCATGCCCCGTAAAAGTTGATATCAATCTCCTATCTTCCAAATTATATTTATAAACATTGTTATCACCACATCCAGCATACAACTTCCCTTCCTCGTCACCCAACCATAGACTATTTACATCATTTTGTTCTATAGAAGACTGGGAAGGTAATTTGATAGCCCATGATGGTTTATTCATCTTCGCAGTAGTGGTGGTCTTCCAGTCCCATCCAGTAATTTCATTCACTGAACCCACGATTAAAAATTTGTCTGTGCTGGCTAAACTACATATTTGATGACCAGATTGGATTGTATGAATATGTTTAGGTTTGTTGAAGTCCGTGGAGAACAATTCTACCACAGGATTGAGGATGCGGTCCAAGCTGAAAAAATAATTGTCTTGCATTTGCATCAACTGTTTCCTATTACTGCAATAGGAATATAGTTCAGAAAATCATATATTTACATAGATATGAAGCAAATATACTCACTCAAATACGGCGATTTGACCGTAAATATTGCCGGCTACTAAGTACTTGCCACAAGGAGAAAATGTTTGGCACAGCACAGTGTTATATAACATTTTGTCAAGCATTTTATACAAATATTCCTTGTTTAGATTTTATTTAAAAAATAATCTTTTATAGTATTAGGTGAAAAATATTTACACCAATCAAAAACTAAAACCATAACCTAACCGGCACTTTATTTTCTTAGAAAGAAGCATCACGATAGGTCGGTATAATGCCAGTATCAAGTAAGTAAGCGGTCCAATTAACAATTGAACCAAATTATCTATACTATACTCGTCCCACTAAAGTCATGATTCATGTGACAAAAAGGGACAGCAATAGCTACTCGCTATTGCTGAAGTTACGCAAAATTATGGAAGTGACATGAAAATATGAAAATAGCGTGTATACATTTCCTAAACAAAAACCATAGACAAATGTCAAAAAGTAACCAACAATTTTCTAATCTGTGACGTAAGTATGTCGCTGTAGTAGATTGAGTGAGTGTGCGTAAGTGAATGAATGAAACCAACCAAGTCAACCAAGATGGCGAGATGGACGTGCGTGTTAAATCGAATATAAAATAACGAGGTGCTTGTAAGTACAGTGGTGAGACATTTTTGAAGATCGACCTAAATCAATCAAATGTTGAAATTGATGAATTTTTTGAGACTTATACTAAATTACTTCCACTTATCTCGCATCGCATTGCACAAAGTTGTGATCACCTCAGAGTGCCAAAACTGATTTACTCATTTTAGGTAAATACACCGGCAAGATGTACAATGGAATTGGTTTAACGACGCCACGAGGCTCGGGTACAAATGGTTACGTACAAAGAAATTGGGCATCGGTGCGGAAAACCAAAGACTCTGTGAATTACCGGACTGAGGAGGAGATAGCCAAGTTGGACTCCGCATCTAACAAACAACCAAACCGTGAGATTCTAGACCATGAGAGGAAGAGGAAGATTGAAGTAAAATGCGCAGAGCTCGAGGACAGTCTTGAAGAACAGGGGTAAGTAGATCTTTCACACTAGGTACATTCTAGTCCAAAATATAGGCAATTAATCGTGCGCTGTTTACATATTTATTCGTGACGTAATAGTTTTTTATTTATTTTTTATGCATTTTTCATTGATTTGAAACTTTCAAATGATTTTTGAATAATATATAATTTTTATCATTGCACTTAAAATATGTCATTAATTAGGTCAATTTTGTCAATCCCAAAGAACATAATGCTATTTACTTCTATAAATCTCCTGACTGTAATTATTTAATGCTCTTGCTATGGAAAAGGCATTATATTATGAAATACTAACACACCAGAGTTTTCTCAATGTAGCAGGCACAAGGCTACTTTTGTATATGTATGTTATGCTTTTAAAACTCGCATCCAACTTCTTGGATGATGATCACACATCTAGAATTAAAACTCCACAACAAAAACACCACCTCCCACCTCCACTTACTAGAATTATTGTATTAAATCTTGCTCAGATTCATTTAAAATAGGAGGCTTGCTTTGTAAGGTGTGTGTGTTTACTTAAAGTATAATGTTATTAAAGAACATGTCAGATTAAAAAAAAATATGGCTTTGAGGTGATGCCTTTCAAGCTATGGTGATAAGCAAAATAATTGACAATTAAAAATTAAAATCAATGTCTAGAGAAAAATGTGTGGGCCAGTGAGACTAAGCGCAACTTTATTGTAGTAATAACAAGGGTGGATAATAAAATTAAAAACCAGCCAGATTACCTGATAAATATCAGTATTTCATCATAGAAAATTGATTAAAATACATTATTACAGGAAAAGTAAAAGGAAAACGTTTGGTTGAAAATACAACTAATCTCCAACATAACATACCTTTTCAATACAATTAATATTACTTGTCCCAACTCATATTCTCCCTGATGAAAATATATCGGAACAATTAACTGGCACTATGCCATAGAATAATGTTTTGTATGTAATATTATTCCACAAGAATTTTATTTTGACTCCAATTACATTAATTTGGTTTTATTTTATCAAATATTTGTACACCCATATAATATAAATATTACTACAGCTGGTACCCTAAGTCATGAATAATAATTATTAATACCATTTATCAATCAACAACTCTATTTGACTTATTCCTTAAGAATATCATTTTTGATTCAGTCCAGTTAATATACAATCCAGTTAATTATATTTAAAAGTTCTAATAGATATTCCCATACTGTATTTATTTTAAATTTAAATCCAATTTAATTTCAAAATAATTTTATCAAAGGGCTCTATTGTGCAGCCCAGATTCCTGTTTATATTAAAAAAAAAATCATTGGCATACACAAATTTTTCATCAGATTATAAATTTCAGATATGGTTTGGATATCTAAAAATACCTAAGTTGAGTATAAGAAATCAATACCTAAGTTGTTTAATTGCAGAATAAACATTTCTAGCATTTTAGGTCTTAGTAAAATGATTTACACAACCCAAATTTAATAACTGCCTGAAAGCTTCAATCACACTAATCACACTTCACACTAATATTATAAATGTGAAAGTTTGGATGGATTGATGTTTGTTACTCAATCACGCCAGAACGGCTGAACGGATCTGGATGAAATTTTGCACAGAGATAGATTATAGTCTGGAATAGCACATAGGCCTACTTTTTATCCCGGTAAAAAGGACATACTTTGTAATCGCGGGTAACACCGCGGGGCGCAGCTAGTAAACACATATATATGGGTATGGTCTGAACAGTTGGAAAGGTGTCCTTTACCTTTCCAATTCGTCAGACCATACTCACCAGTATGGTACGGTTAATAGATGAAAATTTGAATAATTTAATAAAAAAATCATTTTCTTTAGTTTGCCGAATGCCATTTCTTCCTAGAACCTGATGAATTAATCTTTATTAGCGACATTATCGGATGGAGCAATAATACAGTATCTTGTTTTTTTTTTATAATTCAACGTGTTCAATTCCTGCTTTGGATTTTTTTTTTTCAAAAATCTAATAATACAGTCTTAGCTTTCATCAAAATCGGTCTCGAGAAACCTCAAAGCGTTTTTAGCTATTCTCTATAGTTTCGGATTTGGCCATCCAAAATTCACTTGTATGCTGTGCAAATAAAGTTATTTCATTTCTAAATTTAATTTCATGAACAATTTTTATCGTCCCTATTATTGCACATACCCCTATATTGTTCACAGAAACATCATTTCTAATGTAAATCTGTCGCAGTTTTATGCGAGTTATTTATGTGGAAAACACAACCTGTTCGCTCTATTGGTAGTATTGCGAACACTTGCACATGTGCGTTCCCGTTGCCTTATCGATTTATTACTCAATAAAATATCGCTGGCTATTCTTTATAGAAAACTATAACCCCTCCTCTTGCTTGAATAGAGCAGCACCCTCGTTTAGGGGCGACGGCCCTTGCGCCGGAGTCAAATCAATAATGCAACAGCGCGGGACCTGGACACCCTTCGTATATTATTCATTAAGCGCTGTCTCCTTGCGCATTCAGTTTACAGTCGCAGAACGAGAACGGTCTTATCGAGTTTTATTGTTTTCGCAAAGTAATTCAACGCTGTTATAGCGGCCCGCCGTATCATGCGCTGGTAGGTATTGCGTTGAGAAATTTATTATAAGATTTTCATTACGCCCGTCGTCGGCGGTACGCGGTTCTCGCCACGAGACAATCGTAGCCACTGGCGAACCGCCCGCCCGTGTATATGCAAGCGCTCGAATTTTAAATGTATATAATTGTCGTATTAAATAATGAGTGTGTCATTGGTGTGGTTGCGTAGGTTGCCGAAGGAGGAGATTGCGGCGCGCGTGGCCGCGTTCAGAGCGAAGATTTCGACGAGCAGCGGCGAGAAGGACGTGGCCAGGGATGAATTCGGGAGGGTTGCGTAAGTGTTTACATATTGATCAACATATTTTACCGACAGAATCGGCCTGACTTTCGCCCAGGAGATCTGTTTTGAAAAAAGTCGTTTTGTCGATGAAAAAAGTTAATTAATTTTTAACGTACAAATAATTAAGTACACTAGTTGCGTGAAATTGGAAATGAAAATTACACCCAGGTATTTACAAGGAACATCTTCGTATCGGATTACTGAAAGATACGATATAATTACTAACTACTTATGTGTTTGGATATTGTACTGAACATTTAATCAATTATTATTTCAGTGTTTTGTTTCAACTAGAAGCAACCGTTGTGTAATAATTGGGAAATATAGATCGAGTAATTATACTGTTCTTATAAGTAATCAAATAACTGTGCCATTATAGGTACGATAACAACATTAGAGCTAATTTAAGTACCTGTTGTCGTGTCCTATTGATAGTCTGAACTGTTTTTCAGTAAAATATAAATACTATCGTAAAATCCATGTCTGCAATAAAATATGTAAGTCTGCTTAAAAACTTATTTTATCCATATGTATAAATGAGTTCATGGGCATTCGAAAAATACTGTTAAAAAATAATACTTACTTCACTTTCAAAGAATAATTTAATTGAAATCTGTTTCGGTTCTGTCCAATTTGCCGACATTATTAACGTTTAAATCCGAGAAATTAACCTACACACGCCAATGCAAATAATCGTGGCCGTTTTAATTAATTAATCTGATTGCATTTGCTTACTGTAAAATTAATTTATGTCGCCTATTTGGTACCCGCCTACTTAAATGCGATAGCCCCGTGATATGGTTGTAAAAATGATTAATAAAGTTCAATCTTCTCCCTGGGCCTATAATCTTCGTTTACGGGCCGGTGCGTAAAACATCCCTTAACACAGTTTCCGTACTTCATTTAATTAGACAATCGTAAAACATTTAAAACCGTATGTGCCTACAAGTCTTTCTGACCTTGCTTTTTCAGGGCTACCAATTCGGATGGCATAATTTAATTCGACAATAATGGCTGAAAAAATGACCAATTAAATGCAAAAGGACCAATCTGATGATGCTTATTCAGTGACGGTTATCAGCAAGTTTAAAAAATTATTGCTTAATATCATAAACGATAGTCATAAACAAACGTCATATGAATACTCGTAAAGTTATAATACCATTAAGGTATATATACATCACGAAATATGCAGCAATTCTTATCGTACGTTCAGATTCCGATTCGTTGTTTTCACTCACATATTCTAACCATATGTATACTGTTATTGAAATTGGCGCACACAATATATTGATCGGCTATTTATATACCTACTCGGGAACTATTGCGGTCTACATAGAGTAGACAGTAATTGTTATCGATATCGTCATCTATAACTATCACGCCGATGTCGTGTAGTAAATGTCGAGTAAACAAAAATCTCGATTTACCGATGGGCGCAACATTTCTGACACAATCGAATGACAATGATATCGCGATTGCCACTTTTGACTGCTATACCTACCACGGAAAAACTACATTTACCCTAACATGGTCCTTCGACGTTAACAAATTTCAGGCACATAAGTTATTGTGACTGTCTCTGTAGTGTGACGTCACATTTAAGTTTATAATAGCTGGTGGAAAGATAATTGTTTGTCGGCATGTAAGTCTGGAGGTGTTGGTTCTACGATATTGGAGTTCTAGTTCGTTATTTTATCTCTTGACAGGATAATTGTTTACCAGCATCCCCATATCGATTACGCTAAACCTCTGAAAAAGAAAGAGCATTTTTTCTATTTAGAGTAGAGATGATAAGACTGCGTAATCAAGATACAAGCATAGACAGTTTTCTTTCCTAATGTATTATAACAGTACGTAGCATTGACAGATGTCACGATAACATTGACAGATGTCACGTCACGCATATCATTTCTTACTCGATCTCTCCCTCTTGACGACAGCTTGGTCTAGTTGTTTGAGCGTAGGCCGGTCGGGTCACAGCACCGGGTAATTGCGGGTTCGATTCCCGCCTGGGCAAATTTCGGAAGCGGTCCGCCCTGGTCTGGTCTGGGTGTTACTGGGATCGCCCCCAGTTCATTGTACGGTACCTATAATACAAGCGTTGCTTGGTTTGGGCCCATACAGTTGGTGTGTTCGTCTGGCGATATTTATTTATTTATATTTACTCTCATGCTGATGGCCAGAAAGTAGCCCGTTGTAAAAAACTAAATATAAATTAATTAAACCCAAATGCCTGAAGAAAACATATTTTATTTACGAAATACGAAGATAATACACGGCGCAGTCGGTACGATAAGTAAACTAGTAAGTGGGAGAGATGCATTCAGTATTTTTGGCCATGCTCTGCGTACCTATCTGTTTGTTTACATATTGACTTACGGAATATTTCCGGCAAATTAGTTTGGGCGTATTATTTCTTTCAGTATAACCATTGTGAGGTGTTTGTAACATTTTTAGGTTTATAATTATACTCAATAGCTACGAATATATGAATAGATTTATATTGCTTTAATCATTTTCGCTGTTTGATTCAGTACTTTATTTTCCCTTTTTGGGTACTTATACGCAAAGCGGCATGTCTAGTGCCACATTTCTTAAGCGCGAAAATTTATGGAAATTAAATGTCTTTTTTTTTATTTTTTTTTATTACATTATAGGCAAGTATTTGATCTCGATCTCACCTGATGGTAAGTGACGATGAGATCTACGATGGAGCATACTTGCCTAGGTAGGAAGGCGGCAGTAGATCGAGACGCTACATTCACTAGGCACATGCAGCGCAACTGATCTGACCCGCCATCCATGAATGGCAGCACCGAACATCATGCCGGAACACGGCTAGGCCGCTTGGCGACATGGCTTTGTTCAGTGGGTGGTGACTAGCCACGGCCGAAGCCTACCACCAGTATAAAGTGTCGATGCCATCACGTGACTTATGTCATTACCATGCAGTCTAGCATAGTCACAGCGTATCGATAAGACGCGCTTGTAGACAGCCGTCTTAACTAGAAAAGCAGATCGATTATTATGATATTTTTTTTTTTTTTTCCTTATTCACCTTGACACTGGCAAAATCACCGAAGATCGGTGGAGCCATTTACTGAAAAAAATGAATTGAATTGATATTTAATTCTTAGTAAGCGGTGGCAGTTCAAGTCCTTGTGAAATATCCAGAAATGGTTTCTGCACATTGAAGTGAAATGTTGCTTAGAATTTTTCATCTCTTAACAAGATTATTTATTTTATTTAGAAAATTCCAAACTTTACCTCCTACTAATGATTTACTAAGCCGACTATAAACTGCAAGCAGTTAACTATTAAACTAACTAGAAAGTCGGTCGTTATTTTGAATATAGACTAAACACATTGCGGTCCAATTTGATTGGAGAGCATAAATATACAGCTGATTACTGTCGGGGAAAGAATAATACAAGGAAAATTTCGCATTTCAATTAATTTGCGCAATGCGATTGATATGTACGATCAATATTTTACATTTTTTATGGTATTTCTATGTTGTTAAAACCCTCCTTGAAATCGCATCGTAACGATGGTGATAAACTTACTTTGCGAGAATTGATTTCGATCAACCCCATGGTTTTGTTACGTCAAAAGTTTACGCAAACTGCAACGCAAGCGTGCCACACGACCCAGTAGCGTGTCACCGATATTCAGGGGTCCTTGCATATCGATCGCGGTGCATGACGTCTGTCCCCCACACCCCGCCGCCCCCGCCATGGGGTAGGGCTTAGCGAACGCACCCCGCGCCAATAATAACTAAGGTCGTACCACGTAACATAACAATAATTATATTAGACTAGCTGTGGCCCGCGACTTCGTCCGCGTGGTATTTAACAAAGACTCAACCGTTGGCAACAGCCTGCTCGCGTTCTGATCCCGCGGGACGCATTGCAGATTGTTGCTATCAAACTTAATCAGGCGCAGCGCTGCAACATTGGTTTTAATTTTTTTTCGAGAGATCCAATTTTTTTTTTCTCAAATAAAAGTAGCCTAAGTTACTCCTTGTTACATCAGCTATCTGCCAGTGATTTCAGCCATTTCAGAGATTACCCGGAACAAACAGACAGACAGACAAAAATTTTAAAAAAGGTTGTTTTGGTGTAGGTACCGTGTATACAAACAGACACTCCAATTTTATTTATATGTATAGATTTATAGGCGAGGAACGTGATGATTGTGCTATTGAGCAGATGGTATTGCAAGCCAAATATTAATGCGTACGCAGAAACGAATCGATTTATATTTTGTCACACAAAACTTAATAATAATGTTTTGTGTGACACGTGTCACTTGCATGCAACAAAGGTAGCATGAATTGTTAACATTAATAGGTCCCTACTAACATTTATGTATGGAACAACATTAAAAAATATTGCCCTGGTAATGGTAATGTATATCACACAACTCGTTGCTCAGTATTTGTTTCGTTGTGAATAAACAGCATAATTTTGCAAACAAGACTTTTGTTATAAGTAAGACACTTTTTCTGTCTGCGTAAGCATAGATACACTCATAGATATTTGCGTTAGAGTTATTGTTTTTTTTATCTTGCTCCCCGTACCCGTTTGTCTATTTGTCACAAATCATAAATGACTGGAGCAGTAATTTGCCATATTATCTATACATATAAATAAAATTGAAGTGTCTGTTTGTAATATTAAAATAACAGCTTTTTACTAAATGCATTTGGATGTATACACGATACCTATACCAAAACAACCTTTTTTAAAATTTTTGCCTGTCTGTCTGTCTGTCCGTCTGTTTGTTCCGGGTAATCTCTGAAATGGCTGGACCGATTTTGACGGGAATTTCACTGGCAGATAGCTGATGTAACAAGGAGTAACTTAGGCTACTTTTATTTTAGAAAAAAAAAATAGGATCTCTCGAAAAAAAATTAAAACCAATGTTGCAGCGCTGCGCCTGATTAAGTTTGATAGCAACAAGGCTGTTGCCAACGGTTGAGTCTTTGTTAAATACCACGCGGACGAAGTCGCGGGTAACAGCTAGTGTGCTTATAAATAACCAATGCAAGGTATTTATAACGTTATCAATTGTAATTAGTTCTGTAGAGAGGTAAATTTACTTTTTAGTTATCGTCCTGGTTTATATCCAGTATTTTATTGCTATCCTTTACGGGTTATAGACTATTTGGGATAACACTGAACGTTTAATAAACAGACGTTAGCCTGAAAGCTGTTGTTGTCAGTGTCGGTAGAACGTCGCATCTATACTGTTTGTTCTTATGGTTTTGTTCTGTACATGCTGATTTTAGTGCCGTTTTATTACAAGTAGCGAAAAGTACAAACAGGCACGATATTCATTGCTACATGACAATCTAATTCTTAGTTATCGACATGAAATCAAACATTTCTTTTTATTTGGTACAGCAAAGATATCATATAGATGGGATTAGGTTATAATAATTATAGGGAGAAGGTAATAGAGTCCATTCACACGTGCTCTCAAATAAATGCCGGATTGCATGTAACTTTATAAGCAAAATTGATGTTTGTAACGTCAATAAGTACTTAAATCTCAGGATTCGGCTTCGGGAATAACAAGCACAACCTTTTGATACTTCCATATCTAGTTAATCACGCGATCATAAAACAAATGTACGGTGAGGTGATGGACAGGCGGCATGCAAATTGTAATTAGCGGGCGCGGCCGCGGCGCACCACCTACTCGTCGCGATTTCGGCTAAAGATAGTGGATACACGAGCGTTTGGCACGAGATGTGACCCGCCTGCCAGGATCAACACGACCACTGGCGTTGAACGATTAAGGACAGGTGTGGTGTGGCACTAAAGATTGCGTGTCGTACGAACCACGTGCTTTTGACCATTCTTCTTCTTAGTCGGGCACTCTTGTCAGAGTGGTCGTGGTAATGGGTTGCACTGTTCGGACATGGACGCTGCTCTAGCTATTTTTCTCCACGTATCTCGATGTAGGGCATTTCGGGAACATTCTACTATGGGACAATTTGTAGCAGATTTTATTGACTCAGTCCATCTTGTTGGAGACCGACCACGTGACCGTTTGCCTTCTATTCGGCCTTGGATCACCAGACGTTCCATGGAGTTATTTTTTCGGGTGATGTGTCCAAAAAATGTGAGGATTCGTAATTGCACAATCGACGAAAGCCTTTGCTTAACTCTAAGCTCTTTCAATATGGAGACGTTGGTGCGATGTGCAGTCCAGCTTATTCTCAGGAGACGTCGCCAGCACCACATTTCCAGGGCGTCAATTTTTCTTCGGTCTTGAAGTCTTAATGTCCACGTTTCAGCTCCGTATAGGAAAATTGGAAAGATCAAGCAGAACATCAGACGTACTTTTGTATTTTTCGTGATCCTGCGATCCTTCCAAATTTTCGTGAGCTTCTCAACGGCTGATCTGGTCATAGCGCAGCGTCTTTTGATTTCCTCCTCGCAACCTCCATTGTTAGTGATAGAGGATCCCAGATAAACGTATCTATCCACAACTTGACAGTTAGCAATATTAGTATTAGTATATAATATTAGTATTTTGACCATTAGGATACTCCTAATGTAATGACATCAAAAATCATGCTTTCATTGTCGCTCTTATTTATGACATCTGTGATGTGAGCGGGAAGCAGGACGCGTATGTTACCTTGACGCTACGTAAACACAGTAAAGAACTATTCCCATTAGTCTTGTTCTTTGTTCGTGATTCGATGCCTTATTATAATGCGATTATTATAACTCGACCCCATAATGCCTTATGGGGTCGAGTCACCTTCGTCCGTAGGAGAATTAAATACCTTCGAGATACCCTACACGTGACCCTGGGTGGTGCCAACTAGGTGACAACTCTACTGGTGGTAGGCTTCGGCCGTGGTTAGTCACCACCCACTGAACATAGGCTTCGGCCGTGGTTAGTCACCACCCACTGAACAAAGCCATGTCGCCAAGCGGCCTAGCCGTGTTCCGGCATGATGTTCGGTGTTGCCATTCATGGATGGCGGGTCAGATCAGTTGCGTTGCATGTGCCTAGTGAATGTAGCGTCTCGATCTACTACCGCCTTCCTACCTAGGCAAGTATGCTCCATCGTAGATCTCATCGTCACTTACCATCAGGTGAGATCGAGATCAAATAATTGCCTATAATGTAATAAAAAAAATAAAAAAAATGTATTGCACGACAGCAATACTTTTGTTGACCATCTTGTTTTTCAAATCTCAAACTATGTATCTTTCTAGTCCTTTTTTAATGTCTCACTGTTGGATACGGGCCTTCCCTCAATGCGAGGGGTTTAAAGCCATAGTCCACCACGCTGGTCCACTGCGGGTTGGCGGACTTCACACGTCTTTTGAGGGCTTCTCTCAGACATTCAGGTGTCCTCACGATGTTTTCCTTAACCGTTTAACAAGTGATGGTGGCTGAAAATTAGATTCGCACATGAAATCCCATAAGGTGCGAGCCGGAGTTTGCACCTGCGATCCTCGTCAACGCGGCAAGCGTTCTACCAACTTAGCTATCACTGCATTTATCAAATTAGGTCATATCGTTGTTATAATAATGTTGAAATTTAAATAAATGTTCTTAAGTAAACCTTAACAATAAAATGTTGAGTGGTGGACGCTATTTATACCGTAACACATAACTCATTTGTGTTACTGTACAATATTATTAAAATATTATCAAGAAAACACTACACGTGTTTACGCCTCGTAAAACTCACAGGCTTACAATAGATTATGTTCGGTGCGTTTTCTTTGACATTGTACCTACGCTGTCCCACTGCACACCATCATTATTCAATGATTATGTGAACAGGTTCGCAGTCGCGAGTGCATCGTTAGTTGTAAATAATTCGACGCATATCTAAAACTATCGTATACCCATTTACTTATTTACGAAAGAGAACGGGCAATGAAACATTCGGTAATCGATAATGACGTACACATTCCTTTAAAAGATGTCTGGAATCAATATCGTAGAATATCTACATCTAGCTGAGTCATAGGCATCTTCAATATCAAAACTAACAACTGAATGATGGCTATAGCAAACATGTTTAAAAAAATAGAAGACTCAGATATTGAGGGGTGGAAGATTCTCCGAGGGCTGCAAATAAATTGGTCCATTTTTGCACAAAGGCCGCAAGGGTAAATAGCCCTTTGTGGGACGGCGTCGCGACGGAGCGGAGATCCGATGTTTGCGCAGGCTGCGCGCGTCGGCGCGCTTCCTGTCCCGCCGCCCCTCAGTAGCGCCGCCGGCCCGTCGCCGGCCGCTCTGCCATGTAGCCCCGCACCCCATTGCTCATATTAAAGTCTTCCAGCGGCCCGACCGCCATGATTTAGCGTTAGAACACACTAGTATTAAGAAACCAAGTCTTCCATTAGTTAAGTAAGTAGTATAAGATGCAAAGGGGCCGGGGCCCGCGACGCGAACAAAACAACAGGGTCGTTTTTGAGCGGCTGTGGCGTGGCACGTTCCAAGCGGTGCTCGCGGGGCCGCCGCGTAGGCCGCGCGCGTCCTCCCACGACCCGCACTCGGAGCCGAGCGCGATGCCCGCGATCGAGCCGCAGCAGGGGCCCTCCGCCGCCGTGGACCCCCTCGAGCCCGCCCTGCGGACTATCCTCGAGGGGCTCAGGAACTCTTGCTGTTGCCGATGCAACTGTTCCGCGACCGGACGCAACAATATTAACGAAAATTTGCAGGTCTGTCTCTCCAATGACGAGGAGAGGAAGTCCATGCGTTCTGTGATAAGGTGTGCACAATTTTATCGATCAGTTTATAGGCTATTGTACCGATTCGGTTCACCCCACACTCGGCGATAGCCGTTTCATATTTAATTAAATGTTACATGTGAGCAGGGCATACAGGTATTAATTGAGTATAAATATTTTCACACGTTTCAATTTGATAAATCTGCTCACGTATATTTTTTTATGTTTAATAAATTGGTTCTTATCTTTTTCTTACCGTTTTCCTATTTTTAGCGCACTTAGGTGCCACTCAGGTAAATATGAGAGTCTTGGTTTTATATAGCTATTCGTAAACTAAAACCAATATTTGTACAAGTATAATAGATGCATACATCTAGACGACTTTTCATGTATATATCCCATCAGTTGATCCTGTGATACAAACATATCTGAAAAATCTTTTCTAATTTCGACTAACGAAACAGATGCTTGTGTCACTAAATATCGAACACATTTGTCTCGTCTTCCATGTTAAATGCATTCCTATTCGTGCAGCGTTCGCGAGACGCACGCGGTCGCGGAGGCGCAGCAAGAGAAGAACGCGCGGCTGCGCGACGCGTTCGGCATATCGCCGCGGTTCGTGGAGGGCACGAGCCTGGACCCGGAGCGGCGCGCGCGCGACCACGCGCAGCGCTACCCGCTCGTGCGCACGCCCAGCCACGAGAGGGACGAGCGCGACACGCACAGCGCCAAGAAGAAGAAGAAGCGAAGGTAAACCAGCACAACAACACCGACCATAGATATCCAGAGTTTATCTTGGAACTAGGACGTCATATTAATATGACGTGTCATCTAATATCGACATATGATTATGTACTATATGCCATTGTCATATTGTAATCTATATAAATAAATAAAAAAATATATTCGATGGCAAATTTTTTAATAGTCCGAATAAGGTAGGTAAATTTCTAGGGCAAGGAAAAAATCTGTTGTGCAGAAAATTCGGAAAAACTGAAAGGCATTTTCTACAGTACAGTACAATTTCTTGTTGGGTCAGCTAGTGTTGAAATAAAAACAATATTCTTTAAATTTTATTGTCACATATCTCAATATGTATTTTTTATATTTCAGTGCTTCTCCAGAAACTAAAAAGCTGAAGAAGAAAAAGTCAAAAAAGAATAAAAAGGAAAAGTAAGTTTCATTATATATCTCCTAGTTTTTATAATTTATCATTGAATTTATTTCAACTTGAACAATTTTGTGAATGTTGCCGTCAATTTGATAGATAACCTTTGAATCCAGACAGGTGACACTACGGTTGTCGAAAAGGCAAGTATTTTAATTTATTTCTAATGAGTTGCCCAATCATTATTGTTTTTTAAATAAAAATATATATTTATCTGGTAATCATTTCAGCGACAGAAAAATGTTATGGGAGTATATAAGTAGGTACGAAATAAAGTAGATACTTATTTGTTCTTAAATATATTAGTGGTTCAAAAGTGTTGGAATTGAAATTATGGTTTAAATAATTACTCTTATTTCTCCTCATAAAATCCTGTGAGTAACATTACAATAATACATGCTATTTGATTATATATGTGAATCAACAACACACGCAACCTTATTAGTTAATTGTACAGCTGTGCCACACTCAATGCTATTATGCTGTTGGTTTTGTAAAATATTCAGCCTTGTGCGGTGATATGTATGTTACTTGTTTTTGCCCAGGCAAGAGTCCAGTAAGAAGAAAAAGAAACGCTCCAAGTCCCCGGACACGGACAGCTCGAGCAGCTCCGAGGCGCAGGACAGCGACTCCGGCAGTTCAGAGGACGAAAAGCACAAGAAGAAAAAGAAGGTAATAGAAACATTGCATTACAAACTTGCCGCCATGTCTATGCCTTCTCTGGCTATCGACGCTATAGGAGTGCTATAGCACAAAGATTATGTTTCAATTATCACAATTTGCAGCAAAATTTATTTGAATTTTATTTTTAAGTTAAATCCAGCTATTAAGAGGCTTCAAATTTGATATGTAGTGCATTTAATTGGCTTCGCAACAAAACATAATCTTTGGCGATGAGGTCTAACGATAATACTCCATGTTTTGAGGGTTTGGGGACTGCACTTATAGGGGATAGTTTACACGGACTCAGCGTAGATCTAACTCGGGATCCTTCCGGCGTGCCTACAGCCACACCACCACACCCTTACTCAGATGTTATTCCTTCCTAAGCTAGCGTTGCCTTAGAACGAGTTCGCTACGACCGAGTGGCCGAACTAGCACTTCGCTTTCCTTACTTTTTATTTTCCAAAGTGTGTACCGAACACATCGGCCTGACAAAATTATTTTCTACACTTTGCATAAGATATTACTGGCTTCACGATTTTTGATTTGTGTATATCCTTACACGCCCCTGGTCTCATCCCTGTATTTTCGTATTATATTTTATCGAACTAATAGTAGTCGCCACAGTTTTGTTTCGCCGTTACCGCTCTAGTTACCGAGCTTCAGATATCTGTAGCTGGTGGGGCAAGCCGCTCGTCTGCGACTCGCTCCGTATTAGATCCACGTTGGGCGGACGCCACAAATATTTAAATGCTATTGTCTTCTTACCTCATTTTATTTTATTTTTCTGTAAATACAAGAAATAGCCAGTAAAAATTATCTGTTTAACTGTGCATCATTTCATAGGATAGCCATCTTTATCTGAAGAAATAACGTATACTGTAAGTATATCACAAAACAATAACACTCAGTAAGAACACTATGTTAGGTGAATACTAAAATAATGTGCTCCGTGATTACTTTGGCAATGCATTGAACTATCAATGAGACTAACGTTGTATGATCATGAGAGTAGTACATGAGATGGGCGATCGAGGCTCCAGTGTGCACACTTATTTACATGCATGGTGTTTGTAATCCTTAAAACAGATGGTGGTTTCAAACTGTTCGTGTAACGCGACCTAACTGTGTGTGTTCTATGAAAACGTGCCAGAGACTAAGTTATATAACATTTGATTAGATGCCATTATACAGGCCTTGTCTAGCTAGTTGCGATTCATGTTACTATAATATAAATTTAAAGAATGACTGCAACGTTTTCGTACAACACGCATCCTATTATTAACAAGATTGATGTTAAAATGTAACTAATCCATAACATTCTCCCTCTTCTCATTTATCCAAAACTAATTAAGGATGCTCCACATGTTTAAATGGTATAGAATACCACCACCGTTTGTTAAATAAGGTACGTTCCCCAGGTGTTATATTTACATTTGATTTTTTGTGTATTACATGTACATACGTAATTAATTATATTGAAGTCGTAATGTGTTACTAACATAATACTAATCGTAAGAGAGTAACGCACTGGTGCCAACATATAAGAGTAGTATTGATATTTTTATATACATCTACATATTTATCAATTTGTTTCATTCAAACGAGAATGTTATGGATAGACTATAAAATAACATTCTAAAAGAGACAAAGAATACACCCACAAACGATATTATTACCTTCTTTGATTTATACTTGCTTCCGTCAATAGCTTTGAATATTTTTATAATTTCAACTATGAAACTTCTATTTATTTGATGCCTATATATTTTTTGAGATTAAAAATTAGAATGCATGTGTACAAGTGAAATTTTTGTTATGTTTTTTGATGTGAAATTCTTCACTCGGTCAATTTGGTTCGCCCTCTGAAGATTTTCGTACAACTTTTAGTGGATTATGTTTATTTGCCATTACCACTATAGTATATTGTATTGGCACTGGTGTTATATGCCCGGCTGTTGGAACAACGATACTCACGCGTTTTGTACAATTTTTGAACAGAAAAAGTCGAGTAGCAGACGACGCGGCAGCAGCGAACCTTCGAGTGCCGAGAGGTAAATGTACAAGCAATAACATTATAGATACATATAATAATAATTTTCATAATAACGTCTAAATTACCTTGTCCTTTTCCAGTTCTCCAATAAAATATAATAAAGAAAGGCAAAGAGAACGTTCTTTGGAAGAGAGAAACAACGATGTCCACCAATATAGAAAGTCAGATCGTGACTGCGAGGACCGCAGCAAAAAATATGACAAGCGCGATGAACCCCCAGCGAGGGAGTCGAGGCACGAGTCCAATAGACGTCGCGGGCGCAGCGCGTCTCGCGAAGACCGCGACAGTTCACCAGAATACAGACAGAGATCATACATCACTAAAATAGAGAACAGAAAACAGGAACCTTCACAAGAAGATGACAAAATTAAAAGTGATAAACGCTCAAAACGCAAGCGCGACTCGTCACCCGATTCCAATGCGGAGCCACCTTCTAAAAGCAAGCCCGACAAAAGAAGCAAGAAACAGAGTCAAAGAGATGGTAGTCTATCCCCTCCGCCAGAGAAGAGGAAGCGGAAGAGCCCCTCGCCAGATCACAAGATGCGAGATGACGTTTATTACAACAACAAGAAGGACGCCAGAGAAAGCAGCAGAAATCACAGAGAGAACTCAATGCGAGACGACAGGAGAGATACGAGGAGAAGTGAATCTCCAGATTATAGAAAGAGAAGACCGGAGGAATCATATGGCGGGAGAGAAAGAGACCACAAATATGAAAAGAGTAACAAGAGCAATCATGATCGTTATGAGGAACCAAAAAGGAAAGATAGAGAAAATCATGATGACCAGACGCGGCGGAGGAAAAATAGAAGTCCTTCGGTAGATAAGCGCGATTCGTCTCCGGATTACAAGGAACGATCGCCGGCCAATAAAACTTACAAAAATAGAGATTCTCGGAAAGATGCCGCTAAATCTTACAAGAATTCGAGACCAGAACGGAAATCATCGTCCTCCGAATCTGAAGCTGAGCCTCCGCCTAAACAAAAAATAGAGAAAACTGTGAAAAACAAGGCTCGTTATTACAAAGAAAGGGAGCCATCTCCTCCGCCAAGAGAACAAAGGAAGCGCAGTCCTTCCCCAGAATACAAAAGGAAAGAGTCTCCACCTAAAAACAAAGCCGACAAATACAAGAAATCTACAGAAAGCAAACGGGAAAGCAGTCGACCAAGCAGAAAGTCACCCACGCCAGAGGAGAGACAGCGACGCAAGAGTTCCTCAAGCCGATCTAAATCTCGTACACCACATAAAAGCTCCAAGAAAGAGAAACGTAAGAGCAGAACTCCCAACTTGAAGAGTAAAAAGTCTGAACGCCGCACTTCTTCTCCAAGAGCCGATAGGGATAGTAAGAAGGAGAGAGAAAAAAACCACGAGCGCAGAGACAAGATCAGATCAAGGTCTCGCTCACATCAGAAAAGCAGGAGTACATCTAGTCTTAGTTACTCACCAGCCCGCCGCAGCCCCGAACGCTACCGCGATATCATCGAGAAACTACCCGAAAAAGACAAACGCAAATACATCAAGTCCCCCTCAGACCTCGCTCCCAAGAAGAAGAAGAGTAAAGATGCTTCCGAAAGCTACAAACCTAAAGCTGTCTGTATGCGGAGCTCGTCCAGCGAGGGCGAAGCCTCCGAGGACGACTTTCTGCGCCTCGACGAGAGGGATCGACAAGACGATATGAACGTGAAAGAGTTAGATATTAAACAGCTGAAGCAACAGCTAGTTCAGATGGCGAAAGCGTCCATGGATCGGTCGAGGCTCGAGGAGATGAACGGACCGTCCACGTCGCAGGCCGGGCGCAGTGACTCGACATCGCGCGACGAGGACAAGCCTAAGAAAGCAAGCCCCGTAGAGAGGAAGGAGGAAAAAGAGAAGTCTCCGGAGGTTAAGCGTAAAAGTCCGGACAAGGAGCCAACTCCGAAGAAGGAGAGTCCGGTGGAAGTGGACGCGTCTCCGGATGTGAAGAAGCGCGAGCGCAGCGCGTCGCGGCGCAGCTGGTCGCGCTCGTCGTCGCGCCGCTCGCGCTCCAAGTCGCGCTCGCGCTCGCGCTCCCGCTCGCGCTCTCGCTCCAGATCGTCGCGCTCTAGATCGCGTTCATATTCCTCGTCGAGGTAAGTTATTACGTCGCCGGATTAACCGAGCCTTGAGTCATCTTACACAATTGTCTTATAATTGAATGGAAATGGCGTAGTAATTGTCACTACCCGTACTAAAATTAATGAGAGTCAATTACGAGGCACTTTGGAGGAATGACTCCAACGCGAGTTAATTGTGTTAGAAGACTTGAGATTCCGGGTGATAGTATCCAATGCAAAGGACCCCATCTGATTATTCCTGAAACATAGCAAAAGAGCTATAAAATATAAAGTTCTGCTGCCGCTTTTTGAATCTCTTGAATGTATGGTGAATACCATAGGGTTGTAAAAAAATGCAATAAGAATGATTTTTTAAAGACAAAAATATTGTTTTTAATATTTCGCCCTTTGTTCCTGGGGGAAACTTGTTCGTTCATTCCTTAAAATGTTATTTCATAAATTGGTTACATCCAGTCCTCTATCGGGCGTCGAATGATGGATGCAGCATATAGGATTACATGAATTGCTGTAACCTCATTCCCGATCTCTCATCCATGTATAGCAATTCGGTTTGTTGACCATATTGAACGTTACAGGCGTTCCCGCTCGAGTCGCTCCAGCTCGTACAGCAGTCGAAGCTCCTCGCGCTCGTCGCGCAGCTCATCCCGCTCAACACGCTCCTCAAGGTAACCATCACAATAACACATGTATCATCTCATTTAAACACTTCCAACAAAAAAGCTAAGTGCGTAGTGTCTTTATTGCCTGTAAGTTGAATCTATATTTACTGACATTGCTCCATCGGAAGACATTAACAAGCTTTATTTTTGGAACTTTTGAGTTGTTTCTATCAGTTTCAAAATTGCTTACCACATCATTACCGATACCTTGATTTATAGACAGTACGGTAACATCAGTAAAATCTTCTAATATTTACACGCCGATAGAAACAGCTCGTTCATCAAAGACACAGATCACATATATTAACAGTGGCGTTTCTCTTTCCGCTATTACGAAACGACTCGAACGATTCGAAACGAATGCATGCATGCGACATACATGACAGAACAATGACGGGCGTGTACGCCGATTACCGTAGATCGAGCGAGCCTCGCGCGCGCTCGCGGTCGCGCTCGCCCTCCATCCCGCGCCGCGCCGGCTCGCCCAGTTTCTTGGATAGAAGGCGCATCACGAGGTATTCAACGCGCACGGTTGAATACGCTGCTTTTACTAATACCGTCTACTATTACTAGTGGGCTATATTTCTAATTGCTAAAACAGCTGTAAATATAGACTGCTGTAGCCTAATTTCTAGACTCACAAATAATCCATTTGACAGTAATTATGTTTTATTTTACGAGTTTATTTTTTGTATTTTCCTTTTTTGTTCGGGACCACGATCCTTCTCGAGGATTCCGTATGTTTTATCTGCACTTTTGGGTTAATGACCTGCAAACATTTCAAATACGTTCCTCCCTTCAAACACTTCGCCACCCAGTTTCAAGTTCATTACCGCGGCGAAATGAAATAATGTATTAATTATTATTTTATCCAAATAGTCCTACAAACGAATAAAGACATCCCAATGCACTGTATTTAGCAATTAGGAATTGTATAAGTGTAGTAAATATAACGATCTGCGATAATTTATTTGATATACCTGACCTCAGTTATCTTATAAACTAAACTGCCGGGATCGGTAGTTTAGTTTCCTCAATTTAGAACGGCGTTACAGACCATTTTTCTTCTAGACAACACTTTCTAATGACATTGTAAATTCCTTAAAATTCTAATAAATCTGAGGTAAGTACGTGTTTTGTCAATTATTATCGCTCATTGTTAGTGTGTTTAGGTGTCTTAACATTATTTTCGAGTGCCGCTTCTTTTAGCCTAATTCTCTAGGTGTGCTTGTTACTTTATTTTGCGTTTGGTATCGTGTCATGTCATAGTACGTATATGCTATCACATATCCACTTTAGTGTGCTATGTCATATTGCAACAGCGATTATGTGTGTATATATAGTCATTTGCAAGTGCGGAGCTATTTGTGTACAGTGTGACAGATACGTACTGGCACTATTTGTTAGAGCAACATACAGGCATAGTGAAAGAATATATATAATAATGCAGTCGAACATCGAGATGGCTTATGCAACTATTACCTAAGCTGTGACTCAAGCTAGTTATTGATATAAGTTCAAACGTGAACACGAGAAAATTGTATTTGTAAATGTGACAACCTTTAGAGCTTTTATGCCATTTTCTGTCATATAGCTGTATTCCTCACTATTATTTTTCTAAGTGTGTGTTTGTTGTTGGGATCATTTTAAATATGATACTAAACACACATAAATCCGCACGCGAACATGTTTGACATACCATGACACGGCATCCAATATTCATATTATTTCCTCCATTATCTATTTTTTCTTTTGTTTTTCTTTATAGAAAAAAGTCGCGAAAATATAGCACGAGTTCAGAAGACACGAGCAGTAGTTCGGAATCGTGAAGTGTTTGTGCTAGTGTGAACATTAGTTTAAGTAATATTATGTATTGTATTTAAATATTAAGCCTTACTTTCACGTAATATATTGCTGAAGACCTTCGACGTATTTCTTATTTTGTGGGTTACATGACCGGAGGCTGACTAAAGTTCGATAAATATTTTGTCAATTGGCTGTGAATTTAAATTCTAAATACTCATTCGTCAGCCTCTTGATACGTTATACATATTATTATGGATGTGCGTGCATCTAACACATGCTAACAGGGTGTGCTACATACAGATTTGAATGGTCTCCCTCGAGTTGTGTGTACTAATTAGCTTAAAATAATTATTTAGTGCATAAGGCTCAATCGGGCTGTGATTGAAAATAAACGTGTTTGGGATTTTAAGCCGGGACTAGAATATCAACAATTTAACGATTGTTTTTCTTCCGTAGCGCACCCATAATAGATCTTACATACGCGCCAAACAAATACAAGTATAGAAGAAGATAATACGTTACTGGAGTTTCACATGAAGGCCGCCAGATGTAGACAACGCGATATACAAGGTGTAACAAAAATAGTATAAAACATTTTCAGAAGACAGTTGCTAGGTTGAAAAGATGACATTTACAAAATACTAAATACGTTTTATAAAATTCTTAGTAGTAAAAAAAAATATGCATTTACACGTATTTTATACATAGACGTTAGCGGCGGTATAACTTAGGTACCTACTCTGTATCCCCTTAAAATATGTTGCACTATTTTTGTTTACCTTGTATATTATAGAACGTACTGCCAGTGTGTTTTCTGTTCAACAATATTCAGTTTGTTTTATCATGTTAATTAAAGTTTATTGTGATTTTTTTGTTGTTTTATTTTATTTTTTTATCGCTGCATGGTAGTAAAGCTAGATACTACACTATTTGAGAATTTTACACACAACGTTTTAGGCTTGCTCTTTATGTAAGGTAAGTTAATTTACTATTTTTATTGCAACATAACTGATTGAAAAGTAGATAATTGCAATCATGTTTTAATTTACAGCAGCAAAACAGTCGCCTTCAATGAAAAAAAATCACGCATGTTCACATAACATACTAACTCTTACATTGCTATTTCTACTAACCCATTAACCTACGCAACAGTGCTCGAAAGCGACCGATCCCATACCGGAGGCCTACGCCGTCGACGCCCTCCACGGGGAGCTACAGCAGCCGCTCCTCGCAGCGAAGCTGGACCGGATCACCGCAACCCGACCCCGAGCGGACCACCCTTCAGATGACACCATAGACAATTTATTTAACCGCAATGGACTCTCTAGTCCAATCATTGCATTATTTTAAATAGTAAAATTACACGGTTCAACCTATGTTCGACCATAGAATTAGGAAATTTGGAGCTGTCTTAAAATAAAAAATCTAGGCTGACCGTATCCTGTACTTAAGTATAGTATAACTGTTTCAACAGGATTTCAATGTTACATCTACTTTTTGTTTTGTTGAAACAAGTTATGTTTATCCTAATTTGAAGCACTTGTCTATTGTTAGTGTTATAGTTGAAACATTTTGATTATTAGGTTGAATTTAATTGCCAAGTGAACTGTGTAATTGTGGCATATATTTTTTCAATTTGATAAGTTATTCCAAAAGTTGTAAATAATGGTCGAACGAAATATTGGGTAGGCCAACAGAATTTTTTGATTAACGTTTTTAAGGGATTTAAGATATTTATTCTAGTCAAATATTACTCCTTACTGTGAATTTCTTATTGGAAATCCGAACTTGATCTCTAATTAATTTATTTTATTGCAATTTATTTTGTTGGTAATTTATTTATTTGTTTAATTTTAAGTAACAAAAATACTCTAGTCGAAACGAGTTTTGTATAAAGTGCAATATATTTATCGATGACCGATATTTACATTTCAATATTTAATTTTACTAGTCATTTACAGCTTATTTTAATTGTATTTATTGTAGGTAATCTTAGATCTGTTATTGATATTATAGTCAATATGCTACATTAATGATATTATCGATTGTGTTTCATTGAAACAGATGACTTATAACTAAGCAATAAAAAAAATGTGAAAAATATTCAATAATACTCAGGTTAACAGTCAAAACAATATAAATTTATAAAAAAATAATATTACTTATATACAAAATAATAATTTGATTTGTACAGATAACTTATATGCACTGCGTAAGAATTGATTTCGCCATTTTGATAAAATAATAGATTATTTCACAAAATACCTTATTATTTAGATGAAAGACTTCTCGATATAAAGGACCCAATCGCTGTTGTCAAATAAAGTACCCATATACAAACATACTTTCTTTTATTGTATAAAATATAAATTTATTTACAAAACTTCCCTGTACTTATAAGATTGTTACCGTATAAAAATAGCATAGTACAACAATCTGTTCATAACAAATGCAAAAGTTTTCACAGAGAATATTACTCTGCATGCAATGGAATGTTAAAAACATTTACACAATAAATACTTCGATTTATAAAATATATCATAATAATCATCTTCAAATTTCTGTTATTAATTGCGCAGTGACCAACGATTTCCAGATTTTTCGACTAGAGAATAGAGGTCATATTAGGCAACCTTGTGTGAACCTTGATACTACAAAATACGTTGCGCACATTATAAGAACATAAATAGCATTTTATCCAATCACAGCATAATAATCCTCCACCACCTGATTATGGGGTATTGAGTTGTTCAGTTATCTTTGTTTTGACTCTGCTGGCGTCTTTTCGTGGCTAGGAACATCGCCCACCCAAAGCCTACGAGGTTCATGAAGAGGACTCTCAACTGGAATGACAAGAAAACATTATAGGAATCCTATCAATAGACTTAATAGACTCGCACCACTATTGAATTATTCAAAAGTTGCGTATTTCGCTGTATAAGGTTTACCATTATATACTTTATAGCCAGGTTACCATTTTAGTTCATTGACCAATGACGAAAATAGCCGCAATATAAGTTTCCAGTTGACACTAAATATTTTTTGGAAGTCACAACCGATGCAAGCCTGGCTGATATACAGCACACACAGAGGTAGGTTACCAAGGATTTGCTCATTTGATCAAATAAAGCCTATTACTCGTACTCGTGTAATACAAATAAAACTCAAGACTCACCATAGGTGGGACTAAAGCTAGATTGATGACTTGGAACAAAGTGAGCCACTTCCAGTTTGCTTCCAAGACTGGCTTGTACAAGGCCAACAGCTGCTTCAGGGCGGCTCTGTGGTTCTTTCCCTCAAACCTCGCTAGCGTGTACAGGGAAAATGCTTGCATGAGGGGGGCAAACAGCAGTCTCTCAAATATGAGCTTTTTGGCCAGAGGGAAGGCGACAACATCTTCAGGGAACAATCTTTCTATGAATTCGTAGAAGTAATGGGGTATGGCGCCGCCAAAGAGTAAGCTGAAAATATATGAACGTATTTTTATGTATTCAGAACGTATTTTGCCGCATTGTTTATATTATTTTAGAAGCTTTATTTACTGTAGATAATTAGTTACTTACCCATACAAACCAAAGGCTAGAATTGGATCTAACTTAACAGAATCACCGGCCACCAATTGTGAAGCGACGCTGCCAGCAGTGCCCACTACACAACTGAAAAACATAAAATAGTTCGTCCTTTATAGGTATGTGCCATTTTAACAAACAGCAGAACTAGGTATACCTCACATTAACTTAGGGTATAAATATAGACTCAAATAAGTTACAGCATTAAACTATAGTGTTATGAAGGAAGAATTAATTTAAATAAAGGTAAATATAACAAAAGCAAGTTATATTTTTTCAAAGTATCAGTTAACCCTTCACAGTGCTTTCAAGCATTAATAGAGGGTCCAAACAAGATGCTGCTAATATGAAAACTGTTTATAAATTTTAGCGTTAATTTACAACAGTTTCTAATACAATTTGAAGCTTAAAAAATAATTGAGGTTGGACTTTGGAATTTGCACTATGCCATAAATTCTAGGTAGGTACCAGTAAGTTCATGAAGTTAAACAATATTACTGAGATAATTAGTCAAAGATAACTCACCTTGTTATAGCTTTTGTTTTTATTGGATGTAAATATAAATTTTGTAAATAAGACGCCACTAAATTCATTATTGGTTTGGACAAGGCCATTTTATCTTAATTAATTTCACGTTTATAAATTAAATAATTGTCACGACAGGTATTCTTATGATCGGAGCAGTATCACTCTGGATGTAATTATAGGATAAATGGATTGATAGCGTAATATTATCGCTTATCAACGAACGTAAGCTAGTAGCACAAACACCATAGTCTACTCCTCAAGATAGACTGGTACAGTCGGTCACATAATTTGAGGTATAAACCTTTTATTTCATGATTTTATAATTTTCCAGTTATATAGATAATATAGCGAAGTCCGTTGGTTTCGTAGGAATATAATAGGAACAATTAGAGTAGAACATTTATTACACAACTACTAAAAATATTGTGGTGCCCAGATTGCCAGATTCTTATTATGATCACTGTACATTCTTATATTGTCTATGATACGTGCAATCATTTTAAAAGAATTGACTATTTACAAACTTTTATTTAAATTTTAAATATAAAATCTCTTAATACTATGCGAATTACACTAATTTTGAGTTTAATATATTAGAAATTATTACAAGCAAGAAGTCTAAAAGCCATAGCAAGTCAATCTAATAATATTTGTGGTTAGTAGATGTGATAAGAATAATTAATTCTATATAGTTTAGAAGATTGAAAATGGTTATACATATTAATATTTAAAAAGGAGAAACATATATGTTGCTTCATTGAACTACCCTGGAGCTCAATCAAACAAAAATATTTACGTTTATAATATCTATCTACTTTTAGACTATCACGAAATACATACATAGCATTTTAATAACTAATAATTGATTAACGTAATTTAATTACAAATGCACATTTGATACAAAAAATCTAACTAAGATCTACTCAATTAAGTCATTAATTAGTAAATATTATCCTAAAATTCATCATAAAGTTTGTCTAGTTGTTTCTGTAAGTTATTAGAAGTCACCGCTGGAGTGTCGGGCATCTCAATGTGGCGCGGCTTCGCGCTTGGCGTCTTCAGAAAATTCATATGTTCTTTCATTTTCATGTAGACACTCAAGGCTCTATGGCCCATATCAGATTTAATAGGCGTGCTCATATCAATATTAGGCAGTGACTTACAAATAATATTTTTTCTTAAACATAGATTCTTCTTAGGTATCTTATATGACGGCGATTTTGAACACGATTTAATCACCGAGCAAGGTTTACTAATCATCATTTTATCTGGACTGATTTTCTCGGACTTGACAGCTTTGGGCGTATCTTTTGTGTTAATAATAGTCTTGTTTTGACTCTCTTGCTCTTTTTTGTCGTTAATTAATTTTCTTACATATTCCAGAGATTTCAGTTGCGACTGTTTAATGTTATTCAATTCACAAATGCTTCTATCAATCATTTTTATACTCTGCTCTGTTTGTTTTTCAAATTGAATCAAATCAACAAGTTCATTGCTCATCTTTTCAGAATTGTTAACTTTCACTTTGTCAATTAAATCACATAAAGAGACTATTACACTCTCCTCCCTCATACTTGTCTCCTTGTTGTCTGCAGGTTTTTCAAAGGACATAATAGTGTTATCATTATAAATTGAATTGTCCAAATTACTAGAGTTATTGAAGTATTCCTGAACACTTCTATATTCTGTGAATGGTGTAGAGATTGGTGGTGTGACTTCAGCTATATTTTCCAATGTTCGTTCATCAGCTATAGCTTTGGTCTTCCCATCAATATCATTTATTTCCTTTTCTTTCTGTAGGAAACTGGCGTCACAGCTGGACGACCATGATTCATTGGATAGAGGTGTGTCCGGCACTATGGGTATTATTCGCTTCTTAATAACGGGCTTTGGTGTAGCAATATTTTTTATATTAAACTGTTTTGATATATTTTCTTTATTTGCAAGTGTCATTCGGTTATTTAATGGCTTGGGTAGTATTGGTGTTTCTGGTATATGGCTTATGCCACTTATTCTTACATTGTTACGAGCTGAAATATGATTTTTGTTCAATTATTAATAGTCATCCTAAATTAAAATTCATTTGAATCATGGAGAAATGATCAATTGGTTTTACCTTGTAAAGCAAGAGGTTTCTTTGCTTTCAATTCTGGTTTAGGAAACATTGATATATCAGAAATCATAGTTGCTCTTACATTTGTCACCGCCTGTAAAAAGCTAAATTTACACCTATGCTAAAAACTAAATACACCCAAATCAAGAAGCATAGAGCACAGGGCAATCCAATCTTGGGGCACAGGGACTTTGTAAAATTGAATGTAATGTTCTTTTTACTAATACCTAAATGAACCACATATTAATACTTTGTTTATGCATCTTACCTTTGGCTTAGATTGAAAGTTTAGCATTTTCTTAGCCGGAATGTGTTTCATCTGCCCATTTGCTGTATGGCTTACTGTTTTATCAACCTTTATTGAAGAGTTCCACATCTTCTTTTTCTTAGTGGATGTCACCCCTGGGATAAACCTTTTTGGAGACTGTACTGTATTACCTTTTATTGCTGAAAAATTAAATTTTCCAATTTGTAAAGCATTTGCATTGAAGGGAGGCCCATGCCCAATAGCGGAACCTTAAAAAAAAGGGCTATTATTATAAATATCTAATTATTGTACAGGCAAAATTGAGGTCTTAATTTAATACCTAAATAGAATATTTGTAAAAACATTTTTAAAAATGAATCCGGTGAATTAAGGAGAGTAGTGGAGGAGGGCTGGACAAGATTTATGATCATAATTACCCAATAAATCAGCTCTCATTTGAGCAATAGTCATCGGTTTCATTACTTTCTCTGCAGTGCGAGTCTGTATAAAAGTGCGAGGCTGTTTCTTAGCTGTGAGTGTCTGAATAGTATCCTTAGACATAATACCTGACAATAAAAGTAAAAGAATACATCAACAGATCACTAACATACAATAATATCACAACATATTCACTTGTACATCATATGAAGTCTTTTTTAAACTCTTTTCGACCTTTAGTCGCATCAGAAACATAATTTTTATTCGTTGTTTGATAGTACTTGGTTAGTAAACAAACAGAAGCTCACCACTCAGACTAGGCAGCAGTTCAACCATCGTCTTAGCTTTCATACTGGTTGTTGTATCCATTTTATTTGAGTAAATATTTTAGTAACACGGTCGTTATCAGTATAAATCAAATCACAAATCTGAATAAATACATTTAAATCTTCCTTATTTATTCCTTCCTTATGCTATATTCAAATAAACAATTTAAAAAAATTGCCAGTTACCAACCGTACAAACTGTCAAAACAAAACATGAGCGGAGTGGGGCACGCCCATAGAGCTAATCGAAGCCACGCACGCTTAAGAGCAAATAAGCACTCATGGCTGATTGTTGTTGTTGATGTCATCCGCGTTGAACCGGGTTCGGCCATATTCATATCCATTTTAGTAGTAGTTCGTCCAGTAGGACAGGCGAAGGAAACATATCCATTTTATTTCATCGCATCTAATTTCGTAAAGAAAGAAGTGGGGTGGGTATTTCTAAATAAAATGGATATCACAAATGGCCACAACTTAGCGGGTATTTTGCCAATGCCAATGTCAAGTAATTAATAGCAATAAAACATTCAATAAATACACATTATAAATAAAATAATGGATGTGGCATGATGATATGAAAATGGCGTGTCCTGAAAAAATCTACAAAATCGCATTTCATTTCGTAGAGAAAGGAGAAAAAAGTCGAAAATTTTGACGTTTGTTACGTCTGTCTGAAGTTCTGTCAGTCAAGCTCAAGTGTCAAACAATTCTTCGAGGCAGTGTTGTCACCTTAGCCCCTTTAAGGCTATATGTATCACTTATTAGTCTGAACCCGCTTTTTACTGTTTATCCCGAAAACGGCAATTTATAAGGTTAAATTCATAACCACAAAGGATAAAAATAAAGTTCTGATGGAGATCGATGCAGGCGACCCTGGCGAAATGCTATTGCGTCCTAGCGTGAGTCTACATAAATAACAAATTGGTTGTTAAATTACCTTCATTTTATTTTTTCTTGTTAGTGAGTATTCTATGTGTTTCCTTTAAGTGTAATAATCTTTTTTAGCACTTTCTAGCTATTTTTTAGCAAACCGATTTCAGTATTTTTTACCCTGTTGTTTTAGCTTCGTAAGTAGCTCCTCTATAAAATGAGGTGGCAACACTAGCACCCAGTAAAAAAAAATGCTTTTCGTAGTCGCAATAGTCGCATACATAATAGAGTATTGAGATTTGTTTATTGAACTTTGCCTCGCACTTTACCGGTGAATTGCAAAAAGCAGCAAAACAATTAAAAAAAATTGTTCGTGATGGTGACTTACGTAGAACTTAAAGGTTTCGATGAATTTGCAAAGTATACTGAAAGCATCGACCCCAATGGTCCTCAGGTACTTTTTTACTTCAGTGGTGCGAAATTACCGAATGGAGACAGTTGGTGCCCTGATTGCGTAGAAGGTGAGTTCTAATCACTGCATGGTTTTGAAAGTGCTATTTTGAAGCCTATTGTTTGTCTTACTGCTTGGCAAAGGCCTCCCATTTCATTCTTCAATAAGTGCCTAATAATTTTAAATATGAGTGTACTTTTATTCAAAGGAATGTAGCCAAATTGGGTACAAAGAAAGTTAATAAGGATATGATTACATTCATCTGTATGAGAGCTGCATAGGTGCTGTAAATTTTTAAATGAATCGACTTTCTTAGATCTTCTCTTTTTGCAAAGAAAGCATGCACTTCGTCTCGTTTCAAATAGCCTCACCCACCAAATGGTAGGTATTCTCCCAATGTCAAGTATTAATACAATGTAGCAAACATCAAGATCCTCAGATGAATGCCAATGTTAATAGCAATAATACTTAAATAAAATTATGCATGTGACATGAAGGTACAATAATCTTTTTCTTCTTTCTTTACGAAATGAAATGCAATGAAAAAAAAGCTTAAACCTGTTTCTTCTTATTTTAGTGCCAGAATTAAGTTTTATTCAATTCAATTCAATTTTTTAAAACATTATGACCCATTATTTTTTGTCAATGATTTGTTTGTTTGGCTTGGCTTGGTTAGAATATAATAAAGAAAAAACAAAGCATGTTAAAATTTTAAATACAAAACAAATATGGTTCAGAAAACAATAGCTCAATTGAAAACAATGTTAAAATACAACAGTAATATAAAATTTTAAAAAAAAATCCATATCACTTAGTTAAGTAATGACAGGCATATTTTTGGAAATATTGAAAATCAACACTGTATCTTTGGGTATTGTGATCATAATTTTGCTAGTTTAGCAGTGTTTTTTTCTTTAAATGTAATCCCAAGTAACTATTCTATTATTATTGTAACTTTTAATTTCATAAAACATAATTTTTGCTTCCTTAAAAATAATAATGGAATAACATAGTTCTGTATATAGAAACCTGTGTAGGTAGTTCCTCTTTTATTATTATTTGTATTAAATCCTTTTATCATAAACTTTTTGGTTAATTTTAAAGTTATGAATCTATGTTGTGAATGTTGATATTGGTTGTCAAGAAACTATGGATATGGCTAAATTAAAAATCCAAAATATAAACAATTATGAAGAATTTAGTACATTTATTGATAAGCTGCCTAATAAAATGCCAAATGTATATTTTCTGTTTACTGGTAAAAAGAAAGAGAATGGTCAGAGTTGGTGTATCTATTGTCAATTAGGTAGGATGATACCAAATTTTACCATGTAGACCAGCATCCATTGATACTAATGCCATATTCTTGCGATAAATAATAATTGATAATGTTTATCTTTCTTGTTCTTCTTCTTTCTTTACGAAATGAAATGTGATGAGATAAAATGGATATGAATATGGCTTCACCCGCAACTTAGCGGGTATTTTGCCAGTGTCAAGTAATGAATAGCAAATCTTTTTTGTTAATAGCTGAACCAGTTGTGAAATCATTCTTGGGTGAAATGGACAGGGACATCATCTTTGCATATGTGGATGTTGGTGACAGAGAATAGTAAGTGTTTATACATATAAATAGTGAGACATGTTCGGAGACTTTTTTATTTATATTTCATTTTGAGTTCTATACACATGATTTAAATAAGGGCAAGCAGAAAAATATTAACCTTGGTGGTTTAATGTTAGTCATAATTATTTCTTGGAATATTATTTTAGGTTTTAGTTTTTTTTGCAAAGAATTTAATCGCTATATATTTACAGCTGGAAAGACAGAGCTTGCCCATTCCGAACAGACACTCGCACTAAACTGATGGTGATCCCCACAATCATCAAGTGGAAGGGAGTACAGAGGCTAGAGGGCAGCCAGTGCAACAAGAGGGAACTGCTGCAGATGCTGTTCGAAGATGAGGACTAGAATGTGGATCCCCCTCTAAATATTTGTACTGAAAATATTGTCAACTGTATATAAAATATAATCATAAGAGTGGCATTTATTGTGTATTGTTTAAATAAAATATAAATTATATTTTATTAACTATTTGGTTTCAGTGACTTCAATGTAAATGTTAAGTTAACTTTTTACCTATAAAAGGCACACAATTTAATATTGTTTTGTTTATAGGTTAGCAGTACCTATAGTTTTTTTAAGTAAAAATCACCATTATGCTGGTAATCCATGAAAAGGTATGCAGAGCTACACTCAATGTAATAGGGAGTGAGCCTATTGCCATTACACTGGGCACTCGCCTTCCTCGCCTTCGATTTGGGCCGTAATCCACCACACTAGCATGCGGGTTGGTGAACATCACATGGCGTTAAAGGTGTGCCAGTTTCTTCACGATGTTTGACTTCACTATACAGCAAGTAATCATCATGGTGAACCCAGAGATGCTTGCTGGAGCTTGTCCCTACACACTTTGTCTCTAAATAATATAAGTACTTAATAATAGCGCCACAAGAAGTTAGTATTAACTGTTCGCTCACAAACTAAGTAACCCTTGTTTTATTGGTGTACCGTAGTAGGTACAATGGACTGGGGGCGATCCTAGTATAAGTATTATATACATATTGAACACCCATGAATGACCTGGGTACAACTTTCGTGCTTATCACATAAAGTTTGTCCCTGCCAGGACTCGTACACCGGACCCTCGGCACAGAAAGCAGGGTCACTACCAAATGAGATACTCAGGAAAAACGAGTGTTCGATCAAGTTAGCTATCAATGCATTAGTTATCCAGATCTACGTGCTCAATATTAAGTTTCACTCAATGCACTTCACGTGGTGCAATCTTTGCTCAAAGCAGGATTCAATAATAGATTATAATACTGAGATAAATGATAAAGGCATTTGGATTACGATAATATTGTGTAGGTATTAGAGTATTGAAATTTTATTACAAAACCATTAACGAAACTGGTATCCTTATCAGATATATTGAGCAATTACATTACAAACAAATTAGTTACAAATAGTACATTGAACCCTAGATTTTATACACGCAGGTATTGACCTTCGAAACATTAAAGCTATGCTAGTGCAGTCACTATAATTTGATTAATGCAATCACGAGAGAATAAAAAAATAGTAAATTTTCAATCACCAACTGGATTCATATGCAAGTACAATTTGTTGCCATAAATATATTAAGCAAGTACCTACGCCTCAGTAGGTAATCCCAGTAGTATGGTAAAGCCATATTAGATTTTATATCATCCCATTCATCGTATTAGTTGTCACGCGCATGTATACACTGACGTATTTAGCGTCGATGCAAGTATGTGCAATGTTTTTCTTATCGTTTCAATTTCCCGTTATTGCAATCAACATACCTACGACCACTTTCAAGCTATACTATACATTGATTAGTTCCTGCATAACTCGATAGGGGCGTTGCACCAATCAATCTGCACTCGCTTACTAGAACTGTTATAGCTGGTTAAGCGACCTAAAAAAATGTTTGCCAGACTATACTGAGCAGCCCTTGGTATCAGGCCCCACCCAAATATTTCAGTTTGTACAAATAAATATGTAGAGATAAGGAAACCTTGGGCAAACAAACATGTAACTGGAACAGATATTCCGAATTGATTTTCTAATCAATTTTGAATATCGAATTCGTTCAATGCATATATAACTGTAATAACTTTTTTAAGCTGGTAGGTATAAAGCTAAATTATGATTCAATATAGGTACTTAAATTAAAACATAAAATATGTGAAATTTTATTACTTAAGTACTTATTTACAATGTTCGTGGTATTTTGACAAATATCATTAAAAATATCACAGAAATGCTTCTGTTTTGTATAATTTTATACCTACATCTAAATGCATCAAATAGGTATCTTATATTCATATAAATGGTTATACATTGCTGTATACACTTACAAACCAATATAATTCACAAGGAAAAATGAAAAAGTGCAAAATAATGATCGAACAATAAACATTGATTTTAGGAAGCAGTTATCTACAACTAAATTACTTATGACTTTAACCTACAATCACCATTATAAAATTCAGTTTTTTTTCAATTAATACCTACTTAGTGTACTATAATGCCATATAATACATACTTATGTAGAAAATAAATCACAAAGGTAATACACATAATACTTTATATACATTAAAATCTCAGGTCATTTAAAGCGGTTGGATGCACGGTGGATTAAAGCCGAAAATCCGTTGGCGACTTGGCGCGCTACAGAGTTACATATAGGTAGGATATGAGCTCATAGGTAGGTACGTAGCTTTACAATAAATTGATACCCTCGCTTGTCACTAGCGCATAAAGTCTGTAACACCAGAGGAACGTAACAATTTGTCATACAAATATTTTATGAAAACAGGAGCGACTCTAGCGAGCGTGTACACTCATAGTAGAGCTTTGTTATGAAAAACGATACCGACACCGAACCGTAGAGACATTGTAAAATTTTCCTAATATTAATGTACCTAATAGTAATAGTTATGCTATAGGAATATTTGATCGTGTCGTGTTCATAGTTTGGTTTCGCTGGCAGCGCGCGCGACTGTCCCCGAGTCCTCGGGCTCGCTGCTCATGTTGAGGTCGCGCGCCGGGTCGGAGATCAGCACGTCGTAGAACACTTTCTTATTGCGGAGGTACGCATTTTTATTGTCAAATATCAAGGAATCTGGGGAGGAAATTATTTGTGAGCTCAGCATACGTTTTAGCAACGCAACGGTCAGATAGCCTGCAAAGATTACCATGTAGTGCTTTATGGGTTTTTGTTCGCTCATCGCCTTCTTCAAACCCAAATCAACCATATCCTGGGCCCCAAGTCTGCTAATACAATCGATTCATAATCGAACAGCAACCGCATAGTAACTGCCACTTTTGACAGATATCCCATACAATATCCGTTAATTTGCTGTTAAATTTATTTGCTGCAGTGTAAACATTACTAGTTAGATATCTATTACCTCAAATGCAAATCAACCCAAAGAGATATTTTGTGCTGCCCTTAGCTTTTGATACTCTAACGTTCCTTAAATACCTACTCTAAGGCCTGGTGTCCATTAAACACATGGTATCCACATAGAAAAATCACCAAGCACGTAACACTATGTTCATTTACAACGCGCTATGTCTTAGCGTTTTTTATAGAAATCATTTGGTGATTCGATTTGGCGCGTCAGTAATTGGTATTAACAGCTTTTCAGGGAAAAGCTGCGGTATTGCTGGGTTAGATAAGTGGGCTAGGCAACTCACAAGTAGCTGGTCCCGTGACCGGCAGGATCCCGATGTCAGCTGGCCCTTCGGGAATCTTGCGCGGCCCGTGCACTATGGACTCCGTGCCCTCCTCATCGCGTCTGCTTATCATAAACTTGATGTCGTGGCTATCAACTCCAACCTCCCATCTACAAAACATATCAAATTAATATTTACCCATTAAGGGTAGGGTTGCCAGCCCTAGAAATCAGAAAGCCCAAATATTTACTCAGATTGGTCGCTTAAAAACTGAACATGTTCGACCTAAATATTAAAATGAAATCCGTTTAATTTATGTACGTAATTATTATGAACCTTTAAGTAAGGGTGATTTAATTGCTTTTCAATAATTTTATACTCTTTGACAGGAGGCGCCGCCTGCCACGCCACTCGTTTACAAACCGGACACCGTCTGATTTAGATGACCCAGCACTTAAAAAGTCTATCCATGTCCGACTTTATCCGGTCGCCTGGCAATCCTAATCACGGGTCAAGGAGTTTCTATAATTTGTCGGGTTACCCTTTGATAAATTAAAGGTGTTACCATTACAAATTCGAAAGGGACATTTCTAGTAGTAACCTCAGTTTGTCCGATAGTCTTTTGATTGTCATAAGTATTAGCATAAAAAAAGGTTTTGCTAACCCAATTTAATTGCAGAATGTATTTTTTTCAATATCTATTCACCCTTACTGGCCCGTTTAATAAATCCACTCTGTACACTCAATCCAAGAATTGTTAGTCAAATCTTTTTAGGTATCTACCTACCTACCTATCTAAGTACTTAATACTTACTTCAGAACGCTGTCTTCTTCCGTACATAGTAGGTCGATAGTGTGCTTCTCTCCAGTCTTAATTGTGACTCGTTTGTAGTCTTTCTCCGCCAAGTGCGCCGCGTTGTTTGAGTAATAGCTCTTTGGTACTTTCCCTCCTGGCTTCACCTGGGAATGTAATGGACATTTTATTCACAAAGTTCGAAGTTACAGATCTTACATCATAAGCGTTTTATGTGGCAATGTTTTCTCCGACAGAATGAAATCATGTTTTCATGATGCTGACTCGACCTAAATTAAAAAAATAAATGTCAATTTTAATAAACTGTACGGACAACTTACGCTTGCTTGACCAACTCACAACTTTACTAGGGCAACATTTATTTCACAAAAAAATACCTAAAGATTCCCAAGACAGTTTCCCTGTATGTTTTTAGGATTCGAATTTCCTCATAATGACCCAGTTAAAATTACACACTGTATAATTGATAGAACTAGGCGATACTTGGCGGAAATCTATTGTTAAACAAATTGGGAAAGAGGAAGCCACCACTGACCCTCGGCTTGTCAACTTTTCAATAATAAACCAAACAAGTTTGATCGATAATTAAAGAAGCCAGCAACACCGAACTCCTCTAACATGTTAGTTTAGAAACGATCTATCACGAGTGACGGGACCTCAAATAAAATGCAATTCTCTGCGAAACGAAGCGAATTCAATAAAGTATTCGACACGTGTTTCGCCTCCAAACGAGGCATCCTCAGTTAATATACTCACCATTAGTTCGCACCTCGGGTCACCATTTTCATCCACCATGGTTCCGCCATAGTAAACAGGCAGCTGTTCTGCGTCCACCATCGTGAGAACCTGCGTTTGCCACTTCTTGGTGTCACTGCCGTAGATTTTGATCTTGGATATCGTGTACTCGTGCATGAACTTCTTGATCACAGAGAAAGCTAGTGAGAAGACCTTTGGTGCTAGAACATAAGAAAATTGAGAATTAATTGAAGAACTGGACCATAAGTGCAGCAGTAGGTACTAAGCTAAACAAATACAAAGATAGCCGACACAACACTTGTAATCAGAAAAAGCCTATAACTCCACTAAAGTGGAGAGAAAGAGATGTAAATTGTCTTTTCAACACACTTTGCCTTTTAGGTTCATTATGCCGCTTACAAAACACGCGGTTGTTTTTACTTATATTACCGCACTAGTGATTTCACTTTACATATTTTTGAAATCCCAACAATACAGTGTCGGTTTGGTCGGTGTTTCGCGGATATAATGCGGCAACTCACCGTTTACAATATAACATATTTTCAGTATCTCGGGGTAGTTGGCCTCGTACAGCTGCAGGAGCGTGAACACCATCTCGGCGGCGGGCTTCCATGCATACTGCTTTATATTGAAACCTTCCAGATCGAATATCACTGTCACCTGAAATTATCTCAATACATAGTTGATCCAACTTCGTAGCTCTTGTGTGATACCTAGACATTGTTTGGCCGCTAACGAACAGGTATTTCTAGTAACTTGCCATAAAAATATAACGCTAGCAGGTAGTCCCGTTAGCCCCTATCAAACTAAGCAAAAGCGTGTGAAGTGAACCTGTGTCAATAGTTTAATGGCCAAGGTGCGGATCGAGAAGCTCTTGGTTACATGATCGGCCCGACTTACCACAACTCTCTAAACAAATGGGAATAGGACCCACCACTGCTGACCCTTGGCTTGCGAACTTTCCCAATTATATACCAAACAAGGTGATCAATCATTGAAGAATACATTTATTTAACCCCCATTTGTTTAACAATGTATTTCAGCCAAGTATCGCCTAGTTCTATCGATAACAACAACGATTGGAATGGTTAATACCTTCAAAGCGGCTGGACCGTGTGTCAAAGCTTGTTTTCTAGCTGTGGTGAGGTATTGTTCCAAGTGCCGTAATATCATGCGGATGACGTCAGTCCTCGTCACGGAGTGCAGGAGGCCCCACACGTCTAAGCCCACGAACGGAACAATGATCACTGGAAACAGGTTTAGTTCTATGTAATCAAAAAAATCCTTAGCCGAATACATACGTACGGAATTACTTTTCTGGAATTGGTAAGGTATTTCAAGATGTCAATGCTCGCAAATCCTAGACGACCACATTACTCGTTTCCCATTGCCTGTTGTGTCCTCTAAAAACCTTCTTAACATGGGAATTCCTCATCAATCCTCCAAGTATTGGGAAAACAATCGTTATGTCAAACTCCTTAAGGCCTACCGACTGTCTTGAATACCCCACGGGGTGGTCAGACTACCGCTGGCATAGAGGTCACGGGAACGGTTTTGCACTCGTCCGTGACCCCACCAGCGATCGTCCACTTGAGTCGACTCCCCCACAACTATCTGCTCTAATAGCAATGTTGCAGAACTATTCTAAACAATTGAAGATGATAATAATTAGTTACCTGGTGATCCTTCTTTATCGAAGCCCGTGCTGCCGCTGGGGAAGTGCTTCTCCAGCGCTTCAGGCGCTTGCCAAGTTCGCATCGTCGTGTCAACACCCCATTTTTCTCTCCATAATAAGGACTGAAAAGTAGTGGATAAGATAAACATTAGAATTACTTGTAGCTAGGTTGTGTTGTGACCTGATTGGCACAAATAGTAGTGTCACCCTGCTTTTTGTAACAAGGGTTCCTGGTTCGAATCCCGGTGGAGGTAAACTTTTTTTTATGTTTTTTAAAGAGCCATTCGCCAGTGTGAATGCAACTCTGTAAAAATTACAATACTAATATCTAAGCAATATGAATTTGTATCTTAATGTGTACTGCTGCATTGCATTAAAATATGCAAACCCATTTACAAGATGTATATCAGTTAGGTATACCTTCATAAGTGTTCACACAAGTATCATTAACCACACTCGGCGAAACACTATAACAATACAATCCCTCGCCTCGTGCATTTTAATTCAATTCACGATTTATTTCCCCGCGGTTAGTTATTTACGCGTTTTAATTTGTATTTATTCAGGTCAAGAATAATGAAATAGACTTTTACTCATTTATTTTGGCTATAATGAACCTCAATAAGATACCTACTTTCATTATGACTGATGCTAGAGGTCGAAGTGGAATCCAATTCATATGATAATATTCATGATATATTAGGTCTGTTAATGATGACGATCTAATGTTTCCTAGTTGGTAAAAAAGAAAAACAAGCCCGAGAATATTGTTTCTGTAATGTAGAATTGCATCATGTAATGTTTTTTGTTCGATACGTACTTTGAATGTTATAAGGTCTTGCAGACGAAGACAAACTTATAAGGAAGATATGTTTGCTGGTGGTCTTTATGTTAAAAATCTATTTTAATTCTTACAGAAAATATGTTTTAATGTTTTTTTTAACCCCGTCCGCCATATTGATAGTCGCATGCTCTTAGGTTACCGTAATCCCACTAGTTGGGGGTCGGAATTTCATATTAGGGTAGACTGACAGCTGACCCCAATACAAAAGTGAGAAGAGAAAATGAGGAAGATATAAAGATGAGGAAGAAGTAGGTATAACTTAATTAGTCGTTCTGATAATCTCGGATGGATTTTTTTTAAACTATACTTAATAAATTGGTCCTCTCTAATCTCTGACTGTTGGACACGCAACGCAATGCGAGGAAAAGTATTAGAACTATGAATATTTTAATCTACTTACATCCCTCATCATCTTCTCGGCCGCTTCTGCGTCCCATTGTCTTGCTTAAATAAAAAAAAAACTCATTAATTTCATTATAAGTGTACCTATCAGTACAAAAGTTTTGAAATCGGGCTTCGACTTCAGATTTTATACTTGTAGAAATATGTTTTTTTATAATAAACATATCTGCCTAATCCTCGGAGGATTACATGATAATTGTTAGTAACTTAGGTAAAATTAGTCCAGTAGGGTTTTCGTGTTGTACCTGGGTATATGTATATATTTGTACCGTAATCAATAATTGAACCCAGATAACCATTTCAGTTCGATAGACACGTGAAGCGAGGGTCGATATTTCCAATAAGCTTTTTAACTTGACATGTTTGGCTTTATAATTCTTAATTAAGTGCATTGAAAGAGCTTAATATCGCGTGCCCGCTGAGGTCAGTGTGTCATGCGTGTGGGTACTTTATTTATGTACCCAAGGTCACGTTTAGGCTCTTGACACGTTGGTGAAGTTACGAGGTTGATGCAATACATGCCACTGGAGGTGTTTGATGGAGTTTGCGCAGATTGACAACGTACGCGCAACGCATTTACCGCTATCCAACGTTACGTAGATATAAGTCTAAGTACACCTTATACCATAATGTATAGCTAGATCATGTACAGCTTTCTGCATGGCGCTTTGTTGTAGGCCGGAAATTTTAAATAGTCCAATCAAATTCTTACCTCTGAGCCACCGTAGTAAATAATGATCGTTGTGCTCTGGTTTCAGTACATCCTTTACGCTCCGCCGGAACTGCAATAGAGATTTATGGGTATTTTAAATAACCTTCTTAAGAAACCTACAATAGGATAAAAAGACCACAGCCATTTATCATGGTCTGTAAACAATACAGAGTTTATGATTCTACGTTGAGGCCAAGTTTAGACCCCTTAATAATTAGTGGACTTTTCAAAAAATCATGTCATAGTTATTATTTAAGATTTTCTTACTAGTACAAGCAGTTAAGATCCTATTGTCAAAGTGAAAATAATCTTTGCTACTGACAGTATCAGTTTGGTCCTACTCGCCATCGCCTGTATTGGCACTCGGAGTGCAGGGTGCGATCAATTATTCACTGCGCTCCTAACCTGAATAATAAAGTTGCTGTGTCCATATACGACCTTATCAAGTATAGAAACCGTTACCATAAAATAAATTATGACACAAATCGTCGCCAAGCAACCGTATTGACAAGACTTGTATTGAAATCGTGGTATTGTGTTTTTGTAGATCATTTTCTTTACAGCGTTTATTAATATATAAATCATGGCTGAAGTTGACAATATATCCACATTTAGTGCGGATGGGGGCCAAGACACGGTGGGGCTGCCTCGTATAGTCATGGTCACGGAGGGCGACGATACATCGGCCTCCTCCGCCTCGTCCACATCCCCGGACGAAGATAACTGGGCCGATCTTATCAAGTCCTCAGAAATACCTCCAGAATACTGGCACATACAGAAGCTAGTGAAGTATATGAAAGCTGGTAATCAAACTGCTACTATGGTCGCTCTATCCTGTTTGAAAGATCATGACTTGACAATAGAAGTTAATCAAAGAGCGATCCAAGAAATAGGAGGTTTAGAGCTGTTAGTGAATCTGTTGGAAACTAGAGATCTGTGCTGCATTTTGGGAGGATTAGCTGTTCTAAAGGATATAACTCCAAATATTGAAATTAGGAAGAAAGTGACCGATTTAGGAGCGATTCCATTGTTGGTTGGATTGCTGTCGGATCCAGCAAGAGATGTTCAGATATTAGCGGCGGAAACAATTGCCAATTTAGGAAGAATACGAAAAAGCAGAAAGTTTTGCAGAAAATTTGGTGGATTACCAAAATTAATCGATTTGCTTGATATCAAAGAAAGGTATAAATGTAATAAACTATTCTTAACCTGAATTATAAATACTTCTGGGTATGGATAAATAATAGTAGGTAGTGATCACATTCGTACATTACAGGTACTTGATGACTCCTCGCGAAGAGCTGAACCTCGATGAAACGCTTTACTTGGATATCGGTAGAGCTGGAGCAAAAGCTCTTTGGTCAATGTCTGCATCTCAGAGGAACCGGGAAGCTATGAGAAAGTACGGGATGATACCTCTTATAGGCAGAATGCTGAAAACAATACATCTGGATATCGCCGTCCCAGCTGTTGGCTTACTGCAAATGTGCACCAATGAAACGTCTTTTCAGCTGGCAATACAAACGGAGAAGATGGTAGATGATCTGATAAAGCACCTAGCTAACGATGACAAAGATTTGAAGGTACGATAAAAGTTCCGAGTGTAGCATGGTTCCCACTACTCGATCGTAGGGGCAATTTTACTCATTCAATAGCTTAAGTGGACGGTTTGGCAACATAATTCTGCTTGAAATTGTCAGTTGTCTGTCACGCAATGTGAGTTTTGCAACGATTTAATGTTTGTAAATTTTAGACATATTGCAGTTTGGCGATCTACAAGTGTGCAAGCGATTCAATAACTAGAGACATGATCCGCGTTGCTGGGGGCCTCGAGCTCCTGGTTGAGGCCGCTTCAGACTCCACGAATAGGCCTAACAAACCACTGTTGGCGGCCGTAACTGGAGCTATCTGGAAATGCGCTAATAGTGATGCTAGTGTAAAAAAACTAGATCACCTCGGCGCAGTACCTATTTTAGTAAGATTATTGGATGATGAGAATGACGGAGTATTGACCAATGTAGCTGGAGCATTAGCGGAATGCGCTAAATATCCTCCAAATCGGGATAAAATTAGAAGTGCTGGAGGAATATCGATGCTTAGTAAGTAGAATTTAGACGTACTAAACGTAGAATCCTCATGCTATTAATACAATAAAATTTACCTCCTGACAGTTCACCATTTGAACAACACCTACAAACCACTACTAGAAAATGTTCCCCTGGTGCTAATGGAGTGCGCAAAAGAACAAAACTGTATGAGCGAGATAGACGAATTGGATGGAGTTAGACTAATCTGGTCCTTACTCAAAAACGACTCTAAAAAGGTGCAGACCAACGCTGCATTAGCGTTGAGCCCTTGTGTCCAAAACGCTGCTGACTCTGGGGAAATGGTCAGGTCTTTTGTGGGAGCGTTGGAGTTGACGGTAGACTTATTGGATTCTGATGACCGCAACGTTCTATCGGCTGTTTGTGCGGCAATAGCAACAATTGCTAGGGATCATGAAAACTTGGCAGTTATTTCTGATCACGGAGTAGTGGCAAAGTTGTCTAATTTAGGTAAGTACCATTTATTATACCTACTTATTGCCTAGTGAGTCCGCGCTGGGCTAACATAAACCTGGGGTTTGACTTACGTGTCGCCAATATACCTAATAGTTGGGAGATACTCATTTACATATCTGATCATATAACCTTGTCAATAATTAGTGAACACTTATTTTCACTGTTATACGTAGTTCGTTGCCTTTATTTTTTTTACGTTAAAATATTCTGATAGACTTTTAAGGCTGTTAATTAAACTGTCCAATTAAAATTGTTATCAGTGATTGCTTAATGGTCAAAATAACAAAATTGTACATTAGTGCTTAAATTAACCTATTCGTGTTCAACCACTTATAATTACATTGGTCTGATTCTGCAGAAACTGAAAGAACGAAGGTGAACCTACTTTATTCGGTCCAATGATTTGTGTGTACAAAATGTGATGTAAAACAATTCAGATTTTTAATTTTACGCGACTTGTTCACCGAATCCCAAAACTTTTTGACACATTTCAGTGAGCACAACAGACGACCACCTACGAGCGAACCTCGGGGTGGCGATAGCGTACTGCTGCGACTGGGCGCAGAACCGCCAGGAGTTTGGCAAGCGCGGCGCCATCACGCCTCTAGTCAACTACATGACGTCACGAGACCCCAACGTGCACAGATCTACGGCCCTGGCACTCTACCACCTGTCCTTCTACTCTATCAACTGCGTCACTATGCATGCGGTATGTCGTTTATACTTTCTGGAATAACGGAGATGAATCACAGGCAACACTCTATGAATCGTACAAATCTCGGGAATTTAATTGGAGAGATTTCGAAGGTTCTGTCCTTAGTGTAAGTAAGCACTTGCTTGTACCAAGTACCTACTCGCTTAGTAATAATATTGAGATTATTATTGCCGAAATCTGCTTAATCAAATTACTCTCGTAAGTTTTTTTTTAGAAATAGCATGCCCTCACTCACACAATACAACAATATTGACATAACGGTCAAGTCGTGCCAATGCCCCTTACTGGGTCTGTCGTTCAAAGCTCTTACTTGGATGTGCGTTCGA